>OU343220.1:223314272-223481293 GCA_910596185.1 Chrysanthemum makinoi
TTTGATTGAATAACATATCGGACTTTCACCTTGCTATTCATTCTCTTGCTTGTCGTTTAATAATTTCTACTAATCAGTACTACTTGAAGGGTGTTTGGGATAACATCTAGTTGTGTAGAAATATTCGGATTTTATAGGATTGAAAAAATGTTTAAAATATAAGCACTAAATGGCTTTTTGATTGAATTTTTCATGTGTGCAACATAAATGTTTTATGTCCTTATATGATTTCTTGATTTCATATTTTCTTGTATCATTTTCTAAAAACAACAAGAATGTACATCCGATCATAACCTACACTTGTGTTGATGATGTACTCTCCCGTTTTCTTTTTCATGATCGCTCTCCAAGCTTAATAGTAGGATTGACAACTTGATTATTTCATCTGATATACTAAAGTAAATAATTTTGCAACGCAAATATAATTGTTCATTCTATACGAAGTCCAAACCGAGCTTTCCACAACATATGTTGAACTAGCTCATCCACCATTTTTGTTCACCATGGACAACTTTTAATTTTTACACCTTCGTCACCTTAGTTGTTTCAAGTATAATATTAATAAAAATGAAGCAAAGTATCATCATTGTTAATCTTCAATAGGCCATTGTAGGAATATAAATTTTCCTAACTTGAATCTTGGAGAACTTATTGCACTAGAAACTCAATTTGAACTAACGGTTTGAATTCTCCTTGATAGAAGTTGGGTATGTGGAATCGCCTGTAAAAATGGTCGTGTTTAGCCATAATTAGCACCGCTAATCATGTCATCAATGGTTCTCTCAGCAGAAATTTATACTCCTATGTTTTCCTAAAATAAGTTTACAATGGAAATACTTTGCATTGTCTTAGGATTACTAATCAAACAAGTTGTAAAATTAATGTTTCTTTTAGTTAATCACAACCACTTGCCTCATCAAGCGATTATCTTGCGTTGATCGAGAAGAGCTACATGACTTCATGGATGAAGCTCATTATGCTAATCACCATCCATAATGACTAGATTGTCCTAAACTAGCACCTCACAACTCCTTTGTCTTGAACACCATCATGTGCTCTTTTCTTTCTAGACACATACCTTGCATGTCATTGTTAGTATAAATGATTTACTAATCTAGACCGTAAATCTGATTTGGGCTTCTTGAATAGTGCTTGTTAAGTTTGCTAAACCCTTGTGTTATTTATGAGCTCAATCTCATTTGATTGCCTATATGTGATCTCTACATGCTCTCCTGCTTTCTTAACGTATATACATGTATGCTTGTTTGGTAGAAACAATTTGTTTCATAATTGAGAACATAGAGCAAAATGCTATTATGTTAAAAATTTGTCTCACTCGACGCCGGATCCCTTAGATGTAACTAGACGGATCCCTCAAGCGAAGGATCCGTGGGATCCGGATGGACAGAAGTTTCTTTTTAGGCTCCTTGCATCAATCCAACATTCTAGACCTTATTGGACTAGTTAAACATGCTACATTAGGATCACTTAAACTTTCCTTAGGCTCAGTTGATCTCACATTCACTTATGGATGACTTAGGATCACATTCAAAGTATTTTTTGATTTATAATTACTTCAAAACTCACCATTTTTCCCGCTCCAATGTTTACACATTGTTCCTCTCATCCCAAAACACCTAGTTTGATATTTCTCTCAATTTTAGCAAATTGATCTTAGTCATCCTTACCCCAAAATAGGCCTAAAACTAGTTTTTCATTTTTTATGATTTTTAAGGAATTTCCCAAATCTCTCTTAAGTTATCATCTGATCTTTAGGATCATTTAACACCATTTGACACTCTCAAATTTCTTAGTGTCATCTTTGATCATCCGTTGGTGCTCATAAAGCCCCATTTCTTTCCAATAAAGGGAATCATTAGCTACCATCAATCATTTTTTTTCATCTAAGTCCATCTTCATGTAAGACACTTAATAGACGTGTAGATATAGATATCTTGCTGAACCTTGTTAGCCGATCCCTAGACTTAAGTTAGTCGGATCCCTCTAGTGAGGGAACCGGTAGAACCGTGGAACAGTAGGTACATTATCTCTTTAGATAATCATTTCAAATTTCCTTTTTCCACACAAGCACTTGTTCAACACTTAGGATTATAAGTTTCTTATATGTTTATAAATGAGTTGCATTTATATAATTCTTTACGTGTTCTTTATTTTCGTTTCATGATTTTATGTGAACCATTTATCTATTGGTATAAATGTTTTCCTTTTGTACTAACTCTTTTGGATTCTTGTTGGATGACAATGGTCGATTTCATCATCAAGTCAAGTTGTGCTCACTCGCATATTTTTTTTATTCCTAATCTTACATCATCCTAACCATCTTACTCCACTTATCACTACTCACAAAGTTATCATGTCTACCACCTTTATTGAGTCATCAACCAAGTCAAAGATTCACCTTGATACCTTTCATCACCATCCCTTTCTAATCTTGAGTCTCTTTATTACCTAGTAAAACTTGACCTCTCATCACCTCTACCACAACTTCCATACCTCTAAGTCATAATAATGATTTCTATCATTATCACCGTGTCCAAGGTCTAGTTCATGAACTATGAGATGAAGTATATTTCTTGTTCTACCACATCCTACTTGTGTCAACCACAAGCTACTTGTGTCAACCGCATCCTACAAGTGTCTCACTACCGTCGCTCAACCATCCTCCACAAACATCTATGTTGTCAAAAGCCAAGTGAATTTTGTAATGAAATGCGTCTCATCCCAAGTTCATATATATACACTTTGATGTGTATGGGATTCTCGTCTATTTATGGACGAAATTTACACTAATTTTTTTTGTAGGTTCACTCATATACATGGGTTTGTATATGGCACACTTGTCTTCGGACGAGGTTTACTTATTTTTTTGTAGGTTCTTCTTGATGCCCTCGAGCTAGGGGGAGCTTCCATCGAGCATTTACAAAGTGCATCATATGACTTACTCCT
Organism: Chrysanthemum makinoi; assembly: GCA_910596185.1. Taxonomy (NCBI): domain Eukaryota; kingdom Viridiplantae; phylum Streptophyta; class Magnoliopsida; order Asterales; family Asteraceae; genus Chrysanthemum; species Chrysanthemum makinoi. The sequence continues at coordinate 223,317,240 of OU343220.1, forward strand.
CCAAAGACGAATATAATTTTGCACTAACTTTTTGTTTTGTAGATTTTCAAAAACACACTAGGAGAACAGCTCACTCAATAAAGGGGAGTTTTTTGTCAAAGCAAAAACATTGCAAATTTTGCAATACTTTCGTCTTAGCCTTCCTAAAATACTTCCTTTATGTTTCAACCAAAGGGAGATTTCTTTCTCATCATTTATTTTTTTTATTATTATTTTTTTTCTTAACACTAATCTTGATATAGGTTAAGCCTAAAAAATTTGATCCATTAATCCGTTGGCAACAATGGTTATAATTCAAAGGATCTTTCTATGTTTTTTTTTTTTTTTTGTGATTCTCTAGGTTCCTCTTAAAGGCGAGATCACCATCTTTTGAAGAAGAGGGAGCTCAAGTCCATGAGTTGCCATGCTTCGTTATCATCAAGACTACTAAGGTTCTCTTGTTGATAGTTCTTTTCTTTCTCATAAGAAGTGTAGTGTTGAAGACATTAGTGAAAGATGTCTAAAAGAGTCAAGACGTAGTCATTAGTGAATGGTGCTTAACGTCTGTGTCAAAGGCATTAGTGAAGGATGCCAAAAGAGTCAAGACGAAGACATTAGTGAAAGGTGTCGAACGTCCGTATCAAAGGCATTAGTGAAGAATGCCAAGGGTGTACAATCGATAAGGTGTATCGAAGTACAATTAAAGATAGGGTGTATTCAAGGATATTAATATCCTTGATGATGTTGTAATAAGGAGTGGGTCTCCTTTGGGATAGGTGTTGTGCAAGCTCAAGGTCATGAGTTGCTAAGCTTCATCATCATCAAGACCACTGAAGTGAATCTTGTTGATAATTCTTCTCTTCCTCCATTAGTGTTTCGTGTTGAAGGTATTGGCGTGGTGTGCTGATATGTGTCTAAAAACACATATATTTTACCTTGTTTAAACCCACAAAAAGGATCAAAAACACACAAATGACTATATAAATGTTACAAATATCATTGAAATGTGTTTTTATGTGATTCAGGTACAAAAAGATTGAAAACAAATAAAAAATGATCAAAGTTCACACAATTGACATTTTCAGTCCCTGAAGTTTCACAAAATGGCAAAACTAGTCCCTGAAAGTTTAAAATGAATAAAAAATCAACTTTAGTCCTTGGATAATCAAACATGTTCACAAATTAGTCCTTGGATAAAAGTTTCTACAAATGGCAACTTTTACCCCTTAAAATCCAAAAATGACATAAAAGGTCCCGGTGTTTTTAAATTGTAAATAATGCAAATGAGGTCCTTTGGTTTAGCAAACTTGGCATTATTAGTCCTTGGGATAACTTATGAAATATTACGGGTTCATCCTTCAAGAATTGAAGTTACAACATTGGTCCGGGCTTAACTACTACAAACCTAACGGACCCTTTTATTATTAACCAACAAACAAACCAGCCCAGTTATTAAACCCGGCCCAGTCAAACCGGTCAACCCACTTCCCTCCCAAAACCACCCTCCACATCCCTGGTTTCACCACCACACCTGTCCTCCACACACCAGCTCATCACCAACCTTTACCTTTCATGTCCCCTCCTTCCCCACTAATAACCAAGAAGCATTTATTGCTTCTTCTAACCTACAAGCAATCTACAACTGTCAATATGACTTTTCCGCCAAAGTGGAAATCAAAGGTCAGGATGAATTAGACCACATCAAAGGCTGAAAACAAGTGGGAAAGATTCAGAGGAACCCACGGAACCCTAATGATCATATATAAAAGGAAGAAGAAGGAGAAAAGACGAGTAGTAGTTTTTAGCTTAGTTTAGACATGTCGTTTTAATTAAATTTTCATTTCCAGTGTCTCAATTAGTTTCTAAAGTGTAATTTTAAGCTTTTCAATATATTTGAGACTCATTTCAAACCTTAATTCCAAGCTTTCTTTGGTCAGTTTACCATATTTAGTGAAAATCTCGTTTTGAATTTAATGTTGTTGAAAATTGTTGTTAACTATTCTCTTACACTCATTTTAGCCTAATAACTAGTTTCTAATAGCTCAGTAAGCCTAACACATAGTTTCATTGTGAAAACTCTAAAATAATACCACATAAATAGTCCGTAATTCAAAAATCTAGAAAAAAGAAGAAGGGAAGCAGAATCATGGTTGATTTTGGATTACAAGGGTATTAGTGCCTCAAGGGAGGCTTTAGGAAGTGTATTTGGCCTTTGGTTCACTGATTTGTGCTTGGAAATCTTTGTAAGCATTTTTCTCAATTTCATGCATTTTTGTGCAATCTTTAATTGTTGTTCATCTCTGTTGTTTGTGATTATTTGATGTATGTTAGCTTAGTTAATGCTTAATATAATCAGCTTGTTCATTAGTTTATATGGTTGTTCATTTCAAGAATTTCACAGTCAAATTAGCTTGCTTATTGATTCATGGTTTTGTTGTTATGATGGTCACTTTGTGCTTAAAATAGTTTCTTTTATCCTTATAAGTTCTTGCAACTCGGTTGTCATGGACTAAATCTCATTAATCCTTTGAAAATCACATTTAAAAGTGGTGTTTGGTTTAGATTGTTTTCTTTGTGTTTGAGTTTGTTTCATGGGATAACATTTGCTTAGTTAGTCTACTTTAGGTCTAGGTTAAGTAATTTAAGCATAATATCCATAGTCCATTCATTAAAAAGTCAAAATCATTTCTAAATCTCTCAACAGTTAGCTATAAGTCATCATAGGTAGCACAATCTTAGATATTGGTCATATTGTTGTTAATTTAGCTTGTGAAGGTCATATTATAGCTTATCATTACATTTTCAGTCAATAAAGAGCAATCAAAGTTCACATAAGTCAAATTTTCAAAACTTCAAAAGTCAAAATTTCATAGAAACGTTTTGAATAAACTTGTGAGTTTCATGTAGGACTTAATATTAGGAGTGAAGACTTGTGCTTTTGGATATTTGTCATTCTGTTGCTTTTCTTCATCATAGTATTTTTTATAATTTTTAGTTAGTGTTGTGCTTTGCTTGCTAGCTTCTTAAAGCTCTTTTTCAAAATCTTCCTTTTGCTTATTTCTTATTTTTGCTTATTTAGTGTGTTTTTCTTGTTGTTGTTGCTTATTCTAAGTTCCCATAACTTTTTTATAGCTTATTCAACCTTTGGTTCAGTAGTGGTAGCTTTTATTAGCTTATGCAAGCTTAATAGCTCATTTTGACCCATTTCCATTGCAAGTACAAATAGCTTCCACTTTTGCATTTTTAGTTTCCTCAATTTTAGTCCTTATTAGCTGAAATTCGGGATTCAGACACTTTGGTTGGTAGTGGTTTTCATGGTGATTTTATTTTATTTTTAGGAATTTTATAAGCTAGCTTAATCAGGGCTTAAAGTAGGGCTATAAGGGCTGTTTGGCACTAGTGCTTAAATAGAACCAAATCATTATAGTTTGCATATTAGAAGTTTATGCTAGTTGAAATAGGTTATTATTAAGTATATTTTGCATACTCTAGCTGTTGTGATCATTTGGTGCTCATTTGGTACTTATAGCTTATTTTTAGTGCTTATTTATAAGCACTTTTCACTACAGCACCTAATTCTTGCACACCTGCACCTTTTTATTATTTTTCCTATATTTAGAACAATATTTTAGAATTTTCCTGAATGTTTCATAATTTTTCATCACTGTTTGCTATTTTTAATTTAATTTCAGTTTTAGCATTTTTAATTAGCTTTTTATTCAAATAAATTAGAAAAGCTCAGAAAAATACAATTTCAATTTTCTTAGTTTTATAATATTAAAAGTCATAAAAGTATTTTTCTGAATTATCTTAGGTAAAATAGATTTTCTAGCATTTTAATTAGTTTTAAATAGTATTAAATTCATAATAAATTGAGAAAAAGTCTAAAAAATATGTTTTCAGTTTTAAAATAAGTTTTATAATATTTTAGATTTTTCTAAGTCATAATTTCACTTTTCTAGCTTTATTTCATATTTTCTTATATTTTAGGGTATTATTAAATAGTTAAAATAGTTTTTAATTAATAATAATTAGATAAATAGTTTTAAAAATAATTTTCTTTTTCCAATAATTTTCTAGTATAATTAGGATTGTAAAAACATTATTTTCATACCCGTAGGTGTTTCATTTATTTAATTTCACGTTTACGTTTTGTTTCAGTGCGTTTACGTAGAATTTTAATTAAACATACGCGTTTTTAGATTTTTGACGTTACTAAGTATTTTGCTTTCACGTACTTGTTCTTATAGCTTGTTTAAGCTATTTTCTTTTATTCCTTAGAATAAATCATTCAAAACCCCCCTTTCCAGTTCAATATCACTCGATCACAGATTCGTTGTATTACAGTGTTCACACCTCGTTGGGACTTAACGACCCGGGGAAACACTATACTACTCTAGATCTTCATTGCAATGGTTTTAGACTGTTTTAATTTTATTACGGTTGACCATTCACAAGTGGTTGACTTGTGTAATAAACTTGACGGTTCGGACCCGATCAAATTTTGGCCTCATTGCCGAGGTGTCTGCGTACGAATTTGAAGCATCATTGATTGTTGAATATACACCCATTGTATATTTACCATCTTTGTCCATATTTCCTTATTTTCATATAAAACCAAAATTATCGTGAAGTTAATTAGTTTGACTAATCGATTACCAAAAATATTTTCATTCTTTATTTTTACAACATGTTTTTCAAAAATCCTAAAATATCCATCTTTACCCTCTTACCCTTTTGATTCTTCATTTCTTACCCTCTGGAACCATTTGATTCTTTCTATGTCTCATCCTCACCTTCTTGGTTGTCAATGGTGTGGTGGTCCTTATAATGGTGGCAATTGCCCCAATTGTAGCATGGTGGAGTCGAGAAACGGGTGCTCTCATAACCGGATCCCTATTCCTACCATAACACAACTGATTTATTCCATCAGCTACCACACTGTGAGACTCAGCAGGTTTCTTTGGTGAGTACTGTGGTGGTTCACACTACGTTCGATTGTCAATCGGAAACACGCTTGTCTATGGCGGGTTCGATAACAATTATGACTACAACACATATTCGCGGCCTCAGTTTCTTTGTTGTGAGTATTGTGGAGGTCCTCACTTTAGCTCGATTGTCAAACAAGGAATCCATTTCCTTGTAACAATTACGACTCTTCGTATCATTACCAACCTCTACAGTACCAAATGAATCAGGCACCACCTCAACACGAGCCACTTCCTCAAAATCTTCTCCGATCTTTTGGATTTAGTGAAAGATTTGAAGGAATGTAAACATTCCCAAGATAATCCAAAATTCATGGAAGAATTGTTAGTGAAGAGCGGCTAATTAGATTCCCAAATTGCCTTTGAAAAATCTATTAGAATCAATTGCAAAAAGAAACCAAATCTAGCTCTCGATTCCGTTTCATTCCTGATGATAGTGATGATGAAGATACCCTTGATATTCTACAATTTTATAAAGATTCATCAAGTTCATCAGTTGAGATTCCATCCGTGGAAATACAGGGAGAAAAGACTATGATGGAATTACTAGCAGAAGAACAAATGGAAAGTATAAAACATATGTATGCTAGTCCTTCTCAACTCCCTCAGTCTCTTGTTATCACACCCGATATTCCCACTCACTCTCTAAACATGGGGGATGAACATCTTGACACTGTTCCTGAAAAGGAATCGGACGAATTCATAAAGTCTAGTGTTGAGAACCTTGTCCCAATCCCGAGAAAGTCACAGGGAACTTCTGATCATATGTGTGATTCTCTTTCCCTTCTTGAGTGTTCAAAAGATCATTTTGAAACTTTCTATGATCTTAGCGACGATTGTGCTTCTTATGGAAACATCAAGTATGTTGAGGCATCACTCCCGAGTCGATCCTTTTCTTGAGGAGTTCACGATGATGACTTCATCATCGGTCCACTTTCATCAGAAAGTGACAATGGTCTCATTGATTTCGAAGCCGATCTGGGAGAAATTGAAAGTCTCGCTTATAATGATCGTTCACTCACTTCTTATCCCAATAGTCCAATAGAGAATGTTGATCACTTTGTTCCTGAAGCGTTCAAAACAACTCTCACTAATCCTCTATTTGAAATCGACTCTGAATTCACTTTAATTTCGAGAATCCACTATTTGATACCAGATTGAGGATAGTGATGAGTCACATGAAACAAGAATTCACAGATTTACATCTTGTGATTGATTCTCTTCACGAGGAGTTCTCCTGTGAACTTACTCATATCATATCTCCACCGGAGTATGATAACTTCTACTTTGATCTAGACACCGGGATATATGTCTAGACCAATTGAGCAAATAATGAGATTCATGATCGAAATCATGAATTCTCCTTCTGATGATGATGAGTTAGTCATGATGTTTATCATGACTTTCTTTCTCTTATTCACCTATCCCGTGGCTTCTCCGTTCTTCCTCCCGGAATGAAGACATTATCTTTGATCCGGCATTTCCATGTACCATTATCTTGCCCGAATATATATCTCATCGGTGTGGAACTTTCACGTGCTTCAAATGTTTGTCCAAACATCTTGAATGAAAGTCCGATGGAGATTGTTTCTTCCACTTTGCTTCCCCTTGAACCAATGAATGCGGGGATCGAGTCAAGCTAGCGACTCGATAATCAAAAACATGGTTAAACATGGGTTTTCACCCGTGTGTACCACCTAGTGTGGGGAGTTGCCCCCTTTGTATATAAATTTCAAAAATTCAAATAATGGCCGTAGTATTTCCCTACGTTCTATGTTTTCGCATAAGCCGTACTTTGAATATTGAGGGCAATATTCATTTCTAGTGTGGGGAATTTCTCGAATTTTATCATGTAAATATACCACCCAATTCCCCATTTTTGGCAAAAAATTTTTGGAGTAAGTGTTTTCACTTACTCGATTACGATTATCAGTCCGCCATGTCTAATAAACAAAAGGATTGGCTAATCCGAGAGCAAACGTCTTGGTAAAGATATCTCAAATCCGTTGGGCTTGCAATTTGCCCAAAATGTATGGTGTTCATTTCACCATATCTTTAATTAGTGAAGAGTTGGCAAGCCCGCAAGTTTATGGCTTGTGGTAAAGGCAGTTGGAAAACCATAATTGGTAATCGACTCACCAAAGATATTTTATCTAAGAGTTGGCTAGTTTAGAAGCAAACGGCTTCGGTAAAGACATCAAAACCGTTTGAAAGCTGGTGATTTGCTCAAAATCATTTGGTTATCATTGTACCAAGGTTCTTACTTGAACTGAAACAATTGGCTACTCCAGAAGTAATGGCTTTTGGTAAAGAGATTCAAATCCATTAAGTTTTCTCAAAAGATTGCTAGGGACTAGCAATAGTTTAGTGTGGGGGATTTGATATGTGTCTAAAAACACATATATTTTACCTTGTTTAAACCCACAAAAAGGATCAAAAACACACAAATGACTATATAAATGTTACAAATATCATTGAAATGTGTTTTTATGTGATTCAGGTACAAAAAGATTGAAAACAAATAAAAAATGATCAAAGTTCACACAATTGACATTTTCAGTCCCTGAAGTTTCACAACATGGCAAAACTAGTCCACGAAAGTTTAAAATGAATAAAAAAAATCAACTTTAGTCCTTGGATAATCAAACATGTTCACAAATTAGTCCTTGGATGAAAGTTTTCTACAAATGGCACTTTACCCCTAAAATCCAAAAATGACATAAAAGGTCCCCCGGGTGTTTTAAATTGTAAATAATGCAAATGAGGTCCTTTGGTTTAGTAAACTTGGCATTATTAGTCCTTGTGATAACTTATGAAATATTACAGTTCATCCTTCAAATTCAGAGGTTACAACATTGTCCTGGGCTTAACTACTACAAACCTAACGGACCCTTTGTATTAACCCAACAAACAAACCAGCCAGTTATTAAACCCGACCCAGGTCAAAACGGTCAACCCACTTCCTCCCAAAACAACCCACTTCGCATCCACGGTTTCCCACCACACTGTCCTCCACCACCACTCATCACCTTTACCTTCATGTCCCTCCTTCCCACTAAAACCAAGAAGCATTTATTGCTTCTTCTAACCTACAAGCAATCTACTGTCAATATGACTTTTCGCAAAAGTGGAAATCAAAGGTCGGGGATGAATTAGACCACATCAAAGGCTGAAAACAAGTGGGAAAGATTCAGAGGAACCCACGGAACCCTAATGATCATATATAAAAGGAAGAAGAAGGAGAAAAGACGAGTAGTAGTTTTTAGCTTAGTTTAGACATGTCGTTTTAATTAAATTTTCATTTCGGTGTCTCAATTAGTTTCTAAAGTGTAATTTTAAGCTTTTCAATATATTTGAGACTCATTTCAAACCTTAATTCCAAGCTTTCTTTTCTGATCAGTTTCTACCATATTTAGTGAAAATCTGTTTGAATTTAATGTTGTTGAAAATTGTTGTTAACTATTCTCTTACACTCATTTTAGCCTAATAACTAGTTTCTAATAGCTCAGTAAGCCTAAAACATAGTTTCATTGTGAAAACTCTAAAATCACAAAAATACCACATAAATAGTCCTTAATTCAAAATCAAGAAAAAGAAGAAGGGCGAGAATCATGGTTGATTTTGGATTGCAAGGTATTAGTGCCTCAAGGAGGCTTTAGGAAGTATTTGGCCTTTGGTTCACTGATTTGTGCTTGGAAATCTTTGTAAGCATTTTTCTCAATTTCATGCATTTTCTTGTAGCAATCTTTAATTGTTGTTCATCCTCATTGTTTGATTATTTGATGTATGTTAGCTTAGTTAATGCTTAATATAATCAGCTTGTTCATTAGTTTATATGGTTGTTCATTTCAAGAATTTCACAGTCAAATTAGCTTGCTTATTGATTCATGGTTTTTGTTGTTAACAGTGGTCACTTTGTGCTTAAAATAGTTTCTTTTATCCTTATAAGTTCTTGCAACTCAGTGTCATGGACTAAATCTCATTAATCCTTTGAAAATCACATTTGAAGCTTTGTTAAAGTGGTGTTTGGTTTAGATTGTTTTGCTGTGTTTGAGTTTGTTTCATGGGATAACATTTGCTTAGTTAGTCTACTTTAGGTCTAGGTTAAGTAATTTAAGCATAATATCCATAGTCCATTCATTAAAAAGTCAAAATCATTTCTAAATCTCTCAACAGTTAGCTATAAGTCATCATAGGTAGCACAATCTTAGATATTGGTCATATTGTTGTTAATTTAGCTTGTGAAGGTCATATTATAGCTTATCATTACATTTTCATTCAATAAAGAGCAATCAAAGTTCACATAAGTCAAATTTTCAAAACTTCAAAAGTCAAAATTTCATGGAAACCGTTTTGAATAAACTTGTGAATTTCATGTAGGACTTAATATTAGGAGTGAAGACTTGTGCTTTTGGATATTTGTCATTCTGTTGCTTGTCTTCATCATAGTATTTTTATAATTTTTAGTTAGTGTTGTAGCTGCTTATTTGCTAGCTTCTTTTAAGCTCTTTTTCAAAATCTTCCTTTTCTTATTTCTTATTTTGCTTATTTAGTGTGTTTTTCTTGTTGTTGTTGCTTATTCTAAGTTCCCATAACTTGTTTATAGCTTATTCAACCTTTGGTTCATTAGTGGTAGCTTTTATTAGCTTATGCAAGCTTAATAGCTCATTTGACCCATTCTCCTTAGTACAAATAGCTTCCACTTTTGCATTTTTAGTTTCCTCAATTTTAATCCTTATTAGCTGAAATTCGATTGATTTTACTTTGGTTGGTAGTGGTTTTCATGGTGATTTTAGTTTATTTTTAGGAATTTTATAAGCTAGCTTAATCAGGGCTTAAAGTAGGGCTATAAGGGCTGTTTGGCACTAGTGCTTAAATAGAACCAAATCATTATAGTTTGCATATTAGAGGTTTAGGCTAGTTGAAATAGTTTAGTATTAAGTATATTTTGCATACTCTAGCTGTTGTGATCATTTGGTACTCATTTGGTACTTATAGCTTATTTTTAGTGCTTATTTATAAGCACTTTTCACTACAGAACCTAATTCTTGCACACTTGCACCACTTTTATTATTTTTCCTATATTTAGAATAATATTTTAGAATTTTTCTGAATTTTTCATAATTTTTCATCACTGTTTGCTATTTTTCTGCATTTAATTTCAGTTTTAACATTTTTAATTAGCTTTTTATTCAAATAAATTAGAAAAGCTGGAAAATACAATTTCAATTTTCTTAGTTTTATAATATTCAAAAAGTCATAAAAAGTATTTTTCCTGAATTATCTTAGGTAAAATAGATTTTCTAGCATTTTAATTAGTTTTAAATAGTATTAAATTCATAATAAATTGAGAAAAAGTCTAAAAATATGTTTTCAGTTTTAAAATAAGTTTTATAATATTTTAGATTTTTCTAAGTCATAATTTCACTTTTCTAGCTTTATTTCATATTTTCTTATATTTTAGGATATTATTAAATAGTTAAAAATAGTTTTAATTAATAATAATTAGATAATTAGTTATAAAAATAATTTTATTTCCAATAATTTTCTAGTATAATTAGGATTGTAAAACATTATTTTCATACCATTAGGTGTTTCATTTATTTAATTTCACGTTTTGTTTGATACGTTTACGTAGAATTTTAATTAAACATACGCGTTTTTAGATTTTTGACGTTACTAAAGTATTTTGCTTTCCGCGTACTTGTTCTTATAGCTTGTTTAAGCTATTTTCTTTTATTCCTTAGAATAAATCATTCAAAACCCCCCTTTCCAGTTCAATATCACTCGATCACAGATTCGTTGTATTACAGTGTTCACACCTCGTTGGGACTTAACGACCCGGGGAAACACTATACTCCTCTAGATCTTCATTGCATTGGTTTTATACTGTTTTAATTTTATTACGGTTGACCATTCACAAGTGGTTGACTTGTGTAATAAACTTGACGGGTCAGACCCGATCATGTGCCAATTGGAGCAATAAGGTGTTTCAATTTAACTTCACTAGGGATGATGCAAACTCGCCATTCTTGAGAGAAATTAAGTTTAAACTCCAAGGACACATCCTTTTTGTTTCAACAAAAGGGGGAGAAGAGTGTAAACAGAGAAGGTAATGTATAGGAAGTACGGACACAAGTAACTTTGACATTTTACCTATCTATTACGTTTACATATATTTTGTCATCATCAAAAAGGGGGAGATTGTTAGTGCAAATATTGCGATATTTAATCTATACATTCTCATTTGTTTTGTTGATGACAAACGTGTAACTTGTAATACATAACGTAAAATATATAAGTTACTTGTAAATTAGATTTTGTCTCAACATACTCTCAACACCTCTCGACGACTCAAGTCCTTGTATGCTACAACACAGGTTCGTACATGTTTGTTATGTTGCGTTATGATCAAACCTCCAACAAACCATTAAACATGTTTAGTTAAATAATTTATGTATAACAACTATTGTTTACATATTGGGTAAATATATACATAACTAGTATGTATTATAATGGGTAATATAAATGGGTAGAAACTTAAGTATTTGACCCATTGACAATACATTGAATGTAGTTGGGTAAAACCCAAAGTCCAAAACCTATACGCAATGTCTAGATACATTGTACATTGGTGGGCACTCAAATCCATGAACCATGGACTAGATGCATTGCATTTTGTAGATATATTGAATCTACTTAATACCCATGATCCATAACCCACGACCCATGACCCAAAACCCATGGGCAAAAGGGAGCGTCCCACGGATCCCCAGTAATACACTGCACAGATCCCTCAAGTGAGGGATCCGTGGAACAGTAGCTGTTTTTCTAATATAAATAACAAGCCACTTCTTACCATTTCTTCACACCTTCACACATAGTTTCTGTTAGGAATTAGAAATTTCATAGTGAAGTATCGGTCACCCCAAATATAATCTAGCATATGTTAGCTCGTAGACATATCATTATTTACTTATTATTAGTTAGTTATTTAGTTATTAGTTTAGCTTAGCGCAACACCGTGGAGGACGGACGGGTCTTTACCCACTGTATGCCTGATCCGGAAAATGAGAGAGGGCGTATTATGTAAAATTATAAATACCCTCTACCTCCCAAGGTAGAGGGTGTGAGGTAGAGGGTTGGAGCTTTCTTATTCTTAATCTAACCTTCTATATTTTCTTTCACTTTCTCTCTCTAGAAAGCCTCCCATCCTTCTACTTTCTCTCTCTAAACTCTTATTGAATTCGACCATATATGTGATTATTTGTGTGTTTGTGAAATCCAATATGCTACAAATGGTATCAGAGCCATGGTTTGATCATCCCTCTTACATGTTATTGGATTTATAATGGTTTTATATGGTTTTTGGGTTTGAATGAGTTTAGAGTAGTTAGCATCATTTGGATCATTTCTTGTGTTAAATTTTGGATTTTGATAGTACTTTTGTGTTTAGAATCATTATAAGTGTTTAGGTTTTGATTTGGAAGGCTTGAATCATCGTGGTTGGGTTGTTTTTGGATTGAAAAGTGGTGTTTTTTTAAGATTTCTTGGAAGCGAGTTGAGTCTTGGATTGCTTTTCTTTATGCGAAGTGGTCAGTTTTTGACTGCGACTTGTCCAGATTCAACGTATCAGCAGCGAGTTGTGCCTATGCGAGTTTTCTTCTAAGCGAGTTGTACCTTAAGCGAGTTGTCGTTTAAGCGAGTTGCTTTGGAAGCGAGTTATCAGCTTATGCGAGTTGTCACATAAGCAAGTTGTGCCTGAAGCGAGTTGTCTTATAAGCGAGTTGTCACATTAAGCGAGTTGTCATCAAAGCGAGTTGACTAGGGTGTGAGTTGTCTTGGGTGCGAGTTGTCTAGGGTACGTTTTGTTGATTTTTCCCGACAAAACTTCAAACGGCCATAACTTTTGAACTGTAACTCCGTTTTCAGCGTTCTACCCATCAAAATGACCGTGAGAAGGAGGAGAATGGCACGCCGAATTAAATAAAGTTCATTTGGGACCTTAGAGGCCTAAATCTGATCCGAACAGAAGTTATTGAGGTTTTTGTGTTTTTAGACCTAAATTTCTCTGTAAAATCATACAACAACCAATCCAAATCTCAACTAAACAACATCTTAGCTAATCCTACAAACAATCATAAGTCCTAACACACAATTTTCTATCATTTTGTCAATCCATCAGTCATCTTAACACGTTCCATTGGTCATTTCTTAACGGTTTGATCTTGATTTTAGTAAAATCCTGCGAAAGATCCTATTTCTCTGTTTAAATCACATACTTGTAAAATCCCGTGTACACAGCAACATCATGTCTTACACTCCTGATTTAGTGATTTCAAAAGTACTTAAATTGTATGATGTTGTGGACAACAATGATAATGTATGCTACACTGAACGGTTAAAGATGATTGAATCAATCAATGATGATGTGAGATCTTCGTGTTCAGAGTCTGAAGAAGAGAATTGCACTGTTTAGACTACAAAATGCCATGCAAAAGGAATGTAGCATTGAACCTTATCAACAACTTCACTCACTTCTCATGTTACTCACGATATGAATGGAACGAACATGCAATGCCCTTTTCCGTCAAGATTTATCCACATTAACGGGAACATTACTATTGAACTTAGAACAATTGGAACAACACCTTGATAAAGAAAAGGTTCGAAAGGATAGTTCCAGTGCTGCAGTGATCCACAACCAATTTCAGTCATTCATCGGTGGGGAATTTACATCTGATTATGATCAAGACATGACTGAAATGTCTTTCAAGAGATACACTAGAATGGAAATTAGCGTGTTCATAGAGACACTTATCCATCTCATGGATAATGTGAAGAAATATATTGAGGAAGTTACTCACGAAAGATGAAAATGTGGATGAGAGTCCGTGCAGTTGAGAGATAGTTGTGATGAGTCGGGTAATGTATCAGTTGAAAGATGGGTGCTGAAGCAGAGAATGTCATAGACAACAAATAATGATGTAACCAACTATTCAGTTACTCCTCACACAGTAGATGCAGTATCAGAAAGGGGAATGTATGTCGGGCACAATCAAAAGATTGTTGTGTTGAGTCGGGTAAAAACCAGAGATGATGGATCAGTTGACGAATCAGAGTCGAGATAGATAAGCTTGACACAGTGAATGGTCCAGTGACTCTTATTACACATGATGTGGATGCAGATATCAGACCGAAAATTGAACAGGTGTCATGGAATGAGGTACCCTTAACTGTTCAACATAGTACATCTGCTAAAGTACTTAAACAAACTGATCATGATGCTGAACATGACTTTGATAAATGTTCTGTAACTGATGCTGAGTCCGAGATTAAGTGTTTCAAAACAAAAGATATGGTTGATAAAAGGGCTTTTGATGAACTTTCAAACAAATTCTCAAATCTTGAAAAACATTGCATTTCACTTGAAATTGCGCTACAGAGTAAAGAAGAAAGTTTTCAACTTAAAAAACCATGTAAAAATCCGGAACTTCCTGAATTCGGTGAATTTTTTGAAATGAACACTTTGAAAGCTTAGCTTCAGGAAAATGACTCAACCATTTACAATCTGAAGAAACATATTCCTGTCCTGAATGAGAAAAGTAATTTAGTCATGGTAAAACATGATATCAAAGTTGTCAAATCCAGAAATATTGAATTGGAACTTTGTATGGCTAAATTACCTAAGGAAAATGAGACTTTGAAAAGGCATCAAAAGGACCTAGGTGACTCAATCAAAGAATCCAGGACTAAAACTGTAGAACAAACAACTTCTTTGATAGCCAAAAATGATGATATCAAAGCTCAAATTCAGGAAAAGGGTTTCACAATTGTAGCATTAAAGAACGAGCTTAGAAAAGCAACAAGGAAAAGTGTGAACACTAAGTTTACAAAACCATCAACCTTGGAGAAGCCAGTTTCTCATTCCATTAGAGCGGTTCGTTGTCGAGGCGACTCTTGCATTTATATCTGAAAGAACAAAATTTTCAAAAACACGGTTTGCCTCCCAAGTTGATGTGAAACATGTTTTGTCAAAACCTGTCACTTCACCTTATTTGCCTACGAATTCACATAATATGAATGACTTGTTCAAGAACTATGATCTAGAAAAAGCTAGGAAAAAGGCACAGATTCGAAAAGATGGAATTTTAGGTGCTAAACCTAGGGTGATGAATTCTACGAGATTTCAAGGCACTGCTAGTAGTTTTAAACCATTACCTAGGAACACTCAACTAAATACTAGGGATTGTATTGGATCTAAGAGTAGTTGCGTTTCGAATAAAGCTATTCCCATAGCAGATCACTCTAAGAACTCTAGATCATTTTATGAATCCAAACAAGCTTTTGCTTGCCAGTCTGAAATGCATCTTTAGGGCAAATCATGATAATTGTTTTACAAAATCACGAAGAAAGTAAATGCTCATGCAAAGGTTCAACCTGTTAAGTCTAGGATTTTCACGAAGTCATCTCTTTGTGCATGAAGCAAAACAAACCGAAAACTTCGTCTAGATGGATACCAACTGCTAAATCTTTGGAAACTAGGAATAAGGATAAGTCTTCCACTGCATGGCTTAACAATCCTAGACCTTGCCATAAGTGGATACCATCTGGTATAATTTTTAATCTTTGGACTTAAGTGGATACCTATCGGAAAGCTGTTTACCGATGGCAAAATCAAGGTTGACCGTGAAACCCCAAAGGGTCTGGATATTGATGCCACTAACCAAAATATATGCAATCAAGTTTGTAATATTAGTGCAGGTAGTCCTTACTCAGTTGCAGGTACATCAATCATTCAATACATGGGAATACTCAAAGCCTGGATGAACAATGGACGCATATCTCCTGATTCAGGAGGTCAGGCTAGTCAAAGTTCATGTGCATGCATAATGACGTTTGAACACAACAGTTCAAGCCTCTTTCTCTAAAGAAAGGAAAAGTGTACGCTTCAGTGCGCTTTATCTTCCAAAGAAGAGAAATCTTCTCATTTATGACCATTCTCATCAACATGCTTCATGCTTTTTCCAAGCGCTTTCAGTTATCAAGTAAACTGAACTACCTATGATTGTTCTCTTATTCCACTTGCTCGATTATAATGGATATGGCGACATCATAGGCAATTTTTGCGGGGGAGAAGTGTGAAGAGACTACATTGTAAATATATTCACTTGTTTAATCAAGAATGACATCTTCGTATGCAATTCTTGAGGGGGAGAAGAAGTGTGATAATTCTGCATGGTTGATTGACATCTGAGAATATATGGTCATATGGCTCCTAACTCATGTAAGAACTGAGCTTCTTCTTATCGGGTCATCTTTACATGGAGCTTCTTCTATAAGCCGTTGGTTGACATCTTCACAAGCTGATATGAGTTTAACGACAAAGTGCTTCCAGTTAATGCTTCACGTACACATCGACATGATGATTCCGGGCAACCTTTTGTTCTTGTTTGATGTGATCGTTGGTTTGGCTTTATCATTTCAAGTGTTCGTTGCTGGCTGATTATTGACTTCCTTGATCAACATCTTTCTGTTCTTGTTTGATTGGGAGGGATTTGAGTTAAGGGGATTTGCTATTTGTAAGTTAACGGGAATGCATTTGGTGATTTGAAGATGTTGAATTTCTATTCCCCAATTGGACAATCTTGAAGAAGGTCGAGTCTACAGTCTGTTCTACATTTTCTGTTGCGTGTTAGAAGTCTAAATACGAGTTGCACTTAACGATCTAAAGACTTCTTCTTAATCCGGGCATTTATCAAACAGATTGTCGGTTTAGGGGAGAGCACTAATTGGGGAGGTGAAATGTCGATTTAATCAATTAGACTTGCTTACTTGTACCAGCAAGTTGATTCTCACAAAGACTTCAAGCGATCTTCTCAAAAGATTTCTAGTAAATGAGCTTACAATATGTTGCTGATTCTGAAGTGTCAAAACCAGCAAGGGAGAAGGAGACACACATCTAAAAGCACAACGAGTATACTTGACGAACTTAATTCTTCTAAGTGATTGAAGATATCCCGGGAAGACAAATGTCATGACCACGAGAGAAACTCATGTTTGACTCATGGCTTCTAGTGTTCTAATTCCAACTATGTGGGGGAAGAAATGGAAGAGTTAGTTTCTGGGATAAAAGAGGTACACAAGTATGACATATTCAGGGGAGATAAATGTGTAACATGAGGAGGTGTTATCAGTTATTCTCTCTTTGGGAATGTGTGTACCGGGTTCTTGAGCTTCAACACGATCATCGGGAAGAAAAATGTGAACATTGGGGAGGTGTTTTCATTCCCCTCATGATGTGTATTCGGGAGAATTCTTGGGTATTGGTACTTGGGTTCTTGAGCTTCATACACGATTATCAGGGAAGAAAAATGTGAACATGGGGAGGTGTTTTCATTCCCCTCATGATGTATATTCGGGAGAGTTCTTGAGCATTATACAAAGAGGCTGACTGCATCAATTCAACTACTTGATGGAATTGTTCTCTTGACACCTTTTGGAATGGATCGCTTCAGACTTCAGTGGAAAAGAAATTTGAGAAGAACCATTCAAGCGTGGGATGATACGTTGTTGTTCTTGTTGATGATATAACCCCGAACGAAGAATCACAAAGATCATTCTTAAAAGGAGCAACAAGATCGATGATAATGGTGTGCTTCCTTGTGCACCTGGCTAAAGCAAGCTTGAAATAGAGCTTTGAATCTGCTCAACATAAGGATTTTTGGTTTGAAGGCTGCCAAAGTCTCTCTTTCTCAAAGGCTCATGTTCTATCTTCTATTCGGCCTCGAAGCTTTGGTGGTGGAAGTTTAAGAGATGAAGAATTCTATCTTCTACGACGTGCTGCTCGATATCCTTATCTCGGTACTCGTATCATCATATTCTTAAACTATATCATCTTCTCTATCTCAGTAAATGTTTATCTAAAAGAAAATAGAAAATTATAAAACCAACAAAAACCCATAAAAATCAGAAAATTTGAAAAATACCAAAAATATGTTTTCTCAAGACATGTCTTCTGGTATCGATAACATCTACGGTCTTAGAAATGTCATTCAATAATAGCACGGGACTTTAGATGAAGTTCGAGCAGGAGGTGTAAATATTTTTCCAAAACATGTCTCAAAATATGGCGTGCAGTTATTTCAGACTGTAACTCGTGCTTAAACTATGGTTTGCTATTATTTCATATAGCAACCCATTCTTCAAGAAAGGAAAGTGCTGCGCTAAACCAAAAATTTTTCAAATATTTCGTGCACTTATCCTAAAAACAAAACAAGGAAAGCATGTCGTCAAAAAGACTGCTGTTCCTACTCAAATATTTTTCCTTCTAAAAATTCTTCAGAAAAATATTTGTTTTAACAAAATGGTGGTACATGAGTTGCTTGTAATTCAATCAGTTTCAAAGTTTTCGTAATAAAATTTAAAAACTCACTCAATGACTGCAGCGCTTTTAAACTCTTCAAAAAATTAGTCATTGATTGAGGTGGAAAATGTTTTCAAATCTATATCATCTAACGAGCTTATCTAATTGTCCTATATACTTAAATGTAAAACATGTTAACCTACGTTGAAGGACTAGGTGCCTAGGATATGATTGTTAGGATTAGATGATTAGAGATTGATGAACACATTATTCCCATGCCTTTACATTATCTGATTGATATGTTGAATTGACTTTTATTAGTCGATTGTTGTTTGGGTGTTGTCGACCACCATATATTTATTTGTGTTAACTAACGTATGCAGATAAGATGGTTATAAGAATGTTTCCTATCCGGATCCCACAATAGAATATGATTGGATGCCCAAAGGAAAGGGTAACTATATCTTGGGTTGACAAATGAAGAAACGGAGCTTAATTTGACCTCTATGGAGAGCTGGCACGGAAAAATGCAACGTAAGAGGTCTCACTGCATCAGCAGATGGTTTTCTTCATCGACAAATGAAGAAATGGAGCTTAATTGGACCTCTATGAAGAGTTGGCATGACAAATCCAATGTCAGAGGTCTCACTGCATCAGCAAACGGTTTTCTTCCAGCCCTACAGCAACAACAGAAGCTTCTGAATCACCTAACGTATCTTTGTGCAAAAAAAGTAGTGGATGATACCATTTTTAAACAATTTTTGAAAATATTATTTTGAAAAATGGAAAAATATTGGTTTTGAAAATAAATTGGACTAAATTTTGAAAATCACCGGACTTCATTTTATCAAAACTTAAGTCACTTAATCATCGACTACGGTCATCGATTGAGGGGGAGAGTGATTTAAAATAAAATATTTTCAAACGATATTTCATCATAAAAGTCCGTTTGTACGAAATAAAGTGGTGATCTAAAGATTTAATGTTATGTCATGGTATGATTTTCTTTAAAACTCAAAGATCTTACAAAATGAATTTTTTTCTATTCTTGTTTGATTGTGAAATTGTTTTATTTTACTTAAAGATCTTTTAAAACTATCATTCCTGACACTAACAATCTTTAATGTCTTAAATTGATCATTATCAATCTATTTCAAAAAATTAAATCATGCCATGTCTTTCCCCAAATTTTTCTAAAAGATTTAAATCAATTGGGATCACAAATCTCAAATGGTTTGATATTTTTGATCGGGGGAGAGATCGTGATTTAAATCTCATATCTATTTTAGTCCTTTAAAGGCACTCCTGCCTCCATGTACCAAACGATTTCAATATATGATGCACACGA
Organism: Chrysanthemum makinoi; assembly: GCA_910596185.1. NCBI lineage: Eukaryota > Viridiplantae > Streptophyta > Magnoliopsida > Asterales > Asteraceae > Chrysanthemum > Chrysanthemum makinoi. Next base: position 223,336,921 of record OU343220.1, read on the forward strand.
TTGAGGAGGAGTAGTTATCCAAAAACAAGAAGATTATTTAAACCAGGCCACATCTTCTCCCATGTTTTCTAAACCTTATTAAATCACTTGGGATCCAAAATCTCAAAGGGTTTGATATTTTTGATCGGGGAAGAATTTGTGATTTAATAATGAAATTTGATAAAAGATGATCGATTTGATTCAAAAGTGCATGCTGCTCTCCCATATGTGCTAAACGCTTTCGAATCTCGAAGCACATATTGAGGGGGAGCATTTCAAAAGAAAATAAACTTTCAAGGTACAAAGATTTCTATGTTTCAACATAATGTACCTTGATTGATTTTCTAATGGTTTCTTAATGGCTTTTGTGATCGTGGATGTATTTCAAAAGAACTCTTTTCTCTAAGTGATAAAATGATTTCAAATATCCTATGCACATATTGAGGGGGAGAAGTTACCAAGAAAATCAAATGGCTTTTTCTACGGAAATGGTGATCAAGAAATTATTTCAAAGAACTCTTGCCTCCATGTGCTAAACAATTTCAAGATCATATGCACATGTTGAGGGAGAGCATTTCTAAATGATCAAAACTATTAAGGTACAAAATGCTTTGATCTCGTATCACAAGTACCTTGATTGATTTTTCCAAATGGTTTTTCAATTGGTTTCAAGGAAGAATGAACTGTACCAAAAGACCGACCATTTTACTTTATACATGGAGTTATAAGGATAGTTAGGTTAGGTATTCGTTCCCACGATCCCGCCAGAGCCGGAGGGATCTACCCAGGGACAATCCACTAGATAGTGTAGAAGTCCATAGGTATGATGAAAAAAGGAGAAAAATGAGAATACGGGAAGAGTCGGTGAGAGCGAGCTAGTATCTGGAATAAACCCAACAAGGTTCTAGTTATGAAGTCTAGGTAAGCACTGAAGGGGTTGAAGAATGAAAAATAAATGAATGTGAAAAGGGTGAAAAAATAGTCCTCCATTAATTCAACCTTAGAGGAATCGGGTTCAATACATATGCTACTAGTGTCTACTAAGGTAACACTGGTATTGAAGACTAGACGTCATGGACCCGTGGCGCATTGCACTAACTTCCCAAGCTACTCAAGTTCCTCTTAAAAGGACTTGTTTCACTCTCACGGGGAACCTACATAATCTATCGACTTTCTCTTAGAGATTGTTGATATTGAAGAAGGAGACCCTCTCCCTAGTCTCCGGCGAAACCAAATGTGCACAATTGAGTCTAGAGCCAAGAGATCATCCACAATATCTCGTTAGGACAAAAAATAATGAAGACTTGCTATTTCACACAATGTGAAAAGTAAGATTATATATTAAGAGTCCTACGCATCATCCTTGTGATTTTTCCAGAACATCCGAGTGATATGTTAAATATTCACGATGAAGATGGAAATCCTTCTAGAGCCAACATCAAACAAGCTCTTGGTGGGTGACATGTGAGATCTTTTCTAAATATCAAGCTTGTGACAAGCTGAGAGAACGATGGGGCGATTCACACTTGAATCAACCTTGGTCCAGGAAATGAATTGACGAATACTTTTGGAAAAACCGTTCGATGTGCAAATCTTCTTTTCTCTAGCACATCGAATGTGTACTCATGTTTTCAAACACAAAAGTATCTCTGATTGAAAAAAATACTTTTGGAAAAACCGTTCGATGTGCGAATCTCTTCTTTTCTCTAGCACATCGAATGTGTATTCTCTTTCAAATACAAAAGGTATTTTTGACTGAAAATTGATCTTTCTCATAAAACATTCGTCGTATTGCAAAAATCTTTCTTCTAAGCAATACGCGATTGTTTTCAAATCAATTTTTCATCAATCAGTGAATCTCAATTCGCTGGTTCACTCACTCTGTGTTGTCTTCTTTGAGACGTTCCTGTTTGAGAACAGCTAGAACAGCTGTGAAACCCTGTCAAGGAGATTCTTTGGAATTATACGATCCGCAGGCAGTACTTACGATCACGCGGAAGTGGGCCGTGTACCTCAATCGAGCGAAAGTGATCAAAGACACTTTAGGTGTGTTTTATTATTGCTAACTGTTGTTTGCAGTTACATTTGGACGGTTGCGGCTGTTCAGAATTGAGAAGTCAATCCAAAGCTGCATGCTTACAGCATCCACACTTAATTGAAGAACATCATGACAAGTGCCTATCTACATAACGGCTCGGATATTTTTATACTATGATTCTGCTATCTGCTGCAAATATCTTGAACGGTAAAAGCTACTCGATGAAAAGATGTCATGATCCGAGAAGTGTGAGCATGTCGGTCCGAAAGTCACAACTTCACATGATGGCAACAAAACAAAGGGTGATCCGAGAGTTCTGTGGCGATGATCTCGGCTCGAAGATCATCAAGATGTGGATCGATTCAAAGGCCTCGAAAGTACAAAATAATCGGACTATGAAGAGTCACTGCTTAAGCACAAAGATTGCGGAAGTGAAGAATTAAAGTCTACGAGCTCAAGACTGAAGATAAAATAGAATGCTAGGATTTGAAATGTAAAACATGGGGTGACCTCCCTTAGGGGGAAATTGTTAGGAATTAGAAATTCCATAGTGAAATATCGGTCACCCCAAATATAATCTAGCATATGTTAGCTCATAGACATATCGTTATTTACTTATTATTAGTTAGTTATTTAGTTATTAGTTTAGCTTAGTGCAACACCGTGGAGGACGGACGGGTCTTTACCCACTGTATGCCTGATCCACAGCCCGACAGAGGGCGTATTATGTAAAACTATAAATACCCTCTACCTTGGGAGGTAGAGGGTTGGAGCTTTCTCATTCTTAATCTAACCTTCTATGTTTTCTTTCACTTTCTCTCTCTAGAAAGCCTCCCATCCTTCTACTTTCTCTCTCTAAACTCTTATTGAATTCGACCCTATATGTGATTATTTGTGTGTTGTGAAATCCAATATGCTACAGTTTCTCTCCACCATTTCTAGGATATTTAGATCATTAGGAAACATGTAAACCACCCTCATCTCATATGATCATAATGCTTCTAACTTTCATTTGTTGCAAGCATACTCCCGAAGTGATCCTCCAAAGCAAGCTTAGAGATCTTGCATCCTTACCTACTGAAGTGATCACCCATCACAAGCATACAAGCACATGAAGATCTTCTACAACAAGCTTGGGAAACTTGTCATCTTCATTCATAAAAGACTAACTACATCATGCTTTGTGTTCTTGATGTTTAGTTTAGGATTTCATATCCATTAGACACATTGTCTTGGATATTGTCTAGTATCATATTCTTGTATCTATGACTAGACTAGATGGTTTATGTGTTTGTGCCATAAAACACAAGGTTTTTTATGTTGGGCCACAGAACATAACGGGTGTCATAGATGTGTCTTGAATCTATGACTAGACTAGATGGTTTATGTGTTTGTGCCATAAAACACAAGGTTTGTTATGTTGGGCCACAAAACATAACGGGTGTCATAGATGTGTCGTGTTGGTCGGGTAGTGGTTCCTCCTTTGTAATGGAACCCGGTATCTAGCCTTGTACCAGATAAAGTATAGGCGACGTTGTGATAGGTTTGGTTCTACCTCGTGGAAGAACTCGGTGTTTAGCTTAGTACCGGAAAAGTGTAAGCGACGTTGTGTAAGGTTTTCTCAACCGAGAATGGAGTTTGTTGATCTAGTGAAGCAACTCTCGAGTAGGTGACTCAGGGAGTGGAGTAGGGCAAGGAAGGTGTCCTTGTAGCTGAACCACTATAAATCCTCGTGTTGGTTTGTCTATCCTTTTACTTATTGCTTTACTTTTATTCTTGCATTACATTGTTTATTTTCTATGTGGTTGATGTCTATGTTTGTGATGCATACTTGGTCTTTCATATAGTCATAAACTATATTTAACACTTTACATATTATGACACGCTTGATCAAGAAAAAGTAACTGGACTAATAATGGTGAAACTTGATTTATAATGAACCATTAATCTTGCGGAATCTTATGTGATATTAAAGGGTTGGCCTTACATGCCGTAATGCGTTAAATGCATCCTCGCGTCGAGATTAGCAAATGCAATGGTTTATACTATATTTGATACAAAAGTTTTAAGTTTGAAACGGAAACGTATTCACCCCTCCCCTACGTTTTCACATGGTCCATTACCACATTTTGCACTCATTTTTTATTTTGGTCATGCTCAACTGATCAACTGCTCGACTTCACCCAAATTATGACGCGTGTCTCTTACAAGTACACATGAATGATGTAATAATGTAAAATATCTAAAATACCCTCATCTTATCCCACCCACCTACCCTATTATTATATCACCGCCTATCCCACCTTATCTACCCATATATTCACATATCATCCACACATTTTGACACATTTATATCAGCACCCACCTATCCTATTATTATCACAGCTGACCACCACCCTTTCACTACCAACACCGACGAAACAACCACCACCAAAACCCCCAACCACCAATGAAATAACGACGACCGGAAAGCTTTACATCCCCGAAAATACAAGAACACGCAAGGTTTATATTTTAAATGGTTTTTTGATTCTTTTTTCCTTTGTAAACGAACCATAAGAACACGCAAGATTTATATTTGAAATGGTTTCTTGATTTTTTTCCTTTGTAAACGAACCACAGGAACATGTAAGGTTTATATTTGAAATGGTTTCTTGACTTTTTTTTCCTTTGTAAACGAACCACAAAAACAAAATTACAAACCTTGAAACTTGTTTTTTCAATAAACTTGTTTATAAAGTTCAAGATCTATAAAGATTAGTAATGAAGTTAAAAAAGCGAGATTTTCTTTTTTAAGTTTTGTAACCTATTTTTTTTAATAATAATTTTTGGACTGTTTGTTCATGAAGGTCTTGGGTCTCAGATAGTCACGAACCAAAAAACAAACACAACCCTGGTTAGACTTTGCTCAAGACGTATCTGGTAAGTGTGTTGTGGGTTAAAGATCGATGATGGGTTGACTTTATATGATCTTTAATGATCTGATGTTGAATCGAAATACCGGAGATCCTTTGAGGGTTGTTGTTATTCGATTATGATGGCTTATTTGATTAACAAGGTAAAACTCATGAAGCGTATAGTACAACCCATTGATGCACAAACTTTCTAATAGTTAGCCAAGAAAATATTTAGCTATGTTTTGATAAGACATTTTATGGATTCCCAAACCTTGGATCTAGAACACTTAGCTTGCAAACGTATTAGCTTCCTTGGATAGTTCCAAAACAACAATGAAAAACTTTGTTGTAGATGCACACAAGTATGCGGAATCTACTTGAATGCACTTAGAAGATTAAATTATAACACCAACAACTTCAATATTATTAAGCAATAATACGAGCACTCTCCTAGTACTAGGGTTTACAACCTTGAAGCTCTTCTTAAGACGGCTAGAATGTATATGTATGTTTAACCTAGCTAGGATCTCCTTTTATACACTAAGGAGATCCTTTACAAAGATAACTATGGAATAAGTATATCATATCCTCTATTGGAATAGAAGATATGCTGTTACAACTCTTACATGACATTCCTTACTTACATCAGTACAAACTTAAAGCTATCAGTACTAACTTTCTCACTATCAGTACTAACTAGTTAATACTTATCAAATAACACTATCAGTACTAACTCTACTGAAATAAGTATTAACTCCAATAAGCATATTTCCCAACAACTCTCCCCTAAACTAGTGATAGGATCACCTTTTACAGTAGTAACGGTCTTACCAGCAACTTCTTCAGTGACAGTGCGTTTGTAAGAGTCTCTATAGAGCACAATGTTCCACAGTTTGAAATCAAGTACCAAGAAGTACTGCTCTATGCGCATTCTCCAGAGTTCATATTCATGTGGTTGCAACTTAGGAACTCTGTTAACAGCATTGGATTGCATTGATTCGAAATCCATTTCTTCAGATTTGTCAACACAGGATCTTCTAAAAACAAAGCTTCAGGACACAAGCTCTTATACCACTTGTGGATTCCCAAACCTTAGATCTAGAACACTTAGCTTGCAAATGTATTAGCTACCTTGGATAGTTCCAAAACAACAATGAAAAACTTTGTTGTAGATGCACACAAGTATGCGGAATCTACTTGAATGTACTTTGAAGATTAAAGTATAACACCAACAGCTTCAATATTATTAAGCAATAATATGAGTACTCTCCTAGTACTAGGGTTTACAACCTTGAAGCTCTTTTTAAGACGGCTAGAATGTATATGTATGTTTAACCTAGCTAGGATCTCCTTTTATACACTAAGGAGATCCCTTACAAAGATAACTATGGACTAAGTATATCATATCTTCTATTGGAATAGAAGATATGCTGTTACAACTCTTACACGACATTCCTTACTTACATCAGTACAAACTTAAAGCTATCAGTAATAACTTTCTCACTATCAGTAGTAACTAGTTAATACTTATCATATAACACTATCAGTACTAACTCTACTTAAATAAGTATTAACTCCAATAAGCATATTTCCCAACAATCCTCCCCTAAACTTGTGATTGGGTTTCAGAATCACAAGTTTTCTTCAGTCTTTGAGGATTCTTCCAAACTTCACTTTCTGCTAGGTCTTCCTGCCTGATCATAAATCTTCAACAACAACTCCTTAGCCATTTCAACTGCATTACCCATCTTCAGCCCTGCTGTAAGCATTTCCAGAAGTGTTCCTAAGGCAAGTGGGTAGGTCCTTTCAACCAGCATGTATATATCTGTTCCATTGCGTGTAGTGAGCAAGTGTAGTACACACAAATCAAGCAATGTCCAAGATAGTTCTTCCTCTCCAGGTTGATACTCTCATTGTTCTCTAGCTGGATCAGGCTCAAATATATTTTGAAGCTTAAAGAGTAACTCGGATCCTTGTCATTATCGGATCTCTATTCTTGAACTTGTTCTTGACCAATTCCATAGTTTAAGCAAATCATCGGTCAATAGATGCAAACAGATCCACGGATATAAATAAGCACTTGTCCTTCCACCTGCTCTGTGAATCTGCCAATGTCTCTTTCCATCTTCAGTATAGATATCCCAGCCAAGAATTGGATACCTAGTGTTGATGGGCTCTGAATATAGTGCATCTTCTGGAGATCAATTAACATCATCTGGTTGAGATCTTCTTCAGTCAGACCACCTTCATATTCAGATGCTTTCAACCTTTTGGGTGCAGATGAGGAACCTCCTTCTTCAGATGGTCTTTTGAAACTTGCAATGAGATCAATGGGTTGTGAGCTTCTAATGAAATCATCATCTGACATAGATATAAAGTTGAGTATGTTTCTTTGAGTTTTGTCAGCAAGCTTTTGAAGAGTCTCCCATGCCAGTTGATTGAGTTGCTTCAAGGTTCTCCTGTCTTCACCTTGATATTTAATATATTTGCACATGTACATCTTTTGTTGACTTTTTTAGGAGGTTTTGAGACCTTTTAAACTTCCCTTTGCTGTCTGAATTGGCTCTATCTTCTAGCCAATATTTCACTTTCAATTTATGCTTCATTAACACTTTTTCCCTGATCTTGTTGCAGCTTCTATCTTACCTCCTCAGTAGCTTCAACTTTGGCTCTCATGTCATCCCATGTTTGCCAATCTTCTTCAATTTTAGCCATCTTCTTCTTCTCTTTCTCATCAGCCTCTTTCTGCAGTTCTTGCTCATCCCACTCAGCTGCAATCTTTCTTGCTTCTTCTTCATTCAATCTCTCAATATCCATCTTTTTCTTAGGTACTTCCACTAGAATGCCTTTGCCCTTGTCTTTAGCATCTATCTTTGGAACAGAGGAAGTTGGGGATGGTGGAGCACTTCCTTCTCTGATAGTAACTCCTTTTTCTTTAGGCTTTGTTGCTGCTGATTTGGTTTTCTTTCTCAGATATAGAACAGGAGGCTTCTTGAAGGTTGGAGAGATAGGGTCTGATTTCTTCAGGCTCTGAAGTCCCAAGACTGCATGTTTCTCTCTATCTTCTTCATCACTTTCTTTGAGTGGAATGGTAGTGATGATGGTGGCCTCTGTTGATATGGCTTGTTGTATTTCAGCAGCTACTTGAAAGATTGGAGATAATATTGATTGAAGAGCACCAGAAGTACTAATTCTAGTGCTATCAGTACTAACTACAACACTATAAGTACTAACTGTGATAGTACTGATAGTACATGTAGGAGTACTGAGCACTTGTTCTGCATGAGTGGTTATCTGAACATCTTCTTCATCATCAAGGAAAGGGCTTTGAAAAGATGAACCACCTTGCCACTGACCAAATTCTCTTCTACTCTGTATGTCAGAACTCCTCCCATGTTTGGAAGAATTCTCTGTTGAAGTGCTAGAGACTCTGAACTTGGCCTTCCTTTTAATTGATGTAGTAACTGGAGATGCTTCTATAGTAGGCTTGGATAGAAGTTGAACCTGATGTGCTAGCCTTTTCATCTTTAAAAGCCTCCTGGTATGAACTTTGGCGTGACTTTCTTGTGTTCATCCAAGGCAATCTCCAGTGTGTTAACCTTTCGCATAAGAACACTGTACAAATCCGTCATTTCATGTAGTGTCAAAGCGCCTCTCAACCGGTACTGGGTGTTACCACTGCTAAGAGGTGGGTCACTGGGCATTTGAGATGCACTCCGGGCCTCCTGGCGGATACACCCCTTTTAGCCTTTGCCTGGGTCCACCGTGTGATTGCTCACTAGGTGTTGGCATGGATTGGGTCTTATTTATGTTACATCTTTCCTCACTAGCTTCTAAGCCTGATTGAGTAGTGGCAGCCCTCACCACTCTATCCCCTCCATCACATGGGATAGGCTCATCTGGTACAATGTTAGGAGAAGAATGGGTATTTGCGTCCACTTCTCTCGTTTTTGGTGTGCCCTCTTGGTTGATGAAGTTTGTTGATGTGGTGAGTGTTCAGAACCTGTGGGTGTGTGTTGGGGAGCCACCTGTGCTTAATGGTCCTGCACCCTCTGCAATGAGCATATTTGGAAATAATGGTACTACAACCCCACTGTATCCTACCACAGCCCTTAACATATTAGAAAACACTTTTGCTATGAGGACTTTTGATGGATAAATGTTTTTATGAGGTTGCAAGTTTTGTCTCTGAAGATCCAAAAACATTTGTATAAACCTGGGATACATCAGAAATTTGGTTTTGCTAACTGCATTTTTAAGCATACCCTCAAATATATAATTTGAAAAATTGACACAACACCCTGCCTGCATTTGCAAGACAGGATCAAGGCTGTGGCTATGCTTGTGGGAAAAGCATCCTAGCATCCTTTTGTGACTCAAGCAGTGTAAGAGGGTATGAATTAGAAACCTCCATTGTGGGGAAAACTGACTTTTGTGAAAGTTGATAGTATTGTCATGTATATACCCCATCAATGTGAGTTGTTCAATTAAGTCAGTGACTGGCAAAGTGGTAATACCTTCAGCATCTCGAAGATGAAGATGTTCTCTTAGATATGCTTCAGTAATAACAATGCTAGTGCCATCCACTGTACCAATTAACTGTTGGACCCCTTCCTAAGTTGTTGAGGCAATAGCAGTTTGCCAAAACTTCCTGACAGGGGTACATAAGATTGTAGGGTTTAAAAGTAAAGCAAACCTGATTCTGCTTCGGTTTAGAAAGGCTACAATCTTTGCAAATTCATCATGACCATCCGGAAATTCCAAGCATGTCACCATGTTGTGTTTGTCGACAAAGTCAAGAGGAGCCATGAATGAATAAAGTTAGGGTTAGAAAAGTGGGATTAAGTCGTAAAAGCCTGTATTGTTTTGTGGTGAAAGCAATTAGAAAGTTATGCAATTTATAGAGAGTTGGAGAATATTGGTTAAACTGCCTTATAAAAATTTATGGTAATAAGTGAATAAAAACCAATTAGGAGACCCTTTTATAAGGAAATAGGCGGTTAACAACTCTACTTGCAAAAGTAATCATTGCATAACAGACTTTAGGAATAAGTACTAACGGCTAGTTCATCAGTACTAACTATGCTTATCGGTACTAACTTATAACCATCAGTATTAACTTTTACCCATCAGTATTATCTTAGATTTTGGAAATTATAATATTGAAACCCCAATTTTGAAGGGATTAAGTGTGGTGACAGACACTTAATCAAGGTCGGCCTCATATGGCCTCTGGTTTGATGAAAACCAATGGTTTCGATGCATAGCCTTTGCCTGTGATGGATAGTCCCATTAAAGGGCATTCCACGGGGTTTCCAGCTCGTGGCAGGTGTTGCCTCCAACACAAGTGTTGGATTCATGGTTGCTCACTGTTCTCTAAGCCAGATGCCCTTAGGCTAGTCACACTATCTGTAAACAGATGGAATGGCAAAGAGTGGATTAGTGCAGAATGATCTGACCCACTAAAACCATAAATTCATGTTCATTTTAATCACAGGATGCCACATATTGCTTAGGCATTACGCATTCCATTATTACAGCAAGTTCCATCATGTGGTGGCTTCAGAATGAGCATAAGTAATAGAACCACATGTGCTGTAACACCCAGTCACCAAACCATATCCATACTACTTGTGTTATCCCTGAAAAGTTAGTCCAAAACCAAGAAAACACAATCCAAGACATTTTCTTGCCAATCGTTATTAACTTAACCGCAGATGATATGGATAACAATCAGTACTAACTACCAATTTACAAAACTTTACAAAATAGAGAGAGATAAGACATATTATGGATGAAGCATTCCAATACTTGTGACCAAGTACTGAAACCTACCCAAATCAAAAGCTTTAGTTAAAAGATCTGCAACATTAAACTTAGTATCAATCCTTTCAACCTGAATGAGTTTCTTTTCATTACAGTCTCTTATAAAATGATGTCTTATCTTTATATGCTTAGTTTTAGAATGAAAAACTAGATTTTTTATGATGCATATAGTACTGTTGTTATCAATATAAATGACAGTTCCCATGAAATTATACCCATAATCAAGCATCTAATTCTGAATCCAGAGGACTTGACCATAGCTTGCGGCGACTACATACTCAGCCTCAGTTGTAGAGTTTGCCACAATGCTTTTCTGCACACTGCCATGAAATCAACCTATCACCAGAAAGCTGACATCCTCTTGTGGTTGATTTCCTATCAAGACTTGACATAATCACTGTCAGAGTAAGCTACCAGATCAAAGGGAGAGTCTTTAGGATACCAAAGGCCTAGTTGAGCATGGCCTTTCAGATATCTAAAGATTCTTTTAACTGCATGCAAGTGAGAAAGCTTTGGAGAGACTTGAAACCTTGCACATGCACATACAGCAAACATAATGTATGGTCTGAAGGCAGTCAAATACATCAATGATCCAATCATGGATCTGTAGAGATGCTCATCAACATCTTCACCATCAGCATCTGGAAGTAGTGGCTTATTGTGCTCCATAGGAGTGCTTGCAATCTTTGTATTTTCATAGCCAAACTTCACTAAAATCTCCTTGACATACTTATCCTGACTAATAAATATGCCATATGTCTTCTGCTTGACCTGTAGCCCAAGAAAGAAGGTGATTTCTCCCATAGAACTCATTTGAAACCTGTCATGCATCAACTTCTCAAACTCTCTGCATAGCTCCTGCTTGGTTGAACCAAAAATAATGTCATCCACATATATCTGTGTAACATATTGGTTTTCACAAACACACAAACAATCAATACTATGGGGCGTACACTATGATGAGTTTAGAGAGAGAAAGTGTAAGATGAGAGCCTTTTTAGAGAGAGAAAGTAAGCAAAAGAAAGAAAGGTTAGATTAAGTGAAAGGTCCAACCCTCTACCTTGGGAGGTAGAGGGTGTTTATATACTACTACACGTCCTCCTTGGTGGGGATGGATCGGGCATCTGTGGGTAAATACCGTCCTTCCTCCACGGTGTTACTTAAACTAATAACTAAGCTAATAACTAACTAATAACTACTAAATAACGTAAAGTCTACGAGCTAAGATATGCAAAACAATAATTGGGGTGACCGACACTTCCTTATAGAATTTCCAATTCTTAACAATCTCCCCTAAGGAGGTCACACCATGATTTACATTTTGAATCCAAGCAATCTATCTTTGTCTTTATGATCGAGCTCATAGACTTCAATTCTTCAATGTGCAGATCTTTGTGCTTTAGCAGTGATTCTTCAAAGTCGAACTGCTTTGTACTTTTAGTGGAGGTCTTTGTCTTGCGATCCCGTTTGGTGATTCATTAAGCCAGGTTAGAGATCATCAGCCACAGCAAATCTCTGGCTCATCCAATGCAGTGTGTTGTATCGCTATCATGTGAGGTTGTGACTTTTGGACCGACATGCTCACATTTTGGATCATGATATCTTCTCATCAGAGTTGCAGAAGCTTTTGTTGATTCATAATATTTCAGTACGTATCGAAGCATGGATTGAAAATATCGAGTCGGTTGATGAAGATATGCACTTATCATGATTTCTTTAGATTGTGAAGCGATGTGTGGCGTCGGCTATGGATTGACTCCTCAATTACGATTTTCAGCGTCCAAATGTACTGCAAACAACAGATTAGCAATAAAACACCGAAAGTGTCTTTGATCACTTCGTTGAATTGAGGTACACGGCCGGTTCCCGTTGATCAGTACAAGTCTGCCTTGATCAAGTATAATTCGAAGAATCTCCTTGCCGGGGTTTGTAGTTTGTTCTAGCCGTTCTCAAACCGGAACGTCTCAAAGAAGACAACACAGAGTGAGTGAACCAGCAAATTGAGATTAACTAATTGATGAAAAATTTATTTGAAAAACAATTGCGTATTGCTTGAAGAAAGAGTTTTGCAATACGACGAAGGTTTTATAAGAGAGATCAATTTTCAATCAAAAATACTTTTTTGTATTTTGAAAAGAATACACATTTGATGTGCTAGAGAAAAGAATAGATTCGCACGTCGAACGGTTTTTCCAAAAGTATTTTTTTTAGTCAACTATACTTTTTGAATTTGAAAATGAATACACATTCGATGTGCAAGAGAAAAGAAGAGATTTGCACATCGAACGGTTTTTCCAAAAGTATTCGTCAATTCATTTCCTGGACCAAGGTTGATTCAAGAGTGAATCGCCCCATCGTTTCAATCCAGTTGTCATAAGCTTGATCTATTGGATCGATCTCACAATGCACCCACCAAGAGCTTGTTTGATGTTGGCTCTAGAAGGATTTCCATCTTCATCATGAATATTTTACATATCACTCGGATGTTCTGGAAATACCACAAGGATAATGCGTAGGACTCTTAATATATACTTACTTTCCACATTGTGTGAAACAGCAAGTATTCATTAATTTTGTGTCCTAATGAGATATTGTGGATGATCTCTTGGCTCTAGACTCAATTGTGCACATTTTGTTCCCTATGCTGGAGACTAGGGAGAGGGTCTCCTTCTTCAATATCAACAATCTCTAAGAGAAAGTCGATAGATTATGTAGGTTCCCCGTGAGAATGAAACAAGCCCTTTTAAGAGGAACTTGAGTAGATTGGGAAGTTAGGTGCGGTCGTCCTGGGTCCGGGCGTCTTGTCTTCAATACCAGTGTTACCTTAGCAACCACCAGTAACATATGTATTGAACCCGGTTTCTGCCCTAAGGTTGAATTAATGGAGGGTTATTTCTTTTCACCCTTTTTCATATTCAATTCTTTTTCATTCTTCAACCCCTTCAGTGCTTGCCGAGACTTCATTACTAGAACCTTGTTGGGTTTATTCTAGTACTAGCTCTGTCTCAATCCGCACTCTTCCCATATGTTAATACAAATAAGCCGTAAAAACGTTTATTTATATTTTACGATCTTTTAATGTTTTGTCGATAACAAACGTAAAATCATTTTAACGAAACAAATAAAATACGTAAATGGTTTGGACTAATAGTTTCTAACATATACACATTTTCACATAAAACACTAAAACAAGTATAAGTGATTTTATGATTTAATATTACATATGTACAACAACTAGTGTTTACATATTTGGGTAAAATATACACATAACTAGTATGTAGTATATTGGGTAATATAAATGGGTAGAAATTTAAGTATCATAACCCATTGGGCAAATACATTGAATGTAGTTGGGTACAACCCAAAGCCCATGACCCATGGAGCTTGACCCATAACCCATTGCATGACATCATGCTTATATCATATATGGATAATATTCATAACCCATGGTTTTGACCCATACCCATGTGACTAGGTGCATTGCACTCAAGAGATACATTGCTTCCAGCTAAAGACCCATGGATCAACCCATGACCCATGACCCATAACCAAAATACCCATAGGTAAAGAGGAGCGCGTCCCACGGATCCCTAGCTTTACGCTAGGCAGATCCCTATGGAAGGGATCCGGTGGGATCCAGAACGATAGAATTTTTCCTCTATAAATAGTGAGCCATTTCTTCATTGTTGCTCACCCATTTCGAACATACTTTCCCCTAGAGTTAAAAATCTCTAACCTCAGATCCAAGAGATCTATGTTTGTAGTTTTGTTTTTGTGGGATCTTCTAGGTTCCTCTTAAAGGAGATATTACCACCTTTGAAGTCGAGAGCAAGCTCGAGGTCCATGAGTTGCCATGCTTCCTCATCATCATGAGACTACGAAATCTTCTTGTTGATGATTGTTTTTCTTTCTAATAAGTGTTGAAGACATTTGTGAAAGGTGTCTCAAGTGTCAAGGCGAAGATATTAGTGAAGGGTATCTATCGTCCATATCATAAGCACTTGTGGTAGGTGCTTAGAAGTCAAGACTAGAAGCATTATTGAAGGGTGCTTAGAAGTCAAGACACAAGACATTAGTGAAGGGTGTCTTAAATATCTAGTTAAAGGCATTAGTGAAAGGTGCCTTAGATGTACATTCGATATGGTGTGTTTCAATGTACAAGATAGATTAGTACTAGATCCAAGGATATTGATATCCTTGATGATGTTGTAAAAAGGAGTTGATCTCCTTTGGGATTAGTCTTTGGTGTAGTGTTGGGTAGTAGTTCCTCCATTGCAATAGAACTAGGTGCTTAGCCTAGTACCTAATAAAGGGTAGGCGACGTTGTATAGGTGTGGTTCACCTTGGTGTGAAAGAACTAGGTTCTTAGCCTAGTACCTAATAAAGGGTAGGCTACGTTGTGTAGGTGTGGTTCACCTTGGTATGAAAGAACTAGGTGCTTAGCCTAGTACCTAATAAAGGGTAGGCGACGTTGTGTAGGTGTGGTTCACCTTGGAGTGAAAGAACCCGGTGGTTAGCCTAGCACCGAAGAAAGGGTAGGCGACGTTGTGAAGGCTTCTCCGCCATAAGGAGTTGGTGTAGTGATTACGAACTCTCGAGTAGGTGACTCGGGGAGTGGAGTAGGGCAAGGAAGGTGTCCTTGTAGCCGAACCACTATAAATACTCGCGTTGTGGTTTTGTGCCTCTTACTCTTATCTTTTCATTACATACTTATATATGTTTGTTTATCAACATCCACACACACATCCGATAGATTGACATAAGTCGATCTAAATAGTTTAGAAGGAAGTTTTAATTGACAAAACTATTCAACCCCCCCTTCTAGTTTTCCACAATTGGCATGAGCCGTTACCAAGTTTCTTGAAGTATATTGTACTTTAAAACTTGATACGATCCATAGTTAATTGAAAACTACAAAGAAGGTTTTTCATAAAAACAAACACCATGTCTTTTAAAACTCTTTGTTTGGATGTTGATTAGATAACAACATTTCTTATTATTTATTTCCTATTTAAAATGCACTAATCTTCTTTGTCATGTTGATTAGTCAAAGCTCATATCCACCAAGCTATAGGAATCGCTTGGTAACAAGAATACCTTCCTTAAGAAGGTATCTTAAACACAAAGGAGCCAGAATCGTCTAAGTGACATTTGTTGTGTCATTTGTAAAGACATTCCTAAGTACGTTGGAGGTATGATTTTCTTCTTATCTCTAAAATGACATTTGCTTGAAAATTAAGTATGCCTATTTAGGTACTTATATGATTATCTTTTGTGCATATACATGTATTACATGAAGCTTCATTAGGAAACCTTTTCTTTTTTTTCACACGTGTTATCTTTCTCATCTAAAGTCGTGGTATATAAAACTCGTGTTTTATTTCTTTTAATCCAATAATAAAACAAAACACAAATTTCAAAAATTCTCCTTCCCCATAAATAAACCACTCGACGCCCACTTTATCAAATCCCCACTTTTTCAAATCTTCCAAATTCAAAAATTCCTCTCACTCAAAACTTCATCTTTCTCTCCATTTCATCTCAACCGAAACCAAGAAGAATCGTCTTCAACATGGTTTACACCGCCCTCGTGCTCATCGCCTTAACACTCATCGCACTTGTGTTCCCTATGATGAAGTTCACATACGGAGACATATACTTTGTGTTGTTAATCTACATTGGGGTTATATACCCAATCATTTGTATCATCCTTAGCATTGAAATGAAATATTACTAATAATCTAGTTTATCTAGGTTATTGTCATAATGTGTTTATCATTTCTTTTTATTTTTTTTTTGTGATACATTAGAAGTCATGTATGCATGCTAAAAGAAAAATGTAGGCTAAAACACCTATCTTGGTATAAAACTATGAGATCTAAAAACCTATGTTTTTCATCATAAAATCTGTTTCTGTAACTACAGATCCACGGATCCCGGCAAATGTACTAGCCGGATCGCTTTTCAAAGGGAACTGTGGGAACCATCCTACTGGAGAACAGTTTTTCATGCAAATTAAAAACCACTTTTTCTAAAATTAATACTCCACTAGAATGCCAAAACCATAAGTGAGTTAAGCGTCATTGTTGTTAAAAAACCATTGTTAATAAAAATCTAGTAAAAAACGTTAGATAATCATTGGTTGACCACAAACATCACTTTCTATTAACTCATCATTTCTATAGGTTCAACTATGACGCATGAATATGAGTTTGATTTTTCACTCACTAGCGTCTACACTCCGAACATCTCCCTTGAGCCCAACACACCTGGCAATCATGTCTGTGGGTTCAATAATCTCAAAAACCGTCACTTCCACGAAGGACGTATTGTAGACACCTCTCTACAATTTGAAGAAGGTATCAATACCTCCTTCCGAGCCATAGGACTAGAATGACTTCTTGAAATCAACAAGAAGATATTTCCAAGGTTCATAATGGAATTTTTCCGTCAAGTTGAACTCGTTCGTAACGAGGATCGCTCTCTATCTCTTTGGTTTTATATCAAAAACCAAAATTTTACTTTAACCCTTGGGCATTTTGCTCACATCCTCTGAATTCCAAATCATGGACAATGTGCCTTCATCGAAGATTGGTCTCTTGATTCTCTCTTCAACTTTCGTGAAGAAAATAGTCCATATTGTTCACACATACCCTCCCCGGAAGATTTACATCGCATAATATGCAAACCTCAACCATATTACTCCGATCCAAACAGTATCTTCACACGGGACATCCGAGAAGAGTACAAGCCCCTTGCACTCATCCTACGTGAAAATGTTTGAAGTCTTAGGGGAAATCGAGAAATCCTTCCCGCTTGTTGTGCTCACATAATGTATTGTTTGCTAACACAACAACCATAAAATCTCGCGTACTTCTTCGCAAGGCGAATTGTAAATATTCAAGGATCTAAGAATAAACTCATCCCCTATGGAATGTTCTTGACACGCCTCTATCATAACGTTATGCACTTTCATCCTCAATTTCAAAGTCCGTTGTACGTACTTGTGAACAAGATGATGGAACCGCTAAACATATCTCTCATGAAGACTTTCTTCATTCTTGATTCCACCGACACTCATCAACCACGTGATGATCCTTCTAGCGAAAGCGCTCAAGGAACTTAGTAGTCTTTCAAATAGGATCAATCCTTTTGTACTCGTGCTTTATCAATGTAATCTAATTCCCTCATAAAATAAAACATCTTACATTTGATATCTTAGTGTTAGAACCCCTTTTAAACTAACCTTGGAATATAATGCATTGTCAAGATCATTGCATACCTTTAGTAAAGGTTCTGCTTAGCAGATGGACTGATCCCAAAGTTTGTGCTAGACGGATCCCTACACTTAGGGAACCGTGGGATCCGGCAAACAGAAAATGCAATTGCAAGCATTGTATTTCAAACATATCCTTAGAACACCTCACACTAAGCTAGACATAGTGTCTTAAGGCAAATTAAGTCCTTATCAAGTTAAGTAGATCCTTCCTACTCACACATAACTCACCTAGATCACACTCAAAGACGCTTGTAGATCTATCATTTCGCTTTAATCCATTACTCTTCCGCTCTCAAGCTCACACATCATTTTTCACATGATCCCTCATATCTAAACGTTGGAAACCTCTTATAGCAAAATTGATCATAATCATCCTTACGTCAAAATTGGTCAAAATTGATCAAATTCTAGTTTTTCCATCTTAAGCCTTTAGGATATTCTCCAAAGGATTCATCTAAGTCACTATCTGATCTCTAGGATCATTTAGCTTCAATTGACACTCTCATCTTTAGTGTCATCCTTGTTCATTCATTGGTACTCATGAAAGTTCCAATTCCTTCCATAAAAGGCAATCATTAGCTACATCACTCATTACCTTCAAGTACTTAAGCACCCACTTCATTTAAGACACTTAGGAGGACTGAAACACTCAAGATGATATAGATCTTAGACCTTAGAAACATCATTTCTACTCTTTCATAGTTGCTGAGAGCCGGATCCCTAGGATTAGCCTAGACGGATCCCTCTGAGGAGGGAACTGTGGGATCCGGATGACAGATTATGTCAAATCTTGCTAAAACAATCATTTCAAGCTCATCTTTCTAACTCAAACACTCCATCTCATCTTAAATGAGTTCCTAGATCAGTACAAACTCTAAACTTGACTCTTGTGCATGTTAATCATCACATTCCAATGAATTTTAGTGGCTTAAGGCTTAAATGCACTTACCAAATCTCTTGCTTTATAAAACACATTGTTAGGACTTCCATAGTCATCACCTTCATCCAAATTTTCAGCACTTAAGAAACCCTTAAAAACTTCTTGAAATCATCTCATCATGAGGAAAACTCCAAGTAGTAACTTATCCACCAAAGAACTACCCAAGAAAATTTCTCGTGTTGTACATGAAATTTCTTCAACCGAATCATCTCCGCTCAAGCCAACAAATGCAAGGATCTCTTCTCAACCAATCAAACCAATTCCTAAAAGGATAGTACCCACAAAACTACCTATGCCAAACATCAGCATACCTCCTAGGCCAAACAATATCATCTCCACTAAACCATCACCATTGGTTCCTAGATCTATCTCTTTTACATCTCCACTATCATCACCACACCTCTACAATTTAAAGGATTTGCCTCCTAGGCCGTCTCATCCTCCTCCACCGACAACATTCTCCTCATTAGGAGGAATAATGGTACAAAATCAAGGCGTTGAGTCAACATTAGCTCCGGCTTCCTTTTCGCCATTTCCATCATATAATCCCATTTGGATTATGAAAAATCATCAAAGTCAACCACCCGACCATATGGAAGTTGACACTTCTCTACCATTACCATCATTCTTGGTCGAGCCATTCTCAAATGCGCCTCCACCAATCCCTCCGTCGTTTGAAGCTCCACAAGCTGCTTCACTCGATCCTTCGCATCAAGCCATTTCATTTCTTCCACCACCACTACCTATCCATGACAAAGATTGTTATCATTGTCAACATGTTGAAAGTTTGATACATGATGTACGAGAAGACCAACGTTTCATGTTCTATCACCTCCTCGAATGTTTCGACGAGATTAAACCTAAACAAACTTGAGCTAGAAGATTTTAGTGGTGTCATAGTATCAAGCGTTAGTTGGTCTAGAAATTCCTAGTCATGTATCATTTATTTTCTTAGTTTTTAGAGTCATGTATATCATAACTTTAGTTTTATTAAATGAAATTACATGCTACTTGCTGTATTTCTGAGTATATGATTATGTTGTATAATACATATCTCACTTTGGTGATAACATTATTTGTTATACCACCATTTGCTGAATTTATTCATCAGCCAGACGGATCTCTTTAATTTGCCTAGACGGATCCCTACTAGGAGGGAACTGTGAGATCCGTGATACAGAAAACTATTTTTCTACTAACTTGGATCACATTTGCAGGAAATTGTGCATTATACTTGTTTTCTAATCTTTGTTTTGTAGTTATTCAATTTACACATGAAGACTTTGACATCCTAAAGCTAGGGGAGCTTTGTGTCAAAGCAATACATTGCAAATTACTTGCAATATTAGGATTACATTTCATGACATCCCTTTGCAAAATTGCAATCAACAAGGGGGAGCACATTCGTCACATAGACGAAATCTTTTGCAAACTTAGTTGCAAATAAACTAGCTTAGTATTAGTTTCTTGACGCCCTTACATAGGGATGGACTCGTCAAGGGGGAGTAAAGACGAGATCCTTTCCCGTTACTTGCTCTCTATTTTTTATTTTATTTCTTTCACATGTTTTTCCTAAAACAATGTGTTAGGTTCCTTTCGAAGCTCTTTTTGTTTCGACAAAAAGGGGGAGAAGAAAGTAAAAACTACAAATTCAAACTTTTATGAATTTTAGCTTTTCCTTCAAATAATTTTATGTTTTGTCATCAACAAAAAGGGGGAGATTGTTAATACAAATAAGCCGTAAAAACGTTTATTTGTATTTTACGATCTTCTAATGTTTTTGTCGATAACAAACGTAAAATCATTTTAACAAAACAAATAAAATACGTAAATGGTTTGGACTAATAGTTTCTAACATATTCACATTTTCACATAAAACACTAAAACAAGTATAAGTGATTTTATGATTTAATATTACATATGTACAACAACTAGTGTTTACATATTTGGGTAAAATATACACATAACTAGTATGTAGTATATTGGGTAATATAAATGGGTAGAAACTTAAGTATCATAACCCATTGGGCAAATACATTGAATGTAGTTGGGTACAACCCAAAGCCCATAACCCATTGCATGACATCATGCTTATATCATATATGGATAATATCCATAACCCATGGTTTTGACCCATACCCATGTGACTAGGTGCATTGCACTCAAGAGATACATTGTATCTAGCTAAAGACCCATGGATCAACCCATGACCCATAACCAAAATACCCATGGGTAAAGAGGAGCGTCCCACGAATCCCTAGCTTTACGCTAGACGGATCCCTTGTGGAAGGGATCCGTGGGATCCGGGGAACAGTAGAATTTTTCCTCTATAAATAGTGAGCCATTTCTTCATTTTTTCTTACCCCATTCTAACATACTTTCCCCTAGAGTTAAAAACTCTCTAACCTCATATCCAAGAGATCTATGTTTGTAGTTTTGTTTTTGTGTGATCTTCTAGGTTTCTCTTAAAGGCGAGATCACCACCTTAGAAGTCGAGCAAGCTCAAGTCCATGAGTTGCCATGCTTCCTCATCATCAAGACTACTGAAGTCTTCTTGTTGATGATTGTTTTTCTTTTCCTAAGAAGTGTTGAAGACATTTGTGAAAGGTGTCTCAAGTGTCAAGACGAAGATATTAGTGAAGGGTATCTATCATCCATATCATAAGCACTTGTGGTAGATGCTTAGAAGTCAAGACTAGAAGCATTATTGAAGGGTGCTTAGAAGTCAAGACACAAGACATTAGTGAAGGGTGTCTTGAAGATCTAGTTAAAGGCATTAGTGAAAGGTGCCTTAGATGTACATTCGATATGGTGTGTTTCGATGTACAAGATAGATTAGTACTAGATCAAAGGATATTGATATCCTTGATGATGTTGTAAAACGGAGTTGATCTCCTTTGGGATTAGTCTTTGGTATAGTGTTGGGTAGTAGTTCCTCCATTGCAATGGAACTAGGTGCTTAGCCTAGTACCTAATAAAGGGTAGGCGACGTTGTGTAGGTGTGGTTCACCTTGGTGTGAAAGAACTAGGTGCTTAGCCTAGTACCTAATAAAGGGTAGGCGACGTTGTGTAGGTGTGGTTCACCTTGGTGTGAAAGAACTAGGTGCTTAGCCTAGTACCTAATAAAGGGTAGGCGACGTTGTGTAGGTGTGGTTCACCTTGGAGTGAAAGAACCCGGTGGTTAGCCTAGCACCGGAAAAAGGGTAGGCGACGTTGTGAAAGCTTCTCCGCCATAAGGAGTTGGTGTAGTGATTACGAACTCTCGAGTAGGTGACTCGGGGAGTGGAGTAGGGCAAGGAAGGTGTCCTTGTAGCCGAACCACTATAAATACTCGCGTTATGGTTTTATGCCTCTTACTCTTATCTTTTCATTACATACTTATATATGTTTGTTTATCAACATCCAAATAGATTGACATAAATCGATCTAAATAGTTTAAAAGAAAGTTTTAATTGGCAAAACTATTCAACCCCCCTTCTAGTTTTCCACACCATATTCTCATTATTCTCTTTTATTCATCATACCTAAGGACTCTACACTATCTAGTGGATTGTCCCTGGGTAGATCCCTCCGCCTCTGGCGGGATCGTGGGAACGAATATCTAACCTAACCATCCTTATAACACCATGCATAAAGTAAATTGGTCGGTCTTTTGGTATTGTTCTTTCTCTTCTTGAAACCAATTTAAAAATCATTTGGAAAATCAATCAAGGTACTTGTGATATAATATCAAAACATTTTGTACCTTAATTGTTTTGATCATTTAGAAATGCTCCCCCTCAACATGTGCATATGATTTTGAAATTGTTTAGCACATGGAGGCAAGAGTTCTTTGAAATAATTTCTTGATCATAATTTCCGTGGAAAAAGCCATTTGATTTTCTTGGTAAATTCTCCCCCTCAATATGTGCGTAGGATATTTGAAATCATTTTATCACATAGAGGAAAGAGTTCATTTGAAGTACATCCACGATCACAAAATCCATTAAGAAACCTTTTAAAAAATCAATCAAGGTACTTTATGTTAAAACATAGAAATCTTTGTACCTTGATAGTTTATTTTCTTTTGAAATGCACTTTTGAATCAAATCAATCACTTGTTATCAGATTTCATATTTAAATCACATTTTCTCCCCCGATCAAAAATATCAAATCCTTTGAGATTTTAGATCCCAAGTTATTTAAATGGTTTTAGAAAACATAGGAGAAAATATGTCTGGTTTAAATTCTCTTCTGGTTTTTGGATAAATGCTCCTCCACAATCATGTGCATCATGTATTTGAAATCGTTTGACACATGAAGGAAGGAGTGCTTTAGAAACAATCACCTTTTAAAACCGATTTGAGATTTAAATCAAGATCTCTCCCCCGATCAAAAATTTCAAACCATTTGAGATTTGTGATCCCAAATGATTTAAATCATTTAGAAACTTTTAGGGGAAAGTCGTGGCATGATTTACTTTTGAAAAATAACTGAAATGGACCACTATTTGACATTAAAGATTTTAGTGTCAGGTATGAAAGTTTTAAGAGATCTTTTAGTAAAATAAAACAATTTCACAATCAAACAAGAACAGAAAAAAATTCATTTTGAAGGATCTTTGAGTTTTAAAGAAAATCATACCATGACATAACATTAAATCTTTATATCACCACTATATTTTGTACAAACTGGAACTTTTATGAAGAAATATCGTTTGAAAAGATTTTATTTTAAATCACTCTCCCCCTCAATCGATGACCGTATTCGATGATTGAGTGACTTAAGTTTTGATAAAATGAAGTCCGGTGATTTCTAAAATTAAGTCCAATTATTTTCAAACAAATATTTTTCTACCATACGAACATGGTATCATCACAAATAATCCTACACAAAGATACGTTAGGTGGTTGAGCTGCTTTTGTTTTTGTTGTTGAAGGTTGGAAGAAAACCGTCTGCTGATGCACCGAGACCTCTGAAGTTGCATCTATCGTGCCAACTATCCATAGAGAGATCTAATTAAGCTCCGTTTCTTCTTTGTCGATCCAAGAGATAGTTACCCTTTCCATTCGGCATCCAATAATCTTCATTTTTGGGATCCGGATCGGGAACAATCTTATGAACCATCTTATCTGCATACGTTAGTGGACATACAAACAGATATATGGTGGTCGACATCACCCAAACAGTAATCGACTAATAAAAGTCAATTCAACATATCAATCAGATCATGTAAAGGCATGGGAATTATGTGTTTATCAAACTCAAATCATCTAATCCTAACAGTCATATCCTAGGCACCTAGTCCTTCAACGTAGGTTAACATCTTTTTCAGTTAAACATATAGGATAATTAGATAAGCTCGATAGATGATTTAAATTTGGAAACATTCTCCCCCTCAATCAATGACGTATTTTATGAAAAGTTTTAAAAGCGCTGAAGTCATTGATTGAGTTTGCAAATTTAAGAAAACATGATATTGATTGATTTTTTAAGCAACTCATTTTCCACCATTTTGAAAACACAACAAATATTTTTCTGAAGAATTTTAGATGGAAAAACATTTGTGTTGGAACAGC
The DNA here is from genome assembly GCA_910596185.1 of Chrysanthemum makinoi. NCBI lineage: Eukaryota > Viridiplantae > Streptophyta > Magnoliopsida > Asterales > Asteraceae > Chrysanthemum > Chrysanthemum makinoi. Next base: position 223,361,438 of record OU343220.1, read on the forward strand.
AGTCCTTCGACATGCTTTCCTTGTTTTGTTTTAGGACAAGTGCACAAAATATTTGAAAATTGGTTTAGCGCAGTACTTTCCTTTCTTGAAGAGCGGGTTGCTATCTGAAATAATAGCAAACCATGGTTTAAGCACGGGTTACAGTCTGAAATAACTGCAAGCCATATTTTGAGACATGTTTAGAAATAAATATTTACACCTCCTGCTCGAACTTCATCTAAAGTCCCATGGCATTATTGAATGACATTTCTAAGACCGTAGATGTTATCGATACCAGGAGACATGTCTTGAGAAAACAATATTTTTGGTATTTTTAAATTTTATGATTTTTTTTTTCGATAAATATATACAAAGAGGATGATATAGTTTAAGAAGGACGATGATACGAGTACCGAGATAAGGATATCGTACAGCACTTTGTAGAAGATATAAGTCATCATCTCTTAAACTTTCACCACCAAAGCTTTCGAGGCTCTTGAATCGTCGTCAGAACTTGAGCCTTCAGAAAGTGAGACTTTGGTAGCTTCCCCCCAAACCGACAAACTAAAAATAAAGACCATTTCCCCAAGAAGTAGAAATGAATAAAAACGGTCTCATTGAATGAAGCTCAGCACCCCGAAGAACTCGAGAACGCCGAAGTAACAAGTTGAAACATTGATCGTCTCAGTGGTTATCAAATCAGATATAACTGATTAAGTCCGATCACATGAACCTGTTGTGCGTCCCCGATGTACACATTACTCTTCAAGATTGACCAGTTGTCTATTCAGGGGAACAATATATCAACATCTTCATTTTACCAAGTGCATTCCAGTTATCTTCCATATAACCAATCAGCCCATAATGTACACAAGTACCCAACTAGAGTAGAGACAACGACATCACAGTAACTAGTTGAATCACTGATCTTCTCTGCGGATGTCAACTCCGTAATAACTGATTAAGCTCGATCATGTGAATATGTTGTGCGTCCATGATGTACACATATCTCTCCCCTGATGGTTGCGATCTCATCGGAATCATCATTACATTGTGTACATGAAGCAATAACCGGAAGCACTACCATAAACCATATAGAAGATGTCGATAAGCAATATCATCTCACTCTCCAAATATTCTTCTCATATTCCTTCCTACTGAAAGCTAAGATAACACATACCAAAAGTATCCAGAGACCACTTGTTAGGATTTAGTAAATCCGGTCATTAAAGAGTCGGTCACCTCAAGTATATGTAATCGTTAGAAAGCTCGTAGTCGTAGATTATTTAATATTAAGTAGTATTTAGTTAAGTAACACCGTGGAGGACGGACAGGTCTTTACCCACTGTATGCCTGATCCACAGCCCGTAGGTGGCGATTTATATAAGAACTATAAATACGATCTACCTCCCAAAGTAAATAGTTGGAGCTCATAATAAGATTTTTCTTTCTCTCACTAAAGTTCCCAACCTCTAACTTTCTCTCTCTAAAACCATAGTATATGCCTCTTTGATCTTTGGTTTAGTGTGTTTATGAAATCCAATATCTAAAAATTGATATCAAGAGCCATTATTTGATCATCTCTCTTACATATCCTTGGATTTCTAGTGGTTTTAGATGGTTTTTGAGTTTGAAAAACTTTAGTGGTTTTTGCATCATTTGGATCATTTCTAGTGTTAAAGTTTGAATTTTGGGTGTACTTTTGTGTTTAGAATCATTGTAAGTGCTTGGGTTTTGATTTGGTAAGCTTGAATCACTGTGGTTGAGCTTGTTTTGGATTGAAAAGTGTGTTTTTGAAGTTTTTCTTGCTAGCGACTTGGTTCTCGTTGTGTTTTTCTTCGTAGCGACTTGCTTCAGTAAAAGTTAGCGAGTTACAGTGTTAGTTGTTAGCGACTTGAGCCTAGCGACTTGTCTATTGAGACAAGCCGACAAATAGTACAAGTTAGTGGATTCTCCACTACGGCTAGCGACTTGGTGAGGTTAGCGACTTGCTTCAGAAATTGTTAGCGAGTTGTAGTGTAAATTGTTAGCGACTTGATACTAGCAACTTGGATCTTAGCGAGTTGTTATTTAGCAACTTAACTGTTTCTAGCGACTTGGTGCTTAGCGATTTGTTGTCATAAATCTTAGCGACTTGGTGTTAGCGAATTGGATCTTGGCGAGTTGCTCTTTAGCGACTTGACTGTGTAGCGACTTGGTGCTTTAGCGACTTGTGTCCAGCAACTTGGGTCTTAGCGACTTAGGCTTAGCAACTTGGTTTAATAACTCTTAGCGACTTGGTTGATTTTTTGTTTGTAATACGGTTTTCTCTTGATTTAGTAAAATCCCGTGAAAGAATCTATTTCCCGGTTTAATCATTGAGTTATAAAATCCCGTGTAATCTGTAAACATGTTTACCAACATACCTACAATCATCTCCACTGTTGTTGAGGATGTTCAAGCAGCTGGTTCAGATACTCGTCCACCCATGCTTGACAGGACTGACTACGACTCTTGGGCTCAACGAATCAGATTGTACTGTCTTGGAAAGGAAAATGGGGTCAACATTCTCAAATCCATTGATGAAGGACCGTATCAGATTGAGACTACAAGAGACATAATTGATATTGCTGCAGATGGAACCATGATCTTTGGATTGGACAGACCAAAGACGTATGATGAGCTCAGTGATAAGGAGAAAAAGAGATTCGATGTTGATATCAGGGCTCAAACATCATACTACAGGGTCTTCCAAAAGACATCTACAAGCTTATCAATCACAACACTGAAGCCAAGGCAGTTTGGGATAATGTCAAGATGCTTCTCTCAGGTTCTGAATTAACCAAGGAAGACAGAGAATCACAACTGTATGATGAGTTTGAGCACTTCAAGATGAAACCAGATGAGAGTGTCTATGAGTACTACGTGAGATTCCATAAGCTTGTGAATGACATGAGGAACATCAAAATGACCATGCCAAACATTCAGCTGAACTCAAAGTTTGTGAACAACATGAATCCCGAATGGCACAAGTTTGTCACCTCTGTGAAGCTAACCAAAGGATTGAAGAACACCAACTATGAGCAACTGTATGCCTTCCTTTTCCAGAATGAGAGACATGCTATGTTTGAGGCAAGGATTCTAGAACAGTTCAAAACCAACCAGGGAGAAACAAGTTCCTCAAATGACTCAATAGCCTTTTACACAAATGTTGGTATTACTACCAAAGCTTCTCAAGTCATTCCCATGGGTGATGGTAATTAAAAACTCATCCCTGATCCAGCATATAAACCTCCAGACCCAAACACATTCATGGAAAACTTCATCAATCAACTATCTCTCATGGTCAGTCAAAACATGAACTCTCTTCCACACACCAACAATAACCTCAGAACAGCATCCAATCCACACAATCAAGCAAGTGTCAGAGATGGGAAGGTTATGGTGCAACCAATTCAAGAAAGGCAGTATGAACAGGGAAGAGGAGGAGTTGGTAGAGGATATGTGGTAAATCAGAATAGGGGAAGGAATGGAAATCAGGTTCAAGCAAAGCCAATTAAGTGCTACAACTGTGGTGGTGAGGGACATATTGCTAGGAACTGCACATCTCTAAAGTGTCCACAGAATGCAGAATACTTCAGAGACAAGATGTTGCTTGTGCAAGCTCAGGATAATGGAGCAGCTTTGGATGAAGAGGAGTTGTTGTTTCTTGCTGAGGGAAATGCCCGAACCTATGATGTTGATGTTGATGAACAGCCAATTCAGGAGATAGTTCATAATCATCAAAATGCCTTTCAAGTAGCTGATTGTGATGCATTTGACTCTGACATCGATGATGAACCTACTGTCCAAACAATCTTCATGGCTAGCATCTCACCTATGGTCTCTCCAAAGGTCTCTCCACCACAACAAGCTGGTCCATCCAAAGACAAAATCATTTCAGAGGTATTAAAACTATATCATGATGTTGATGAGCAAAAGATGCATAATAAAGTACAATCTCTTGAAACTTATGAATCAGATATTGATGATGAGGGTAATAGCAATATTGTCCCATATGATCAATATGTGAAGCAAAGTGAAAGTGAGGTTGTACCAAGTAATGCATCTTCCGCAGTTAATGATACTATGTCTTTGATGAATACACTGCATGTGCCCCTGATGATTCTGTTATCTCTGAACTGAATGCCTATAAAGAACAACTTGCTATTTATGAACAACGTGCTAAGTTTAAGTTGACCACCCGTGAGCAGGAAATGGATGACCAAATGCGTACAATTATTAGAAAAAGTAACTTTAGAGAAGAAGTCTTAAAACAAGAGTTAAACTCCTTACAAGAAAAGCTTTCTAAAACTGCTAAGCAAAAACAAGAACTTCAAGAAAATGTTAAAATGCTTAAGCAAGAATTCAATGCTAAGGAATCAAAACTTTTGAATGATTTTTCCAATCTAAAAACTTTGAAAAACAAGCTTGAAAATAAGTTGTACGTACAAGGGAATACCATTCAGACTGCTCACTTGATCAATAAGCATAGAGTATTAAGCGATAAGCATAGCATTCCCCTTGTTGTGGAACCTAATCCTGAGGTTGTTAAAAAGGCTAGAGCTGCTCATAATGTAATCTATGATGGAAGTGAGATTCTTAAACCTAGATAGAAACCTAGTTGCGTTGAGTGCACTGAGGAAGATAGAAAATTAGATGATGCGTCTAGGGAGAAAATGAATAAGAAGCTAGAAGATCCTGAATGTAAAGAGAATAACATAACGATCAAACCCCATGATTACAAAAAGGAAAATTGGATTTCCTTGAAAAAGTTTAAGCCTCAAACGTTGTTAACACCCGAACAAGTGTTCCGGAAAAAGGATTTAGATAAGCAAAAAGCAGAGAATCTTGTTGTAACAAACCCTCCCCTTAAGAAAATGCCTTCACGATTGTATCCTCCAAATACACCAATGCATTTAGTTCCTAGAACTATTGCCACTAAAAGCAAGACCTTAATCAGTCAATATGTTATTTTTCAATTATTTGTTGATTTTGAGAAAACTTGTAAGAAAAGGATCACACCCACTGGGATAACTGAAGGGGAAAGGGGTTTTGAGCAAACTAAAGAATGCTATTTAACTGAGGTCATGCCTTTCTTTAAACAATTAAAAGGTCAATTTGAGAGTCTTAAAAAGGGGATGGATTTAGATATTAAAGAAATGGAAAAGGAATTTGATGCGATGATTGTTGAGGTTAGTGACTATGAGCGAGAATTAAAATATAATGAGATTGAGAGGAAGAACTTGCACACCTTGAATGAGAATCTTTTTTCTGAATGTATTACTCAAGATGTGTTTTACAATTACTAATTGTTCCATTAATGCTTCTCAATTTCATGAATTATCTGTTGCTCTGAAAGTCTCATGATCGTGTCATTGAGCTTGAAAAACTAACTCTAAACTGCATGATAAAGTTGAACAGGATGATCATGATAACTTGGTGAAACAGTTTTCTAAATTAGAAGTTGAGCATCTTGCTTTGCAATTAAAATATCAACATCTAAAAGAAAATGTTAAAACCTCAAATATCAAGACATCCTTGGATGCTCCTGAATTTGATGCAGTTTTTTGAAATTAGCAAACGTGATGAAGAGATTCGAGCTCATTGTAACACGATCAGAAAATTGAGAACCCAAATTTCACAATTAAAGGGTGAAAAGAACAATGTGACAGGCTCTCAAATGCCTCCTCCTTTAGATTCTCAGAGTTCTCAGACGTATTCAAAACTTGATTAATGTTTTACAAAAGAAAAATGAGAGTTTTCTAGAAGAAAATGAAAAGGTCAAACAACACTTTAAAGAGTTATATGATTCAATAAAAGTCACTCGTGACAAGAACAACGAAAAAATAATGTCTTTACAAAAGGAAATTAAGAATCTGCGAAGTCAGGAAAAAGGGAAACTGCCACTTGTTTTTAATGAGAATGTTGCATCAAAGTCATCCTCAGACTGCAAATATACTGTGAATGTTAAATACATTCCTCCTCATCTTAGGAATAATGAACATGTGTTTCATAACTATTGTGCTCACCTTAAGGATAGTTTAGAATGTCTCCGTGAGATTGTGGAAGAGGACTTCATTAATAAACCTCTTGATAGAGAAATTAGGTTTGCTTGCATTCAGGCTAAACGATCTCAAGAGCTGCTAGAATGTTTAATTGCAACATGTCCTAAATCCTTAGGTGCAAAAGGTTAAGGTGTGATGCCTTGTTCTATGCCTAGTGCCAAGCATACAAACCATTCTATGCCCGCTTAAGAAAGAGAACACTAATGTGCCTTCAAGTAGTTCAGATCCCTGCACGTCTAGTTCAGGAATGCAAAAAGTAGATCAACGAACTAATGTTCCCATAATTCCCTCTACAGGAGTAATCAGTGACATAAAAGCAAGCGGGTCAAAGCCTCCAGGCAATACCAAGCAAGATAGGACCTCGCAAGCTAAAAATGTGCATTGGAAGAGAGTAGAAGATCACCCTAGGAATATTAAGTTTGAGTTAATAAAATGAATCGTGTTGATTCTAGTATTAGCTATAAGCGTACTGTAATTAATTCGAATTCTGCTACTATTCGCAAACCATGTAATGATGACTGCTTGATTTCTGTTACTAATCATGAATGTGGTGTGAATGTTTTGTCTAATGCTGTCAAATGCCCTGATAAAACTGTTAATGTTAAAATTCAAGCTAAGAAGGCTAAAAGGCAAAGGCGAAAGAAAGTTAGAAAACAGTGGAAACCCACAGGAAGAAAATTTAGTAATATAGGTTATCAATGGATACCTACTGGCCGTAAGATTAATGAGCTTTGCCATAAAGTTGCTAAATCAATGCCCACTAAAAAATGGATGCCTACTGGTAGAACTATTCCCTTAAGAAGCGAACATACTTTGAATAGGTCAAATACGGACACTAGCACTGTATCTATTTCTAATGAGACCATTGTTTCTACCTCTGATGTGGGTGTTCCAATCACTGTTACTAACCAAGTGGAACCCATTATTGCATGGGGTTCCCAATTATCCAGTTATCCATTCTTGTCTGTGTTCAACTGCAGATCGTTCAAATCGTTATGTGGTACCTGGACTCAGGCTGTTCTAAGCATATGACTGGAGACCAGTCGCGGCTCATGAACTTCGTGAGTAAATTCATCGGGACTATTAGATTCGGGAACGATCATTTCGGTGCAATTATGGGTTATGGAGATTATGTTGTCGGTAATAGTGTTATCTCCAGGGTATATTACGTAGAAGGTCTTGGTCATAACTTATTCTCTGTCGGTCAATTCTATGATTTTGATCTAGAAGTGGCCTTCATAAAACATACTTGTTTCGTTAGAGAACTTGATGGTAAAGAACTTTTAAGAGGAACACGTGGTTCAAATCTATACACCATCTCTATCGAAAATATGATGAAGTCTTCTCCAATTTGCTTGTTGTCAAAGGCTTCGAAAACAAAGTCATGGTTATGGCATCGTCGTCTCAATCACTTGAACTTCGGCACCATCAATGATCTCTCCAGAAAGGACTTAGTTGTAGGTTTACCTAGACTAAAGTATGAAAAGGATCATCTTTGTTCAGCATGCCAATTGGGAAAAAGCAATTTTGGGATATGAAAGTGCTGAAGAATGATAAAAGTACTGGAAAAAGTCAAAGAGTCAAAGTACTGCTAAAGAGAAAGTCAAAGTACTGCTGATTGAAGTCAAAGTACTGCAAGAACAAAGAACTGTTTTATTTGTTTATAGAAAGTCTTGTAATTCTAGAATATTCTTTATTAGATTACTTGTCATACAAGGATACAAATTGTAAACCGACTAGGGATATCCTTGAGTCTATAAAAGGACCCCTAGATTGGTATTAGAGGTACGAGTCTACAAGTTCACAAGTTTAGAGTATACGTATCATTAGAGTTTTAGAGAGAAGTTCGATATTATTAGAGTTGTTAAAAAGTCTGCATAATAAGCAGAGTTAGTGTTATTAATAAAATCGTTTAAAGTTAAAGTTATTCTTCTTAGCTTTGTTAAGTAAATTCCGCATACTTAATAGAGTTTGCTTAGTGTTTCTTTGTTAATAACTTAGGATTTATCCGAGGTTATTAAACCTTAACAAGCTATTTAAGTTAGTTTGGTTAGAGTACATCGATCCAACAAGTATGCCCACAAACCCAAACCTACAAACTCAGTTACAGAAGTTCTTCATACAATTCACATGGATTTATGTGGACCCATGAGAGTGCAGAATATCTTTGGGAAGAAATATGTGTTAGTTGTGGTTGATGATTACTCTTGATTCACATGGGTTAAGTTCTTAAGGACAAAGGATAAACTCGGATATCATTATCAAACTTATCAAACAGCTGCAGGTTCGACTTAACAAAACTGTCAGAATCATCCGAGCAGACAATGGAACTGAGTTTGTTAATAAACAACTTAGTGAGTTTTATGAAAGTGTTGGAATCAGTCATCAAAGAAGTGTTCCACGAACTCCTCAATAGAACGGTGTAGTTGAAAGATGAAATCGAACTCTTGTGGAAGCCGCAAGAACAATGCTGATTTACTCAAAGGTTCCAATGTTTCTCTGGGCTGAAGCCATTGCCACTGCATGCTACACTCAAAATCGATCCCTAATTCACACTTCTCATGGAAAAACTCCATATGAACTTGTCCACAATAGAAAACCTAATCTCTCATTCCTTCGTGTGTTTGGTGCATTGTGTTATCCAACTAATGAGGGCCAAGATTTAGGCAAACTTAAAGCTAAAGCGGACATTGGAGTTTTTGTAGGATATGCACCAAACAGAAAAGGATACCGAATCTACAACAAAAGAACCCGAAGTATAATGGAAACAATTCACGATACGTTTGATGAGCTGACCGGTCCAATGGCTCCAGGACAAACCAGTTCTGGACCCGCATCTCAACTTTCATCAAGTAGTCCTATCAGTTTACTCTCGTTTCAAATCCCTCACCAGCAACTCCTTATGTACCTCCATAAGAAGATGATTTAAAGAAATTGTTTGATCCAATGTTTGATGAACACTATGAGCCAAATGCTAATGAAATGTCAATTCCATCGTCAGAGGCTGCTCCTATCCCTTTCAATAAAGTCAACCCTTTTGTTTCAATATCATTAAGCCAAGAAGCGCCTGCCGCTGATCACTCTGTCTCATCAACAAATCATCAATCATCGAATGTACATCATGGAATTGTTTCTGGCACCCATGATGAAGTTAATCCCTTTGCTACTCCTGAAGATGCTCCATTTGAAAACATATTTGCTCCTGAATCATCATCAGAACCATCTTCATCGGAGACATCGACTCTGCTACGTCCGTTCCTCAACAACAACCACATGAACACATTAGAAAGTGGACACATGATCATCCATTGGACAACATCATTGGAAACCCTTCTCGTCCAGTATCTACACGGAAACAACTTGCAACCGATGCCTTATGGTGTTTCTTCAACTCCGTACACTCTAAGGTCGAACCAAAAGATGTTAAAACTGCCATGAATGAAAACAGCTGGTTCAATGCCATGCAAGAAGAAATTCATGAGTTTGATCGACTAGATGTATGGTAATTGCTCCAGATTGTGCTATGATCATTGCTCTAAAGTGGATCTTCAAAGTGAAACTTGATGAGCATGGTGATGTTTTAAAGAATAAGGCTCGATTAGTTGCAAAAGGATACCGTCAAGAGGAGGGTATTGACTTTGAAGAATCATTTGCTCCTATTGCTCGTATCGAGGCAATCAGAATCTTTTTGGCTAATGCTGCAAGTAAGAACATGGTAGTCTATCAGATGGATGTAAAGACGGCTTTTCTTAACGGAGATCTGAAAGAAGTCGTATACGTCGGCCAACCTGAAGGCTTTGTGAATCCAGAGCATCCTACTCACGTCTATCGTTTGAAGAAAGCTCGTTACGGTTTGAAGCAAGCTCCAAGGGCATGGTATGATACGCTATCAAAGTTTCTTCCATATACTGGATTCAGCAAAGGAGCAGTTGATCCGACATTGTTCACCAGAAATTCAGGCAAACATTTAATTCACGTTCAAATATATGTTGATGATATTATTTTTTCCTCGAATGACCCCAATGAATGTGATCGTTTTTCAAATGAAATAGGTTCCAAATTTCAAATGTCAATGATGGGACAAATGTCATTTTTCTTGGGATTACAAATTTGACAAAGTCCCGGAGGCATTTTTATAAATCAATCTAAATATGCAAATGAGATTTTAAAGAAATTTGGATTTGATTCTAGTGACCCTGTTGACACTCCCATGATTGAGCATATTAAACTGGATGAGGACCACTCAGGGATCATGGTAGACCAAACGAAATATCGTAGTATGATCGGATCCCTTATGTACCTCACAGCCAAGAGACCAACATTCTGTTCGCTGTTTGCATGTGTGCTAGATATCGGGCTAAGCCTACCAAAAAGCACCTTGAAGCGGTTAACGGGTCTTTCGGTATCTCCAAGGAACCATCAATATGGGACTTTGGTACACGAAGGACACCGGTATAATTACTAACTGACCATGCATGCCGATCATGCAGGATGTCAAGAAACGTCAAAGTACGTCCGGAGGTGCTCAGTTTCTGGGTGATAAGCTTGTGAGCTGGTCTTCAAAGAAGCAAATGAGCACTTCTATTTCTCTACAGATTTGAATACATAGCCATGTCATCTTGTTGTGCTCAAATCCTATGGATGAGATCCCAATTATCTGATTATGGTTTTGAATTCAACAAATCCTCTCTTTGTGATAATAAAAGTGCTATTGCTCTCTCATGCAACAACGTTCAACACTCAAGAGCAAAACACATCGACATTCGACATCATTTCATCAGGGAGCAAGTAGAAAGCGGTGTGGTGGAACTTTATTTTGTGAGGACTGAATACCGGTTAGCGACATCTTCACCAAAGCTCTTCCTAGAGAACGTTTTGAGTTTATCCTCCCACGACTTGGTCTAAAGAGTCTTCAACCGGAAACACTTAAACGTCTTCAAGAGGAAGAAGAGGAGTAAAGATCTTTCTTCATCCATATCTTGTAATTATTTATTCTAAAAGCAAAATACAAAATTTCAAAACCTTCAAAAAGCAAATAGAAAAATATAAAACTTTCAAAAAATCCATAAAAATCTGAAAAATCTTGAAAAATCTCAAAATATATTGTCATTTTGTCATGTTTTTCTCGATTCGAAAATATCTACGGTCTTTGTGTTGTCATTCAAAGAATGACACGGGTCTTTAGATATTGTTCGAATGTTTAAAAAAATAAAAAAAAAAAATGTGAAACTATGGTTTATTGTTATTTCAGGAAGTAACTCGTTTTTCAAAGAAAGAACAGAGCTATGCTTTATCTTGTTTTTCAAATCTCATGCTCTAATTCTTTAAAACAATTACTTACCATCTAATGAAAACTAATTTCTTTGTTAAATAACTTGAACTCTATTTTTGAAAATCATCTGGACTTAATTTTTGTCAAAATATCTATCTCTCAATCAACAACTTATGTCATTGATTGAGGGGGAGAATGATTTCAATTAAATCAAAAGGTTGTTCGACTTACAATTGTTTTCAAATAGATAATCATGCATGTTTAATCAATGGAGTGTAAAGTTTCAAAATCCGATCCTTATCAGTTAAAATGTTTTCATAATCAAGTCACAATTCTCCTCGAAAGCTTTCAAAATCAATTTAAATCTACAGAGATCACAAATCTCAAATGATTTGAAAATTGTGATCGGGGGAGAATTTGTGATTTAAATTGGATTTAAACTAATAAATTGGATTTAAATGGTTTCATAAGTGTTTAGCAAGCTTTCCTCCCCACATGTGCCAAACGATTTCAAATTTTCCATGCACATGTTGAGGGGGAGCATCTATTTCAAACCACAAAGAATTGAAACGTGATTGATTTGTATCTAAGTGCAGGTTCCTTCTAATATGTGCAAATCTCTTTCAAACCTAGAGGCACATATTGAGGGGGAGCAAATTTATGAAAACCTCATCATTCCTTAATATGCTTTATCTACTTGATTTGATCAGGGAAGTGATGTTGATATCTTTTAGAAAATGGTAATCAAAGAAATTAATTATTCCTCTTGCCTCCGTGTGCCAAAATGATTTAAAATACATGAGGCACATGTTGAGGGGGAGCTCTGTTTCTAAAAATATCAAAAACCATTCAGGTACAAAAATGCTTTGATAATATATCACAAGTATCTGAATTGATTTTCAAATGGTTTTCAATTAGTTCCAATGGCAGATGAACAATACCAAATAGACCGACCAAATTTACTTTATGTATGGTGATATAAGGATGATAAGGTTAGGTAATTATTCCCATGATCCGCTTTAATCGGAGGGATCTACTCAGGGACAATCCACTAGATAGTGTAGAAGTCCTTAGGTTTGATGAAAAAAAAGGGAAAAGTGAGATATGGGAAGAGTCTTGATTTGAGGCGAGCTAGTAATCGAATAAACCCAACAAGGTTCTAGTTATGAAGTCTCGGTAAGCACCGAAGGGGTTGAAGAATGAAAAAGAAATGAAATGAGAAAAGGGTGAAAAGAAATAGCCCTCCATTTATTCAACCTTAGGGCAGAAACGTTCAATTCATATGCTACTGGTGGTTACCAAGGTAACATCGGTATTGAATACAAGACGTCATGGACCCAGTGAAGCACTGCACTACAACATCCCAAGCTACTCAAGTTCCTCTTAAAAGGACTTGTTTCATTCTCACGGGGAACCGACATTATCTATCGACTTTCTCTTAGAGTTTGTTGATATTGAAGAAGGAGACCCTCTCCCTAGTCTCCGGCATAGGAACCAAATGTACACAAATTGAGTCTAGTGCCGAGATCATCAAATAAATCTCTTTAGGACACTGTCATTGAAGACTCTCTGTTTCACACGAAAGAAAGATTTTATCTTATGAGTCCTACGCATTATCCTTGTGGTATTGCGAACATCGAGTGATATGCTAACATATTCACAATGAAGATGGAAAGCCTTCTGGAGCCAACATCAAACAAGCTCATGGTGGGTGGCATGTTAGATCTATCCAATAGATGAACCATGTGCGACGTAAACAATGGGGCGAGTCATAATTATGATTCAATCCTGGTTTAGGTTATGGATTGACGGATACCTGTGAAAAACCGGTCGTTGTGCTTAAAAACTCTTTTCTTTAGCACATCGACTGTGTACTAATATTTCAAAATAAAAGGTGTTTATGATCGATAATTGATTTTCATTAAAACCTTCGTTGTATTGCAAAAAGTAATTTCTATTGTGCGGTACACGATTGTTTTTCAAATCTCTTTTCATCAATCAGTGAATCTCAATTATTTGGTTCACTCACTCGTGTTGTCTTCTTTGAGGCGTTTCGGTTTGAGAATAGCTAGAGCAGCTGCGAAACCCTGTCAAGGAAATTCTTTGGAATTATACCTAATCACAGGCAGTACTTGCTTGATCAGCGGGAACCGTGGGCGTGTACCTCAATTCAGCGAAAGTGATCAAAGACACTTTCGTGCTCTTTATTGCTAAGCTTTGTGACGCTGTACGTGATCGAATGAAGCGGTCAATCCATAGCCGCATGCTCACACATCACATTCATTTCAAAAGAAATCATGTTTAGTGCATCAATGACTCTGATATTTTCACTCCATGCTTACGCTGCTGCCAATATCATGAATCAACGAAAGCTTTCGTTACTCTGATGAGAATATATCATGATCCAGAATGTGAGCATGTCGGTCCAAAAGTCACAACATCACATAATACCAACACCACATAGGATGAGTCATAGATTTATGATAGCTGATGATCTCAATGCTGGCTCAAAACTCATTATCACGTGGATCAGTTAAAGACCTCCACTTGGATTCACCAAACATGCAAAAATGAAGAATCAATGACTACGAGCTGCAGAGCAAAGAACTTTAACAAGAATCCAAGAATAATCTTATTGTAATATCTGTTTGTATTCAATGTATTTTTGAGGTGACCTCCCTTAGGGGGAGATTGTTAGGATTTAGTAAATCCGGTCATTAAAGAGTCGGTCACCTCAAGTATATGTAATCGTTAGAAAGCTCGTAGTCGTAGATTATTTAATGTTAAGTAGTATTTAGTTAAGTAACACCGTGGAGGACGGACGGGTCTTTACCCAATGTATGCCTGATCCACAGCCCGTAGGTGGCGATTTATGTAAGAACTATAAATACTCTCTACCTCCCAAGGTAGAGAGTTGGAGGTCATAATAAGATTTTTCTTTCTCTCACTAAAGTTCCCAACCTCTAACTTTCTCTCTCTAAAACCATAGTATACGCCTCTTTGATCTTTGGTTTAGTGTGTTTATGAAATCCAATATCTAACACCACTTCCCCCCAAATGGTTGGAATAATACATCCTTCCCCCAAATAGTTAGAATAATATATCATTCCCCCAAATAGTTGGAATAACACACCGAAGGCTACGAGATAAACACCGAGTTTCTCTACGGTTTTGACATTTGTCTTTCCCGGGATTACTTCAATAAAGAAGAAGTATTAAGTTCATCACGTGTACTCGTTGTGTATTTGGATGTGTGTCTCCTTCCTCCTTGCTGGTTTTGATACCTCATAATCAGCAACACATTATACATACCAAAAATTCTTGAAATAGAGAAGAGCAAAAAATTAGCTCAAATGAATCCTGTGAGAATCAAGCTGCTTTCTGAAACTCTCTCTGACTATCTTTATCAACCCATATGTAGACAATTTGAAGTGACCACTGATGAAGAAAACCCGATATACCAAACTTGAAACTGAAGTCGAATTCTCCACATTTGTGACTTATGCTTGCACTAATGTTGGAAGAACGGTGTAGAGAATTCATGCTTCAAGCAAATCTCTAAGTACTCAATACCCAATGAAAGTATGAGACATTAACACCTCTTGTGATTATCCACAACGTAATCTACGTGTGACACTGAGTAAAACAACGTAACTCCTAATAGTGATAGTTAACCAGGTCTTCAACCATCTACCCTGACATCTGGTAACTAGATAAACCAAGTCTTCAACTCAAATTCTTAAGCCCGAGAAAGTTATCAAATAAGAACACGCCTTTGTGAAAGTCAACTTCAATCTCAAATAAGTGATAAATGATTAACTCCTAAGTAATCAACTTGTGTCAAATGTCCAACACGTGAATAAATATACAACCGGATGTACATTGACCTACTGAATGAACCAGAACAAATGATTCCTCAACATCAATACATTCTTTCTAAGGTATATATGTAGAGACTGATCTGGAAGATTCACCAATAATGTTTCCGAGCAGATGAGGTAGTCATTTTCCATAATGTTCATGTGGTTGATTTATAGCGTGCATATTGAGAGGAACAATAATCCGTGAAGATTTGGTAAAGGAATACCAAAGAGTGGATCATTATTCATGAACAATAATCCGTGAAGATTTGGCAAAGAAATACCAAAGAGCGGATCATTATTCAATAGTGCAACTGCAATATTACGATTGTCATTATCAATGCCTCAAGGAATAACTGGAGATTGGGTTTCTCGAGTAGTCTGAGTTGTACTTCTTAGATGGAGAACCAGTTGAGTCAGCAGGAACCAGAGCAGGAGCTTCAGGAACTAGATGAACAACATTCGTTGGAGGTTGGAAGTACTCATCACACATAACTTAAAACAATGAATCCCAAATAAATAATAAATCCCAGTTATCCTTAGTAAGTGAAACATTAGGCATTGGAGAGTCGTATGACCATAATTCAAGCATCCATCAACATGTAGCATATTCACTCTTCTCCCCCTCAAAAATTGCATATGAAGTTGCCATTTTTTATTCGAACAAGTGAATAAGAGTATACACCAATGAACGTAGATCCACTTGAGGATTGAATGAGCATGAGAAACACATGAAGCTCGTTGATGGAGAATGTAGATGAGGATGGTCATTCTTGAGAGAATTTCTATTAAACTGAAGATAAAACGCACTGAATTGTACGCCTTTCTTTTCTTTAAGGAACGGGGCCTGAAGTGTTATCTGCAGACGCCATAATGATGAAGTACGAGGCCTGAACTGATGTGAACAGACGTCATAGCAGATTGAATATTGATTCGATCGTTTTGTGAGTGTGAAAATAAACACAATATCAATATATCAAATTAACCGTGAAACTCGACAAACCAACCTTTTAGGAAAAGGGTTAACGTGCCAAACCTCACGAATGTGATAAAATGATCACGGAAAGTGATTTCCCCAGGTCGTGTCCCAACGAGGTGTGAAATTGACGGTGTCGATGAGTTTTATGATTTTGGACTTGAATTGGTTTAACAAACGAGGATTTTGATTACGCTAATCTACAAATTAAAGAACGAGAATGAAAATAAAGCAAGTAAAACAATGTAAAGAACGAGAATTAAAGAACGAGAACGAGAATGAAACTAATACTAAGCCTAAGTAACAATAAAACGACGCTAAACTACATCCTAGGGTGCTAAAATGCAAAAAGCGCGAGAACCAAGCTAATCAGGAGCCTCAAAAGTGAAAAATATGAAATTTAAGTCCTACGAGTGCAAAACTATTTTTCCTACATTCTACATGTCTAAAAATGATTTTAGGAAAAAGCCGGGAATTTTTTCGACTTTATTTTATTTATTATGAATTAAAAACTATTTAACACTAATTAAATGAAAAAATACTAAAACATTTTTGAAAAATCTGAAAATTTTCCTAAAAGTACCTTGAAATTAACTGATCCTAAGAGAAATGAGAAACTAGGATGTTACTTTGTGAAATAAGCAGAATATAAGCTCTTTAGTGCTTAAAAGCAAAATTGTTCGAAATCTCTTGAAGAAGTTAAAGATTCGGGTTAATAACAATAAGGAGCCTAAGAGCAGATGGTCCTTGGGGGTGATGTGTTGTCGTGAACTGAGGTGGGAAAGGCCTGGGTTCGATTCTCACATCAGACCATTTTTCTCTCCTTTTTTTTTTTTTTTTTTTTTTGTGTGTGTGTTTTTCTTAAAAACTAAACGGCTAAACTTTAAAAAGGGTTATGGGGACTAAGAATGGCCACCGAGAACAGTAATTTTGAACAAGAAAAATGGGATTTAATTGGTTATAAACAAACTATAGTTGGAAAAATATTAGAGCTTACTGTTGTCACTATCCTTGTACCTATTTTAGGCTAAACAAAAAGTGAGCTATGCAAGGAATGAACAAGCAATACTGAAAGAGATGGAGACATTGTAAACTAATCCTAACCTGTCTAATAGATTCTACAAACAGCAAACAAACATACTTTCAAGCCATTTTCAGCAGTTTCAAATAGCAAACCCAAACACTCCTTTTTGCAAATCTTGGTCTTAAGCTTAAATAAATCAAGACCTGCTACTGGAAAAACTAACAATACTAACTTTATAGCTCTAAATCTAAACAAATGAACCTAAAATTATACTAAAGAAGGGGAGCAGTTGGCTATTGGTTCTAACTAGAGGATTCCTAAAACTGAGAAGATGGGGATTAAGTAATGTAACACTACCTAGAAGCACTAATAAGCTAACAATTATCTAAACTAATCTAAATGTACTAACTGAGCATCTAACAACTTACATAAGCTAGGCTAAACTACCAATGAGCTAATGAGTAAAAAAAAAAAAAGAAAAAGAAAAAGTGACCTGTGTATTTGCAGTCTCCAAACAGACTGAGGGGCCTGTTGTCAGCTTATTTATAAGCTGAAAAGTGGTACTCCAAACCAGAAAAAGCTAATAAGCACTAATAAGATGTAGTGGGCCAAATCAGGCCCAAGGGGAACTTTGAAGCTTATTTTGAATAAGCTAAGCGTGAGAACCAACCAGCGAGCTTCTTGGAACATGAAGTCCACCCACCTAACTCACTTTTGCCCCCAAATCTGTCACATAAAATTTGTTTACTTATAAATAAGCTGAGAAAAATGGTGCAGGGGTGAATCATACCAAAACAGAAACTAAGACTTCCCCAAAACTTATTTTGCAAAAAAAATCAATAAGCAACTTAGAATAACTTCTATCCAAGACCCAAAATAGGTCGAAATGGGTTTTGACCCAAAAACCAATCTGTTCCAAACACCCCTTAAGGACAGCAATCCTTTTTGAAACTATAAAGATTAGACGTTTTTGATAAACAAAGTTATGAATTTCAACACCAGATCATATAAGCTAAAAAAAAAAACTTGCAACTGAATTTTGGACAAGACTTAAATTAGACAGAATTAAAAAAAAAAAAAACACTGAATAAACTAAAACAGCTGGATTTAAAAAGAACTGGAATGCATTAACTAAAAGTAAGGATTACATTAAATTGCAAGAAAATAAGAAATGGGACTAGAACAATAATTTCTAGACTAAAAATCTACACTATCACTAGAAGGCTATTTATAAAAAAAAATATGAATCATCTTTTGGTCTTGGCTCTTTCTTTTGTCTTGTGTTTTCTGTGTGAGTGCAAACAAGCAAAAACACACTTGTGCTTCTTCAAACCATTCTCAGCCATTAGATTGACCTTGGAGACCCAACTCTTCATAACAGCCCTTGGATGGACCTTTGTAAAGGTGTGGATTGATGACCTGGAAAGGGGAAGGAGAAACCATAGGTGGGCATGTGAATATTTCTTGGGTTTCTGGATTGAGAGTGATGGGGAGAGGGGCGGGAAAATTGGCGCCATGGAGGTTTTTGGTTTCGAGTTTGAGATATGGGTAAAAACAGGGAGGAAGGAGAAAAGTAGGATTAGGTTTATTTAAGGTTTTGTTAAAAGCAAATTAAACTTTTGTAATTTCTGTTTTTATAAAACTTTTTTTTTTTTTTTTTTCTTTTAGGGAAATAAAAATTTGTTTTAAGAAAAATAGGATTTTTACAAAATTGGTTTTTAAGGTGAAAATAGGATTTCGGGATTAAAAGGTGTTTTGGGTGTTTTCGGTATCGAAAAATGGTAAAATGGGATTTTGGGTTGGGTAGGTTTTGGGTTTGTTTCCCCACTCGTTCCAAAACGCGTCACGGCTCAAAATGTAGAAAATCCACTCCCGGCTCCATCCGCAAAGCACTTTATTTGATTTCGGCTCGATTTTGTCCGTTTTCGCTCTGTTTTCAATCCTTTTGTACCTAAAAGACATAAAACACACTCCGAGGATATTTTTAACATATTTTGATCATATTTGGGTGTTTTTGGTCATTTTTGTGGTCTTAAGTGGGTAAAAACGATGAGTGAATAAGCACTCATCAAATTCCCCCACACTAGGCAATTGCTAGTCCCTAGCAATCAATCATGTGAAGTAATGAATGAAACTCACGAGCATACCCCATTTTGACTTTTATTCGATGCGAGAAATTTAAACTAGACTGAACGGTAAACAACATGCTTGATTAACAAAAAATAAGTGGTATCATGGAACGGGATTCACACAAAATGAGTGTCTCCAGGGAATTGAATCAACATCCTCTTTTTTATACTCCCAACTAAGTCTAAACTTTTTGTGCAAATGTTTTTTTGTAAAATGCTAACACTACTTATACTAATAATCTATGTAAGCGAGGCTTAACTTTTAGCGAGTTTATACAATTTAAGTTCGTGTGCTCATTTTCAAAAGTTTGACCATTGAAACCGACCTTGTGATGGTTGTTATCCACTCTAAAAATCTTAACTTCTGGAACTGAAAGTCTAAGGATCGAAAGGGCCTCTTCCATGTAGCGGCTTTCTTCTAGGCACATCCCAAACCAGTTGGCTTTAGGTGACCGGGCTTTTGACACCTCACGGAGAATAGGAATTAGCGGGTGATTCCAAAGACGAGGCTACCGTTAAGTTAAAACTAAACCTAAATGGATCGACGATAATTAGAAGTTCGAGATTCAAGGTGAGATCACTCCATATGGCCAGTCCATTTAAGGAGGCTAGTTTTCACCCTCGATAATAGTATCGAGCTTTCGGGTCTTTGACTTGAATTTCTAAATTACCGTCAAATTTTAAACAACTTTGACGAATCCTAGTTCAACTTTGATTTAAATTCAAGAAAAGCAAGTTTCGCACATTTATTCATAAGCAACAAAGTACTTTTATTCGAGGAACTCATTTTTTTTTTCATTTTTCATTTTTCAACTTTTTTGATTTTTTCTCACTTTCTTTTTTTTTCACATCTTTTCACTTTTTTTTTTTTTTTTTTTTTTTTTTTTTCACTTTGACTTGCAATTTATTTTTGCATCATTCAAGCACTTTTACGATACTTTCAATTTGCAACATTATTCCGATTTTAAGAAAGTATGCTTTTCCAAAAATTTAAATAAAAAGTTGAACTTGAGCTCTATATCAATTTTGCTTAAAAACTTTTTGTTGTAACAAGACGATTTAAATGTTCAAAAGTTTGACAATGAGCACGTATTTTAGGTTCAATTAGTTAGCTTCTGGGAGAAAAAGCCATAGATTACTTATATAAGCTCTAAAGAGAACCAACTACTCCACGCTTAGCATTTTCATTTGCACAACTCGTAAAAACTTAGCCTAATTGTTAAGAGAGCAGCTAGATCAACACTCTAGCAAAGTCGGGATTCCCTTTGTTCTAACCTAATCAAGACTAAACTACCATTAACACCGAAGTATTAACACTTTATTTTTGTGCAAAGCACTTCTTTTTTATGCAAAAATTTTTAAATTTTGGTCAAAACGGGGATACTAGGGACTAAAGGGTACAAATGTGACAAAATTGACGAATTCCCCACACTTAGAATTGAATATTGCCCTCAATATTCAAAGTCCCGGCCTAAGCCGATACTATCGAACGGAAAAAAGGTAATACCACTAGCCAAGTGTGTGGACGAAATCTGTTATTTTACACAAAAAGGATGTAGAAAACATATCCCCAGATAAACGTTAGTAAAGTTGATTGGATATTGGACGGCTGGATTGAAAACAGGCGTATCAATTATCACGATCAAAGGGATTCCTGAAAATATGAGCAAACACACAAGAAGCAAACACCGTGGAGGTTTCCCCCTACACTTAGTTGTTAGAAAATAGAAAGAAGTCAGAAACATGGGTGAAAACCATGGAATGCTCTTGTTTTTGTTAACCGAGAGTCGCTAGCTTGACTCGACCCCGAATTCATTGGTCCATTGGGGAGCAAGTGGAAGAGAAAATCTCCATCGGACTTTCATTCAAATGGTTTGGATAAACATTAAATGTGATGAAAGTTCCACTCGATGAGATGAACCGGCAAAGAGAAGAGAAATGCCGGGTCAAAATGGTATCTTCACTCTCGTAGGAGTTAAGACATGGAGAAGAAATGGGAGGAGAAGGCAAAGTGACAATGAGATGACAACGGGTGGGATGGGTGGGCAAAAGATTTGATTGAAGAACATTAACGGAATGTTCAGAAATCTTATCCACCCGGAAGCAATGAAAACATCTGTGTCGGGCTTAGAAGAGGTTCCATCATCCGGCGGTTTAGCAGGCGGACGGGTGGATGATGGACCTAAGCCATAGTCCTCACTCTGAAAACCCGAAGGTATCGAGTCATCCGAAGAAAGAAAGTCGAAGTGCATCATCATCTCACGGTGGAGAATGATCAATAAGAGCGAGTTCATCGCGAACTCCTCAAGAAGGTCTAACGTCGAAGTGGGATTGCCACTATTCTTATCTTCGGGTACAAAAGGAGATGTAAAAATGTCACTATCCTCATTTTGAATATCAAAGGTTGGGTTATCTGAAATTAGAGTGAATTCAGAATCAAAGTCAAACAGAGGATTAGTGAATGCCATAGCAAAAGGTTTCTCGGACACAACGAGAATATCATCATCATCAGTTTCAAAATTAGTGTCCATATCAAGATCTTCGGGATCAACATCTCTCACTTCTTCTAAGCTGACGAGCTCAGAAGGTATCTCCTCAACATACTCGATGTCTCCACATGATAAAGAATCATCAAACAATGTATAATCGTTTTAGACTCGAAATCACCTCAATGAAACTTTTTGGGTGGGAGAAGAATCATTATCGAGAGGCTCATCACACATATTACCAAAAATAACCTCGGATTCACTTGGGGTTGGGACAAGGTTCTCAACACAAGACGGTTCCATTTCCAGAATAGTGTCAAGATGCTCGTCCCTCATTAAAAGGTTATCCGAAGGTTCTATGGTAGGTAGGCAATATGAGGATGGAGAGTGGACATGTGCGGTACTTTGTGGGTTTGAGATATGCACCTTGTCCTTTGTCGCCTCCCAATCCTCCTCATCCTCATCATCGAGACGGCAAGCTTCGTTAAATAGGAGACGCTGTTGAGCAGCTTCGTTCAATAGGAGAAGCTTTTGAGCTGCTCGCTCATCAGCTAGAAATCTTTCGTTGCAGCGACTTGTTCCTCGGAAAGTTCCTCAAGAATTATAGGAGGAAATGGATCAATGACGGGAAGTTGTGGGGTTGGAAATTGTCAAAACAAGGAGTGTTATAACAAGGGTCAGGCCCATAGTTTTGATTCCATGATTGACATTGATAATCATCATGAGGACCCCCACACTTAGCACAATGAGGGTATTGGGGAGAGAAACTTTGAAATGATGAATCATTGAAATCTTGATAGTACGGTTGTGGCTCGAATGAATTTTGTGGAGGGTAGTTGAAATTGTTTTGAGGATAATTGAAAGAGTTCGGGTTAGGATCATAAGTGAGTGAATTCTCGGCACAAATCGAACAACATCCATCAATGAGATAGGTTCCACACCACTCGCACATACATTTGTAACAACGGAAACCTTTCGGTAACATGTCTCCACAACCGTAGCAATACTCTTGATCAAATGAAAGTATCTCGGTAATGGGGTAGGAATCGAGGGCTCAACAACATCACAAATGGTAGGTAAAACGGTATTTCCCGAAATTGAATCTTGACGAAGTTCATTCAAACAATTTTGAAGTATGTTCATTATTTCGTCTGAAAAAGGTTTTGAAGATTCCGGAGGTGGGACAAGTGGTGTGCTCTTAGAGCTAGCAATTTCCACCTTCCGTTTTGGTCTCGGTTTCGCTCTTTTCTCTTAATCTTAACCGTAAATCGCGAAAGATTTTGATCAATTCTAGACGGTTTGGGCTCAGAAACAATAGAACAAACATCGGGTTGTGGCGGATGGTCGGAAAAACTTGGAGAATCATCGAGAGAGTTTTTATCGGATAATTCGCACCAATTGCAATATTTGCTTGCACCCATCCTTCCACATCGCTTACATAAACAATCCTGATTTTGACAATAAAGTTGATCCTCTTCCATACGGCTTTTGCAATGGAAACAACGACGATAATCGATCGTCGCCATGAGAATTAAACATGTAGAGGGTTAAAGGAATAGAATTAAGTGATCGAGAGGAATGAGAAGAATATTTTTGGATTTTTCGAAAACGAGTGCACATGCACCTTCAAAAACAACACTTTCAATTAAAACAAGACCGAGGCAAAACACAGTGAACTTAAACCAATAATCACAAGTGTATTCACGCAAGTGACACAAAGGCAAGTTTTGAATCTTTGGTTCGGGAACTTATTATGATAACACTCAAGTTGAGAAGTGTTATATTGATTGTGTGTTCTATTTTATTTAAAACAACAAGGAAAATCTTTTTGTATTTTTAATCTTTTACATATATATACAAAGAAAAGAAAAATATTTTTGTATTTTTGTATTTTTATAAAAACAATAACTTCACGAGGAAGGTTCTTCAAGTCACTAATCGCAAAAATCACGATATTGTCGCAACACACCTCCCCGGCAGCGGCGCCAAAATTTGATTCGATCGTTTTGTGAGTGTGAAAATAAACACAATATCAATATATCAAATTAACCGTGAAACTCGACAAACCAACCTTTTAGGAAAAGGGTTAACGTGCCAAACCTCACGAATGTGATAAAAATGATACCGGGAAAGTGATTTCCCGGTGCGTGTCCCAACGAGGTGTGAAATTGACGGTGTCGATGAGTTTTATGATTTTGGACTTGAATTGGTTTTGATGATTTGGATTTTGATTACGCTAATCTACAAATTAAAGAACGAGAATGAAAATAAAGCAAGTAAAACAATGTAAAGAACGAGAATTAAAGAACGAGAACGAGAATGAAACTAATACTAAGCCTAAGTAACAATAAAACGACGCTAAACTACATCCTAGGGTGCTAAAATGCAAAAACGCGAGAACCCAAGCTAATCCCGAGCCTCAAAAGTGAAAAATATGAAATTTAAGTCCTACGAGTGCAAAACTATTTTTCCTACATTCTACATGTCTAAAAATGATTTTAGGAAAAAGCCGGGAATTTTTTCGACTTTTATTTTATTTATTATGAATTAAAAACTATTTAACACTAATTAAATGAAAAAATACTAAAACATTTTTGAAAAATCTGAAAATTTTCCTAAAAGTACCTTGAAATTAACTGATCCTAAGAGAAATGAGAAACTAGGATGTTACTTTGTGAAATAAGCAGAATATAAGCTCTTTAGTGCTTAAAAGCAAAATTGTTCGAAATCTCTTGAAGAAGTTAAAGATTCGGGTTAATAACAATAAGGAGCCTAAGAGCAAATGGTCCTTGGGGGTGATGTGTTGTCGTGAACTGAGGTGGGAAAGGCCTGGGTTCGATTCTCACATCAGACCATTTTTCTCCTTTTTGTGTGTGTGTTTTTCTTAAAAACTAAACGGCTAAACTTTAAAAAGGGTTATGGGGACTAAGAATGGCCACCGAGAACAGTAATTTTGAACAAGAAAAATGGGATTTAATTGGTTATAAACAAACTATAGTTGGAAAAATATTAGAGCTTACTGTTGTCACTATCCTTGTACCTATTTTAGGCTAAACAAAAAGTGAGCTATGCAAGGAATGAACAAGCAATACTGAAAGAGATGGAGACATTGTAAACTAATCCTAACTGTCCTAATAGATTCTACAAACAGCAAACAAACATACTTTCAAGCCATTTTCAGCAGTTTCAAATAGCAAACCCAAACACTCCTTTTTGCAAATCTTGGTCTTAAGCTTAAATAAATCAAGACCTGCTACTGGAAAAACTAACAATACTAACTTTATAGCTCTAAATCTAAACAAATGAACCTAAAATTATACTAAAGAAGGGGAGCAGTTGGCTATTGGTTCTAACTAGAGGATTCCTAAAACTGAGAAGATGGGGATTAAGTAATGTAACACTACCTAGAAGCACTAATAAGCTAACAATTATCTAAACTAATCTAAATGTACTAACTGAGCATCTAACAACTTACATAAGCTAGGCTAAACTACCAATGAGCTAATGAGTAAAAAAAAAAAAAAAAAAAAAAAAAAAAAAAAAGAAAAGAAAAAGTGACCTGTGTATTTGCAGTCTCCAAACAGACTGAGGGGCCTGTTCTCAACTTATTTATAAGCTGAAAAGTGGTACTCCAAACCAGAAAAAGCTAATAAGCACTAATAAGATGTAGTGGGCCAAATCAGGCCCAAGGGGGAACTTTTGAAGCTTATTTTGAATAAGCTAGTGTGAGAACCAACCACTGAGCTTCTTGGAACATGAAGTCCACCCACCTAACTCACTTTTGCCCCCCAAATCTGTCCTGAATATGTTTTCTGACTTATAAATAAGCTGAGAAAAATGGTGCAGGGGCTGAATCATACCAAAACAGAAACTTAAGACTTCTCCCCCAAAACTTATTTTGCAAAAAAAAATCAATAAGCAACTTAGAATAACTTCTATCCAAGACCCAAAATAGGTCGAAATGGGTTTTGACCCAAAAACCAATCTGTTCCAAACACCCCTTAAGGACAGCAATCCTTTTTGAAACTATAAAGATTAGACGTTTTTTATAAACAAAGTTATGAATTTCAACACCAGATCATATAAGCTAAAAAAAAAAAAAAACAACTTGCAACTGAATTTTGGACAAGACTTAAATTAGATGTAGAATTAAAAAAACAACTGAATAAACTAAAACATTTGGAATTAAAAGAAGAATGCATTAAGCGAAAGTAAGGATTACATTAAATTGCAAGAAAATAAGAAATGGGACTAGAACAATAATTTCTAGACTAAAAATCTACACTATCACTAGAAGGCTATTTATAAAAAAAAAATATGAATCATCTTTTGGTCTTGGCTCTTTCTTTTGTCTTGTGTTTTCTGTGTGAGTGCAAACAAGCAAAAACACACTTGTGCTTCTTCAAACCATTCTCAGCCATTAGATTGACCTTGGAGACCCAACTCTTCATACTGACCCTTGGATGGACCTTGTATGGTGTGGATTGATGACCCTGGAAGGGGAAGGAGAAACCATAGGTGGGCATGTGAATATTTCTTGGGTTTCTGGATTCAGAGTGATGGGGAGAGGGCGGAAAATTACGCCATGGAGGTTTTTTGGTTTGGGTTTGAGATATGGGTAAAAACAGGGAGGAAGGAGAAAAGTAGGATTAGGTTTATTTAAGGTTTTGTTAAAAGCAAATTAAACTTTTGTAATTTCTGTTTTTATAAAACTTTTTTTGTAGGAAATAAAATTTGTTTTAAGAAAAAGGATTTTTACAAAATTGGTTTTTAAGGTGAAAGTAGGATTTGGGATTAAAGGTGTTTTGGGTGTTTTCGTATTCGGAAGTGGTAAAATGGGATTTTTGGGTTCTGGGTAGGTTTTTGGGTTTGTTTCCCCACTCTCGTTCCAAAAACGCGTCACGGGCTCTGAAAATGTAGAAAATCCACTCCCGGCTCCATCCGCAAAGCACTTTATTTGATTTCGGCGATTTTGTCCGTTGCCTTTTCATCCTTTTGTACCTAAAAGACATAAAACACACTCCGAGGATATTTTTAACATATTTTGAGCATATTTGGGTGTTTTTAGTCATTTTTGTGGTCTTAGATGGGTAAAATCGATGAGTGAATAAGCACTCATCAAATATCAAGGTTGAGTTACTTGAACCCGTGAATTATGAGATATCAATCCATTTGTTATCCATAGTTTAAGCCAGTCCATGTAGTGAAGGATCGAAGTATCACGGCGAGTAAGGACTACATGCACTAACATTACAAGCTTGATTGCATATATATTGGTTAGTGACATTAGTATCCAAACCCTTTGCGGTTTCACGGTCCACCTTGATTTTGCAATCGGTTGACTTTCGGTAGGAATCCACTTAAGTCCAAAGCAATCCTTAAACATTCTACCGGGCGGTATCCGCTTATGTCAAGGTTTAGGATTGTTAAGCTTCTTATGCATAGTGGAAGACTTATTGATATTCCTAGACTCCAAAGATTTAGCAGTTGGTATCCATCTAGGTGAAGTTTTAGGTTTGTTTTGCTCTTATGCACTGAAGATGACTTCTTCAGAAAGTCCTAGACTTTCTGAGTTGAACCTTAGAACTGTTTATCGTCTTAGTGGATTGTATCTTAGCATGAGCATTAACTTTATTCAGGGATTTTGAAAGACAATTATCATGATTAGCTTTAAAGACACATTTAAGACAATTCGAGCAAATAGGTTGATTAGATTTAGATAAAGATCTAGAGTTCTTAGAGTGATCTGCTACGGGAATTGTTTTAATCGAAACACAACTACTCTTACATGCAAGCCAATCCCTAGACTTTTGTGGAGTTTTCCTAAGTAATGATTTACTACTACTAGCAGTGCCTTGAAACCTCGTAGAATTCATCACCCTAGGTCTTGAACCTAAAATTCCGTCTTTTCAAATCTGTGCCTTTTTCCTAGCTTCTTCTAGATAAAAATTCTTCCACAAGTCATTCATATCATATGAATTTTGAATTTTAATGCTTGGTTTTGACACATTTTTCGAACCAATCTTAGAGGTGCTGGGAGTAGAAGTAGTTGCATGTTGAGGTTTAGAGGAACTAGAAGCATAATTCTTAGGCAACTCAGGTGAAGTGACTGGTTTTTTCAAAACTTGTTTCTCATCAACTTGGGAGGCAAACCGTCTTTTTGAAAATTTTGGTCTTTCGGATATAAGCGTAGCCGCTAACAACGGACCGGATTCTAATGGGGTGGAAACTGGTTTCCCCAAGGTTGATGGTTTTGTAAACTTAGTGTTCACACTTTTCCCTATAGTTTTCCTAAGCTCATTTTTTAAGGCAACAATAGCGAAACTCTTTTCCTGAAGTTGAGCTTTGAGTTCATCAATTTTTGCTATCAAAGAGTTTGTTTGTTCCATTGACTTAGTTCTAGCTTCTTTGACAGAGTCACTTAGTTCTATGTGATGCTTTCTCAAAGACTCATTTTCCTTTAGTAATCTGGCCACACAAACCGCTAATTCATCATTTCTCATTTGAATATCATCAATAGCATTAACATCAGAATTACATGTAACCAAATTACTTTTCACATGCATACCAGAAATATGTTTCTTTAGATTGTAAATGGTTGAGTCTTTGTCTTGAAGCTGATCTTTCAAAGTGTTAATTTCAAAAAGTTCACGGAATTCAGGAAGTTCCGGATTTTTACATGGTTTGTTAAGTTGAAAACTTTCTTCTTTACTCTGTATCGCAATTTCAAGTGAAATGCAATGTTTTTCAAGATTTGAGAATTTGTTTGAAAGTTCATCAAAAGCCTTTTTATCAACCATATCTTTTGTTTTGAAACACTTAATCTCAGACTCAGCCTCTGTTACAAAACATTTATCAAAGTCATGTTTAGCATCATGATCAGTTTGTTTAAGTACTTTAGCAGATGTACTATGTTGAACAGTTAAGGGTACCTCATTACATGACACCTGTTCAATTTTCGGTCTGATATCTGCATCCACATCATGTGTAATAAGAGTCACCTGGACGCTGGTCGTGTCAAGCTTATCTATCTCTCAGTCTCGTATTGATTACCAGTGAACCAGCTGATCCATCATCTAGTGCTTTACCCGACTCAACACTACAATCTTTTGATTGTGCTTGACATTCATTCCCCTTTAGATGACATCTTGCATCTACTTCTTGTATGTTAGGATTAAGCTGAACAGTTGGTTACATCGTTATTTGTTGTCTCGACATTCGCATTCAGCAACACCGATTCTTTAAGCGATACATTACCCAACTCATCACAACTATCTCTCGCACGGACTCTCATCCACTATTTCATCTTTCCGGTAACTTCCTCAATATACTTCTCCACATTATCCATGAGATGGATAAGTGTCTCTATGAACACGCTAATTTCCATTCCAGTGTGTCTCTTGAAAGACATTTCAGTCATGTCTTGATCATAATAAGATGTAAATTCCCCGATTAATGGTGAAATTGGTTGTGGATCACTTGAAGTGCAGCACTGGAACTATCCTTTTGAACCTTCTCTTCGTCAAGTTGTAGCTCCAATTGCTCTAACTTTAATAGCAAAGTTCCTGTTAATGTAGATAAGTCCTGACGGAAGAGGGCAATACATGTTCGTTCCGTTGTTATGGGTAGAAGTAACATGAGGTGAGAGTGAAGTTATTGATAGGGTATAATGCAGCATTCCTTTTGCATGGCATTCTGTAGCATTAGCAGGTGCAATTCATTCTCATTGTACTCTGAACATGAAGATCTCACATCCTCATTGATTAATTCAAACATCTTTAATCGTTCAGTGTAGCATACATTATCATTGTTGTCCACAGCATCATACAATTTAAGTACTTCCGAAATCACTGAATCAGGAGTGTAAGACATGATGTTGCTGTGTATACGGGATTTTACAAGTCTGTAATTTAAACCGAGAAATAGGATCTTTCGCGGGATTTTACTAACATGAAGACCAAACCGTTTAGCAATGACCAATGGAACGCGTTAAGATGACTGATGGATTGACACAATGATAGACAATTGTGTGTTAGGACTTATGATTGTATGTAGGATTAGTAGAGATGTTGTTTGGTTGAGATTTGGATTAGTTGATGCACGATTTTACGGATAAATTTAGGTCTAAAAACTTAAAAAACCTCAATAACTTCTGTTCGGAGCGGATTTAGGCCTCGAAGGTTGACCCGAATGAACTTTAGTTGATTCGGCGTGCCATTCTCCTCGTTCTCACGGTCGTTTTGATGGGTAGAACGCCTTGACAAACCGCTTCAGTCAAATCGCACCCTGGACAAATCACTTAAGGGACAAATCGCTTAAGGGACAAATCGCATAAGAGACAAATCGCTTAAACAGACAAATCGCTTAAACAAACAAATCGCTTAGTACACAAGTACACCCACTACTTTGTCCTTTCTTGTCGTTTTGTCTCTATAGACAAATCGCTTCACCAAAAAGATGACAAATCGCTACCAAACTAAGACAAGTCGCTTAATAAGCAACAACAGAAGGGACAAATCGCTTCAAGAATAGGACAAATCGCTTCAGCAAACGATCCAAACAGAGACAAATCGCTTGGATGAATATTTTACCGTGGCACAAATTGCTTCCAAGAAAAGTTCAAAAACACAACTTTTCAATCCAAAAACACCTTAACCACGATGATTCAAGCCTTCCAAATCAAAACCTAAACACTTATAATGATTCTAAACACAAAAGTACTATCAAAATCCAAACTTAAACACAAGAAATGGTCCAAATGATGCTAACTACTCTAAACTCATACAAACCCAAAAACCTTATGAAAACCACTAGAAATCCAAGAACATGAAAGATGAGTGATCAAACCATGGTTCTTGATACCATTTGTAACATATTGGTTTTCACAAACACACAAACAATCAATACTATGGGGCATACACTATGATGAATTTAGAGAGAGAAAGTGTAAGATGAGAGCCTTTATAGAGAGAGAAAGTAAGCAAAAGAAAGAAAGGTTAGATTAAGTGAAAGGTCCAACCCTCTACCTTGAGAGGTAGAGGGTATTTATAGTTACATACTATACGTCCTTCTTCGGACTGTGGATCAGGAATACTGTGGGTAAAGACTCGTCCTTCCTCCACGGTGTTACTTAAACTAATAACTAAGCTAATAACTAACTAATAACTACTAAATAACGTAAAGTCTACGAGCTAAGATATGCTAAACAATAATTGGGGTAACCGACACTTCCTTATGGAATTTCCAATTCCTAACAATCTGTACCAACAGGATATCAGTCTTCACATTCTTGATGAATAGAGTCTGATCAATCTTCCCTCTTCTGAAGCCATTGCCCAAAAGATACTTGGCTAAAGTTTCATACCAAGCTCTTGGGGCCTGATGCAGACCATAGAGTGCCTTTTGAACCTTGTAAACTTTGTCAGGAAAGTTGGGATCTTCAAATCCAGGAGGTTGACAGACATATACCTCCTCTTCAATCTTTCCATAAAGGAAAGCACTCTTCACATACATCTGGTATACTGTGAAGTCTTTATATGATGCATAGGCCAGGAATAGTCTGATAGCTTCAATCCTTGCCACTGGAGCAAAGACCTCATCATAGTCAATTCCTTCATGTTGTGTATACCCTTGAGCCACCAGTCTAGCCTTATTCCTTATTACCACACCCCTTTCATCCTTCTTGTTTCTAAAAACCCATTTAGTGCCAATTGCTCTCTTTCCATCAAGAAGATCCACCAGAACCCATACATTTTGAAGCTTAAACTAAAGAAGCTCCTCTTACATTGCTTCTACCCAGGATTCATCTTCAAGAGCTTTGTAGACTTTCTTTGCTTCTGCTTGGGAAACAAAACAGGCAAAGAGACATGACTGTGAGGCACCATGATTTCTTTCTTCATAGATGGCACTGAAGAATCCAGTCTCACTATGCTGAACTTTAGATCTTGTAGTTCGCTCAGCATTGACATCCCCAATCACATTTTCTAAGGGATGATCCTGATTGATTCTTCTGTGTGGTGTAGCAGGAACAACATATGATGAAGCTATATTAGTCATGTCAATCTCATCAGCTTCACAAACAGGATCAGGAACCTTTGTATTGACTGATGAAATGGAATGAGGACCATCAGTACTAACAATTGGCTCATCAGTACTAACTTGTGGCTTATCAGTATTAACCACAGTTGTACTAAACACTTGAGGTTCGACCACTGGTTCATCTGTATTGGTTGCATCTCCTTCATTAGATAGATTCAGGGTCTTTGGAGGTGATCATCGCCTTTGTTTGCCTCCCCTAAAGAAGTGCTTCCACCTGAGTTGTCATTCCAAATGGGCAATAGAATGCAATCATAATCCTCATCAGAATCAGCATCGGACCTTGCTTTCTCCTGCAATCATGTTAGAATCCACAGAAACAGGCACATAGTTCATAGATTCTGTTAGCATATCAATATCAAAAAGCCATGTTGTCCCTTGCCCCTCTACACTAGGTTTGTCCTCAAGAAACTCTATGTGCAGATTCTCCTCTATCTTCTACGGTTCTAGAATTATAAACCCTAAAGGCTTTACTATTCAATGAGTATCCAACCGGATATCCACTATCGATTTTCCATCAAACTTACCTAAATGGTCAATGGTATTGAGAATAGAGACATGACACCCAAAAGGTTTAAGAAAGTCTAGTGTGGGCTTTCTACCTAAAAACAGCTCATAGGGAGTCTTGCCATGAGGCTTTACAATCAGTACCCTGTTCTGAACATAACAAGCAGTATTAACTGCCTCAGCCCAAAATGTTGTGGGTAACTTGGAATCTGCTAACATGGTCCTAGCAGCCTCAATCAATGTCCTATTTCTCCTTTTAGCACCCGTATTTTGCTGAGGAGTTCTAGATACACTGTATTCTCTCTTAATACCCTTAAGTTGACAAAAATCGTTCATCACTTGGTTCTTAAACTCTGTCCCATTATTACACCTAATGATTTTAACTTTCTTATCAGTAAGGTTCTCTACTGCAGTTATGTATGACTTAAGGATTTCACTAGTCCATCCTTAGTGTTCAAGAAGAAAACCCAAGTAAACCTGCTAAAATTATCAGTTACAACCAAACAATACTTCTTAAAATTCAGGCTGCTAACATTTGTGGGGCCAAATAAGTCCATCTGCAACATGTGAAGTGGTTGGATGATAGAGTTAAAAACCTTGGGCTTACAAGAGGCTCTATGTTGCTTCCCTTTGAGGCAAGCACTACAGGTCTGTTTATTTTCAAATCTTTTTGATGGTAAACCTCTTACAAGGTTGTTTTTAGCTAAAAGATTTATTACCTTAAAGTTCACATGACCTAGCCTTCTATGCCATAACATAGATTCATCCAAAGAAGTTGTAGCAACTAAACATGTAAGATTGTCTTTGGGCACTATGTTCTTCATATTGACACTGTAAAGATTGCTTTTCCTAGTAAACTTAAGTATGACCTGATCATCACTAGACAACTTAAAGTTAGGAGATAAAACCAAGCAATCAGTATCTGTGAATAGAACAAAATTCCTCTTGTCACACATTTGTGACACACTGAACAGATTGTATTTAAGTTCCTTCACATAGTACACATCTTCAAAGTCTAAATTACCAGTCTTGATTGTGCCTTTACCAGTAATTCTTCCACCAATTCCTCCTCCAAAAGAAACATATCCTCCATTCAAATCAGTGAAGTCTGAAAGATAGGATAGATTTCCAATCATGTGCCTGGAACACCCACTGTCTGAATAGCCAAGATCATCATTATTGCTGGAATGTCCCTGCACATAAAATAAAGGAAATTAGTTCCTTTTGGGGACCCAAGCCATTACTGACTTGGATCTGCCTCGTGCATCAATGTAGTTATATTTTTGAAGAGTAACTGATGCACTATTGAGTTGAGTGGCCTTTCTCACCCAACAAGCTGAGGGCTTAACAATATTACCCTTAATTCCCCCAGCAGCATTCACCTTTGAACCATTATTTTTCATTTTAGGCTTAAAAGTATTAATTTTTGGCCTATCAGTATTAACTTTTGGTACAAAAGTATTAACTTTTTTCCTGTAAAACTTGATCTGTTCATCATAGGATTTGAAGGTTTGTGATGCTTTATCATTAAAGGGCCTTGGTGAAGTATATGGTGACTTTGAAAAGTTTCTTTTGGGTCTTTCACCAAATACTCTGGGTTGGGGTCTAGCAAAGACTAGCTGGCTTTGAGTTATTCAAAGATTTTATGCCAGTTTTAAGAAGAACTGCTCTTGGGGTCATGAAAGGTTGGGTTCTACATTGATCCTGCAGATGAGAGAAACTTTCACACACAAAGCAAGATTTATTATACAAGACAAATTCAGCTCTTAGTTGCTCAGATTTTAACTGATTCTAGTTTCTTTGATTACCTCTAGGAATAGATGGCATGTTTCTATACATCTTAGCATATTTTATAGGCTTCCTAGCAGATTTGTCAATTGGTCTTACAGGTTTAGGGGCCTGTTCTTGCTTTTGTTCACTAGACTCTATATTTGCCTTTGTATATTCAGATACAGACACCTCAGGTAAGGAGGTGTCACTGGCACTTTCAAACACTTCATCAGACTTTTCAGAGAATACACTTTTGATTATGGGGCCTGGGACAAATGTGGGTTCCTGAAACTCTTTTAATCCAGTGTGTGCAAGGTCTAAACCAGGTGGTGAAGGAATACCCCTGAATGGTGGTTGAGCTTTCTTATAATTCGGTGGTGATGACTTATAACCCATACCAGATGTGGCTTTACCGATTAAAGCTTTTTCAAGTTATTTATCGACTCTCCTAGAATTATAATGGTGTGTGTCTTTAAGTTGCTCTACACTTAGTTCTATATTGTCTTTGATTTGAGTAACTTTCTCTAATTCCTCTTTTAGCACACTTATGGTAGTATCTTTAAGAGAAATTTCCCTATTAAGCACAGCAGTTAGATCATTATACAAAGACTCATTTTCCTTAAAATGCTTAACTTGTTTTTCTAAGACTGTTAAACCTCTCTTATGATTTGTTAAGTTATAGTTAGCTTTAGCAAGTTCTTCAGACACATTATCAAACCTGTCTTTTAGCTCTAAATATTTGCTTAATGGAATACATGTATATGAGCAGTTTGTTTCAGTGAATACCTCAGATACCAAAGCCATGTTGATTGGACTTTCTTCTTCATCAGCCATGAAGCTCCAATCATATCCAGCACCATCAACAGCCACCATTGCTTTTGAAGATGAAAAATCAGCATCACCATTCTTCCCTTTGTTCCTAGGGCTCCTGTATTCCCTGGCAAAATGCCCAAGCTTGCCACAGTTGTAGCATTCAACCTTTCCCTTATCAAACCTAGCAAAATCTGCATCATTGATCTTAATCTGCCTTCCAGTTTTCTTCATGAACCTTTTTGCCCTCATGTTGATCAAGGCAATGTTCCATTTGATGTCCATCTCTTCCATGTCATATTCATGGATTTGTCTCAAATCATCATGAGTGATCTGGGATCCATGACTCTGTTCAGCTATGAAAGCATAGATTGCCTTCATTAATGCTTACTGCAGTGGTTATAGGGCCATCAGTATTAACATTAGTACTAGGAGTACTAACATCAAAACTATCCATATCATTGCTAGTGACAGGATGAGCCACAAAAGCTATGTTTTGTGATCCGAAGCTGGAAGATGCAGCTGCTTTCTTTTCATGTCTTGTTCAATCACCTTAAAGCTGTTGAAACATTGTCCAACTTCATGGTTTCAAATCGGCTTGTTCTTCCATACAATGACATGAGTGTCCCATTTTGGTGATGGAAGACTTCTAACAAACCTGAGGTTGACATCTTCTATGGAGAACTCCACATCCAATACAACAATTTGACTAACAAGTTTTTGAAGCCTATTATAAACTGAGTCAATGGACTCAGTTGCACCAGCAGTGAAGTTTTCAAATTCTTGCTTCAACAGATTCTTTTGAGTTTTCTTGTTGTGAATCACCAAATCTGGTTTCAATGGCTTTTAACGCACTCGAGCATCTTTGTGTTTGTTGAAGGTGAGTTAATGATCATCAGAAATTGCCATAAGTAAAAGACTTCTGGCCTTGAGATCATTTCCTCTGAGCCATTTCTTCATTAGTGATAGGATCACCTTTATCGTAGTAACGGTCTTACCAGCAACTTCTTCAATGACAGTGCGTTTGTAAGAGTCTCTATAGAGCACAATGTTCCACAGCTTGAAATCAAGTACCAAGAAGTACTGCTCTATGCGCATTCTCCAGAGTTCATATTCATGTGGTTGCAACTTAGGAACTCTGTTAACAGCATTGGATTGCATTGATTCGAAATCCATTTCTTTAGATTTGTCAACACAGGATCTTCTAAAAACAAAGCTTCAGGACACAAGCTCTGATACCACTTGTGGATTCCCAAACCTTGGATCTAGAACACTTAGCTTGCAAACATATTAGTTGCCTTGGATAGTTCCAAAACAACAATGAAAAAATTTGTTGTAGATGCACACAAGTATGCGGAATCTACTTGAATGCACTTAGAAGATTAAAGTATAACACCAACAGCTTCAATATTATTAATCAATAATACGAGTACTCTCCTAGTACTAGGGTTTACAACCTTGAAGCTCTTCTTAAGACGGCTAGAATGTATATGTATGTTTAACCTAGCTATGATCTCCTTATACACTAAGGAGATCCCTTACAAAGATAACTATGGACTAGGTATATCATATCTTCTATTGGAATAGAAGATATGTTGTTACAACTCTTACACGACATTCCTTACTTACATCAGTACAAACTTAAAGCTATCAGTACTAACTTTCTCACTATCAGTACTAACTAGTTAATACTTATCATACAACACTATCAGTACTAACTCTACTGAAATAAGTGTTAACTCCAATAAGCATATTTCTCAACAATCCTCCCCTAAACTAGTGATAGGATCACCTTTTACTGTAGTAACGGTCTTACCAGCAACTTCTTCAGTGACAGTGCGTTTGTAAGAGTCTCTATAGAGCACAATGTTCCACAGCTTGAAATCAAGTACCAAGAAGTACTGCTCTATGCGCATTCTCCAGATTTCATATTCATGTGGTTGCAACTTAGGAACTCTGTTAACAGCATTGGATTGCATTGATTCGAAATCCATTTCTTCAGATTTGTCAACTAAGGATCTTCTAAAAACAAAGCTTCAGGACACAAGCTCTGATACCACTTGTGGATTCCCAAACCTTGGATCTAGAACACTTAGCTTGCAAACGTATTAGCTTCCTTGAATAGTTCTAAAACAACAATGAAAAACTTTGTTATAGACGTACACAAGTATGCGTAATCTACTTGAATGCACTTAGAAGATTAAAGTATAACACCAACAGCTTCAATATTATTAAGCAATAATACGAGTACTCTCCTAGTACTAGGGTTTACAACCTTGAAGCTCTTCTTAAGACGGCTAGAATGTATATGTATGTTTAACCTAGCTAGAATCTCCTTTTATACACCAAGGAAATCCCTTACAAGGATAACTATGGACTAAGTATATCATATATTCTATTAGAATAGAAGATATGCTGTTACAACTCTTACACGACAGTCCTTACTTACATCAGTACAAAGTTAAAGCTATCAGTACTAACTTTCTCACTATCAGTACTAACTAGTTAATACTTATCATATAACACTATCAATACTAACTCTACTGAAATAAGTATTAACTCCAATAAGCAGATTTCCCAACAATCCTCCCCTAAACTTGTGATTGGCTTTCAGAATCACAAGTTTTCTTCAGTCTTTGAGGATTCTTCCAAACTTCACTTTCTGCTAGGTCTTCCTGCCTGATCATAAATCTTCAACATCAACTTCTTAGCCATTTCTTCATTAGTGACAGGATCACCTTTTACTGTAGTAACGGTCTTACCAGCAACTTCTTCAGTGGATGCGTTTGTAAGAGTCTCCATAGAGCACAATGTTCCACACCTTGAAATCAAGTACCAAGAAGTACTGCTCTATGCGCGTTCTCCAGATTTCATATTCATGTGGTTGCAACTTAGGAACTCAGTTAACAACATTGGATTGCATTGATTCAAAATCCATTTCTTCAGATTTGTCAACACAGGATCTTCTAAAAACAAAGCTTCAGGACACAAGCTCTGATACCACTTGTGGATTCCCAAACCTTGGATTTAGAACACTTAGCTTGCAAACGTATTAGCTACCTTGGATAGTTCCAAAACAACAATAAAAAACTTTGTTGTAGATGCACACAAGTATGCGGAATCTACTTGAATTCACTTAGAAGATTAAAGTATAACACCAACAGCTTCAATATTATTAAGCAATAATACGAGTACTCTCCTAGTACTAGGGTTTACAACCTTGAAGCTCTTCTTAAGACGGCTAGAATGTATATGTATGTTTAACCTAGCTAGAATCTCCTTTTATACACTAAGGAGATCCCTTACAAAGATAACTATGGACTAAGTATATCATATCTTCTATTAGAATAGAAGATATGCTGTTACATCTCTTACACGACATTCCTTACTTACATTAGTACAAACTTAAAGCTATCAGTACTAACTTTCTCACTATCAGTACTAACTAGTTAATACTTATCATATAACACTATCAATACTAACTCTACTGAAATAAGTATTAACTCCAATAAGCATATTTCCCAACACATTTGTTTTCTAATAATAGTTTTGTTATGTGATGTAAAGTTTTCTAATCAGACATTTTTTTTTATTATAGTGTTTTGTTATGTGATAGTATAATTTAATTATTTTTGTAGTGATTAAATTGTTAGGAAAAAAAATCGTTACTCTGTTTTTTGGTGTTGCTCAAATGGGATGGATGAGCAGTTAAGCAGCGATGGTTGAGTAGTTGAGTAGCGATAGTTGAGCAGTGGTGTTGAGTAGTTGAGTATTGGTGGTCGAGCAATGGTAGTGGTCGTAGTGATAGTGGTGTTAGTGATGGACCGATGAAGATGAGTTAGGTGAGAAGTTAGGTGGATATTAAAGAAGAGAGAAAAAGTACATAAAAGAGAGGGGTATTTTGGACTTTTAACAAGTATAGATAATAAGACCAAATATCAATCATTTGTACTTGTAAAGGACACATGTCATAAAATGGCTGGAGTCGAGCAGTTGTTCAGTTGAACATGACCAAAAAAGAAAAAGATGAAAAAGATGACCAAGTCATGGATCACACATTTTTTTTCCTGCTAGTTTTGATAGTTTGCTCATAAATAAATTGCTAATAAAGGGGAAATAGCCAGAGGTGATTATTGTGAAATCAATATATGGTAAGTTTACCCTTTAAAAAGGAGTTCTTTAAATTTGGGATTAAGGCGTAGAATAGTAATGTACTTTTCAAAGTATCTCATTTTGATATGTGTACTTTTTTTAAGTTGTAGAATAAGAATGTACTTTTTCAAAATGTCCTATTTTGGTATGTGTATTTTTTTTTTAATTTTTTTTAAGTTGTAGAATAACAATGAAATTTCCATAAGTGTTTCAATTTGGTACGTCATTCATATACCAAATTGGAACACTTATAAAAAGTAAATTGCTATTCTACAACTTAAACAAAGTTAAAAAAAAATACACGTACCAAATTAAAACACATTAAAAAATACATTATTATTCTACGACTTAATCTCTTTAGGGTGCGTTTGGTACCCGGGAATGAAAATGGGGGAATGATTTTTCATTCCATTCAAGTATTTGTTTAAGAGGTAAATCTATCAAATATTGGAATGAATGATGAAAATATTCTATACTCCATATACTTTAAATAAGCCGGGTATGGATCTTTCATGAGTGAGAAGCGTACAACTTCAAACTCATAAACGCACCCTTAGTTATTAGATGACATTTTTCACATTTCAAAACTCAAAACCAAACACTAGTACTTTCCAAAACAAAATCCCAAACACTCTAGAACCAAAACTCACAAAAAGTAACCGCTACCCTCCTGTCCAAGAAAATAAAACCAAACACATCCCCTTTCATAAAACCCTAACATTGAAAAACAGGGTTTAATGTCCTACACTCAAATCCTCATCTAATCTTAAAACCCACAAAACCCATCAATGGTGGCATCTAAACTAGCTTCATTTGCTGTTGCAGCAGCAGCAGCAGCCGCATCATCGACTACTTACGCCTACGCGGATGGACCGTCTTCGTATCGTTTCAACCCGTTCGGTCAGTCTCCAGCACCCGCAGCGAATGAAGCGGGGCAGGAAGGTAAGGAGGGTGATAATGATGGTAAGCCTGAAGTTGAGGATTCGAAAGGAGGGTTTGATCCTGAAGCTTTGGAAAGAGGTGCTAAGGCTCTTAGAGAAATTAATTCTTCACCTTATTCTAAACAGGTGTGTGTTTTTTTTATTTTATAAATGTGTTTTTAATGTTGATTTGTTGTTGTTAAATGAGGGTTTATGAGCTTATTTGATTTCGGCTTATATTTCGTAAGCCTCATTTTTTTTTTGGCTTATTTTGAGACTTATGGTAATAACCCATAAGTCTCAAAATAAGCTAAAGAATTAAGGCTTGTGAATTAAGGGTGTGTTTGTTTAACCTTATATGGCGGGCTTATGGCTTATTTGGTTTCTGGCTTATGTTTCATAAGCTCATTTTATGTGGCTTATTTTGAAACTTTTGGGTTTATATCAGCTTATTATGTCATAATAAGGTATATATAAGACAAAAAGTTCTAAAATGAGCCGAAAACCACATAAGCCATATGCCCCGCTAATAAGCATAAACAAACACGCCCTGAATTTGTTTTAGTTATGTGCTATTAGTTGTTAAAAGATAGCTCTTATCAACGATAATTTTTAGATTTGTGCCCAAGTTATAAAAATGTTAAATTCATGTATAACTATGTTAGAATTGTATATTGTTCAATTTATGGAAAAATGTCAAGGTTACGGTTGACAAGACATGACGCGAAACCAAATTTTAGTGAATTAGATATCTTTAAATGAATTGATTGATAAAAACAAAGAAGAACAATGACTAAAATGGTAAAATGAACATTTTTGTTTGTATTTTGCGAAAAAGTGCATAACGCAGTTGATATTTGTGTTCGTGTTTTTGTATATAGAGTTTGTTTGTGGGCAAGTGATTTGAGGTGAAACAGATTCAAGAGTCATATTAGATTGGTCGGAAAAAGAATTTTATAAGCAAGTTTAGAATTTCTTGGTTATAACATATGTAGGTTTGTTTGAAATGGATTGAAGTATAAACTATGTTCTCCATGGAATGTGACTTTTGTGGGTACGAAGATCAAACATTAAATTGTTGCTTTTACTTGTTGCATTTACTTGTTGCAAAGAAGGTTACGATTTATGAAGAAAATTAAGGTTATAATGTATTCAGTAGTACGTGTATGTGTGCATTTATGCATATATGCAGTTAAATATGAAATGAGTTCATTGTTTCTATAACGACATGATATTTCTCCGTGGGAAACTTTGTCCATCCATATCCACGGGTTGCGAGGTGTAATATTGTTATCTTTTTTGTTAGGTATTTGAGGTGATGAGAAAGCAAGAGCAGGCTCGTCTTACTGAATTGGCAGCAGAGAAGGCTCATCAGGAAGCTATTCAGTCTCACCTTGATATTGTAAGTAACATTATACATTATAGGCCTATTCTTCATATCGCTTTACGTTGTTTCTGTTTTTGGACTCGG
This sequence comes from Chrysanthemum makinoi, assembly GCA_910596185.1. Lineage (NCBI taxonomy): Eukaryota > Viridiplantae > Streptophyta > Magnoliopsida > Asterales > Asteraceae > Chrysanthemum > Chrysanthemum makinoi. The sequence goes on from OU343220.1 coordinate 223,402,975, forward strand.
GAAATACAGAAATATTGCTTGTGTTTAAGTAGATTATACAACAACAACAAACCCAATCCCGCCGGAGCAGGGTAAGTGTGTTTAAGTAGATTATCTGGTGGGGTAATGTACCTGGGTCGGAGATGATGGTGGGTGAGCTGTTTATTTATGTCCTTTACTCGTGGGTTAGATTACGTACCAAAGTGAATTATGGCCGTGATTGGATCTTGATTCTATATCTGTTTAAGTTATTAAGGTAGTACATTTTCCAACTACTATTAGGAACCAATGATTGCCGTGAAAATTATAGAACATTGATCATGTTAAACAACTTCCAGCACCTAACATGTTTTAGCCTGATTGAAATGCTGATATTCTAGACAATCTGTATATGCTGCAGAGTATATAATCTCGAGGATAGCTGAAATTATATACTCACAAAATATATGTATTTGGATATGTATTCACATCTTAGTAGTGTATGTTTTCTAATAATTTTCTTCACATGCAGGAAAGACAACGAAAACTTGCCGAAGAGCAGAGGAATTTAGTACAACAACAATCACAAGCCAAGGCTCAGATGTTGCGATATGAAGATGAGTTAGCTAGAAAAAGAATGCAGGTTCGTTAGTAGCTTGTAGTTTCTTTTGATATGTGTGAATACTTATTATCAATGATTTAAAGTATGTCATTTTCAATAACATGTGTAGACAGATCACGAAGGCCAAAGACAACACAATGCTGAGTTGGCAAGGATGCAAGAGGAGTCTTTAATACGAAAAGAACAGGCAAGAAGATCGACTGAAGAGCAGATACAAGCTCAACAAAGACAGACAGAGAAAGAAAGAGCCGAATTGGAACGTGAAACTATTAGAGTTAAAGCAATGGCTGAGGCTGAAGGTCGTGCCCATGAAGCAAAACTAACTGAGGAGCATAACAGGAGGATGCTTTTAGAGCGAGTTAATGGTGAAAAGGAGAAATGGCTTGCTGCAATCAACACAACTTTTGGTCACATCGAAGGTAATAAAAAAGTTAAAACAACATTTAGTTATACAAATATCTCTAATGATTATATTCTTTGTTGTTTTCTTAGGTGGCGTTAGGATGTTGTTGACAGATCGAAGTAAGTTAGTTATGACTGTTGGAGGAGTTACTGCCTTAGCTGCAGGAGTTTATACAACCAGGTCACCTACATACTATAAACGTAATTCAGTTAAATTGCAAAAGTAGTCCCTGTGCTTAGGTAAAAGTTCTGGTTTTGTCCTTGAACATCTAATCTGGACAAAGAAAGGGTTTTGTATGCACAATCGATGATTTTCAGTAGCCCAATCAAAATCTATGATCCAAGCACGGGGACAAAGAGTTGGTTTACTTGCTAATTTATACGATTTGTGCTTTAGTTGCCATTATTAATATAGAAAACGACATCAGTATGTCAGTAACATTATATGATTGTTACAAGTTTGATAGTTACACTCCACGATGTCATTTCAGGGAAGGTGCGAGAGTTATGTGGGGGTATGTAAATCGGATTCTTGGACAACCATCATTAATTCGAGAATCATCCATGCCAAAATTCCCATGGTCAGGAATAGTGACTCGTGGAACACAAAAGATCCGTAATTTTACCAGTGCCGCTGGAAAATCATCTTCTGTGGAAACTAATAACAAACATAAATTTGGGAACATCGTTCTCCATCCTTCTTTGCAAAAGAGAATAGAGCATCTTGCACGAGCAACTTCAAATACCAAGTCCCATCAGGCACCGTTTCGCAACATGCTTTTTTACGGACCTCCTGGCACTGGCAAAACTCTCGTTGCAAGGGAAATAGCCAGAAAATCGGTATGTTTCAGATATAAGCTTTGTATTTTTAGTTCCTCTCAACTTAGTTAACCTTCTGCGTGTTATATATCTTTGTCATTTACCATAAAGGTGCCAGTTTTGACTCATTTATATATGAATGGGTTGAGTTGGGTTATCGTTTACAAGGGCCTTCGTATGGGTAAAATCAAAGGATTAATATTTGATTATACCTTACTGAAGCAGTATACTTTCTGTATTGATATTTGACCCATTTGTTTATAAACGGGTTGATTCGGGCTATCTGTTTTCAAGGGCCTAAGAGGTCATATGGTTAAACTCAAAGAAATAATATTTGTTTATGCTATTACAGAAATATTGTATTTTTTGTAGTGATATTTGATTCACTAATTAAATATAAATAATCTGGACAAAAAGTGTTTCAAGCTAACCTAACCCGACATGCTTACGTATTTGATCCGAACCTGTTTGGCACCGGAGTGCTGCTTTTTATTAGCTAAGCATGCCACATGCTCAGTAATCTTAGTTTTACACATGGACCGACCTTCAAAATTTTGAGGTTTTACTTATATTTGCGTAAAGAAAATACAACTTTGGCCCTCCCAAATTAACTGATATAGCACTCGGCCCTCCCAATAAATTCACCCAAGTTCCATCTATGGTTTTACAGATGCTGTATGCATGGGAAATTGGCTTATATCATGTTAATATGTGTTTTGCAGGGGTTGGATTATGCAATGATGACAGGAGGAGATGTAGCTCCACTTGGTGCGCAAGCAGTTACTAAAATTCATGACATATTTGATTGGTCTAAAAAATCAAAGAGGGGCTTGCTTCTCTTTATTGATGAGGCTGACGCTTTCCTTTGCGAGTAAGTTTCACTAATATTCGTGAAGTTTTTAATTCACAACCTTAGATTTATTGAGGCTCGCTCTCAAGCAGAAATGCTCTTAATGCACTGATATATAATCAGAATGTATAAACATTTGATTTTATCATATTCTGTTTTTTACTGGGTGGGTAGGTCCCGGTTATTTTTCTTTTTTCCTTTTTTTAATGGGTAGAGTTGAAAAATAGCCTAAAAGGATACGTGCCAAATGGGTTGTTTGGGTCAAGAGTTGCCTAAAGTGTATCTATAATTTATGGAACTATATTGGTATTTAGAAGATTATTATTGAAACTATATTACTATTCAAAAGGTTATTGTGATTGACACATACACTGTTTTACGAAATTTGAAAATCCTGGACAAAAAGCTAATAGTATGTTGACTCGAGTGATATACCTACTTAACACTATATGTTGAATGCAGGCGTAATAGCACATATATGAGTGAAGCCCAAAGAAGTGCTTTAAACGCATTGCTCTTCAGAACCGGAGACCAATCAAGAGATGTTGTTCTTGTCCTCGCCACCAATCGACCTGGCGATCTTGATAGTGCTGTAACTGACCGTATTGATGATGTCATAGAGTTCCCGCTTCCTCAAAAGGATGAACGGTTTAAACTAATGAAACTGTATCTGCAGAAATATCTTTATGATGACGGTGATAATAGTAATGAATCAAAATGGCATTCACTGTTCAGCAAGAAAACACAAAAAATAGTGGTCAAAGATTTGTCAGATAATGTGATTGAAGAGGCTGCTAAAAAGACAGAAGGGTTTTCTGGTCGTGAACTCGCCAAATTAATAGCCAGTGTTCAAGCAGCCGTTTATGGCCGGTCAGATTGTACTTTGGATTCACAGCTGTTTATGGAGATCGTTGATTATAAGGTTGGTGAGCATAAGGAACGTATTGAGCTAGCACTTGCAGGTAGTCAGCCAGCAAAAGCAAATTAATTGAACTCTCGTGGTAACACTATTTTCTTGAAGATGGATTCTTGTCGTCATTTTTTAGATGAGTTTTGAAATATAAACGCCATAAGAGTACAAAGATTTAAAGAACAAACAAAAGGGGCTGCCCTTTGCTAGGATTTTGAGGATTTCAGCATTAGTTAGAGGCTTTGGCGATTAGGATTTTATGTTCTTTTTTATACCCTGAGATGCTCTTGAGAGGTATGTATTCATAAAAATTGGCGTTTCACTCTTGACATTGGAAAGTGCCATGTCTACCCTTTATGCAACTATGGCAAGTGGGATTTAAATTTTATTCAGTTGGTTTTTTGAGAGGTTGGTTGTGCTCACTGAATCACCGACCACTGACCAATTACTAATGCAAGTGATGTAAACTAGATTGTTTTGGTCTTACAGTTTAAGGATTTAATTGAATGAGTGAATTGCAATGGTTCAAACTATATTTGACGCATTGTAGTTGGTATTTTGAAAAGAATTTGCAGTCGTTTCTGGTGACTGGAGTTTGCAGTCATTAATACGAGTGAATGCATGTTGCTCTTTTTTAATACCATCCATACATTGACCAGTGTTGTTATATGGAAACTCATATATACAAGTTTCCAGTTACAATTTGTTTACTTGACAATATTTCATATACGGCGTTACATGAACTCATGATTGGTAAATAAGCAGGTGTTTGGATATGAATCTTTAAAACGATTTGCACAATTTACAGCTTCGACAACAAAAACATATAATTGACAATCAGTAAATAAAGACGCTGATAATTAGCTAGTTATACATTCAGTAGACGGCACAAAAAACATGCATTCAGCTGACATTGCATATATTATTTTTTAATCAGATACATCTAGTCCACTCTTCTGTACAGTTTTGTTCACTAGATATTATTCCCCAACTTCAAGAAATATATAGGTGTTTCATGATCCAGCATCTGTCAGAATACCGCAAAGAAAACAAATACACGTTCATGTACGATAAACAATCAAAAACAAATATCTTAAACCATTAGTCAAGTCAATCGGTTGCTTCACCTGATGGTTGGCAATTTGGCAAGCTACTAACATCTGTAGTTGGGGGAAGGAATATAGCCAGACTCTATATGCCTGAGGTCTTCAATAAGCACTTGATAGTGCTTCTTTACTTCCTCTACAGACTTGCCACCAACCGCTTTAGCAATTTTCATCCAACGATCAGGGGTGTCTTCAACATATACAGCAAGGGCCGTTTCAAATAATTTGTTCTGCTTAGCCGTCCAGCTAGAGCTATATGAGGAAAGAGAGTTGGATGACATTTTAAATATCTTGAAGCTTTTCAATGATTGTTGTACTGATCAAGTTAGAGAAATGGCTCTTTATAAACGAGCGCAAAGTGGTGGGTGGGGTTTTCCATCGAATATAACTTGCAATAGGGTCAAATTGTATATGACATTTCACATGTCATCATCGTAGCGAATTGTTGTAGGAGAGCCATTCTATATTTTGGGACCTGTGGGATTCAATGTAATTAGCGCTGTGTAGTTAATTAGTTATGCTCATAATTTTGGCTAAAAAGCGGTTATTTGTTTTTTTCCTTTGTACGGATAGAAGTTTGTGCTAGTTGTGTACCTGATTCTTAGATCTTTTATTGTTCCAATTTGGACCACATTTCTTGATAAAAAGTAGGATGTTATCCAGAATCCAAGTTATCTAACCCAACTTGATTTATGTCCTGGTGCGATGGACCCAAACTGGAAGCCAGTTGTTTGAGCACGACGTTTGAAGCCATGGCTACATCTCAGACAGCTAGGAATCCTTATCTGAACAAATTTTGGACTGGAAAATTGTCATGGTTCGTTTTCGCAGGACTTGTTTTGTTTGCTTGTTACCATCCTAAAGTTATTGGACCCAAAGAAAACTTTGGAGTATATATGCTTTGTCAACTTTGTCACTAATTTGGTTAATTCAGCTGTAGAATAGTCTGTTAGGTAAAGTTTGGTTCAATAAGATTAAAAAAAAAAAAAAAAAAAAAACGATTAAATAAACCATTTTCAATCATTCATTTTTTTATCAAAATAATAAAATAAAAGTATTTTATTTTAAAACTGTACTCACTCCATTGCCGTCTGTTAATTATCTTTCGCCCCTCGAATAAGATTTGCATGCAGTAGCATTAATTCTGCGCAGCATCTATGATTAAAGATTTCTGATATTTCCCTAAATTTATTGTTATACGTTATGTAGGTTTAGGCCAATTTGAAGTCAATTGTTGCTGCATCAGTTAAGGGCGTGCTACGTTAGCCGAGTCGCGGATAAATTTTTGGTTTAGCTGTTAGGGATGTAGGGGTCAGGATTTGTAAATATAACAGGTTTTAGTGGGTTTGAGGTTTTGGGGTTAGTTTGCTTTTAGGCTAAGAAGGGGTTAAATATTTCTGGTAAATTAATATTATGGGTTTAGTTTACGTAGAGTAATTTAAAATTTTCAATTTAGTTTTCTACTTATCAATTTGGGCAATAGTATGACCTAAAAATAAATAAATATACCGATTGACATGAAAGCTTCTTCCAATGGTACGCTGGGAATTTTTTCAATTTGTTAAAACCTCAAAAAGGCTAAAACGCCGTCAAAAATGCGAAACGTCCTTTTCCAGGTTCAAAGGATGTCGAAAAATTCCAGCATACCCACTTCCAGCATCTAAAAACGAACCGACGGTATGCTCGGGAATTTTTCACAAGAACCTCAAAAATAAGAAAACGCCCTTTCGAGAGGTTCAGCGAATTTAAAAAATTCCTCGATAGATAGTCTTGACCGCGGGATCTTAAAGATACGCCATAAATTTTTCGACTTCCTTGAACTCGGAAAAGGATAAAAAAATTTTCAACGACGCTTTCACATTTTTGAGGTTTAACGGTTTTAAAAATTCCCCGAGCATACCATTGAAAGAGCACGAAAAAACGAAGTCCGATCGATATTTATTTATTTTTACAATATTCATATAACCCTAATTGATGGACCAAAAACTAATGAACCTTTCTTATTATCAATTGGGCTAAATATGCAATTTGCTCTTATGTATTGACTATATTATCATTCATTGCTTACAAGCAAATGGGCAAAGCCTTGCATAACACAAACATCCTGTTTCAAATCCGTAAACCGCAAATAATTTACAAATGCCACGCACCAAATCATAAGAAAATCGTGTAACCCGGTTCACCCGCTTCACTTATCCGAATTCGGCCCGATGACATTGCACCACTCATGTGGTGGACATGCATGCTGACTTAAATGCACCTCTAACCACAAGCGACGAACTATGTAAATAAATTCTAGGATATACGATGAACGATCTTTAACCAAAGTAGCTAACGCCAGTAAATTATAACTAACTTACTTTAACACTCAAGTAAACTAAAGGATCACTGATGTTATTTGTTTACCAACTTAGGGACTAATAACTTTAAAACTGTGACCTAAAGTTGTTACTGGGATAACCATGTGGACCATCCATGTAATTTACTCTAAAATAAACTTTTATTTTTATTTTAAAAAACTAAATATCTCACAAATCATTGATCGTTAGACAAAACTAATCATACCATCACGACAAGCATAAAATTACATTTAATTTGATATCACACATCATATACTTTATACCTAATTTTTGGCACAATTACTGTGGTTTAGGTGTTTTGGGTTTTAGGTATTCATTTTACAAGCTTTTTACAAGTTAAATGTTTAGGTTTCTTAACACTTAGAATAAATAATCTTTAGGTATTTTGTTTAAAGTAAGAGGAAGAGGGAAAAGGGTTTTGCTTTTAAACCGCTTTTACTTTAAGGGTCTTTAAGATTTAGGAGTTGGTTTTATCACATTTTATGGGTTGTATTTTTAGGTTTTTGGTTTGTAGTTTTTTCCTCATCTTAACAAAAGAATATTTTAAAATTTTCATTTATGGTTAATATGCGAAACGTTAAAAATGATTAAAATAATTTCGTAAAATTATGCAATATTGGATCTTTATGAAAAGAAATATTTATTCTAACGCGAATTCAGAATAATTAAAAAAAAACTTCATAAAATAACACCACGTAGGGTTAATGATCGAAACATTAATCAAGATTTATTGGCAAATCGCGAATAACCTTACGCCTTTTACAATGAATTATCACATTTAAAATGAAAACGCCACACCCACTTAACTAAAAGAGCACGTATCAACGAAAGAAGCTCGAGATTTAGCCGCCTTCTGTCAGAAGCAAGAGCCAAATCCCAATCCACCCATGGAATTTTCCTTTCCGAAGAGTCGGCTCCATTAAAAAAATTACTTCGGATAGATTCCAAAGTCTTTAACACGCCTTTGGGAACCTTAAAGATAGACATAAAATAAATAGGGGACACACCAATAACGGAGTTGCCGTTCAAAAAAAAAATTTATCCAACTATCATGGCATGATATTTTAATTTTTAAATATAAGTGAAGTGAATTTAATTAATTTCATAAAAACATAGTTGAGGATTGATCCATTTGATTTTAGCTTTTATGTGATTCCATGATCTCACCGTTGTAAAATTCTGGGGTTTTTTTTTTTTATCTAGATGGACCTTGTTTAGGGTAAAGTTCAAAGATGGGGTTTTATGCAATTTGCTCTTATTGAAAATTACTATATTATCAAAAACTCTTTTTTGGCTTACGAATCGCTAACAAGTTCATAAGCAAAATACCATAAATTTATAAACATTGTTCAAATTCCGATAAACCGTAGCAAAATAAGTTTTTATCCAAACACTCCCCAAAAAAAAGAAAATGAAAATGATAAATATATATCCGAACTTGTTCTGCAGGTGTTCGACCCGATGTAATTTTTTCAATTTAATTGTTAAATTTTAAAAAATCAATTTTTCTTAAATGATTAAATGCACCTTAAAATATTAATCTGTCTATTAAAATACGTTTTCTATATTACTGGTCTCTAAAAATTTGTGATTCAATCATATTTTTTTCCTGTTCCGTCCCCGAATATATTCAAAAAATAGTCATTTTAGTACTATACTTTTGAGACACTCCTAATATCACATTCATTGTATAATTTTTCTTAACCACTACTTTTTCCGTCCTAAAGTTATAATCCTCTTTTGACTTTTTAAAACGATCTTAAATATTTTAGTTTGTGTTATTTAATACTTAATGAAAATTACACAAATGAAAATGCATTTAAAAACTAATCTATTCATATATATTTTATCAAGTATAATATAACACAAACAAAAATATTTAAGGTTAAAGTATAAAAAAACTTAAGTCAAAATGGGACAATAATTTTAAGACGAAGAGCGTACTATGTTTTAATGAAACTCCGAAAATACTATTTGTTACAAGAATGCAATAATACATGTAAAAATAACTATTTGTTGCCACGATTTAATCATATTCATTTATACAAGGTTTTTTTTTTTAACAAGTAAATGCTAATTTTAACAAAAATAAACACTTAGAATAAATAAATCTTTACCTGTTCTTATTTTGTTTAAAAACAAGAAAGTAAGTAGAAAAAGCAGTTTCGATAAAACGAACATGCTTTTACTCTAAAATAAACATAAAAAAGAAAGGAAAACCGCACAAAAGTTTATCACATTTTAGGTATATGTACTTTATTTGTTTTAATTTAAGGTGTTGCGTTTCTTTTTCCTCATCTTTCAAAAGAAGTTATTGGTCATTTTTCATTTGATGGTTAATTAATGCGATTTATCGTTAGAATTAAGTATTTAAAGTAATTTCGGCTAAAATTATGATCGGTAATCGCTCTCGAAAAATTAAAGAAATGCACATTAACTTCGATAACTTAGATCGAGAATGATAAGCTTTGAAAAAAAACAACATAAAAAATACCAAACACTAGGGTTGTAAATGAACTGAACATGCAATGTAATATTTATAATTAACTCGTTTCTATATTAATGTACGTTTATGTTTGTTTATTCATTAAATACATGAAGATGAACAATATTTTACGTTTGTTTAGTTAAATAAACGAACATGAACAAAAATTACGTCCGTTTTATGTTCTTAAACGTCTGATTATGCATTCGTTAACGTTCGTTTATGTTTATTTATTTATTTATGTTCGTATATCATATATTTTAATTATATAACTCTTAAATTGGTTTGTTTAAACAAACAACACTTATAAAACAATATATTATGCATAAATTAATAAAGTTTATGTTTTATGTTTCTATTTATATTCATAAGATCATTTTAGTTCTTAAAGAACGAACGTAAAACAAACATGCAATAACTCATTTTTTCTTAATAAACAAATATTGCAATTCGTTTCAAGCTCTTTCATGTCCATTTTTTGGTCTGATTTGAATTGAACGAATGAAATTAAACAAGTTTTGTTCATGTTCGTCCGGTTCCGTTTACGGAATTGAGATCAATATAGATCTCATATTTACCATAGATCTAATAAATCAATCTTGGCCATCTATTTTTTATCAAAATTAATAAAATCCATTTTCCACTTTTTTAAAATAACAACATATCTTCAAAACGGAAATCTTCAAAATAAAAATAGTAATTTCGTGACGATATTTAAATTATCTTTCTATAAATACTAATTCTCTATATTTTCAACAAATTTTTCAAATTTTCATCCAAAATCACATATAATTTGTAAAATCATATATGATTTTCAAAAATCACATGAGATTCGATTTTTACAAATCACATATATTTTTTCAAATCATATATGATTTTTACAAATCACATATAATTTTTTTAGGCAACAAATTTTGAAGAAAAAAAAATTGTTAAAAATATATAAAGTTGCATATCTATAGAAAGATAATTTATTTCTCAATATATGGTATGATTTTGTTCTCGTAACGTTTAACGGTTTGCAAGATATTTAATTTAAAAAAAAATGTTTTTTTTTTTCCTTTTTTTGTATTAGAATAATGAATTAATATGAATGGTTCATTGATACTATGTAAATTTGAAATATATATTAACCTTTTCCCTTCGCACAAAAAAGATCTTTTTAGGTGGCAAATTAACCCAAACACCCTATTTACCTTTGCATTCAAAATAGTTCAATCTCCCTCTCCTCCCTCCTATAATCTTAACCCATAACCTATCAAATCAAAACTTCAATTAACTAACAGTTATCTATGACTCCCTCTCAAATAATCTACTTTTTCAATATCAAATCTACAAACCTATTAACAATTGTTGCCCTAATTAAAAAAAATTTAGGGTTTTGAATTTGAAAATGGCGACTGAATCATCAGAAGGAGAAGAAGAAACAAAGCTGATGGGCGGAAACCCGCAGCTGGTAGTCGATAATGATCTTCGCGAAATGGCGAAAAAGGCTGCGTGGAGTGTTAGTTCTTGTAAACCTGGCAACGGCGTTTCGTCTCTTCGGGATGATAATTACGAAACTTATTGGCAGTATGTTATTCTTTTTTTTATATAACTTTTGGTCTGTTTCTGCACTTTTATAATGTGTTTGATTGTTGGTTTTTTATTTAACAGATCGGATGGTGCGCAACCACATCTTGTTAATATTCAGTTTCAGAAGAAAGTTAAGCTTCAAGTAAGTCAATACTTATTATTGTGGTTTGTGATGGTTTACTCAAATTGCTTATCTGAGCAACTTGAAACTGCACATGCGTTTTAATTTATTAGATTAGCAGTTTTGACTTTTGAGTATGTTTTGGGATTGCCTAGCTAAACTGCTTATCCGATAATTTGCAAGTTAAATAAGCTGGTATGAATACGTAATATGAAACAATTTATCCAAAAAAGCTTATTTTGAAAAGAATAAAGGGAAAGGAAGGCTTTTTTTCCCAGCAATTATAGTTTTGTTTTATATCCGGTTACAATTATATGCTCCCCGAGTCCCCGCCATTCAACAAAAGCTGTGAAATAAGTAGGTAGGTGTATTAATTATCCGTCTTACTATCTTAACTGATTCAAGATGCAACAACAACAACATACCCCAATCCCCCCAAAACGGGGTATGGGGGAGGTGAAATTAAGATACAACATCTTTGTTGATTTAAGATGTTGAATGAAAATCGTATGACTTGTAGATAGTAACGTTACAATTTTGAGCTATTATATGCACAGGGGATACATTATCCAATTCTTGCATAGGTTCAGTTTAATTGCCTTGGCTATGTGTCTGGAGTTCCCAAACTGAGTTTGTGTCTGAAGATGGTTTTATAACAGATAAGAGAGAGTAAAAAGTTCTAGGGTCGTGGAAATTGGCTTCAAAATGTGATTAATACCCGACTTTAGGGTTAAAGTATGCTTGTGACTTGGCATTAACTATGCTTAGAGAACATATGTCTCTTCTAGAAATATGGAACTCATCAAAATGGAATGTATCTTCATGTTTTGTTTAGTACTAACTTTTTTTGCTGTCATGGTTTGCGTTTCATTTATATATTGGCCTAATGGGAGTCCTGTTGCTTCTTCAGTTAGTGGCGCTATATGTTGATTTTAATCTTGATGAGAGTTATACACCTAGTAAGATTTCAATTCGTACTGGAGATGGTTTTCATAACCTAAAGGTATTATTCTAAAAAGATCTGATCTTTGGCTTTTATTATCACCTCTGGTAGTCGGTTGTTGGAGTATCAAATTTTAGTGGTACTGTCTAATCCACCAAGCTTGATCCTGTTCTTCATTTCGTCTTTCATTGTAGGAGATAAAAACTGTAGAACTCGTCAAGCCAACTGGTTGGGTATACATATCTTTATCCGGAAATGATCCTCGGTAAGCAACTAAGCAAACACTAGCTGAGACATCGTATTTTTTACGATCCAATCTAATATTCAAGTATCTTCTAGAAAACTTACAAACCGTGTATGCTTTTCTATATTTTCTTCTAGACGTCACAGTTTTACCCATTTGTTATGGCAGGGAAGCTTTTGTAAAAACTTTCATGTTGCAAATTGGTATATTGTCAAATCATCTCAATGGGAGAGATACACATGTCCGCCAGATAAAAGTCTATGGACCACGACCGTGAGTGATACTCTTTTCCCCTGAATTTTTCCGTTAAATGTGATTAAGTTGTTATTCAACAATATTGTTTTGTGGTATGTTGTGTTGCAGGAACCCTATACCACACCAATCATTTGAATTCACTTCAACCGAATTCATAACTTACTCAACTGTGAGATGAGGAAGCTAATGGTGTTCGGTGTTGGATGCAATCCGGTTGAGTGCAGTATTTGTGTTATTGACAACATTGAGTGTAGTATTTGTTTTTGTTTTATTTAATCTGGTCGGATGTGGGCATATTATTCAACCTGGGACCGCTTCGTCCTTTAGCTTTTTTAGCCTTTCAGTTGTGTTTTATTGAATCATTACACTTGCCTTAATTGCCTTATCATTACTAATCAACTGTTCTTGTGAAATGTAAAAAAAATTAGTCACCTCATTTATCTGAAACAAGGCGAATTCGAGTTGTATCTTTTTTGATAATGTGTTAAGTAGACAAAATTAATCTAAGAATGAGTCAGATGAGGTAATTATGTTGAAAGTTGCCTAAAGTGTATTGAAGATGTTTATACCCTCCTAAAATTTTTCTATGTAAAATTTTAGTCTATTAATTGCTTATAATCGTATTAATATGTTACACAACTCGTTTAACCTGTTTATTTTGTTGATAGGTTTGATTAATTATAATTGTAATGCAAATATACAGTTCCGCTTCACTTTGTATGAATTCTCGGTGTTTTTGACCTAAGAGCTTTTTCTGCAAATGACTTTAAACACTCGCTAAGCCCCTACTTCAGAATTTATCCTTTCTTTCTAGCTTTAGCAAGTTATGAAATCATATTTCATAGAACCATGGTTGCTAGTGATACAAACACAAATGCTTATAATTCCAACTCGTTGTCCTGCATGTTAGTTTCTCAGTCTTATCTTGCATGTTAGTTTCTCAGTCTCATGGACAAGTATAAACATGAAACTGTCTGATTGGGAATTAAGGTGGCATCAAGTTTTCTGCCAATGTTGCGAGTTAAAAGACTATGAAAAATGGAAGTATAGAATGTAGAAGATATCCTTTATATACAAAATTTATTCAACCAAACCGTATACGGAGTATATTGTCACGTGAAACAACATATAGTATATATAAAAAAAGACAACATGTAACGGAAGAGGAAGAACTTGGTTTAAGCCGACCCTTTTGTATCAGCATGTTATACATATATACCATTCTGATGTAGCCTAAACTTTTTTGGCTTTCTCTGCCTCAAGCTTTCTCAGTGTGGTAGAACTCAGCTTTTCTCCACTTGATTCTTCAGATACCAAATTCACAACTTCAATCTGCAAGTAACCGAAGTTGGGAGACATTATACAAGAAATACCATGACTGTTTAAGATAAAGTGTATGTAATTTGTAAAAAAATGTGCCTTTAGTTGTGAGAGGCCTCTCTCTGCTCTCTTCTTGTTGACCGACAAGCCACCGGGTAATGTCTCCTTGCTGCCAAACAAGATTTAATCACCAAATAAGTTGTTATGAGGCGGTGAAATGGATGGGTCGGGTAAATATGTCAAAATGGGTCATCTAATGGTACGACCGAGATGGGTCACATCGGGTTGACCCAAAACACTCTTTGGGCAACTTCGACCCGTTAAACCCGTTTTATTGACTTGTTAGAGTTTAAACATAGCCCAAACCAACTCATTTTATAAGTTAATTCCTTCGCTTTTTAACATAGTGTAGGAATAAATTATTACAAGTTTAAAATCGCTAACACATCAGGACACCGATGGGGCACTCTTAAACACAAAAGGAAACCAGAAATGTGGCTATGAACTCTACCGAATTTGTCTTATTATTATGGAAGTTAAAGAACACTCTACTCCCCGAAAAACAAACATAGCCCCACTAGGAATCAACTCCATGCACATCTAATAAGTGATTAACCTAAAATCTTGGTGTAGGAGCAAACCTGACAACAACAGCATCCAGATTCTTATCAACGATTGAAGGACCATAAGGATCTACGATGGGTTCAGTTTGCACTACCAGCTCAGGCTTAATAGACTGAAAAAAGAGGAACGTAGTAGGCATGCTCAAAGAAAATTGATTCACATATTCTAACTAGAGAAGGAGAGTAAATAGAATCTTTGGAACCTTAATATAATCTTCAACACTTCTCATTCTCTCTTCAATAGGCATGATGAGATCTGCAAACTGCAAAGTTGGTACATCAGCATCTGTAATATGCACAAAATATGGTTCCAAAGTAAGAATGCCAAAATGAGTATGAACAAGATATAGAAAGTTGAAAATCAAACAGGATGGTATGTTCTTAAATCGTCCTCAGCTTTATTGAAAAAGCTTATAAAGATTTGTAGGTTGGAACCTACTTTATGAAAACTAAGCAAAAACCTTCGTGTGCCTATGATATATCTGATCATAATGACGTGTTTGAAAAAAAATAAAGGTAAAAACTGATTCATAATAAACCAAAATTCACATTCGATACCAGATCTGCCATATAATCTTTTTGATATGCTCTACAAGTGTGTACACAAAAAAAATGTGGGGGCGGGGGGCGGGAACAAGTTCTAACCTGTTTCTTGGCCAGCATAGGTCCATCACAAACACCAATTACAATTCGATCCCTGGCCAACTCTGCAGCTGCCTGTAATCAAAAGCCTCCACACCTCAGAACTATAACCAAAATCTCATATTATTCTTGTTAAGTGTCTGTGTGGGTGTGTGTCATGACACAGATGAACATATATAGGTAACAAAAACCTTAAGGAAAAGGCGATGGCCATCATGTAAGCGATCAAAGGTGCCGCCTAGTACAACTGACCCATAGGAATTAGGTGGAGAAATGGTTGATAAATCAGAAGCAAGCTCTGGGTTTGGGTCGTCCACAATTGTCATTTTTTAGCCTAGGTGTCCGATATCTGGTTTGACCTCTCTCAAACAATGTATATGTGCAATGTATCGTCTCCTGCAAAAGTCCAATCACATTCATCAGATAAGCTGAATACAAATGACAACATCCCCAAAATCACAATCCATCAGCTCAGCTAATCCAAAAAAGGCAGTATGAAACATAAAGCATCATTACCCGAAGACCAAATCAAGATTAAATCTAGTGGGTTTGTGTGTAACCATTTACACTTAAGGAGTGTTTGGATGGGCGATTTGAAAGTGATTATCGCAAATGAAGCATAAATTTTAGATAATATAGCATATACTTTTACATTTATCACAATAATTGAATTTTTCTCACGCCAACTTATTCATTGTTCCTCCAAAAATAATAACCATGATTGACTGCAAAATTCCAAACAACCTACCCCCATAAATGGACCAAATAATCAACACCAATAAAACTTGATGATCACTACAACAATTATCTGTCCCAAATAAATGGGATAATTGTCATATTACTGTATAGTACGGATGCAAGTACAGCTAATAAGCAGAAAGCATCATATGGACCCCTGCCTCTTTACTCTTCCATAAGAAGATGAAGCTATAATAAATTCATGAAAATAAAGTACAACAACAAAACACTAGCCTTAAACACAAACCACAATAACACATATATAGTTCAACATAAGTGCAAGATTTTGCAAGAATGACGTTTTTACCCATTGCCCAATAATCAGTGATCTCTTTTAGTTTCATTATATAATAACTTAATCTAATTTACCGATCCATATAATATAATGAGAAATGATATATCCTCCTACTGCCAAAGGTCTATATCATCTATCAGTGAATAACATTTTAATGATATTAATAAAAGTGTAAAATACCTTCTAATAGTACAACATTAATCTCTATTGATTCAGCAAATCATGATCAAGAAATTAAGAGCTCAAAAACGTAAAAAAAAGGTCATACCTCTGATTTTGATTATGAAATTGAAGTTGTTGAAAACAGGCGATGAGCGTGTGTGTGTGTGAGAGAGGTAGATGCAACTGGAGGTGGTGAACAACGCACGCAAAATAAGAAACGTCAGAAAAAATATATGTTTTTAATTAGGAAGTGAGTGAGTGTGACACAAACATGACTAAAATTGTTTCTACCATGTAAATAGAAATTTTTGTGGGGTAAACAAGTTTTTTGTCATATGTCAAAAAAAAATAAATAAATAAATAAAATAACCCAAATAATAGATTAATCATCGGTTTCAGAATGTCAGTCCTAAGCTTTACACATAATAAACCTAACCCATTTAACAAATATATTTTGGTTGCTAAATTTTTTTCTTTCTTGAATTTTTAAACGGTTTCACCCTTAATTGTTTTATTTATAAAATGCACATTTAATAGTTAACATAAATGGTCGACTTTAACCTATTTAACCAAAGATAATAATAAATATAAATAATTTTAATTTAAGAAAATCTTAAACGGCTGTCGACTCGTTTAATTTTTCCCAACCCGAACCTGACCTGTTTAATAACGGGTCGATGGGTCAACCCAAATCGACCCAAAATCTATTTACTCAACCCGAACCCTATATTTTCGGCCGGGTTCAGGTCGGCTATGTTCGGTCAAAATTGCCACCCCTAGGGTAAACAATTTATGACTTGTTTTTTGTCATATGTCAAAAAGAAAAAAAAAAAGAAAAAGAAAAAAAATAATAATAGATTAATTTTACATTTTTTTAGTTATTTCATTTAGTGTTTAAGCTATAAAAATAAAACTTTAATTTTTCAAATTGTTTTGACTTGACTTTTTTTTTTTTAAAACTTCAATCTTAATTGTTTTTCTTCTTTTTTGCTATATAATACTTTGATTCAAAATAAATAAATGGATTGACTTTTAAATTTATATTCATTGTATAATTTTTATAAAGTATTATATAACAAAAATAAAAATACTTAAAGTCCAAGTTGAAAAAAATAATAATAATAAAAATTAAAAAAATAAAAATAAATTCAGAAAAATCAAAATAAAGCAATTATTTTGAGATGGAGATAGTACAAAATAACAAGTTGAGATACCTAACAAGTTATATTCCAATTAAAGTTAACATAACTGAATATTTAAAAAAATACATGTCTATTTTGAAGCTTAAACTCATTTATTTATTGTATTTGTAGCTTTTGATAAAAGAGTTTTTCTAACTTATGACATTGTAGCACAAGCTTAAAAGTGATTAATGAAGACAAATGTTTCTTTAATAACTTAATTTCTATATAAAACATAGTAATTTTAGTAAACATCATAAACTATAGAAAATTATTGGTATCAACTAACATGAATATGGTAATTTGAGTTCCTTTAACGCTTGTTAAACCTCTACCACAGTGGCGTAAATGAGAAATTCCCCTGATAAAAAGAAAGTTAAAAAAAATAGTTCAACATAAGTGCAAGATTTTGCAAGAATGACGTTTTTACCCATTGCCCAATAATCGTGATCTCTTTAGTTTCATTATATAATAACTTAATCTAATTTATCTATCCATATAATATAATGAGAAATGATATATCCTCCCATGCCAAAGGTCTATCATCTATCGCTGAATAACATTTTAATGATATTAATAAAAGTGTAAAATACCTTCTAATAGTACAACATTAATCTCTATTGATTCAAAGAAATCATGATCAAGAAATTAAGAGCTCAAAAACGTAGTAAAAAAAAGGTCATACCGATTTTGATTATGAAATTGAAGTTGTTGAAAACAAAGCATGAAATAAAAGCGTGGAGAGGTAGATGCAATGGAGGTAAACAACTTAATTAAAAATGTTCTTAAAAATATAATGTTTTAATTAGGTGTGAGTGAAATACACAAACATGACTAAAATTGTTTCTACCATGTAAATAGAAATTTTTGTGGGGTAAACAATTTATGACTTGTTTTTTGTCATATGTCAAAAAGAAAAAAAAAAAGAAAAAGAAAAAAAATAATAATAGATTAATTTTACATTTTTTTAGTTATTTCATTTAGTGTTTAAGCTATAAAAATAAAACTTTAATTTTTCAAATTGTTTTGACTTGACTTTTTTTTTTTTAAAACTTCAATCTTAATTGTTTTTCTTCTTTTTTGCTATATAATACTTTGATTCAAAATAAATAAATGGATTGACTTTTAAATTTATATTCATTGTATAATTTTATAAAAGATATATAACAAAAAATAAAATAATTTAAAGTTCAAGTTGAAAAAAAAATAATAATAAAAATTAAAAAATAAAAATAATTCTAAAATCAAAATAAAGCAATTATTTGAGATAGATAGTACAAAATAACAAGTTGAGATACCTAACAGTTATACCTAAATTAAAGCTAACATAACCGTCTTTTTCAAACTCATTTATTTATTGTATTTGTAGCTTTTGATAAAAGAGTTTTTCTAACTTATGACATTGTAGCACAAGCTTAAAAGTGATTAATGAAGACAAATGTTTCTTTAATAACTTAATTTCTATATAAAACATAGTAATTTTAGTAAACATCATAAACTATTGAAAATTATTGGTATCAACTAACATGAATATGGTAATTTGAGTTCCTTTAACGCTTGTTAAACCTCTACCACAAGTATGAAATGAGAAATTTCCCCGATAAAAGAAAGTTAAAAATTCATTTTACCCTCACTCGTTATTGAATTTAAAAAAATCAAACCATTTTTTAACACTATAAATACCCAACTAAAACACAATTTTTTTCACACTTTCATAATTCAAATTCAAGTTTATATACTTCCTCTCACACTTTCATAATTCAAATTCAAGTTCATTCACAATGGATCCGAATCAAAATGATGAATTACCTCAACAATGGTTAGACGTTGATTGATTTGACAATTGAATTCAAATTTATGATATTTACTACAAGACAGCATTTGGAAACAAGAAGCATCTCAACCTCGCTTAACTCGTATCCATATATATCGGGAACGCGGAGTTTGCGTAAGAACATTTGACGAACGACTATTTTGAAGGTTGTAAGTATTCAACCGAATTTTCGTAGAAGATTTCAGATGAGCCGAGATATTTCTACAAATAGTCAATGTATTGAATCTTATACTTCCGAAAATATTCCGCATCATTTTAACTTTAGCCAATCACCCGATTGTACGGGTCGAATGAGTTTAAAGTGTTCTTATTAGAAGTATTATCCGCCATATAAAAATTGGCGTACGACACCTCACCCGATGCGTTTGATGAATATTTGCAAATGGGTGAGCATACTTCGCGTGATTGTCTTGATAATTTTAACAAATGCATTATTGATTTGTTTATGCCGAGTATTTAAGAAAACCAACATGGGCCGACATTCAAAAAATATTTATCAACCATAAGAGTGTCATGGTTTTTCGAGAATGCTTGGTAGGTGATTGATTGATGAATGAAAGAAATTGTCCGCGTGGCTTTAAGGGCAATTTGGTAGAGTGATAAAAAATACCCAACAATTATGTTGAAGTTGTTGTTTTCAAGATTTACCGATTTGGATGCATTTTTGGGATGGCGGGTTAATAACGATATTAATGTTTTAGACAACTCTCCATTATTCGACGACATTCTTGCTGACATTGCCCCAAGAGCCCCTTATATGGTCAATGGAACTAAGTATGAACAGGGTATTACTTGGTCAATTGATTTACCCACGTGGGCAACTTTCGTCAAATCCTTTCGTCAACAACCGACGAAAAACATACTTACTTTAAAGGAAACAAGAAGTCGCAAGGATGTTGAACGCACGCTTTGGTGTGCTTCAAGGACGTTGGGGTATATGCAACAAACGACACGCCAAATGGAAATTGTCAAAACATGTAGAATCATGTATTCTTGCATTATTTTGCATAACATGATTTTAAAAGATCAAAATTTACACCGACTATAACGAAATGTGGGTGGATCCGTCAGCATCGTATGAGGCAACAAAGATGGGTCGAAGATGTGATACTCACCGTCGAAGGCAAAAGAAATACGCCGATCGGAAACGATACCCAACTCCAAATGAACCTTATGGAGCATGTTTGGCAGAACCATCTTGAACGACAACAACAACAACAACAAGAGAAAATGATGACGAAAAAGTATTTGCTATGTTTCATATTTTTTTTTCTGTTGTAATTTTATATTTCGTATTGTAATATGTTTAAGTTAATGTTATGTTTGCTATGTTTTTTTAATTAAGTGTTTATTTTAGTTTAGGGGTTGAATTTGAAAATATTTGAGTTAAGGTTTAACCTTAGAAATGTTATAATAAAGGGTGTTTTTTTATTAAATGAATGTGAAATGTTAAAGCTGATGTGACGCTAACGTAACAAATGTTAAAGTTTAACCTGAGGTTACTATCCCCGAGGCTCTTACAAGCACAACTGGTGATTGGTTTAAACTAAAAGCTCAACATAGAGTTGTTATTTTGTAGGAAAACTATAGATAAGATTTTAAATTCATTCTATTTGAGACACATAGAAAATATATTTTACACTAGTGAAGAAATAAATGCATGATATAACTGCAAGTATGATATAATAAACTTTTTTTTTGCGTACGAGTCTCTTTGGACTTTTTGTGCAGAGACTTAGGGTCCGCTTGGTTCAAAAGCTTTAAAAATGAAGGAAATGGAAAGGAAGCTAAAGGAATGGTTAAGTGTGGGTAATCAATACCTGATTTCTCAATTTACTTATATTGTTCATTACCCACTACGTAGATCAAACCCTTACCCCTCCCCAACCAAGCATCAATTTATTTGTGATGTGTGCCATTTTGAATACTTTACCCATTCCCCACCCCCCCTTAACCCCTAACCAAGCACGCCCTTAGAACCATAAGAAACAATCCAGATCATATATTAAAAAATTTAATGGTCCTCGTTTAGTCCTTCATTTAGGTCACGATTACCATAAAAATATTGATAATAACCAGTTATTAAAGGTGGGAGAGGAACCGGCACGAAAAGCGTACTAATTTTAGTTTTCCACAGAACATACCTGGACTTTTTTTGGGGTATGAGTAAACTGTCTAACTGATTGCGTAAATGTCGTTAACAAAGACCTGCGTGGCATCCAACTTAACATGTAATCGGTTTTAAAGGCAAAATAGACATTTTTATAAACCATAATGCTTACTAATAATGACCTACTGGGTTTTGTTAATGCGACAGTATATGAGTTTTATGAAAATCCATGTCTCCTAGGTATCACAAAGTCTATTTGCGACTACTGCTGGATCCTGTAAACATTCCCCATGGGTTAACACCCCGCTAACCCGTTTCCATTGAGAGTGTCATGTGTCATGTGCCACATCTAAAACCATAGACCCGCGGCCCGCCCCTACAATGGCAGAGCTATTTAACTAATTATTTCTTGATTCTGGACTAAAGATTTGATATTGAATTCGGCATAAAATTATTGCGAAAACTAGCTAACTGGTTTTAATGTTCCAACACTGATAGAGGAAAGTTATTGCAGGCAATAGCATGGAAGTAAAAAGTCTATTCAGCCAAGATTGTATATTCATTTTCTTTTGTTACCCCTTTATGGGCTTAAAAGACATTATGTTACATTGTAATGGACCACAAGTGCAGTAATTATTAGCTAGACAATGTTTTCTTAATCAATCGTTCAAATGAAACTTGCATTTATGGGCGGAACCACGCATAACATTCTACCTTTAAGAGGTTTAATAGCGAACTATCTATTCCAGAATTCCCACACTTCAAACTTTTATTACCAGCTTTATTTATGTTTAAAAGATGTGTCTATCATGTTTATTTATCATTTACACATACAAAATAAGACTACCTGTTGAACAGAAACTGTTGTGCAGAGTCTCTGAACTTTGTTTGGGTAATGAACTATATAACGTAAAAATCCAACAATGATCCTGCTGTGATATTTGTACTCTAGGCATCGTTAGTTTTAATATGTTACAAAGTGAGTACCATGTATACAATACCTTAAACGAATGTAACAAAACATGGGGCCATTCCCTGGGCCTATGTTCAGCTTTGGGTATCATTGAACTAAGTTTTGCAATTGCTTACCCTTGGCAGCCAAACAATCTTTTAAGAAACTTTCAATAAGAGATCGGTACGTATCTGGGAATGTTCTGTAATGATCTACATGTGGAGACGAGTTGAAGTCAAATGTTGTTACTTTTCTTCCTAGTTTCTTTTGGTGGTTCGCGAATGATTCTACCTTCTGAAATGGAATGACCTTATCAGCTGTACTGTACAGATAGAGCTGCGGGCAATCAGGTTGGTTTTCTGAGAGAGTGGTTGTTACATTTATCAGCCTCCTGTGACATAATATATTGAGATGGGTAAGTAACTATTGCATCGATCCTATTAACATTATTCTAGTGAAGAAAGAAAGACGGCTAACTATGATATTAACAGTTACTTACGTCTTTACATCTGGGAATTGAAGAAAATAAGTGAAGAACTTCTCAAATAATGTGAGCAGTAAGACCTCCTTGAACATAGGTTCCTTCTCTTCTGTATTTATATTTTTTGCTCCATTTTGTACTTCCCCGGCCTCAGAGGAAGCATTAACTGCAGAATTTTGCTTTTTAAGAATCGCAGTAGCAAATCCAGCTGCCCATATCTGCAGAGGAATAAAAGAAAGGGGAATAATTACTAGCGTGTTCGTAGATATATTAAGCTTTACTTTGTTTCTTTAAAGCTTACAATTAATTAACAAGAAAGACTCTAGTCTGTAGTTCTTGAATATAAAAATGTCAGTGGTACGCACAAATGTTTGGC
This sequence comes from Chrysanthemum makinoi, assembly GCA_910596185.1. Classification (NCBI taxonomy): domain Eukaryota; kingdom Viridiplantae; phylum Streptophyta; class Magnoliopsida; order Asterales; family Asteraceae; genus Chrysanthemum; species Chrysanthemum makinoi. The sequence continues at coordinate 223,426,339 of OU343220.1, forward strand.
AAAGCATTTCTTAAGTGATTATGTGATAATTAGGAGAAGAATCAGATACTTTTAATAAGCCGAGTTGGAATCTGTTTATGTTAGTTGTAGTTGTGATAATCATACAATCCCTTGTTTGTCTGTTTGGCGGATTTACATGTAAAATGACCCCTAATTATCAATACAATCCCTTGTTTGGGATTGCTTATTTATGTGCTTAACTACATAGTTATAAAGCAGAATAGCAGATGATCAGTTTAAGTGTTTAGCTGAAGCTACTTATCTTCTTATCTTAGTTTAAATAAGCTCTTTAAAGTCGGCATGTTGGTAGCACTTTAACTTTATACTAAGGAATCCCAAACATCCCCCATATACCGGAAATCAATTATGTGACAGCTACTCCTACCATGGTTATCTTAAACCGATTATTTTACCCCAAAAGAGACACAAAGTAAGACTCAGTTGCACTACACCCAAACACTATAAATTAATTAAAACACAAGAAAACAGATGATCACTATCAAAACGCAATGCCAAACACCCCCAACAATTACTACACAACGGAAAAATTAAACGAAACCTTAGGATCAAGCTCCGGAACCCCTCCTGAATCAACAACACACCCTATGATCTTCTCAAGCAGCTCATTTCTACCCTGCAGTATGTTCAAAATCGAACCATACCTGCAAACACATAATAAAAAACATAAGAACAAGTAAATACCAACTTAAGGTAGGTGTTCGGGATTGCTTACTAAAACCACTTATACCTTTTAAAATTTTCATATAAACATTTTAGTATACAAACCTTTTGCCCAAATTATCTACAACTACTTATTTCTAAATCAAGAAAATGTAGCTACAAAACTAGTTATCCAATTGTATCAAACTCAAAGGATGTTGGCAATGCCAATAATTTTCTGCTATGTTTGTTTATCTGCTTATATTGACGCAAATTGGGCAGTTTGCAGTAAGTTTAAAGTTACTTATTTTAAAGCTGCTTATCTGCGCTTCTGCTTACAAGAATATGCAGAAAAAGATACGCAACCCCAAACACCCTCTTAATAATGTCTTGCTTATTAGATGTATCAAGCGCAATAAGATACAGAGACTTTATATTGTTTTTAAGAAAAAAGCAATCATAAACACCCTAAAAACTACTTATCAGTATTCAGTTGTATCAAAACGCAATAAGTGTTTATTAGTTGTATTAGTTATACTAACCACCAACAAATGGCTAGTGGTGAGGCACCTAACCTACTTACAAGAGGTCTAGGGTTCAAACCTCACTATGTTCACATTTGTAGTTGGCGAGGGAAAGGGCCAGAAACAGTCACGGGGATACCTCAGTTAGGCCGCGTACATCAAGACTCACCCTTCCCGGGTAACCTAACAAGGAAAATCCTCATCTGTTTTTAAGTTGATCAAACACTATCTAACTAATTATCTAATTGTATCAAAACACGATAACATATACACAATTTTAAAAAGCAATCAATGACAAGAAACCGCAAAAACAACATACGCAAGCCAACCCGTATTACTAAAAGTATGAAACATCAGCAGCCGCTCCCGCCCACCCTCCTCCTTCTTTTCCACCCACTCCACAACTTCCTGACACAATTCCTCAACTCTCCTCTCCAACTTCCTCCCCAAATCAAACCCAATCACATTATCAACCGAAACCGCAAAGGTAACAGCATTAGCCCCAACCACATTATACATCTCAGCATACCTCCTCAAATGCTTCTGTTTCGAACCCAACCATCCCAACACCACAACCGTCACAACCGGTCCTTTATCACGATCCCCGTATCGCAACTCACCACCAGTAACATTATCACTAAGCTTCCAGATGAATGATTTCTCGGTGTGATCGGATGAAATTCGCGCGAATTGCGCGAACGGGTTGCGCGGTATCGGGGAAGTGTAATTGGGATGGAAGGAGTGAGGGATTCGGATTTGGGGTTTGGGTTTGGGGAAATGGTTGGGGTTGGGGTTGGGGTTTGGGAATGAGAGTGTGGTGGTGTAGTGGGGGTGTTTGGATATGAGGATAGTGGTGAGGAGGTGACGGTTGGTGGGTTTGATGAGTGATTTGGTGAGTGTCAGTGATGCTTCCATTGTGGGTTTCAGAGTTTGACGGAATCTACTACGGAAATGACGGAGTTTAGTTAGTTATAACAGTTTTTTTTGTTTGATAGAGGTTAAAGGGATTGCGTTTTCAAAGTTTACTTCCAATGTTTTGAAAACCCGTCATGTCATCAGGTTATCAGTTTAACCAGTTGTTTATCAGGTCGACCTGGTTTTTTACTTAAAAAGAAAAAACTCTTTTTTACAACAATATGAAAATTATGTATATACATAAATCATAACTATTTCATATATTGAGCCTAGAAAAATATTTAAGATAACATGTAAAAATAAAACTATTTAGCAAATATATATAATTAACTTGTTTTATTAAAAAAAATGAAAAAAACAAACTCAGTCGGGTTTTGAGAACCGGTTATTACCCAAGTCATTTAAAACCTGACGTGTCTAACTGGGTTTCGAGAATTAAAAACCCGGTTTAATATGACCTTTTTTTTTGCCGGAACTGGTTCAACCGATTAACCCCGCCGGGTCAAACCGGGTTTCAAAACATTGTTTACATCTATAAAGTTAGAGCAATGTTATATATTCTTGTTACATCCTCTAATTATCTTCCTACTTCACATAAAAATTGAAAAATGTAATCCACTATTTATCTCTTTTGATCTCCTTCATTAATTTAAACACCCATTTATCATTTTCCTTATCGAAGTTGATACATTTTAACTAAAGAAGCCAAAAGGAACCTAATGATAAATGAATTATTGGGCAGTAAAGAGCTAAAAAGAGACCTATGTACAATTCTTTATGATTGTGCCTCCTTGCGCCTTTAAGGCCATTTATCATTTTCCTTATCTTAAATGTAGGAGGATAAGTAAAAACATACAATATAAACATTTTCTTACAAACAAATAATAATAATAATAATAAAAGCGAGTAACGAGCTTAGATATTGTTTTTCATTTCATCAACATAGGATTTATATAGAGTTGGAAGAAAAATGGAATAAATACGCTGTTGATTTTCAAATGATGTTTATTTTGTCAGCTTTACGAAGGCAGTTAGCGATATGGTCCAACTCAAAACTCTGATTTACTCAAACCCACAGAGTAGAACCCTATTTAGATTCACACATCCACTACTTTTCACATGCATACAATTTTCCCTCCAACTCATCCAAAACCAAAACTTCAGTCGATCTGAGTGTAAATGTTCCATCTAGCGGGTCAGTCAAAAAGTTCATTGGTGCTTCTTTCTTGAAAGAGATCCTGGCACGTCTACATACGTCAAAAATGACGTCCCTGACCATATCGTGTCGATATTTGAATTCCAGGGAGCTCTTTACAATGAACTGCATGTTCCTAAAAAATATCCAAACATGCCTTGCGACAAACTGGACGTATCTCATCAACCAAAAATAGCGAAATCATGAGACGATACTTAAAGAAAGTACGATATTTCACCGTTGACATATATTAACCTAACCCATCTATGAGGATAACTCGATTAAAATACTCTTTACATATAATATTTATCACATATTTAAATAATTAATTCCAATTTAATCTATTTAATTTCTTTAATGTCACTTACTTTTAAGAAAATAGGTGTCATAACCACCAGCCACCATCACCACTAGTAACCCGTTTCAACCCAAGTACAAACTTATAAGAGCACAAGGTATGCAAGAACTTAATAACACGTTATTAATATGTCACCTCAGCGCTACATTATACACCTCCAAATAACACACCAATCACTCAAACACCTTCCCTCATAACACACCACTAACATGTTATTGGGTCTCACAAAATACCCCACTAAAAATACCTACCCACTCACAATAAAAAAACAAAAAAAAAACAAAAAGACAAAAAAAAAACACACACAAGTTTCATTTGGCTTGAGTTGATGGAGTGGCTCAAATGTATTTGGCATGTTGGGATGGTATGACAATGGCATGCCATTGGTCTAAAAAAAATGTGTTTGGCATGTTATAACATACACATACTTGTGCTCTAAACATAAATCCTGTTAGTACAAATAAGCCGTAAAAACGTTTATGTATATTTTGCGATCTTCTAATGTTTTGTCGATAACAAACGTAAAATCATTTTAACGAAACAAATAAAATACGTAAATGGTTTGAGTCAATAGTTTACTAACACACTTACGTTTTCACATAAAACACTAAACATGTAATAGTGTTTTCATGATTTAGTAATACATATGTACAACAACTAATGTTTACATATTGGGTAGATATATACATAATTAGTATGTATTATAATGGGTAGAAGTTTAAGTATTTGACCCATTGACCAAATACATTGAATGTAGTTGGGTATAACCCAAAGTCCATGACCCATGGAGCATAACCCATAACCCATTGCATGGCATGCATAAGTCATAAATGGATATTATCCATGACCCATGGACTAGATGCATTGCACCTACTAGATAAATTGTATCTACTTGGGTACCCATGGTCCAAGGTCTAGGACCCATGACCCATAACCCATGACCCATGACCCAAAACCCATGGGCAAAGAGGAGCGTCCCACGGTTGCCCCAGTTTACACTGGACGGATCCCTCAAGTAAGGGATCCGTGGAACAGTAGCAATATTTTGTCTATAAATAGTGAGCCATTTCTCCATTGTAATACACCCCTTTCACACATATTTTCTCTTTGAGTTATAAACTCTCTAACCACATATCCAAGTGATCTTTCTATATAGTTTTCTGTTTGTGTGATTCTCTAGGATCCTCTTAAAGGCGAGATCACCACCTCTTAAAGTTAAGCAAGCTCAAGTCCATGGGTTGCCTAGCTTCGTCATCATCAAGACTACTAATGGTATCTTGTTGATAGTTCTTTTCTTTCTCATTAGAAGTGTAGTGTCGATGACATAGGTGAAATATGTCTAAAGGGTCAAGACGAAGACATTAGTGGAAAGTGTCGAAGAGTCAAAGTAAAGGCATTAGTTGAAGGTGCCGAAAGTCCGTGTTGAAGGCATTAGAGAAGGGTGCCTAGAAGTTAAGTCAAAAGGCATTAGTGAAGGGTGCCTAGAAGTCAAGTCGCAAGGCATTAGTGAAGGGTACCTAGAAGTCGAGTCAAAGGCATTAGTGAAAGGTGCCTAAGGTGTACATTCGATATGGTGTGTCATTAATATCCTTGTTGACGTTGTCATAAGGAGTAGATCTCCTTTGGATAGGAGTTGTGTAGTGTTGGGTAGAAGTTCCACCTTTGTAAATGGAACTCGGTATTTAGCCTTGTACCGGATATAGTGTAGGTGACATTGTGATAGGTTTGGTTCTACCTCGTGGAAGAACCCGGTGTCTAACCTTGTACCAGATAAAGAGTAGGCGACGTTGTGAAGGCTTCTCCACCACAAGGAGTTTGTGTTGTGTAGTGATTACGAACTCTCGAGTAGGTGACTCGGGGAGTGGAGTAGGGCAAGGAAGATGTCCTTGTAGCCGAACCACTATAAATACTCGTGTTGTAGTTTTGTGCTTCTTACTCTTTACCTAAGTTTTATTTATCTATACGCTTGTCTATCAACATCCAACACACACGTTCAAATAGATTGACATAAGTCGATCTAAATAGCTTAAAACCAAGTTTTAATCGGTAAAACTATTCACCCCCCCCCCCCCCTTCTAGTTTTCCACAATTGGCATCAGAGCTTCGTTACCAAGTTTCTTAGAGTATGTTGTACTTTAAAAACTTGATACGATCCGTGTATAATTAAAAACTACGAAGAAGGTCTTTTACAAAAACAAACACCATGTCTTAAAAACACTTTTGTAGGATGTTGATTAGATGACAACAATTTTTTTTCTCTTAATTTATCTTACTAAATTGCACTAACCTTCCTTGTCATTTTGCTTAGTTAAAACTCATGTTTATCAAGCCATAAGAATTGCTTGGTAACAAGATTACCTTCCCTAATAAGGAATCTTAATCACGAAGGAACTAGAGTTGTCTATTGACATTTTTTTTGTCAAAAGAAAGACATTCATAATTGCATTAGAGGTATGACTTCCTACTTATCTTTAAATAACATTAGCTTAAGAATAAGTATGCTTACATAGGAATTTATATGATTATTTTCTTTCTTCACATACTCATTTATTACACGTAGCTTCGTTAGGAAGCTTTTCTTGCATACATGTTACTCTTCCGTTTATAGTCTAGGTTTATAAACATGTGTCTTATTTTACTTAATCCAAAAATAAAATCTTTCTAATAATAAAACAAAACACAAATCTCAAAAATTCCTCCTTCCCCATAAATACCTCCTCCGATCGTCAACTCCACCAAACCCTCATTTTTCAAATCTTTCACTTTCAAAAATTACCTCTCATTCAAACTTCATCTTCCTTCTCATCTCATCTCATCTTAAAACAAAACCAAAGAAAAATTTCATCATCATGGTTTACATCGCCTTCGTGATCATCGTCTTGACACTCATCGCTCTCGTGTTTTCCATGATCAAGTTTTCTTATGGAGACATGTACTTTGTGTTGTTAATCTACATTGGTGTTATATACCCCAATCCTTTGAATCGTTCTTAGCATTGAAATGAAATATTACTAATGTTTTAGTTTATCTAATTTATTTTTCATAATGTGTTTGTCATTTCTTCTAGTTTTTGTCCTTCGTACTTTTGGCCTTGAGATATCTTAGAAACCTACAATGCATGCTTAACTAAGTAAATATTGGCTAAAATACATTTCTTTTTATAAACCTATAAGATGCAAAAACCTATTTTTTGGTCAAAATCTTTTCTGTCACTATAGATCCACGGATCCCCATAGTTCAACTAGCCGGATCCCTCTTGGAAGGGAACCGTGAGAACCGTGGAACTGGGAAACAGATTCTCATGCAACATAAAAACAGTTTTCATCTAAAAAAGAAAAATATCACTAGAATGTTAAATACTAAGTGAGTTAATTGTCATTGTTAATAGAAATCTAGTAAAAACGTTAGGTGATCATTTTTTTTGCTTTAATGCGTCTCATCATATTCTTTTCACTTCCATAGGTCTCGTCATGTCTCATGAGTATGAGTTCGAATTTTCACTCACTTGTGTCTACATTCCTAACATTTCTCTTGAGCCCAACACAACTGGCAATCATGTCCGTGGGTTCAACAATCTCGAAACTCGTCACTTCCATGAAGGACGTATTGTCGACACACCTCTACTATACGAAGAAGGTATCAATACCTCTTTCCGTACCATAGGACTAGAAGGCCTTCTCGGAATTAACGAGAAAATCTGTCCAAGGTTTGTATTGGAATTCTTCCGTCAAGTTGAACTCGTTCGTAACGAGGATCGATCTCTATCTCTTTGGTTTTGGATCAAAAACCAAAAGTTTGCTTTAACCCTTAGGTAATTTGCTCACATTCTCTGAATTCCAAATCATGGACAATGTGCCTTCACTGAAGATTGGTCTCTTGATTCTCTCTTCAACCATCGTGAAGAAAAATAGTCCATATTGTTCACACATACCTTCCCCTCAAGACTTGACTCGCATGTTATGCAAACCTCGACCCTATTACTCTGATCCAAACATAATCTATACACGGGATATATGAGATGAGTTTAAACCTCTCGCACTCATCCTACGTGAAAATGTTTGGAGTCTTAGGGGAAATCGAGAAATCCTAACCGCTTGTTGTGCTCACATAATGTATTGTTTGCTAACACATCAACCATACAATCTCGCCTATTTCTTTGCAAGGCGAATTGTAAACCTTCAAGGCAACAAGAACTGTTGGGAATAATACTAACCTAGGCTGTCAAGATCGCGATCCCGCGCAGGATCGTTTTTGTCTTTGCAAGATCGAGATCGTAGGATCGGATCGCGATCCTACGATCCTACCAATTAGTCATATTTTGTAAACAAATGATATCCAAGTCAGACTGTTTTACATTTATACTCAACATCAAAGGTAAATTTATATAATATCCTCTTGAAAATGACAAAGTTCAAATTTCAAACACCAAAGTAATAGTAAAACACAAAAAAGTAAAGTTTCTATCGTTACATTAACGCTTTAGTGGAATAATATTACATAACAAACGTTTCATAAGTGGAATTTCAAAACATACCATTTGATTAGTTTAATCACAGTGAAGTAAATAAATTAAACTATTGAACACTGTTAGACTATAATCTATTTAGAAAAGTAAAAAACTATTTATAAACTATAATCTATTTAAAAAATGAGACAATAATGGTTTACTTATTAGACATTAGTAAAACACATGTATTTTTATTTTGCCTAAGCAAGTGAGATGGACTTAAAAGATTAAAAAAAAAAATGAACTCGGATCACAAGTGGTCGATCTTACGATCCTACGATGCGATCCTACGATCTTACTACGATCCTACCTCAGATGCGATCCTACCACGATCCTACACTTTTTGACTGGTGGGCACGTAAGATCGTACGATCTTACATGTAAACTCGCGATCTTGACAGCTATGATACTAACAGTTACCACTGATAGTCTTGTGGTTAACACTGCTAAAGATTACACTAGCAGTGGAAACTTATTACCACTGCTAATACAAATATTACCACTGCTGTTAGGATAATTGTTATGTATCCGTGTATTGATAAGTATAGAAAAGATCTTGTGTATATTCAATATTGTTAGGTTTATACTTATCTTGTAAAGGACTCCTTGTGCTATAAAAGGAGATCCTAGGTTATTGCTTAGAGTACGTATAACGTATTATTCATATTAGCTCCAAGGTGTAACCCTACTGATAAGCAAGATCACTCGTATTATTTCTTAATAATATTGGAGCTTTATGTTTATTGTTCTTACTTATATTACATCATATAATCTGTCTTCTAAGTATTACTAAGTATATTCCACGTGCTTATTAATATAACTCAAAATATCACTAACACAAGGTGTGTGTTTAGATCCATTAAGTGGTATCAGAGCAAAGGTTATGATATTTTGATTTAGAAGATCCAAGGAATACGCTTAACCTACTCACTCAATTCAATGGAGATGGAAAACAACCAGTCCAACTCTTCTACTCCAAGACTTCCTAAGCTCAAACTTAATGAGTTTGAGATGTGGAGGATAATGATTGAGCAATACTTTCTCATTCAAGACTATGCTCAATTGGAGGTCATCTTAACTGTTGATTCTTTCAAGCCTGTGACGAAGACTCAGAAGGTTGGTGACACAGATGTTGTGACAGTTTCTGTGCCTGAGACTAATACTGAAAAAGCACTGAAGAAGAATGATCTAAAGGCCAGAAGTTTGTTGCTGATGACTCTCCCTAGAGACCAAATCATAGCATTCAGCAAGTTCAAGACAACTAAAGAACTTTTTGAAGAAATTTGCTCAGTGTTTGGTGGCAATGATGCTACAAAGAAGACACAAAAGACATTGTTGAAGCAAAGTTATGAAAACTTCTCTGCTTCAAGCAATGACTCACTTGATAGCATCTTCACCAAACTCCAGAAGATTGTTACAAAACTGACTGTGTTTGGCATTGAGGTAGAAAAGGAAGACCTCAACTTGAAGTTTCTAAGAAGTTTGCCTTTAGAGTTTCATACTAATGTTACAGTCTGGGAAAATAAACAGATATTGAAACTATGAAGCTCAATGATCTTTACAACAACTTCAAACTCATTAAACAAAGATTGAAAAAGGTTGGGAAACTTGGTACAAGCTCAAGCAGCTTGGCATTGTTGTCAACCTCTGTTGACAGTGATGATTCTGAAGATGACTGTGATGATGATATTGCCACTGCTGGTTCTACAGTTTCCACTGGTAATGTTAGTGTTACCACTGCAGGTTCAAAGAAGAAGATTGCTGGTATTGGAGATCCTACCTTTTATGCTTTTATCTCCACTCAAGTTAATGGCTCTATATTAACTCATGAAGACATAGAGCAAATTGATGAAGATGACTTGGAGGAGATGGATATTAAATGGCAAATAGCTCTTCTTAGCATGAGGGCTAGGAAATTCTACAAGAAGACTGGCAAGCCAATTTACATCAATGGTAGTGAAACTGCAGGGTTCGACAAAAAGAAAGTAGAGTGCTTCAATTGTCACAAGTTGGGGCATTTTGCTAGGGAATGCAGAAGACCAAAGATGAAGAACAACAGGTCTACTTGGTACAAGCAAAAGAAAGAACCAACTATGGAAGAACCAAAGGCAATGTTGGCAATTGATGGTGTGAGCTATGATTGGAGTTTCATGGCTGATGAACAAGAGGAAGAACCTTCAAATGCTGCTCTTGTGTCTACTGAATTTGCTCTCATGGCTTTCTCTGACTCTGAGGTACAAAACTTTGAAAGTTGTTCTAAAACATGTAGGGCTGCTAGAGAAGTTGAAAGACTTAATGAATCTTATGAAAGTCAAAGAACAAAGTTGTTTGCTGCTAATTATGCTGTGTCAAACCTTAGGAGAGGTATAGCTGTATTAGAAAAAAAACTAGAGCACTATAGAGATAATGAGTCAAAATATAATGATGATATGATTCTTCTTAGAAGAGAGGTAGATCATACGACAGCTGTGAATGAGGCTTTCCAAGAAGAGCATGAAAAACTTAGAAAGATAAATGATAATGTCAATTTAACTGTTGACACCTGCTATTATCAGTCTAAGTCAATTGATAAAATTTGGAATGCTCAAATACATAGTAAAGTTAAGTCTGGTATGGGTTATAATACAGTGCCTCCACCACTAAGAGGTGTTCCATCACCTCCAGGTATAGATTTAACTCATACAGGTCTAGAAGACTTTCAGGAACCTATTCTTGAATATGGTCCTCCCAAAACTATGAAATGTGAGGAAGAGGTTAAGCCTGATAATGATGTTTTTGAAAGTGCTAGTGACTCATCAGTTGTTGATGAGAATGTTAAAAAGAATGTAGAGGATTCTATCCCAAAAGTTGTTAATTCTGTTACAGAGGAACCTAGGAGACAAGTTAATAAACCTAGATCAACTGTAAGGTATGCTGAGATGTATAGGAACAAGTCATCAGCTCCTAGGGGTAACCAGAGGAGTTGGAATCATGTTAAATCTCAACAACTAGGTAGTGACTTTGTGATGAACAATAAAGCATGCTATATCTGTGGTAGTTTTGATCATTTACATGCTTATTGTGACTATCATGTTGGGAGAAGGGAAGTCCATGGGAATAAAAGGGTGGATTCTAACAGGTTTCAAAAAAATTTGCACCCTAATTCTCACACCAAAATGATCCCAAGAGCAGTTCAACTAAGAAGTGGTCTTAAAACTTTTGCCACTGCTAAAACTGTTAACACTGCTCACCCTAAATCACCTGTTACAAGTGCAAAATACAAAACAACTTTTTCAAAATCTGCACAAACAGGAAAAAGAACTTTTCAAACTAAGAGGGTTCATTATAACCAACAGTGGGTACCTAAAACTAAACCAGCAGTTACCACTGCTCATTCAAAAGTTTCCACTGCAAGGGTTGTAAACAAGAAAAGGGAGGACATGGGCAATGCTGTAAAGGCCTCAAAGACGTTGGGAATGAAAACCTAAAGTAATTACCTCATCAACCAATCCCAATGGTGTATCAATGACCTTTGATAGATTTAACTATATTGATACACGAGGCAGATCCAAGTCAATCATGGCTTGGGTCCCCAAAAGAAACTAACTCTTTACTTTTATGTGCAGGAACATCCAAGGACAAAAAGATCAGATCAAGGCTACACAGATAGTGGATGTTCAAGGCACATGACTGGCAACAAGTCATATCTCTCAGATTTTGAACATTATGATGAACAGTTTGTCAGCTTTGGAGTAAAAAGTTTAACACATCCAGTATGATGCAAGGAATTAAAATTAAAAGACATGGATTGTTATTAATATTTAACATATCTGCACTTTGAGTGCAGAGGTTACATCTATTGGGTTCTTACAACCAGCATCATTACATAAAAGAGAAACAGAACACATCATAAAACTATAAACTGATCACAAAAGCTTCACATCCTACCCCAGCCCTACTCCTATCTAACCACCATCTACCACCTATGGCTTCTTTGGGAAGGCCCACTTTGGCATCACTTTAGGCGCCATACGCATATCAATCACATTGTACACCTTAGGGCTTGCTAGCCCCATCACCACTATTCCAATAGGTGGTGAGGATGACGAAGGTCCCTCTTGTGGTGGTGCTGACAACAATGGTGGAAAAGGTGGCATCTGAAGTTCTCCTGATGGAAGGATTCTAGCAAGGGGAGGCACATCCAAGACCTTTGAAGTAGTATCATTATTTATGCTTGCACATGGGGAAATGTAGCTTGACATGGAGTCTGAGCTATCTTCAGTGATAACAGCATCTTGTGGCATTGGTTGAGTTAAAGAAGGACCAGCAGCAACAGGGTTTGAATAAGCATCTGCATGAGTTCTTTTTCTTGATGAAATTGCTTCAAACACCTCTTTCTTCTTCTTACCTGGATTGTTCAGAACATAATGCCAAGCATTTTCATCCCACATAATGTTTGAGAAGGAGCTGTCAGAAGAGACATTGATGGGGTTTGAATTACTCATGGTGATTTTTGAGAGAAAAATGTTTTTGGAATATGTGTGATATGTGTGGCTTGTGTGTTGAAGGTTCTTTAATACAAGTTAAGTTGGATTTAGTAAGTTAATGTGGGGAAGGTATAAGTTGTTAAGAAGTAAATGAAGTCTTTGAATTTGGTGGCCGAATTAATGACTTGGAGTTGGCCTATTAACTGGGTGGTTTAGTATTGGACTAACCACTGTCAGCAGAAATCTTTATCCTCTTTTAGTTATTTTCTAACCACTGCAAATCTTAACAATGCTTTCAGTGTATGGTTTATGTTTGTGACATGCAGATTTGAAGGATTCTTTGTTTACATTGAAGTTGTTGCTGTTTAGTGCTAGTATTTTTAGTTGTCCACTAACTCTTATGAAGAAATTATGCTTAACAGTGGAAACTACAATGCAAGCAGTGGTAACAGGTACTCTCACAGAGAAATCAGTAAAACAAAGAAATTTTATTCAAGTCATCATGAAGATTCATTACAACCAAAGAGAAAGTGCTCCTAACCACAAATCAAAACACAAAAGACTGAAATCTAACACATCATACATTCCTACACCCTACACCAGCTACTCCATTGGCTTCTTGCCATTGCCCACATAGTCATGCTTGTTCTTCTGTGCTCACTTTCTTTTGTTCTCAAATGTTGACTGCATTCTTGGACAAGGAAGACCAAGAACTTGTGGAGGAGGCCTTGGTAGCATTGCAGGCTTCTTTGGTATGGATATCTGCTTCATGTTAGAGAGAGCTGCTCCCAATGCTTTTGTCAGAGCCCTTGGCAACTCTTTGGTCAAGGAATAGGTCTCATCATTATTCTCATCATCATCTGATGAGCTGGAGTAGAACTCAAGAGAAGGTGCAGGTTTGGCAACAGGTGCATGCTTGACAGTCTCCTTAGTTTACGTCTTGAAAGAAGTGCTTGCAGCCCATGGTGGAAAGTATCAAGCCCACCCTGATGCCTCTGAGGAAGACTCTGAAGCGTTCACAAACTCTTCCTCAGAATCAGAGGAGATGTCAATGATATTGGAAGGGTTGCTCATAATGATATTTAGGGTTTTTGTGAGTTTGAATGTATTTTTGATAAAGATTATGATGTGCCGAGCCTCTTTATATAGGCAAAGTCGATCCCAAGGGTTCATTAAAGAATATATTTACTTTTCCCTATTTTGGTAGGTTAAAAAGTAAATATAGATATTATCGGGTTGACTTTGGAAGATACTTTTAGATAGTGGCTTGGTTAAAAGTAACTTTGGTTAAAACAAGTTGGTTATTCATATTCTTTGTATTATGCTAACACATGCAGGTACATAACCAATCTTGGATGGGAGTTGATCTTAAAAGTTGTGTATCTGAGACACACAACAAATTGTTATTGATTCACCATGTCTAATCCACATAAGAATCAACTAGTCCAGAGCAAACGGCTACTGGTAAAGACTTGACAAATCCGTTTATGGTTGATAGTTTACCAAAAAATATATGGTTATCAACTCACCATATTCTTTCTGATTAAGAGTTGGCTAGTCCATAGCAAACGGTTCATGGTAAAGACATATCAAATCCGTTGATAGCTGGTAGTTTGTTAAAACTATGAAAAGAGCAGTAAATTTTCAATGATTTACTTTACCACTGCTCTTTGAAAATCTTTGTGAAAAATTACTACTGCTAGTTCACAGTTTCTACTGACAGTGTTATTTTTACCACTGTTGATCTAGCCGTTACAACTGTTGTGTCTGTAACAAAATTTTTACTAGCCGTTGAGAGTTAATTTCTTTCCATATATAAATAGGGTAAATTTTTAGAAGATTATCTACTTTCCTACTTATAATTTATCTTCTTAAGATAAATCTTTTCCTCAGATAATAGCGCAAAACTCTAAAACCCTAACTATTTATATATTTTCTCTCAATTGGCGAGTTCTTTATACAATTCATACTGACACAATATATTTTTCATCAAAAGATTCTATGGCACCTATCACTTTTGCAGATGAGCACAACCAAGTGGCCTACTTGGAAAAGTCAAACGAGAAGAGTGGCCCAGTTTTTCATCAGATTGTGGACTTTCTTAATACTACCCATATAAGGTATGTTTTACTTCTTAATTCCACAATCTATATCTCTCAAATCAAAAAGTTTTGGACTTCTGATCAGTCCATAACCATTGAAACTAGAGATACACATGAAACAGTGGATGCTCTTAGAGCCACTGTGGATGAGGTAACTATTGATGTTACTGAGGCATCCTTGAGGAGAATTCTCCAATTGGATGATCTCAATGGTATCATCACATTACCTATGCCCGAAATTCATACACATATTTCATCCATGGGGTATGATACCACTGACAAAAAGGCTACTTTCAATAAGAGTGGTTTTTGTCCCCATTGGAGAATTTTGATACATACTATTTTACATTGCCTAAGTCCTAAGAAAACTTCCTATGAACAATTCAGTTCAACAATGGCTTACCCCTTGGTTTGTCTAGCTTTAGATAGGACTCTTAATTGGTCAAAATATATTTTTACAAGCATGCAAGGCAATGTAAAGAGTTCAACAAATTTTTTGATGTATCCAAGGTTTGTGCAAGCAGTGTTAAATGAATTTCAACTGCAATCCCACACTCGAGTTTATAAAATCCGTTGCCTTAAGCCTAACGTTTTTCAAAACATGAACAAAGATGGCAATAGGATTATTACACCTCTTTTTCCTCAAATGCTTGCAAAGATTTCACAGGTACAAAACTCACCAATAATCACTGTTCCAAACATTGATTATACTCCACCAGTTCTCACACCTATGAGAGGAGGACAAAACAGCCAACTTCTCTCATTACAACACAGCATGTCCCTGATCCTTTTGGTTTGGGAACAAGCAGTGGTGGTTCTAGACTTCAACCTAGTCCAACTAGGGAGGAATCTGAGCCAATGCCCCCTGATTCACCTCTCCCAACAGGTCACACAGTTGGAAGTGTTGAGGGCAGTGGGCAACCTCTAGATTTGATGGTATTTTGTACACAATTAGCTAAGCAGGTTGAATCTCTGGAGAAAGACTTGGTACAACTGAAGGAGCAACATGCCAAGGATATTACACAGTTGAAAGAAGAGATTCAGACCTTGAAGGAAGAGTTTCAGGGGTTCAAGCAAAGAAAAACTGCAAAGATAGTGATCTCATCTCCATCCTCACCTGATGATGGTGATTCAGCTGATTTTAATCAAGATTTGGGAAATTCTCCCAAACAGGGGAGGAAAACAGATGCTGAAACTCAGGGGAGGAGAATTGATTTTGAAGATGAAGGTGTTTCTAGTAAAGGTTCAGAGGAAGCTGATCCTCAAGAAGAGCAACTAGAGCAAGATATTTTTAGTACTGCAACTGCTGATTTTACCACTGATCCAATTTCCACTGCAGAGCCAAATATTCCCATTGCCACTGCAAGTGAAGAAATTGATAAACAGAAGAAAGGCAAAGGTAAAGCTGTTATGCAAAGCAAGGAGCAAACAAGAAGAAAGGTTTCAAAGAAAGAACAAGTTCAGATTGCTCATGATGCTGAAGTTGCAAGAAAGATTTATGAAGTTGAAGTTGCTGAAAAGAAAAAGCTTGATGAATTGGAGATTGCTAGCTTTATGGAGGCTAAAAGGCTGGACAGAATGGAAACCACTGATGATTCAGTTTCCACTATTCAACCTAAAATATTCAGAGAAAAGACTCTAGAATTTAGCTATGTACCCACTGAAGAGGATATTGAGTTCTTGATTGCTAATGATCCAGTAGTCAAGAAGAAGGCAATTGACCTACTTGCTGATAAGTCCTTAACTGAAGAACAAAGAACTGCTCAGTTGAAGGATTTTATTCAAATGAAGAATAATCAAGCACTTAAGAAGTAATTGGTTCAGTCAAAAAGGGTCAAAAGAAACCAAGGCAACCAACTAAGGCACAAGTTATTGCATACATGAAGACTTATTGTTGTAATGTTGGTGGCTGGAAAAGACATCAATTCAAAGGAATGCCTGATGATCAAGTTGAAGGTATTTACTACAGAGTTCAAAGACAAGATAAAGATTTTATTCCAATGGGCTCTGAAGAAGAAGCAAGAAGGTATTCTACTTTGAAGAGAAAGGCAAAAGAAAGTGATTCTCAGATCAAGTTAAGAAGACAAAGTTTGCTGAAGAACAAGAAGTTCCAACTAAGAAATTCACGGAAGAACAACTGACTGAAATGATATTGATTAAAGAAGAAGATTTTTACCCTGAACCATTGCAAGTCAGACATCCTATCATTGACTGGGAAGTATTTACTGCTAGCAACTTTGCTCCAACATGGAAGATTACAAGGCTAGGTGGTGAAACTTCATCATTCATTCAATTTGAAGATCTCATCAAAGCTTGTGACAGAGATGATCTTGACACATTATGGAAATTAGTTCAAGAAAGGTTTGATGCTGAAGATCTTAAAGATATGAAGGAGATGCAGTTATGGGTTAATCTTAGAAGGCTCTATGAACCAGATACTAATGATGATTTCTGGAAATTCTCATGTTCATGTCCTGGTACTAAATGGTTCTATTATGATTCATGTGAAGTTCATCATGTTTCTACAGCAAATGGGGTAGATGCATTCATGCTTGCTGAGAAAGAATATCCACTCAGAGCTGGAACTCTCACAGTGATGTTGTGTTCAACTATAAGAGTTCATAAAGATACTAAGAAGGTCAGAGCTTTGTTACATAGGCTTCAAGATCAATGTTCAAGAGCTATTCAGGCATTGAGAAGAAGATGAAGTGTTTAAAATAATTCCTCAAATCCTTGCAGATAATGAAGATTGAAGAAACTTATTAATTTGCAGAGAAATCATAAGTTTAGGGGAGGATTGTTGGGAATAATACTAGCAGTTACCACTGATAGTCTTGTGGTTAACACTGCTAAAGATTACACTAGCAGTGGAAACTTATTACCACTGCTAATACAAATATTACCACTGCTGTTAGGATAATTGTTATGTATCCGTGTATTGATAAGTATAGAAAAGATCTTGTGTATATTCTATATTGTTAGGTTTATACTTATCTTGTAAAGGACTCCTTGTGTTATAAAAGGAGATCCTAGGTTATTGCTTAGAGTATGTATAACGTATTATTCATATTAGCTCCAAGGTGTAACCCTAGTGATAAGCAAGATCACTCGTATTATTTCTTAATAATATTGGAGCTTTGTGTTTATTGTTCTTACTTACATTACATCATATAATCCGTCTTAAAGTATTACTAAGTATATTCTGCGTGCTTATTAATATAACTCAAAATATCACTAACACAAGGTGTGTGTTTAGATCCATCAAGAACAAACTAATCCCTTATTTAATGTTCTTGACACGCCTTTATCATCATATCATGTACTTCCACCCTCAATTTCAAAGTTCGTTGTACGTACTCGTCAATAAGATGATGGAACCTCTAAACACATCTCTCATCAAGTCTTTCTTCATCCCTGAATTGACAAATACTCATCATCCATTTGACGATCCATCTAGCGAAAACGCTCAAGAAACTTAGTTTCCTTTCCAAATAGGCTCAATCCTTAGATTTCATCTTTTATCATTGTAATGTGATTTCTCTAATGAAACAAAACATTTAACGTTTGATGTCTCGTTTATATAGTAGTTCAAACTTCTTAGAAAACACTAGCTTTGAAATACGATACTTTGTGCAACTTTTGCATACCTTCTGTGAAGGTACTGTTTAGCAAGAGACGGATCCCTCACTTTGTACTAGACGGATCCCTCCAATTAGGGAACCGTGGGATTAGGGAAAACAGAAATGCAGTTGCTGATTTTATACATCAAACCATGTCCTTAGACTACTTCACACTAGCTAAAACATAATACCTTGGGACCACTTAAGTCTTCCTCAAGCTCAGTAAGCTTCAAACTCACTCATAGCTCATTTAGGATCACACTCAAGGTGTTTTTCGATTTATCATTTCACCAAAAACTCATCATTCTTCCGCTCCTATACTCACACATCATCTCTCACATGTCAAGACATCTAGTTTTCTAAATCTCTCAATTTTAGCAAATTGATTTTAGTCTTCTCTACCTTAAAATGGGTCAAATACTAGTTTTTCATTTCTTTTAAGATATTTGCCAAAATTATCTTAAGTTACTATCTGGTCTCTAGGATCATTTAGCTCCACTTGACACTCTCAAATTTTCTAGTGTCATTTTTGGTCATTCATTGTTACTCATAAAGTTCCATTTTCTTCCATAAAAGGCAATCATTATCTACCTTCACTCATTGCCCTTGATCATTTAAGTACCCTTTCATTTAAGACACTTAGGAAGACTGAAACACTCAAGAGGCATAGGTATTAGACCTTACAAAACATCATTTTTCTCCTTTCTTAGCTGCTGAGAGCCGGATCCCTAGGATTACCCTAGACGGTTCCCTCGTTGGAGGGAACGGTGGGATCCGAGTGACAGATTCATCCAAACTCTAGCTAAAACAATCATTTCAAGCTCTCCTTGCTAACTTGAACACTCCATCTTGTTTTAATTAAACTCCTAGATCAGTACAACTCTGAAGTTGACTCTTGTGCATGCAAATCATGACATTCCAAAGGATCTTAGTGGCTTAAGTCTTGTGCACTTGCCAAATCCTTTCCCTTATAAACCATCTTGTTAAGACTTCTAAAGTCATCATCTACATCCTCACTCTCAGCATTTAGAAACTCTTATAACCCTATTTTTTTTATCATCTCATCATGAGGAAAGCTCCTAGTGGTAAAGCATCCACCAAAGGACCACCCAAGAAACTTGCTCGTGTTGTTCATGAAATTTCTTCAACCAAATCATATCCCGTTAAATCCACAAATGCTAGGATCTCCCATCCACCTATCAAACCAATCCCCAAAAGGATTATTCCCACTAAACTAGCAATGCCAAACACCACTATACCCCCTAAACCAAACACTCCTATTTCCACTAAACCATCACCCTTAGTGCCTAGAGCCATATCATTCACCACACCTCTACAATCTAGAGGACTTGCCTCCTAGGCCATCTCATCCTCCACCATTGCCAACATTCTCAATGGAAAGAATAGAGCAACAAAATTAAGGTGTTGAATCAACACTAGCCCCGACATCTTTCTCACAGTCACCCTCAAATAGTCCATTTTGGATCATGAGAAATCATCAAAGTCAACCACCCGATCACATGAAAGTAGATACCTCTCTACCACCATCCTCATCACATATTCCACCACCACCACCTTTGGTTGAATCGCCTCCAAATATACCTCCACATATTCCTCCTTCTTTTGTGGAATCTCAACCAAACCTTCCATCTCAAGTCATTTATTTTCTACCACCACCATTTCCGAGTCATGATAAAGATTGTTATCATTGTCAACATGTTGAAAATTTGATACATGAAGTACGTGAAGATCAACGTTTCATGTTTTATCACCTTCTCGAACGTTTGGACGAGATCAACAAACCCAATCACTCTTGAGCTTAAGGATTCAAGTGGTGTCGTAGTCTTAAGCTTGGCTTAAAATTGCGTTTTGCGATCCGATGCGCTCAAGGCCTCAGAGACCGATGCGTGATGCTGATGCGAGTGCAATTTAGACGTGATGCATTTAGTATTAATATATATATATATATATATATATATATATATATATATATATATATATGGTAGGGTTAAAATGAAAAGAATGAGAAGGCATGTGGAGGTGACATGTGTCACTCCCCCCCCCCCCCACCCCCCCAAGAAAAAAAAAAAAATTTTGGGCAAAAATTTTTTCCCGCCAAAATTTATTACTGCATCACAGTTATAAAAATACTGCATCACAATTATAATTGTGATGCAGTAACTTATAATCTTAATGCACTAAAATCATGATTATGATGCAGTAACTTTATAACCGTAATGCAGTAACTTATAACCTTAATGCACTAATAAATTTTGGTGCATCTTTATTATATGTTACTGCATCATAGTTAATAGTTAAGTGCATCAACTATGATGCACTAAAATCAAGGTTATAACCTTAATGCACTAAAATCATGATTGTGATGCAGTAACTTTATAACTGTGATGCAGTAATTTATAACCTTAATGCACTAAAATCATAATTGTGACGCAGTAACTTATAATCTTAATGCACTAATAAGTTCTGGTGCATCTTTATTATAAGTTACTGCATCATAGTTAATAGTTAAGGTGCATCAACTATGATGCACTAAAATCACTGTTATAACCTTAATGCACTAAAATCATGATTCTGATGCAGTAACTTTATAATTGTGATGCAGTAATTTATAACCTTAATGCACTAAAATCATGATTGTGATGCAGTAACTTTATAATGTGTACAGATACAAGAAAAAAATTTCCGGAAAAAAAATTGCCAAAAAAAAAAAAATTTTTTGGAAATTTTTCGGCGGGGGTTATGGTGATGTGGCATGATGATGTGGCAAAGGTGACACATGTCACCTCCACATGCCTTCTCATTCTTTTCATTATAAGAAACTTTTCATAATAACCCAAACATATATATATATATATATATATAAACAATATAATTTTACCAAGTACCAATTAAATGCTATAAACTTATAAATAAATTACTAATTTACAAGTTACAAGTTATATCAGTAACAAAGAACATAATTTACTCATAATTAAATCAATAGCAAAAGTTAGTATTATAAAGTTTAGTCAAAGTTGAACAAGATATAAGTTCTAGCGATAAATCAAAGAATTTAGCTCACTTTGTACATAATGGTATAACATATGTGATTATTATAATCAAAGAAGAATATATGATTTTACAACTTGAATCACGCAACAGGACTATGGCCGTCAACGTGTGTTTTTATGGATGTTATTTACTAAGGTCCTCATTAAAATAACTATGCTTTGTTTAAATGGTTTTATTTTTACAAATCAGCTCAAATTCCAAATTGCGCTAATTGCGACTATTGCTAGCATTACACAAATGTGATAAATTGCGGTCATTTGCGAGCACAATCTACGATGGCCTCGCATTAGGTACCATGATGCGAAATTTCAAATGCAATGCAATGATGCGTGCAATTTGCGAAATGATGCATGCATTTTTAAACCAAGGTCTTAAGCTTATTTTAGATAGTTTAGGAATCATATTTCATGTTTAAATCATTCTCTTAGTTTTAGAGATATGTAGATCATTTCTCGTATGTTTTATTGAATTTAATTACATGTTATATGCCATATTGTATTGAGAATTTGTTTGATGCCTCAATACATATCTCATTTTGATGTTAACATCACTTGTTACATCACCATTGCTGTCTTAAGATTTCAGACTGACGAATCCCTCAGTTTTGCCTAGACGGATCCCTCCTAAGAGGGAATCGTGGGATCCGTGCAACCGAAGACTTGGTTACTACTAACTTGAGTCTTATTTGCAGGAAATTATGCATTGTATACTTATTTTCTAACCTTTGTTTTGTAGGTTTTCAATATAAACATGAAGACTTTGACATACTTAGCTAGGGGGAGTTTCATGTCAAAGCGATACATTGCAAAATCATTTGCAATATAATTCACATTAGGATTACATTACATGACGTCCCCTTGCAAAGTTGCAATCATCAAGGGGGAGCATATTCGTCACAAAGATGAAACCATTTGCAAACATAGTTGAAACTTGCAATACACTAGTTTAGTATGCCTTCTTACTTGACGCCCTCACAAAGGGATGAACTCGTCAAGGGGGAGCTAAGTCGAGAATATTTCTCCTCACTTACTCTCTATTTGTCATATTTTTTTTCTTCACATGTTTTTCTTAAAACAATGTGTTAGTTTCTTTTCGATGATCTTTTTGTTTCGACAAAAAGGGGGAGAAGAGAGTAAAAACTCCAATTCAAACTTTTACGAATTTTAGTTTTTCCTTAAAATAATCTTATGTTTTGTCATCAACAAAAAGGGGGAGATTGTTAATACAAATAGGCAGTAAAAACGTTTATTTATATTTTGCAATCTTCTAATGTTTTGTCGATAACAAACGTAAAATCATTTTAACGAAACAAATAAAATACGTAAATGGTTTGAGCCAATAGTTTACTAACACACTTACGTTTTCACATAAAACACTAAACATGTAATAGTGTTTTCATGATTTAGTAATACATATGTACAACAACTACTGTTTACATATTGGGTAGATATATACATAATTAGTATGTATTATAATGGGTAATATAATGGGTAAAAGTTTAAGTATTTGACCCATTGACCAAATACATTGAATGTAGTTGGGTATAACCTAAAGTCCATGACCCATACCCATGGAGCATAACCCATAACCCATTGCATGACATGAATAAGTCATAAATGGTAATTATCCATGACCCATGGATTTAACCCATGACCCATGGACTAGATGCATTGCACATACTAGATACATTGTATCTACTTGGATACCCATGGTCCAAGGTCTAGGACCCATGACCCATGACCCAAAACCCATGGGTAAAGAGGAGCGTCCCACGGTTCCCCCAGTTTACACTGGACGGATCCCTCAAGTAAGGGATCCGTGGAACAATAGCAATATTTTGTCTATAAATAGTGAGCCATTTCTTCATTGTAATACACCCCTTTCACACATATTTTCTCTTTGAGTTGTAAACTCTCAAACCACAGATCCAAGTGATCTTTCTATGTAGTTTTGTGTTTGTGTAATTCTCTAGGTTCCTCTTAAAGGCGAGATCACCACCTCTTGAAGTCGAGCAAGCTCAAGTCCATGGGTTGCCTAGCTTCGTCATCATCAAGACTACTAATGGTATCTTATTGATAGTTCTTTTCTTTCTCATTAGAAGTGTAGTGTCGATGACATAGGTGAAAGATGTCTAAAGGGTCAAGATGAAGACATTAGTGAAAAGTGTCGAAGAGTCAAACTAAAGGCATTAGTGAAAGGTGCCGAAAGTCCGTGTTGAAGGCATTAGTGAAGGGTGCCTAGAAGTCAAGTCAAAAGGCATTAGTGAATGGTGCCTAGAAGTCAAGTCACAAGGCATTAGTGATGGGTGCCTAGAAGTCGAGTCAAAGGCATTAGTGAAAGGTGCCTAAGGTGTACATTCGATATGGTGTGCCGATGTACAAGATAGATTTGTATTGGGTCAAAGGATATTGATATCCTTGTTGATGTTGTCATAAGGAGTAGATCTCCTTTGGATATGAGTTGTGTAGTGTTGGGTAGTAGTTCCACCTTTGTAAATGAAACTCGGTATTTAGCCTTGTAACGGATATAGTGTAGGCGACGTTGTGATAGGTTTGGTTCTACCTCGTGGAAGAACCCGGTGTCTAGCCTTCTACCGGATAAAGAGTAGGTGACGTTGTGAAGGCTTCTCCGCCACAAGGAGTTTGTGTTGTGTAGTGATTATGAACTCTCGAATAGGTGACTCGGGGAGTGGAGTAGGGCACAAGGAAGGTGTCCTTGTAGCCGAACCACTATAAATACTCGCGTTGTGGTTTTGTGCGTCTTACTCTTTACCTTAGTTTTATTTATCTATACGCTTGTCTATCAACATCCAACACACACGTTCAAATAGATTGACATAAGTCGATCTAAATAGTTTAAAACCAAGTTTTAATCGGTAAAACTATTCAACCCCCTTCTAGTTTTCCATAAATCCATTAATAAAAAATCAGTTCATAACATAAGCATTTCTCTTTCATTCAAATAAAAAAAAGAAACGTTATTTGCTTTTAAAAATCCCAATAAAATTATTGATATTACTACATTTTATAGGTTTATTAAAATGGTAAAATCTATATGGTTTTCTAAGAAAAGGTTTTCACCGGAGTACCACGATGAAGATAAAGAAAAATGGGGAGGAGGTGTTTGTCAGTGTGGGACCCACTCTTAGAACCCCTAATCCCCTATCTCTATTACTTAGAGCATCTACATTGGTAAACTTGAGCATCTGCAATGGGGTGTTTGATGAAAAGCTTTTCACTATTTGAAAAAGCTTTTCAAAAGCTTTTTATCATTGCATGGAAAGACTTTTAGGAACATTTGAAAGAGACTTGGTTGGTGCCAAGCGTTTGAAGCAATAGATTTTTACTTGCAAGCATTGTTAATAAATGTATCAAGACAAAATAACGTTAGCATTTATTGCCATAAATGTATCAAGTCTTTTATCACTTGATGCATTGGTAATGCTTTTATGAAAAGCTTTTAATTCTTGCCACATCATATTTTTAAGGGTAAATTGCAAAAAATGGTCCCTAAAGTATCCCAAATGCGCAAAAAATACACCGAGACCAAAAGTATTGCAAAAAACTACATTAATGTTCCATATTTTTGAAAAAAAGGCAACGAGAGCTACTTTATGCTAACCTTCGTTATGTTTCTCGTTAAGTGCCTCGTCACCGAGGGCATTATTGTCATTTCATTCTTCATATTGCCGCCAAATTTGTGATATCAATACGACATGATCTCAATGGCTAAATTTGCAAAGTCAGTTATCATGTTTGCATATTAAATTGTCAAAGTCTTCCATCATTACACACACACCCTTAACAAAAAAAAAATTATTTCCTTAACTAGTAACATGTCTCGCTGTCTTGATCTCGTGCTTTCCTGTAACTCATTTGTCATATCGAAAATGATGCTAGCCCATTACTAGCGAGAGGTTGGGGAAGACATTCAGCATGGACTCGAATTGATGAATAGGTGCCGAAAGCTTTCTAATATGATCAAAATTAGGGGGGACCTGATTGCTGAGCTCCAAAACTTAAGGGGTTCGATAGTTGCAAGGTCCAATGTGAACAAACTTAGGAGGATTCAGACAACTGATATGCGAAGGATGAGGGGGTTAATGAGGATGCTTAAGCAAACTAACGACAACATTGTTTCCAAGATTCAGTTTGCTGTGAGGCAAACGTACATCTGAGGGGGTTGGGGACTGGAGGCTGGGATGGTTTCTTTTGTTGTTCTTGCTTCCCATATTCAATGTAGATGTAGATGTAGATAGGTGTTGTAGTTTCCCCTATCGTAAGCTTGTACATGTATGGTTGATGAATGTAAGGGGTCGTTTGATCCCGGTTTTCTTTGTATACAATGTTCGAACCATAAAACACAAACACAAAAATATTATGTATAAAAAATTGGATGCAATAACAGAGTATTGATAGGAGTGAACCATCACTAAAGATTAACCCATATGTAATACTTCAAGTTACATAATATCGTTCGGCATGTACCAAAAAGATGAACCCATCACACTACCTCCACACAACCCTTGGTCTATCCAAACAGAGGTAATATAGTTCAAGTTACATTAGCCAAATTACATATGTAATATACAACAAATTAAAACTATTTTTGTTTTTACACATTACATAATCCCAAAAGATGAACCCATTTTTCAAACTTCAAAAGGTTCTACTGGATGAACCAACAAGTGATCACTATACCTGCACAAAATATGCAATGTAATGAGGTTAGTATAATATGCAATGCAATGTATCCAAAAAATTTGCTAAACAATTCATTAGACTCACATAGTCACAATAACACCACTTTGTTTCCCATTGATCTTGGTGCCCTTAGACCCAGTACGCAATTAGTCATTTTAACATCACTTCTTGGTCTCAAAAAACCCGCACCCCTAGCTCCCACATTCACTGAACCAACACCTGATGTCTTCATCATAGAATGTTAGGAATTAGAAATTCCAGGTATTAAAGAGTCGGTCACCTCAAGTACATGTAATCGTTAGAGAGCTCGTAGTCATAGTTATTTTATGATTAAGTAGTATTTAGTTTTGTAACACCGTGGAGGACGGACGGGTCTTTACCCACTGTATGCCTGATCCACAGCCCGTAGGTGGCATTTGTTTGTAAGATACTATAAATACCCTCTACCTCCCAAGGTAGAGGGTTAGAGCTTCAATACCATTTTTCTTTGTTTCACATAGTTCCCAACTCTCTTCCCTTTCTCTCTCTAGAACTTTCTCTCTCTAAACATTGTTAACGCCCCACATGGTTATGGTTTAATGTGTTTGTGAAATCCTATATCTTACAATTGGTATCAAGAGCCATGGTTTGATCACTCATCTTTCATGCGTTTTGTTTTGGTGGATTTCATAAGGTTTTTGGGGTATTAAGGGTTTAGGAGAGTTTGATTCATTTGGACAAATTCTAGTGTTAAAGTTTGAATTTTGCTTGTACTTTTGTGTTTAGGATCATCATATGTGTTTATGTTTTGAATTGGAAGGCTTAAATCATTGTGGTTTGGTTGTTTTTTATTGATAAAGTGGTTATTTTTGAAGTTTGTACGAAGCGAGTTGAGTCTCGGATAGTTTGTTCTTCAAAGCGAGTTGCTTTGTTATTGGATGCGAGTTGGTACATGCGACTTGGCTGTTTAGCGAGTTGATTTTTATGCGACTTGGGTTCTAAGCGAGTTGTTTCTTTAAGCGACTTGAGATCTAAAGCGACTTAGCTATTAAGCGAGTTGTAAAGCTAGCGAGTTAATTTAAGCGACTTGGTGTTCAAGCGAGTTGATTGTGTTGCGAGTTGATACTAAAGCGAGTTGGCTATTTAGCGACTTGATTCATTAAGCGTGTTGACAATGTTGCGAGTTGATGCTAATGCGACTTGGCTATTTAGCGAGTTGATACCTTAAGCGAGTTGGGTGTTTAGCGAGTTGATAACTAAGCGAGTTGTGTGTTTTAATATTTGTCTAATTTTAGACTTGTCACTTCTTCGTGATACATTCTTACGGTTGTTCTTTTGGTTTAGTAAAATCCCGTGAAAGAATCAATTTCCCGGTTTAATCAAAGAATTGTAAAATCCTGTAGAACTTGTAATCATGGCAAACATCGTTCCTACTATTGTTTCTTCCGTAGCTGAGGACGTTCAAGCAGCAGGCTCAGATACTCGTCCACCTATGCTTGACAGAACTGACTACGACTCTTGGGCTCAAAGAATCAGATTGTACTGTCTTGGAAAGGAAAATGGGGTCAACATTCTCAAATCGATTGATGAAGGACCGTATAGAGTTGAGACTACTAGAGACATAATTGATACAACTGAAGATGGAACAATGATCTATGGAATAGACATACCAAAGACGTATGATGAGCTCAATGATAAGGAGAAGAAGAGATTCGATGCGGATATCAAGGCTTCTAACATCATATTGCAAGGTTTTCCAAAAGACATCTACAAGCTTATCAATCACAACACTGAAGCAAAGGCTGTATAGGATAATGTCAAGATGCTTCTTTCTGGTTCTGAATTAACCATGGAAGACAGAGAATCACAACTCTATGATGAATTTGAGCACTTCAAGATGAAACCAGATGAGAGTGTCTATGAGTATTACGTGAGATTCCACAAGCTTGTTAATGACATGAGGAACATCAGAATGACTATGCCAAACATTCAGTTAAACTCAAAGTTTGTGAACAACATGAATCCCGAATGGCACAAGTTTGTCACCTCTGTGAAGCTAACCAAAGGATTGAAGAATACAAACTATGAGCAACTCTATGCCTTCCTTCTTTAGAATGAAAGACATGCCATGTTTGAAAAGAGGATTCTTGAACAATTCAAAACAAATCCAGGAGAGACAAGCTCATCAAATGATTCAACTACCTTCTACTCAAACATTGGGATTACCACTAAAGCTTCACAAGTTATACCCATGGGTGATGGAACTCACAAACTCATTCCCGATCCAATGTTCAAACAAGCTGATGTTGATGCACACGTGGGTAACTTCATTAATCAACTGGCTCTCCTGATTAGTCAAAACATGAACTCTCTCCCACATACCAACAATAACCTCGAGAACAGCACATCTAATCCACACAATCAAGCCACTGTCGCGAGATGGGAAGGTTATAGTACAAGAAAGGCAGTATGAACAAGGAAGAGGTGGAGTTGGTAGAGGCTATGTGACAAATCAGAACAGGGGAAGGACTGGAAATCAAGGACAAGCAAAGCCGGTCAAATGCTACAACTGTGGTGGTGAGGGACACATTGCTAGAAAGCGCACATCTCCAAACGACCACAGAATGCAGAGAATACTTCAGGGATAAGATGCTGCTAGTGCAAGCTCAGGACAATGGTGTTGCTTTGGATGAAGAGGAGCTGTTGTTTCTCGCTGAGGGCAATGCCAAGACCTATGATGCAGATGTGGATGAGCAGCCAATTCAGGAGATAGGTCACAATCATCAAAATGCCTTTCAAGTCATTTGACTATGATGCATACGACTCTGATGTTGATGATGGACCTACTGCACAAACAATTTTCATGGCTAGCATTTCTCTAATGGTCTCTCCTAAGGTCTCTTCTTCACCACAAGCTGGACCATCCAAAGACAAAATCATCTCAGAGGTATTAAAATTATATGATGAAGTTGATGTGCAAAAGATACATAATGAAATACAATCAACTGAAATCATTGAGTCAGATATTGAAAATATGGGTAATATCAATGTTGTTCCATATGATCAATATGTGAAATAAAGTGAAAGTGTGATTGTATCAAGTGATGTATCTCCTGCAGTCAATGATGATTATGTCTGTGATGAATACACTACATGTGCCCCTGATGATTCTGTTTTCTCTGAACTTAATGCCTATAAAGAACGAGTTGCCATTTATGAACAATGTGCTAAGTTTGAGCTAACTACTCGTGAGCAGGAGTTGGATAACCAAATGCGTACGATTATTAGAAAAAGTAATTTTAGAGAAGAAGTGTTAAAACAAGAGTTAAATTCCTTACAAGAAAAGCTTTCAAAAACCGCTAAGCAAAAACAAGAACTTCAAGAAAATGTTAAAGTGCTTAAGCAGGAATTTCATGCCAAGGAATCAAAACTTTTGAAGGATTTTTCTAATCTAAAAACTTTGAAGAACAAGCTTGAATACAAGTTGTATGTACAAGGGAATACCATTCAGACTGCTCACATGGTCACTAAGCATAGAGTTTTTAGCGATAAGCATAGTGTTCCCATTATAGATAAACCCAACCCTGAGTACAGTAAGTTAGCTAAGGTGGCTCAAAATGTAATTTATGATGGCAATGAGATTCTTAAACCTAGACAGAAACCTAATTGCGTTGAGTGCACGCACTTATTTCAAAGGAAGATAGAAAATTAGATGATGCATTTAGGGTGAATGGTCCTTGTAATGAATTTTGGTCCCTTAAGAAGCTACCCTTTCCTTTTTGAAGATGGACCCTGTTTTGACCCTCCCTATTAATGCAAAAAGAATAACATCACGATCAAACCCCATGATTACAAGAAGGAAAACTGGATCTCCTTAAACAAATTTAAACCTCAAACGTTATTAAAACACGAACAAGGAAAAAGGATTTAGACAAGCTAAAAACGAGAATCTTGTTGAAAAACCCTTCCCTTAGGAAAATGCTTGTTATCAGCATGGTTTAATTAGTTTATATATTAGTTTAGACTTTGTTAGGTTGTGTATCCTCCAAATACACCTATTAGAAGTTGTCATGAAAAGAGTGTTTGGATGCATTTAGGCTTGTTCGTGGTTCCTAGAACTATTGTAATATAACCACTAAGAGCAAGACCTTAATCAGCCAATATGTTATTCTTCAACTATTTGTCGATTTTGAGATCAAATCTTATTAAAACTTGTAAGAAAAGGATCACACTTGGGTGATTTTTCATTGATTCAATTTTGGGATAACTTTGGGTTTAAAAACTTCAAGGGGAAAGGGGTTTTGAGCAAACAAAATAATGCTATCTAACTGTCTGAGGTCATGCCTGGTTTTTGGTTTTTTAAGTTTCTCTAACTTCGGTTTTGACTACTAAAAGATTATTTTGTTTTAAAAATCAAAGAGTCTTTAGAGGTTTAGGATAGTTAAAAAGGGCTTATTATAATACGATCGGTTGGTGCTAAATTCAGATATTAAAGGTTTCATAATCCTACAATGGTTTTTAAAAGGAATTTGATTCAATGATAGTTGCTATTTTCTTCATTTAAAGGTTAGTACTTTTTAATTGACTATGGTTTTCATTTTCCAAGGTTAAGATAAATATAAAAAAGTCAAAAATAGCTTAGTTAATTTGTAATTTTAGTAATTTAATTAAAATATAATGAGATTGAAAAATACAAATTAGTTTTAAAATTCTCTTTAGGAAAAACTTGCATACTTGTATTTTAGGCTATTATTAAATAAGTAAAATAGTTTTGAATGAGTTATAAAAATAATCTTATTTCTGAATGTATTGCTCAAGATGTGTTTTACATGCTACGTAGGTTTTAATTGTTTTATAAAAGAAAAATCCATTAATGATAGTTTATTTAATATAATTTTCTCAATTTCATGAATTATCTGTTGTTTAATCAATATATCTCTGAAAGTCATTTTTTGATTATTTACTCGTTGGGAATTGGAAATTCCATGTTAAAGTTTCGGTCACCCCAATTATAGTCTAGCATATGTTAGCTAATTATCTCGTAGACGTGTCGTTTATACCATCTATATCATATATATTTTTCTTATAAAAAATCAAAAACAACATCTTGTAAAACACAAAAATACGTTATTTAGTATTTGTCGTTTCTTTGTTTATTAGTTAGTTTGTAGCATAATAAGTCAAAACCAAAGATTACTTGCCTTTGTGTTTAGTGTATCACCGTGGACTTTGTCGTTTTGCCTCGATATTGAAGGACGGGGATTCTTCATTTTTACAGTTACCACTGCACTCATTCTTCTATGCTTGATCTGATCCACGGCCCATCGGAGATTCGCATTTCAAACAACAATGTGGCCGACGAAACGAACTATAAATGCTCCCCTTCCATACTTGGAAGGGTGGTGCTTCTCATTTCAATCTAACCGGGTTTGATCGAGAAGACCGTTCCTTTGACTTCAACTATCAATTTAAACTAAGCTTTTTCCATTCTCTAGCGGATTTGTTTGGAAAAAGAACACCATGAAACTCTCTCTACTTTCTCTCTCTAAAATGGTAAACATGTATTTTGATCATCCAAGACCACCCGAATCATCAAACACAATAATATTTGGATCCTAACAATTGGTATCAAGAGCCAAGGTTATTGTGTTATCTTTGATTTGTGTGGTCCGTACCATGGTTGTTGTTTGTGGTTTTTGGTTCACGATTGTTAACTGTTTTTGTACTTTGTTATGGTCGGAAAATATTGCTTCTAGTTTGTTTTAACAAGTTTTAATATCCTGCTTTTGATAAAAACGTTATTTTTGTCCACTCTTGTATACACATCTGTTTTTGGGTCATATGTCCAAAATAGCATCTTTGTGACTTGTTTCTTTGTACCAAAGCAGTGTATATTATGTGGTCAATATCTGCCTTGTTAAAATGCTGTCAAACATGGGTCAAATATGCAGTCTTGGTCATTTTTTTTCTGGGTTTATGTACGAAAAGGTTATAATGCTTCTTCCTAGCGAGTTGTCATGTTCTTAGTAGCGATTTGTGACTTTACTGGTGGCGACTTGTCTTTACAAGTCCTCTAACTAGCGAGTTGTCAACAAAAAATTAATAGCGACTTCACTCTTAAAACCATAGCGACTTGTTCTTAAACAAGGTAGCGACTTGTTTTTGAATGAGTGTAGCGAGTTGTGTGAACATAAACTGACCTAGCGACTTATACTTATAAGTTAGCGACTTGTGTGTTTTAAAACGGGTAGCGACTTGCTTTTGAAAAAACGGGTAGCGACTTGCTTTGAAAAAACGGGTAGCGACTTGTTTAGTTTGAAGACTTAGCGACTTGGTTACAGAATGAAAGAAGAAAAAGGTGCTCTTGAACCTGACCTTGACTACAACACATATACCATATACCATAAGCCATTCATAAGACCTCAGTACTACAACATCCTTGGTCTATGTTCTTAAACAAGAAACAAATTTACAAGAACATGACTAAATACAAAATCAAACTGACTCATTTCAACTCTCATGACCATCACAGCCACGACAAACCAACTCCAACATCTTAACCAAATCTATCCTATCACTTCATCTCAATCAAGACTTTAAACTAAATGATTAACTCACCATTTAAATTGAATCTCAGATTTCTATGTTCGTGGTACCCTTATGTACATGAAGACCAATGGCCTTTATCACGAAATAGTGTTCCATCACTGATTCTTTGTTCGAAGATAAAACTTCATCATTTTTCAAAATTAAGGAAACCTCATAACAAATTTATTTTTGTTATAAACCTTTCCTTGTTCGGTTTTAATCTTATTCTGATTTTAAAAACACATGATCATTAAATAAATCAAGACGGGACAAATAAAAACCTACCGTGATGCTTATCCTCGTGGCCTCCACTAGAACCAATAACCATCCCTGTGGTATTTAGGCTCAAACCATCTCTGTGGCGTGCAAGAAGACTTTCTTAACAATGAAACAAAGAGTGTTTGACGAAAGGTTTGTGTGGGACGATACTGAGATAAAGAGAGGCGTGTGATATTGTGGTTAGAGTAATTTTGGAGGTGGGAGGCACACTTTCTTTTTGGTTATATTAGGGTTCGGTGGCTGAGGATATTATCAGGAAAAGGGAGAGATCTGATTTAGTTTGGTGAGAGAAATATTAGGAGGAGGGGGCGTGATATTGATAGAGTATTATTAGGGTTTGTGTATTATTTGGGGTAAGTGTGAATTAAGTGTTTTATATACCCTGATTATTAGGGTTTGGAGAACCTGGATTGGTGTATTCTCTCACATGGGCCGAACGTGACTTCATTTTTATCAATGGGCCGTGTGGTTTAATATGAGATTTGATGCACATGGACTTGGTGTGGGCTTCAAAGAGTGTATGGATACTTACAGTGTTAACTTTTTGATAAATGTATTTTTGAATGTACACGTTTTTGTGATTGTTGGGGACCTTGTACACGAGTTGATATGTTGGATAATTTTCTTTGTCACTTAGGCCACACTTATGTTTGAGATGATGATTGTGGATCATTAGTATACGGGCTGGTGGTATTTATTGGATGAGACTTGGACTAATTGATTTCATGTCCAATGTTAGTTTAGGTCTCTTGGTTAATGGGATTGCACGCTTTATGTATCAGATTTGGATATGAGCTCTTGGTGTTGATACAATCAGATATGGAGTCCTAAAATCTGATGATATGATTTGATTATGAGACTTGAGTATGTGAGTTATTGATGTGAGTCGTTGCGTACTTTGGTCTATTCATTTGCACGAAAAATATTATGTCTTGGCTTAAATTAATGATGAGTGATCAATGTTGACTACGGGGATATTTGTTCGATATTTCTTATTTGGATTTGAAATGAGGTTTTCTGGGCACGTTTACTTATTTCGTCTTCTTTCTTTCTACCCTTCTGCGAAGATGACTTGTTTGGGCGTTTATAGAGGGTGATAAAGACTTGGCTATTTAATTACGGTTGTGATTCTTTCTCGCTTAACCCACAACGTAACTGTCACTTCGGTGTCTCACGCAGTTGAGAATATGTCAAGAGGTTTTGTACATTGGGTACACCGTTTCTTTTTCACGAGGATGAGTACAAGTTTAAGTAACAAATCTGGGGAATTCTACTTCATGATCAAGTTTGGTATATCGGGGTTTACTTCTCCACGTGGTCACTACAATAGCCGACAGAATGCGTGAATGATGTGTTTACCAAAGTGTTGATTGGATGGTTGATGATGTTGTTGATGTTGGATAATGAACCGCTGATGAACCGCTGCACGTTCCCCTAAAACAGATATTCACTGAAACCAAAGTCGTCATAACACATTCAAGCTGACATTGTTTACGGTTTTGTCTTGATTTTGTAAAATCCCGCGAAAGAACCTATTTCTCGGTTTAAATCATAGACTTGTAAAATCCCGTGACAATGGAAACATCCTGGTATTAGTAAAGTGCATTTCCGGATCTATCCTACGGTTTATTCTTGGTTTTGTAAAATCCCGCGAAAGAAACTATTTCTCGGTTTAAACCATAGAGTTGTAAAATCCCGTAATGATGGAACCATCTTGGAGAAGAGAAAGTGTAATTCTGGATCTTACTTGATGCTGGTGCTACGGTTTCTGCTTCAAATAAGGGATAAAAGGGTGTACTTCATGAATTGGGTGTGTGTTTGGATATTCGTCATGGCAGTTTGGTTATTACATGGTTTTACGGGGTTATGTGCTTCTAACCATGGTCGGGATGAAAACCATTATCAAAGTTCACTTCAAACGTCAAAGGAGGCTAGAATTGAGCTTTTAACCAGAAGATGTGACAACGGAGTTAATTCACTATTATTTATTTGAAGTTGAAGTGAATTATCACGGGCGAGTGTACTTAGTATCTGAAGGTATCGGGGATGGATGGATGAAGATTCTTCATGATCCTTGTTCAAGCTTATTTCCAAAAATGAAGACTTGGAAATCTAGTTATTTTTGAGAGTCTATTTTTTTTGGGGGAATTGGGCTCTTTTTTCCACAAAAATAACTATCACTTTAAGGAGTTACGTTGTAGTGCTCAGTGTCACATTCAATTGTATATTTTCAAGAGGTAATGTACGTCTATTACTTGATGGTTGGTTGGTTGAAGAGTATAGAGTACTTAAGAGATTCAATGGAGCATGAATTCTCGGCACCGCTCTTTGTTACATATGTGCAAGTTTAAGTCACGAGTTCGGGTTAGTTTACTTCAGGGTCAAACTCATCATATTGGGTTTTCTCCATCAGCTGTCACGAAAAGAGAGAGATTATAATGGGGTTGATTACATGTTTTGCTAAGAGAGCTAAAAAGAGAGAGATTATGACGTATGAACACAACAGTTCATGCCTCGTTCTCTAAAGAAAAGAAAAGTGTACGTTTCAGTGCGCTTTATCTTCCGAAGAAGAGAAATCTTCTTATGACGTATGAACACAACAGTTCATGCCTCGTACTCTAAAGAAAAGAAAAGTGTACGTGTCAGTGCACTTTATCTTCTGAAGAAGAGAAATCTTCTAACTAATGACCATTCTCATCAACATGCTTCATGCTTTTTCCATGCGCTTCAGTCATAAAGTGAACCGGGCTACCATTGATTGTTTTCATATTCAACTTGCTCAATATAATGAAGATGGTGACATCATGTGCTAATTTTGCGGGGGAGAAGTGTGAATAGAATACTTTTGGATAATTGATAAGGTTTTAAAAGGTACCTTTTTGAGGGGTCGTTTAAGCCCTTATTTGATCACTTTTGTATCCGTTATTGCTTAATATCGTTCCTTTTCACTTTTTAGGTCTCTTGAAGGCAAAATGCTGGAATGGCACTTGTTTGGACGAAAAGGCGCGATTATATGAAGAAAATGGCCAAAGTCAGAATCGAGACACTCAAAGCTGCTGAAAACATAAGGTGACGGCGTCAGGTGTTAAGTGTGACGCCGTCGAAGGATCTTTGTGACGGGACAGAAGCCAAAACTCCCATTTTCAAGTGACGACTTCAAGTTATAAAAGAGTAGGCCGTCGCAACTCAGACGGCCTAGATGTAATCCAGACGGCGTCAGAAGCTGAAGAGGATGGCGTCACAAGCATAAGGTGATGCCGTCGCAAGTCTAACGTAGCCAAGACGAAACCCTAATGACGGCGACACGACGGCGTCACAAAACATAAAGTGACGCCGTCGCATGTGTAATATTATATATAGAATCCGAATTTTTCAGTATTAGAGAGTAGTCTTTTTGGAGTAAAAACCTAAACCGAACCAAGGCTGTCTTGTACAGTATTTTAGGGTTCCAAACCCTATCTTACACCAAGATAAGTGTTTTACTTCATTAATACAATTATGTCTTTGATTATTTGTGTGTATGCTTGCATGTTTTCCATGTCCGGCTAATTTACTTGTGTGTTTGCTTAGGGAATATGAAACTTAATTATTGAATATTGATTGGTTGTTTCTTATCTTAGTTGATTAATGATCTAGTAATGCGATAGGTCATTCGTTATGCACTTAATGCTTGATTAAATCTTTGTGAACCTTAGAATATGACTCCTTGAGTAGTTGTAAGCTAAACCATCCAAAGAGTGCCTTAGAGTAAGAGTTTATTATCCCTAGTGGGTTTTGTAGACGAGACCCTTTGGTAAGTTCAAAGAGTTAGGGAACATACGCATACCCTACAACCTTAGATACACAACGCAACTAGGAATAAGGACGTGACAATTCAACCACCAATAGGAGATAATTAAGGAGTAATAAAACCTAAATAAACACATCTTTAAACTATCATACGAGCACACATTAATTAGACATAGACTACATACACCTTAGATTAGATAATTAGATAAGTAGAGTAATCGGTAGCAATACCAACCCCCCCCCCCAAATTCAAACCCCGAGATTCGTACCTTTCCTTTCCTTAAAAAATATAAAAAGATAAAAAATAATCTTCCTCAACCACAACCTTAGCGTAGTAACTTCTCACTAGCATTCCTATTCCCCTAGGGAACGATATCAATACCCGTGGCTTACCCTAA
Organism: Chrysanthemum makinoi; assembly: GCA_910596185.1. Taxonomy (NCBI): domain Eukaryota; kingdom Viridiplantae; phylum Streptophyta; class Magnoliopsida; order Asterales; family Asteraceae; genus Chrysanthemum; species Chrysanthemum makinoi. Next base: position 223,463,494 of record OU343220.1, read on the forward strand.
TACTACACTACAACGATTAGGTTCACTGCCTAGGGTGTTGAAAAACTTGCTCGACGAAAAGGAAGTTCCTTTGACCCCGAACGACGCGTGTAGCGTTATCAAGTTTTTGGCGCCGCTGTAGGGGAATAGAATAGCTAGTTAGTAGTCCACCTCGTTTAGGTTTCTTTACTTGATTCCTATCAAGTAAACTTTTTTTTCCTCATTTTTAGCTTCCTCTTAGTCTATCCCCCTTCTTCGTGTCCTTTGTTCGTAACCCCATCACTTTTCATCATGGAAGGTGATAACCACCCACCATTCATCAACCCACCACCAATTGACCCGCCAAGAGCCCGTACTCTTGGTGAATACTCAAGACTAAGCCACTCAGGCTATAGGAACACCATTGAGCTTCCCGACCAAGCCCAAACTACGGCCCTGCGATCCGACACCATCCGGTTTGTGCAAAACGGATGTGCATTCCATGGACTTCTTTCAGAAGATCCAAATCAGCATCTGAGGGATTTCCTCAAAATTGTCGATTCCATCGACCTTGATGCTACTACTCGGGAGACCACGCGTCTGCGTCTCTTCCAATTCTCTCTACGGGACCAAGCTAGTAATTGGCTTGAGCGACTTCCCGCCGGCTCCATCTCAAGTTGGGATGATCTTACTTCTCGCTTCCTTGCTCAATTTTTCCCACCGGGGAGAACCACTAAGCTTAGGAATGACATCTTGATGTTCCAACAACGTCAAGGTGAATCTCTCTACAAAGCATGGACTCGATTTAAGGACCTACTCCGTAGACTTCCCCATCATGGCATTGATCTTTGGCTTCAAATCCAAATCTCCTATGACCATACCAATTTCATCACTCGACGATCCATTGATCGAGCCGCCGGTGGAAGGCTCAGTGATTTCAATGCAGAGAAATCTTGGGATATTATAGAGGAGCTTGCTGATTAGAGCTACGAAGATTGGAATGAATCTCCTGAAACTCCGGTTAACGTAGTTAATGCCATATCAACTCCTTTTGAATCTTCCGACACCCTCGAGGAGCAAATGAGTGCCATTGAGAGAGGGATTGATTATCTTATGGAAAGGCAAAGAAGAGTCCCCGTACAAATTCCTCGAGAAGTTGTCAAATCCGCCAATTCCACCAACAACCCCACACCTTTTTCGGAGTCCCAAAGTCGTGAGCAAAATCCAAATTCCGAAAGGCGCTTCCGTTCTACTTCCCCAATACCACTTTCACCAAGCTTCAAGGAACAAATGAGGGAGTACATGGCAGCTCATACGAAGAGATTAGCCAAATATGAAGAGGAGGTCTATAGGCAGAGAGAGTAAATGCAAGCGAAAATGACAGAAATGATGAATTTGGTAATTTAATATACCAAAACAAAAGTTCCTGAAAAGGTACTTGTATGAAGCAACGATTGTCCTCCCACTTCATTTGTTAACGCCATTTGTTATACCGAGGATGCAAGGGTTGAGATGAGGAAAAGCGAGGAAAGCAAGAGGGAGGAGTCATGCCTAATGAAGAGCTGAGACCATTGAGTACTACCTTAAGCACGAAATTAACAAAAAGACCATTGCAAACCAAGTAAATAACTTTAGGTACAATGAAGTTCTTAGGGAAGCCCTTGAAGGAAAAATGACAGAAGATAGTATGGCCTTACCTATGGGACCCCTGTATGAGTTGGTCATAAAAAAACCATTAACAAAAAAACGAGACACCACAAGGAATTTCGTGATACCATGTAGCATAGGTGATATTGATAATATAAATGCCTTAGCCGATCGAGTCTTGATGTGAACATAATGCCATTATCAATCTATAATAAGTTAACTAAGGAGAAACCAGCCAAGACCGATCTTAGACTTTCCTTAGCTAATCACACCTATGTTTACCCCGTTGGGATCGCGGAGGATGTTCTGATAGAAGTAGCTAATATCGTTTATGCGGTGGATTTCATAATAATTGATGTCGAGGAAGATAAAAATGTGCCACTCATTCTTGGGACACCAATTTTGGCCACCAAGGCAACTATCAAATGCGGAGAGGGCATCATGGTACTTAAAAGCGGGAAAAGGGTACGCTAGGATACCCATCATCCCAAGGTATCCTCTTAAGATCATGGAAATGGTTACGAGTGGAAATCCACAAGCCTCTGGCGATAGTGTTAAGAAGAAAATGAATGATTGGGAAAAAGGGCTTAGGGACTTTATCGTTCAAGGATTGTATGCAACATTGTGGAAACCGATAAAGTTAGGAAATAATCCCACCGATACCAAAGGCACAAAGGAACCTAAGGAATTCTAAATGGAGAAAAAGTACTTTTATACAAGTCACGGATAAGGGCATTACGAGGTAGAAACAAACCAAGATGGTTTGGGCCTTTTACAGTGAAGGAAACCAATCTAAAGGATAAAACCGTCACCATAATAGACGAAGTTGGCAAGGAATCTACAGTAAGCATAGAACGTCTACACACTTTCGACGACGGGAAATCGAAGGAAGGAGATGACGGTAATGATAAAACGTAGGAGCACGACTACGAGTCTAGCTACAAGACTCTTAAATAAAGAAAAGCGCTTCGTGGGAGGCAACCCATGCTTAATTGTTTGCTTATTAGTGTCATATATCTTTTATCGATTGTTTATTCTCATGTTTAAATTTGTAAAAATGCTTTATTTTGTTTTTAACCTCGTCTTAATTGCATATAAAGGTATTTTACATAAGGGATAAGTGAAGAGAGGATTACACACGTTTTCAAGGAAACGTAAACATGAGAATAACAATTCATTAAAAGATATATTTGTGTGTTTATTCGAGTCAAATGCTTGTATCGAGTCATAATGGATGTTTTGCAGAAATTTTTTTTCCAGATTCTAAAGATGTAAGTTTTCCGAATTTTTCCAGAAAATCATGAGACCGGTTTTGTCGGATAACCCGACGCGTCATGATTGCAACCGACGGCATCAGGAAGCAGTAAAAACAACAGATTACTTTTTCTCGTTTTCGAGCTACTTAAAAAATTTGGAATTTTCCGGTCTTAATTTTCCGAAATTCGTAAACATCCATTCCACAAGCATTATATCCTAGTTTAAATCGAGTCTTATATATATTATTCAGAAGATTTTTGCGCGAGTTTCGTTTGTTCTCTTCAAGTGTGCCGGTTTAGTTTATCAAGAAGAAGTTACATAAGATTGGAAGGAGCTTTTCACGCATAAATTCTTCTTGGAAAGAATTTAACCACTACTTCACACGGATCCTACCGAGCTAATCAGGGGAGTACTAGTTTCTTTCGTTTTTGATTACCTTCCATTATCATAACTTTGATACTTTCGGGGAACATTGGAGACGATGTTCAGTTTAAATATGAGGAGGAAAATAAAACGAGACTTTGAAACTATGCTTATCCTTGATTATTTGCTTTGTCCAATTGTATTTGTGTAATAAACCATGAGAAAATGTCGGTTAGGGTAATTTTGGCATCAATTTTTTAATTTTTCATGACATATAGGAGTGGGCCATTAGTCTTAACAAAAGCGTCTTACGGATAGGAAGTTATAAACACTTTAAAACCTTACCACTTAAATTCCACCCAAAATGTGAGGATCACCCTTAGATTAGTAGGAATTAAAGCATTCATCTTTAATACTTAGAGTGTAAACCGGTAGTATATTAGATTCTAGAACTTGTTTTGTGATGCATTCGAGATAAGCTAGTAAGACTACACTTGTGTAGTTAGGAATAACTAAATGATAAGAGGCATTAGGATAACCCTTGTTTGATACCTGTAATATAATTACTTTTCCACCGGTTGGTAATAATTCCACACCCTTGCGTTGTACTCATCTTTAGTACACGATACCCTAGTTAACCCCCGAGCCTATCCTTTGCGGTTCTCGTGATGTTTGGTTTTCGGAATATCAATGAAGAGCATTGTTTACACCCCACCCCAAATATACACCCAAATCACCTAGCCTACCCTTATGCACTCACTTTTAGTGCATTATTATTATCACCCTAAACCCTTAGTTCAATTATGGTTTGCTTGCATGAGTTGCTAAGTCGAGTCATATCCTTTGTATCAGATTTTGGGACGATTGGGATTCATGGGAAAAGTTAAAGTTTATGAAATGACGGGAAGGAACGTTAAATTCAAATTCCCTTTGTTTGCGTAATAATGTACTCCAAGTGTTTTGATCTTTTCAATTGGCAAATTCAGTGTTAGAGTAATAAAACTCAAGTGTAGGGATGTGCCTATAAATCCCTATCATTTTGATGTTACCGTAGAGGATGGTAAAGTAAAAGTATATGAAAATATATATATATATATCGAAAAAAAAATAGAAAAAGAGAAAAGAAAAAAAATAGAGTGTCAAAAAAAAAAAAAAAAAAAAAAAAAAAAAAAACGGGCTACCATCCTACATCTATCCTTTAATTTTATGTTTGTTTATTTCAGTTAGCTAGAGTTTAGAGTGTCGAGTCTTGGCTTAGCAACGCCATTCTTCGTATGCTTGTAACATAAGAGATTTTTGACTTACCACCACTATATAGCCTATCCCACCAAACCCTTTGTTTCCCTACCGTAAGCCTAACATTACAACCCTTTAAAGACCTCTTTGATAGTCTTTCCTAGGTGCTTACGCCAAGCGACGGAGGTTTGATCTATTCTCGCCTATGGTAATCTATGTACTAGGACCGGTTAATGAGTGTTTATCTTCCATTTCCAATTTGATATATTTCATATAGAGATGTGAGTATCCAAACACCCTATGTGAGGTGCTAGTATGTAATTTCCGTGCTTGTTATGACTTTTGAGGGGCTTATATGTGTTGTGGACTGTTTTAAACCAATGCTTCATGACCTCTAACTTATAAATTAATTGGCTAAAAGCACATTTGCTTGAGGACGAGCAAATACCAAGTGTAGGGATATTTGATAAGGTTTTAAAGGTACCTTTTTGAAGGGTCGTTTAAGCCCTTATTTGATCACTTTTGTATCCATTATTGCTTAATATCGTTTTACTTTTTTAGGTCTCTTGAAGGCAAAATCTTTGGAATGGCACTTATTTGGATGAAACGGCCTATACGAAGAAAATGGCCAAAGTCGAGAATCGAGACACTGGCTGCTTTGAAACATAAGGTGATGGCGTCGGTGTTAAGTGTGGCGCCGTCGGAGGATCTTTGTGACGGGACAGAAGCCAAAACTCCCATTTTCAAGTGACGACGTCAAGTTATAAAAGAGTAGGCGTCACGGCTTCGGGCGGCCTAGATGTAATCCAAAAGGCGTCGAAGGAGAAGAGGGGCGTCCAAGCATAAGGTGGCGCCGTCGCAAGTCTAACATGGCCAAGGCGAAACCCTAATGGCCGAGCGGCGGCGTCACAAAACATAAAGTTACACCGTCGCATGTGTAATATTATATATAGAATCCGAATTTTTTAGTATTAGAGAGTAGTCTTTTGGAGTAAAACCTAAACGAACCAAGGCTGTCTTGCAGTATTTAGGGTTCCAAACCCTATCTTACACAAGATAAGTGTTTTACTTCATTAATACAATTATGTCTTTGATTATTTGTGTGTATGTTTGCATGTTTTCCATGTCCGGCTAATTTACTTGTGTGTTTGCTTAGGGAATATGAAACTTAATTATTGAATATTGATTGGTTGTTTCTTATCTTAGTTGATTAATGATCTAGTAATGCGATAGGTCATTCGTTGTGTACATAATGCTTGATTAAATCTTTGTGAACCTTAGAATATGACTCCTTGAGTAGTTGTAAGCTAAACCATCCAAAGAGTGCCTTAGAGTAAGAGTTTATTATCCCTAGTGGTTTTGTAGACGAGACCCTTTGGTAAGTTCAAAGAGTTAGGGAACATACGCATACCCTACAACCTTAGATACACAGCACGACTAGGAATAAGGACGTGACAATTCAACCATCAATAGGAGATAATTAGGAGTAATAAAACCTAAGTAAACACATCTTTAAACTATCATACGAGCACACAATTAATTAGACATAGACTACATACACCTTAGATTAGATAATTAGATAAGTAGAGTAATCGGTAGCAATACCAACCCCCATATCCAAACCCCGAGATTACATTACCTTTCCTTTAAAAATATAAAAAGATAAAAATAATCTTCCTCAACCACAACCTTAGTAACTTCTTCTCACTAGCATTCCTATTCCCCTAGAGAGCGATATCAATACCCGTGGCTTACCCTAATACTACACTACAACGATTAGGTTCACTGCCTAGGGTGTTGAAAAACTTGCTCGACGAAAAGGAAGTTCCTTTGACCCCGAACGACGTGTGTAGCGTTATCAATAATTTCACTTATTTAGTCAAGAATGGCATCTCCGTATGCAATTCTTGAGGGGGAGAAGAAGTGTGAATTCATTGTTGATTGATATTTGAGAATATAAATGGTCATACGGCTCTAAACTCAGGTAAAAACCGAGCTTCTTCTCGGGTCATCTCTACATGGCGTTTCTTAGAGCGGATTAGTTGACATCTTCACAAGCTGATATAAGTTTATTGACAAAGTTCTTCTGGTTAATGCTTCACGTGCATAAACATGATGATTCAACAACCTTCTTTGTTTGATGTGATTGTTTGCTTGGTGTTACCATTTGGTGTGTTCGCTAGCGATTGCTGATTTCCTTGATGAACATCTTTATGTTCTTGTTTGATTGGGAGGGATCTTAATTAAGGGGATTTGCAAGATGTAAGTTAATTGGGATGCTTTTGGGTGATGTTCTTGTGTTTTGGTGGTCGAAGATGTTAACTATCTAATCCCAACTAGACAATCTTGAAGAAGGTCGAGTCTACGATGCGTTCTACATTTTACGCTACATGTTAGAAGACTAAAGATGGTTTGCATTTAACGATCTAAAGACTTCTTCTTAATCGGTGTTATCAAGCAGTTGTCGGTTTAGGGAGAGCACTAATTGGGGAGAGTGAAAAGTCAGATTTAATCCCAATGGACTTGCTCACATGCAGCAAGTTGATTCTCACAGATACATATGAGCTAATGATGTTCTTCTCAAATTATTTCTAGTACACGGGCTTACAATGAGTTGCTGATTCTAAAGTATCAAAAACAAGGGGAAGGGAACATACCTAGCGAGTAAACTTGATGAACTTAATACTTCTAAGTAATTGAAGATATCCCAGGAAGACAAATGTTATTACGCAGAGAGAAACTCAAGGTTTGACTCGGTAAACTTGATGAACTTAACTCTTCGTGATTGAAGATATCCGGAAAACAAATGTCATGACGAGAGAAACTCAAGGTTTTACTCATCAGCGTTTAGTGTTCTTATTCCAACGGTGGAAGTGATGTAAATAAAAGTTTTTGAAGATAAAAGAGGTACACTGGTGTGTGATGATCTCGATGTTATCGCAATCATCAGGGGGGAGAATTGTGTACATTGGGGCGCCAGTGTCTCAGGGGCTTAATAGGTGATTGAGAGATATAATCACTTATTCGGAGTTGACATCCACAAAGATTGTCATCCGCAGAATAATCGGTGATTCGGCTGCTTCTTCAATGTTATCGGTTGTTCTCTCTTTGTGGAATGTATGTACTTCGGGTCCTTGAGCTTCATACAATCATCAGGGGAAGAAAGCCATTGTTTACCACAAACATTGGGGAGGTGTTTTCTCTCGGGCATGATGTATTCGGGAGTTCTTGGATATTGGTGTACTTGGGTTCTTGAGCTTCATACACATTACTGGGGGGAATGTGAACATTGGGGAGGTGTTCTTCATTACCCTTATGATGTGTATTGAGAAGTTCTTGAGCATTATACAAAGAGGCGGCGCATCAATCGTCTACTTGGGGAAGTGGTTTCTTGACAACTTGTGGTATGGATTGCTTGGACTTGTGGTAATGAAATATGAGAAGAAATTTTAAAGAGTGGGATGATACGTTCTTTGTTCTTGTTGATGATATAACCACGAACGAAGAATCTCGATTATCATTCTTAAAAGGAAGCGTTTATGATAATGGTGTGCTTCTTTGTGCACTGGCTAAGGCAAGCTTGAAATAGAGCTTGAATCTGCTCATCTTATGGATCTTGGTTTGGGGGACCCAAAGTCTCTCTTTCTCAAAGGCTCATGTTCTATCTTCTATTCAAGGCTCGGAAGCTTTGGTGGTGGAAGTTTAAGAAATGACGAATTCTATCTTCTATGACGTGCTGCTCGATATCCTTATCTCGGTACTCGTATTATCATCTTCTTAAACTATATCATCTTATCTATCTTTGTATATACTTTTCAAAACCAAAATACAAAAATAGAAAACCAACAAAAGAAAATAGAAAAATATAAAACCTTCAAAAACCCATAAAAATCAGAAAATTTAAAAAATACCAAAAATATTGTTTTTCAAAGACATGTCTTCTGGTATCGATAACATCTGCGGTCTTAGAAATGTCATTCAATAATGGCATGAGACCATAGATGAAGTTCGAGCAGGAGGTGTAAATATTCTTTTCCAAAACATGTCAAAAACTATGGCTACGATTATTTGGGCGTAACGTTGCTTAAACTATGGCTACGGTTATTTTAGGCTGTAACGTTGCTAAACCATGGTTTGCTATTATTTCAGATATGTAGGACAAGGAAAGTGCTAGCTTAAGCGATTTTCAAATATTTCGTGCACTTATCCTAAAACTAATTGAGGAAAGTATGTCGGGCTAACGTTTCTACACAAATGTTTTTCCGTCTAAAATTATTCAGAAAAATATTTGTTGTTTTTCAAAAATGGTGGAAGACGAGTTGCATTTGATTATCCAAAGACTTCTTCTTAATCTGGGCATTTATCAAATAGATGTCGGGTTTAGGGAGGCACTAATTGGGAGGAGAGTGATATGTAAATTTAATCCCAATTAGACTTGCTCACATTATTAAATGTTGATTCTCATAAAGACTTCAAGCGATCTTCTCAACAGATTTCAAGTATTTGGGCTTATAATGTTTTGTTGATTACGAAGTGTCAAAACCGGCAAGGGGAAGGAGACAAACACCTAAGCGAGTAAACTTGATGAACTTAATACTTCTAAGTAATTGAAGATATCCCGGGAAGACAAATGTTATTACCGCAGAGAAACTCAAGGTTTGACTCATGGCGAGTAAACTTGATGAACTTAATTCTTCTAAGTCATTGAAGATATCCCTGGGAAGAGCGAATGTCATGACCGCGAAGAAACTCAAGGTTTTACTCATCCGTTTAGTGTTATTTATTCCAACTATGTGGAAGTGATGTTAGAAAGTTTCGAAGATATAAGAGGTACATAAGTGTGATGATCTCTATGTTATCGCAATCATCGGGGAGAGAAGAATTGTGTACATTGGGGCTAATTTGTCTCACTGAGGGCTTATCAGTGATTCAGAGATATAATCACTTATTCGGAGTTGACATCCATGAATATTGTCATCCGGAGATAATCAGTGATTCGGTCTGCTTCTTCAATGTTATCGGTTGTTCTCTCTTTGGGGAATGTGTGTACTTCGGGTCCTTGAGCTTCTTACACGATCATCAGGGAAGAAAGCCATTGTTTACCACAAACATTGGGGAGGTGTTTCCTCTGGGGCATGATGTGTATTCGGGAGAGTTCTTGGATATTGGTGTACTTCGGGTTCTTGAGCTTCATACACGTTCATTAGGGAAAAAAAATGTGAACATGGGAAGGTGTTCTTCATTCCCCTCATGAAGTGTATTCGGGAGAGTTCTTGAGCATTATACTAAGAGACGGACTGCATCATTTCAACTACACGGGGTAAGTGTTCTCTTGACACTGTTAGGTCACAAGGTTTACCACACAAGCTTATATGAGAGATAGAGAGGCGATTGAACAAGTTATACACACACACACATATGAGTAAAGACGGTTTAAGTAGAGTGTAGTGAAGAAAAAACTTGAACAACCAACCTTCAAATGAAGGTTATTACAAAGTATTTATAGAAGCTGAGGAAGGGCAACACTCCTACTCCTTCCTTTCTATGGGCTTGGGCTAAGCTAGGCCTTCTACATAAGCAAGGATAATAACAAACATAAGGCCATAAGCTATATTACATATGAGTAACTAACACTTGAATAAGGTTTAGGAGTGATTCCAACAATCTCCCTCCAAGTGTATTACATATAGTAACAAACACTCAGTGTTGGTGATGAAAAACGGTGAAAGCGTTGATGTAATAGTAGCTTGGCCTTCGACATTCTTCTTTCTTGTGAGAAAATTGCCTTGATTTGAACAATCTCCGGTGTAGAGATAGTTTACTTTGAACATTTATGCTTTGACGTCATCTTTAACTTTGTTCTTTGAACATTGTTCTTTGTGATGAAAGTGATAGTATGTTGTTGTGCGCATCAAATCGCCTCAGTGCCTTCTTTTGCTCACAGTGTCTCCACGTCGTCCTTCAACATCACCACGCTTTTTGGCGTTGGAATTCATCTGATGGAGTTCTTTAAGTCTTTAACTTTGTAGATTCTACGTATTGACGAAGAATCATTCTGACATTGTGTTTTGTTTTTGGATAGAACTTCCATTAGTGATGATGTTGGCGTGAGCATGAGAAGAATCTGCGCGATCATTCCTCGAGCTTCCATAAGAAGAAAACATTTAAACGGTTAGTAATAAGCGGTTTCCGGCACTTACAAGTTTGAACTTCGAGAGTGTTGGCGCAGTAGTGAAAAACACAACTCTAATTCTTACAAGGCCGTTCTCGAATCGAGTCCCACAAGTGAGATATACCGATGTAAAATCCACTGATTGGATGAGTCATTTGAGGTACACAGAAGCATCACCTCACGACGTAGACCGTTTGAGACCACTAAAAACATCCACGGGGTTGCGGCGACTCTGTCGAGGTTGTTTGATGTTGACCGCGGGGAGTTTCCATTCAATCACCGAGGATCACAAATGTGAACCTCTCATAAATGTTCTCGACAGATTGCTAAGATCTGTGAAGGACTCGATAATGTACCACAGAAATTCTTATTGTTGAATATCAAGTGATGAAATGTCAAGTGTACCTAAGAGATCTTTTGATGAATCTCGTGGCTCTAGACTCAATTTTGCGTTTTGGTTTTCTGCGGAGACTAGGAGAGGGTCTCCTTCTTCAATACCAGCAATCTCTAAAAGAAAGCCGATAGTTTACTTAGGGTTCCCTGTGAAAATGAAACAAGCTTCTGTTAAGAGAAACTTGAGTGGATAAGAAGGTTTAGTGCATGCGTCACGGGTCCATGACGACTTTTAATCTTCAATACCGAGTCACTAAGTGACAACCAGGTAGCATATGAATTGAACGGTGTGCTGCCCTAAGTTGAATAATCTGGAGGGCTATTTCTTTTCACCCTTTTCTTTGCATTTCTTTTAATTCTTCAACTCCTTCTTTCTCCAATTCTCATTTTCTTCTTTTTATAATCATACCTAAGGACTTCTAAATTCTAACTATTGGTGGTGTCCTTGGGTAGATCCCTTCGACTCTGGCGGATCATAGGACGGTTATTCCTAACCTTAGTCACCTTATAACTCCATGACTAACCTATGTTGCCATAAAACCACTGATGTGAAAAATCTCTCACAGTGTTTATGAATGAAAAACATTTTAGTACCACTTTTGAGATAAGATTTTGCATAAATACTCCCCCACATGTGCTTAGAGTTTTAACGGTTAAAATGCACAGTGAGGAAAGAGCGCGCTCATTTTGAATTGATTCACTCAAGATAGACAATCCCCCGTGAGACACGGTTACGTGGCATAGTTAAAGAGTTGCATTATCAGCTTTTAGGTGACAACTAGCTCTAATAACTACCTTGAAGGTGTAGACAATCCTCGAGAGGTTGTCAAACCTGTCAGAGTTCATGTCTACCAAGAGTTTCTCGAATAGTACATTCTACTCAGACAAGTCCTGCGAGACACGTTTACATTACTAGCGAACTAGCTTGAAATTATTACCCGTCCAGGACAAGTCTTTTCGAGTTACTACAGTTCACGATCTCGTCAATTCATGGGTTAAGTCTATAGTACAATGATTCATTTGCTTTTACACAACATATTTCTTATCACGTATTTTCTCCCCTTCAAAAATGGCATATGTGATGTTATTTTTTGAAAAGGATTGAAATAAATATGACCATTTCAGTGTTAGGGAAGAATGACCACTTTGTGAACAATTTTTGAACAAAGTTTTAATTCAAGTACTCCCCTCGGCAGTGATATAAGCGGTTGAGGTTTTTGAAAATCATAAGGGAAAGTACTTGTTCTTTTAGGTAAAACCTTGAAAAAAGAGAGAAAGGTTTGATAGGTTTTACTCAAAAGTAAGAAACTTCGCTCCTTTTCAAGGATTGTGGCAGTACCACGGGGTCCTTTATTTACAGAAATGCGGGTTGTACTGCTTGTAATGTGTGCTATAAGCCATGGAGCATAATCAATCAAAATCAAAATTATATGAAGGAAGCAATTCAAGGGCTACCAGGAAGTGCAGTGATGTTCCCAGGAGTGTGCAGGGGCGTTGAAAGCGGTTATGTTAATCACAGTGACCACCACATAACTCTCCATAAATCCGAACGATCCCTTGAAACAACCGTTCATCAATCATTGTGATGATCCGTCTCACATCCCTCCTTTCACGAGAATTCGGTAGGGGACCAATTTTCGGCGTATATCCTTCAACACCTATGCCATTCCATCCCTAACCACTTCAGAGTATGATCCCCAGAACTTGTGGAGTTCGTTACCGCATCATAAGCGGTTTCTTTGAAGTTCACTACGGTAAACGCCCGAAAGGTTTCTGATGAGTGTATATTGAGATAGTTGGTTGATATCGGGAAGATCAAGCTTTGGAGGAGAAGTTGACCGCAGCGTCGATAAGATTCAACGGCCGGTGGAGATCTTCTACACGTTCCTTGATGACAATTCGTCTTATGAAGATGAGAAGTGACTTGATAAATTCGCGTTGTACTGCAGTTGAGAATTGTCTCATGCGAACCTGTACTTTGGCAAGGTACATGTCTTCGATGTCATTGAGAGACAAATTCTCAAAGTCAACTTCGAGCATAGTCCCGTTCATCTTGTCGTTTGACTACGATCTTCTTTAGGATGTAGTCCCACTGAAGAGGTCAGCGTGTATGATGGATATCCTTAGAACTATACGGCATGTTGAGACTTACGAACTGACGGCGGCTACGTAGTAGATTAGGCGTTTCTAGCCGATGATGAATCCCATACAATGCATCTCGATTAGTATGCTTCCAGCGTGTTGGAGAACAAGTGATTGTACGTTCCTCAATGGCTATGCGGTTTGAGTGAACAGCTGCTGGAATGGAAGTGTCAACGATGTAGCGTATTTTCTTGAATCATCATGCCGTGTGAAGAAAATCCAAGTCTTTGTTGAAGAAATATCTGAAAGGAATCCTTGGTTCAGTTGGTTGGCCAATTGTTGGTAGAGGTTTGGTCCAATCGGTGTAGTATGGAGGTTGTCCCTTTGTGTGAAGTCAATGTTTGCTTTCGGGTTGAGCCAATCCATGTTGTTAGACATAGCTCGAGCAATGTTTTCAAGGTGATATTCGACCTCGAGGGCACTTTCAGATCTGTCTTTTAGAAGTTGAAACGCTTCATTCTTGATTAACTTCCAGCTCAGATTTCGTCATTTTCTTCACATGGAACTTTTCTTGCGAATTTTAGCATGCTCAATGTGTAGAACTCTACCAAATCTTGACCTTCTTCGAGGTAGGGAGTGTTGTTAACAAGAGTAGCAAACCATTCAAATTCCTTTGTTTTATCGTCATCTAGCCATGATACGACGTCGGTCTGAGCGTCTTCTTCTTCTTCTTTTTCAAAGGCCTAGATGATGATTCTGGTTTTTGAACTTGTTTGGGAGAGGTGGGTTGTTGTAGGGGCTCAAGGACCTCTTCATCGTCACCACATGTATACTCAAAGTGATCATCGGTTTTCGAGTCGGGGGTGGTAACTTCGGAATCGATCACGGGTTTTGAGTAGAAGAGCGAGGAGGAGATTTTTGTTGAACAAGGAGTTGTGGAGGAGGTTGCATCAAAGATTCAGGGCCCTTCGGCGTTTAGGTGCAGAGTCTTTATCCTTATACTTGTCTTCATCGTCTCTAGAACGTTTAGACTTTTCGACTTGAATCTACAAGCTTCTTGAAGTTGGTAGTCAATGATTGAAAGCGGCTTTCCTTCATCGAGTAAATGTCCCGGATCGATGCGGACATTTGTGTGACAAGCTTGGCCACCAATTCATTAATCGAGAAAACTACCGGATCGGTTGGATTGATTGTGACGGTTAAGGGCGTTGATCGAATAGTTTACTTGGCGATCTGCATAAGATTTGGATAAAGTTGTTTGGTGAACAACTCCTTTGTGACTTTAGGAGCATTACAGGAAGGTACTTTTCATGTATCCCGATCATTTCGTTCAATTCCTCTTGGCGGTGATTTTTCATGAATTCCTGAACAAACTTCCTTTCTCCTTGCATCTTTTCATTCTCGTCATCTGATCTTGTATGTGATCGCAAAGAAATTCAACTTCTTGTTGAGCGTCTTTCTTCGACTTGTTTGGCGGCTTTCACAATTCTTTTATGAGTGCGAAATCCAAGATCGAGGTGGCTTCTTCAGGATCGGATGATGATTTTGTTGATCTTTTTGATGGTGGTGGTGAAGAGTGAGAAGGCGAATCTGATGATGAAGAGATATGAGGAGACTCTGGATCCTTAGGTTGAGAGGCATCTTCCTTTGATCGTCGGGACTATCTAGAAAAGCGTATCATAATCAACATCTTTATCTTTTAGGACTTCGGTTTCGGTTCCTCAAACTCATATTCGATAGTATCCTCCACAAGCTTTTGTTGTTGCACCAGAGTGGTGGCACCGGCTCCATATCGGGTTGATTAACGCGCCGGGGAGATGGTTCGAGTGGCGACACCACTTGATCCTCCGGGACCACCCATTTGGTCTTTAGCAAATTCTTCAGCTTTGTGTTGGTGTCTAAGGAATTTGATCGTCTTCTTATATACATTTTCCGGTGGCTCTTCATCACTCTCCGAGCTTTCATCATAAGGTACAAGTAAAGGAGTCTTCCCTTTTTCGTATCGGCTTGAGGACTTGGAGGTTTTGGTGCTGAAGGATTGTCATCCTTGCGTTTCGAGTAGGTAATCTCTTCATCGTATGATACCTTGAGCTTTCGTCCACAAGCTTTCTTTGCGGTTGGTGTGGGAATAGGTTCGACTTCCTTCTGGGAACAATCCTTTACGAGGAGGATTCCTTTTGGGAAGCTTCCTATAAATATCCGTACTTTGACACTTCCAGCCTGCCTCTTCACGGTCCCAAGTAGGTGTACGGAAGATTTTTCATCAAGATGACCAACTTTGCCTTCTTTTACGGCTAACCGATACCTTTTATATGTTTCAAGCTTTTTGATTTCGGTTGTGAGAAGGTGATCAGGTATCCGTACCCTGTTTCTTTGTTGGCGATTCTTTGATTCTGGGATAATATGGGTTCATCAATATGTCATGATTATCTGGGTCATTGAGCCTCATGGGGATATCGGGATGAAGTCAAGAGCTCTCTGGATCAACGGTTTGGTGTATCGACATAGGAATCTTGGAGCCAAGCTTCTTGTGAAATAGCATCATGTCCTCCCATATCATTGCTTCGATTTCAATGTCCTTCTTGTTGATCAACGACCAGAAAATTTGCAGTTCCATGAGCTTGGGATGCTCATAGCCATTGTCACGACCAGAGACCGATTTGGTGATGATCATGTAGAGGGTTCTCCATGGTTGAGAATATTCTTGACTCACGTGAGAGTGCTTAGTAATGATTCCTGAAGCTTCATCATAACCAATATCTATCAAGAATTTCGTTTGTCTCTTCATGGGGTAGCAAAGAAGTCGGTTGGGCGATGTCGGGAATGATGAGAACGACCGAAGTAAGTCGTGAGTGATAGTGACTTGTTTGTGATTAAGTGTCACATTCAACGCACTTTGACCGTGATCCTCTGCATAGAATCCAGAATTGTTGAATGTAGACCTCTCGGGCGTAGGTGTGAGAGCATGTTACGGTAGGGATGATTCACGAGAATATCCCGCGCAATGAGACAAGAAGATTACGAGCATGTAGGGTATCAAAGTCAACCCTAAGGTTGTTCTTTCCAATCTTTCTCGGATAATCCTCTGGAAAGATATGTGAATTGTAAGAACCGATGCATCCAATTCATTTGTTCCACCATGCATTGATAAAATAACATTAGCCAAAAGAACCAACATATCGAAGACATAGTGTTAGTCAGTGAAGGTCTTATTGACTAGTTATTGAATGTAAAGTGTCAATGATTATTCTGAGTCCTAAGTCCTTGTTTTGTTCAATAGTCCAATGGCGATCGTGAAATGTTTAGTTGAGTTAGTTAACTTTAAGTTTTAAAGTTTATGTTATCACTTATTGTTCACAACATATCAAGCGATTAAGTTTATTAGTGACATTATTGGATTAAACGATATGAATTGTTTATTAACAAGTTTGTGCAGGTAACAATTCATAATGAAGGTCTATCAAGGCTTGGCGTAGATATTATGGCAAAGTTAGCGTAAGCATTAATGACATCTGCAGCGTGAGGCGAAAGCTTATCGTGGGATCTTAACTACTGGCGTGAAATGTTCTGCGTAGGAAAGGGGACCTTATGCGTGGGAGGCTTACGCGTGGCGTATTTATACCACCTTCTGGCGTGGCTTACTAGTAAGAGTAGACCTTATCGCGAGAGGTCTTGTTTACGCATATCCTTCACGAGGATCTGGCAGTCCCATTGTAAGAACCTTATCGCGTAGTAGTTATGCGTAGAGTTACTCTTAAGCATAGCGCCTCTGGCGTGGGTGATCCTTATCGTAGAGTAACAAATGACCTTGATTACGAATTTTCTGAGTAGCAAGCACGAAATAAAACCATCATATCATCAATCTTAACATGTATAGTCATATTAATCACACATCATGGCATGAAAGCTTGTTAAACATTTATGCATTAGAAAGTCATACAGCGTAGGTCAAAACCCTAAGGGTTAAATCTGGCGTAAATTTCTAACCATAGGATTTGCACCAAACTTATTATGGTAGTTCTAAGATGTTGTGTGAGTTTATAAACCAAGTATTAACATCTAGTTAAGTGATGAATAAAATACCCAAACTCAAGAACATTAAACCCTAATTCCTAATTCTGATTAAATTAGTGTTTCTGGGTTGTTATAGGGCATGGAAATCATCAATTCATCAACATATGAACATAACACAACAATCTTTATAACCAAACCCTTACATTTGAAAACACTGATTCGACTCAAGAACCCTGGTATCAAAATCATCAATTAGTGTTTGCGGGTGGATTTAGATGGTTAAAATGTTATCATTTATGTATTAGGAATGTTTTGACACTATCCATTTAACCACAAACACACACACAATGATTATGGCAATTCATACGGCTTATCGTAGAACACATAATCCAAGCGTAATAAAGTTTAAGCCGTGGTTACTAGAAATTCAAAACTAGCAACGTATTCTTTGTTAAGATCATGAAAACACTTCTGATTGATGATGAAACCTGATTTCTTGAATAAATATTAGCGTAGGATCTTTTTAGGTTAGAAGTAATAAATATGAGGAGATAATTTTTAGGTGGAGGGATGTTTTTATTAAAATAACTTTAACATTTTTGACAGTTTGGTCCCTCCACCTTTTCCTTTTTCAAACAACGCCATTTAACTTCCATTTTGGTACAAACAAAGATTTTT
>OU343220.1:223481393-223673893 GCA_910596185.1 Chrysanthemum makinoi
ATTTGTTGGTATAGCGGCTAAAGGCAATTAGCAATCATAGCAAATCCTTGTTGCGGAATGCCGATCGGATCAGATTCCTCATTAGCCGGCAGGTATTGTGGTTGTTGTATGGAACAATTGAGTTTTTGAGATGGAGGTTGTGAAGGATCATGTGGTGTGATTGTAGCAATTGGTTTGAGTTGCTTTGGTTGAGGAGAATACTTGTTTTTGAGCATATAAGGCAAGTTGTTGATTTTTCAGGATGTCGGTTGGAGCAATTTGAGCACGGAGAATCCTTTCCCTATCAACTTCCTTTTCATGGGCTTCAAGTGTCTGATAATCCATATGTAGATTGATGCATGTTTTGGCTTAACGGAGAAAAATGACATACTTCCCATTAGGGACCAAGACTACTAGAACTTAGTATTCCACGGCAATTCTTGGCATGATGATGTTGTGTTTATCCAAATCATTGATGATGTCAGCGGTGATGATAGGACTCTAGTGTCTCTCGGGTTCATTCATGAAGTGTTCATAAGCTAAGTAAATTTTGGATTCCAAATCTTCTGATTGAGTCAGATCCTTCCATAAGAAGATGAATATGATCCCACATTTCCTTAGCGGTCTTTTGAGCATCAACACTCTGAAGAGTGGGTTTGGTAATCCTAAGAGGATATATTCCATTGCAAGCTCATGCACTTCATAGGGTTTGAAGTTCTTGAGGATTCAAGTGCAACTTGATAGCAATATTTCGTTTGTTCATCTCTTGGTGGAATGGCATTTGGATCTACGGGTACAATGATAGTAGGCATCTCAAATGGACCTTCCAAGATAACCTTTGCTTAAGAACTTTGCATCTGGCTTCTTTAGATCACAAAACCTAAAGAACCTTATCACCCATTGATCATAGTTTCTTGGAGTGAGCATTGGAGGTCTATCAAGTGATCCAGCCTCATGAATTGATTGTTGGCTGCTTAAAGCTTCAAACATCTTTGCAAACCAAGTGGGTTCCTTATAATAGTCCTTGATGGATGTTGATTGAAGTCATTTGTGTACGGTTGAACTTGAAGACTTGGTGGTGGTTGAACCATTTGAGGTTGTGGATTTGCAGCAAGTTGTGGAGTATGTTGTTGGTTAAATTGTTGTTGATAAATTGCTTGTTGTTGATTCCATTGTTGATGTTGTGGAGTTAGTTGTTGTTGGCGTTGAGGATGAGGATAAGTGTAAGGGAAATAGTTAGAGTATGGTGGTTGTGACATGTTGATAAACTTGTGTTGGTAAAAATGGATCTTTGTAGTGGAATGAACCTTTGTTGATGAAGTATCCTTAGAAGTAGAAAAGTAGCACTTTTAGTAAAACACCAAAGTTACGTAACAATTAGAGGTTCTGCAGCGTAGAATTTAGCTGCACGTAGAGAAGTAGGGAAAAGGCGCTAAAGTTATCGTAGAAAAAAAGTTAGGCGTGAAAGTTAGTGGGATTATCTTAGGTGTAAGACTAGGCTTAAGCGTAAGAAAAATCTTATCTTATGGATTTCTGGCGTAAGCTTATGCTTATCTCGTAATTTTAGGTTTTATCCAAGTGATCTTTACACTTCCGCGGTGCAAAAGATATCCAAAGTCGACAATGTTCCGGACTTATAGTAAGAAAACACGGAATAAATACGAAAATGAAGATCACACCAAGGAGATACTTAGCGTAGTTTTAGGGTTTTACTACGGCGTGATCTACTCGTAAATTGGTTATTGCTCAAAGATGTTTCTAAACTAGTTTTTGTGTGATGAAATAGCTTCAATAGCACCAAAAGACACAAAAGTGTGAAACTTGATGAACCAAAACTCTTAAAAAGCGATTCGCATGTAGAACAATACTCACGAATAAACTAGCTCAAAAACAATGTCCGCATAAAGTTTGAAACTTTTTGCCAAAAACAAGTATTTTAACACCTTAAAGCGTTGAAAGTACAAGAATCTTGGATTCAAAAGTGTAAAAAATACGTTTTTAAGCGAACCAAAGTGTACTCACTTTTCAGCGTAAGACCAAAAAAAGCCTTCAAAAACAAACTTGTTCACCCAACTATTTGGCGATTGATACCCTTTGTTAGGTCACAAGGCTTACCACACAAGCTTATATGAGAGATAGAGAGGCGATTGAACAAGTTATACACACACACACACCGCATTATGAGTAAAGGCGGTTTAGGGCGTAGAGGTGTAGTGAAAGAAAAACTTGAACAACCAACCTTCAAATAAAGGTTATTACAAAGTATTTATAGGCAAGGAGCTAGGGCAACACTCCTACTCCTTCCCTTTCACCTATAGGCTTGGGCCTAAGCTCATGGGCCTTCTATATAAGGCAAGGCTAATAATAACAAACATAAAAGCCATAATAAGCTAACTATTACATATGAGTAACTAACACTTGAATAAGGTTTAGGAGTGATTCCAACAGACACCTTTTGGAATGGATAAGCAGACTTGATCCGAATGGAAATTTGAGAAGATTATTTATGTGTGGGATGATACGGTGTTGTTCTTCTTGTTGATGATATAACCTCGAGCGAAGAATCACGGTGATTATTCTTAAAAGGAGCAGTTGGGTTTATGATAATGGTGTGCTTCTTTGTGCACGGCTAAAGCAAACGAAATAGAGCTTGAATCGCTCAACATAAGGATTTTTGGTTTTGGGGGGCTGCCAAAGTCTCACTTTCATATGGTTCAATTTCTTCTTTGATGCAAAAGCCTCGGAAGCTTTGGTGGTGAAAGTTTTAGGGATGATGACTTCTATCTTCTGTTGAGTATTTCGATATCCTTATCTCGGTACACATATCATAATCTTCTTAAACTATATCATCTACTCTATCCTTGTATATATTTTGAAATAAATACAAAATATAAAACCAACGAAATGAAAAATAAAATAAACAAAATACATAAAAATCAAAATTTCAAAATACCAAAAATATGTTTTCTCAAGACATGTCTTTCGGTATCGATAACATCTACGGTCTTAGAAATGTCATTCAATAATGGCACGGGACCATAGATGAAGTTGACAGGAGGTGTAAATATTCTTTCCAAACATGTCAAAATGGCTTAAACTACGATTTATTCCGGTGTAACTTACGGGCTTCAAATAATGGCTTTGCGGTTATTTGGTGTAACCAGCGCTTAACCATGGTTTGCTATTATTTGAGATAGCAACCGTTCTTCAAAAGGAAGGAAATCTTTGCGCTAAACCTATTTTTCAAATATTTCGTTGCACTTATCTAAAACTTAACAAAAGGAAAGCATGTCGGTCAAAATTTTGCTATTCCTACACAAATGTTTTTCCGGTAAAAATTCTTGAGAAAAATAATTGTTGTATTTCAAAATGGTGGAAAATAAGTTTGCTTGAAAAATCAATGATTGAGTTTTCAGTATTAAAATTGAAAACTCAATCAATGACTTCAGTAGCTTTAATTTTTAGAAAATAAGTCATTGATTGAGGGGAGAATGTTTTCAAATCTATATCATCTAACGGGCTTTCTTAATTATCCTCGTGCTTAATTAAAAATGATATTTGCCTATGTCGAAGGACTAGGAATTTAGGATATGATTTTTAGGATTAGATGATTAGAGTTTGATAAACACATTGTTCCCATACCTTAATGATCTGATTGATATGTTGAATTGACTTTTATTAGTCGATTGTTGTTTGGGTGATAATCGAACCACCATATATACGTATGTGTGTTCACTAGCGTATGCGGTATCTTGGTATAAGAATGTTCCCGATCCGGATTCCACATAATATGATGTTTGGATGCGAAAGGAAAGGGTAACTAGATCTTGGGTTGACAAATGAAGAAACGAAGCTTAATTGGACTTCCATGGAGTTGGCAATGCAACATAAGAGGTCTCCTTTGCATCAGAAGCCGGTGGTTTCCTTCAAGTGATTGAAGACGAGGCTTAATTGACCTCGGTTGGCATTCAAAATGCAAATGAAGAAGTCTCACTTTGCATCTGTGAGACGGTTTTCTTGACCCTCACGGCAAAAACAGCGGAGCTTCTCAACCACCTAACGTTATCTTTATGCGGGATACCATTTTAAACAATTTTGAATAATTTGATTAGATTGTTTTGAAAATGGAAAATATTGTTTTGAAAATTAATTGGACTTAATTTTGAAAATCACGGACTTCATTTATCAAAACTTGAGTCACTCAATCATAAACTTACGGTCATCGATTGAGGGGGAGAGTGATTTAAAATAAAATCTTTTCAAACGATATTTCTTCACAAAAGTTCCGCTTTGTACGATAATAAGTGGTGATCTAAAGATTTAATGTTATGTCATGGTATGATTTTTCTTTTGAATCAGGGTCTTTCAAAATGAAATTTTTTCTGTTCTTGTTTGATTGTGAAATTGTTTTATTTACTTAAATCTCTAAACTATCATACTGACACTATGTCTTTAATGTCTAAATCACATTCCTTATTAATCATTTTTCAAAATTAAATTTTGCCCGCCTTTCCCAAAATTTTCTAAATGATTTAATCGAGATGGGATCAAAATCTCAAATGGTTTGATATTTTTTTGATGGGAGAATCGTGATTTAAATCTCAAATCTGTTTTAATGGAATTGGTTTTAGTCCTTCAAAGGCACTCCACTCCAATGGCAAAAGCGATTTGAAAATACACAATGCACATGTTGAGGAGGATTTATCCAAAACAAGATGAGTATTTAAACCGGGCCACATTTTCTCCCATGTTTTCTAAACCTTATTAAATCACTTGGGATCAAAAATCTCAAAGGGTTTGATATTTTTGTCGGGGAGGTGATTTAATAATGAAATTTGATAAAAGGTGATCGTTTGACTTAATTTGCTCTCTCATATGTGCTAAGCAGCTTTCGAATCTTGAAGCACATATTGAGGCCAAAATAAAACTATAAATTCTGAAAGCTTTTAAAGTGATTTAAAAAGTACCTTGATTGAGTTTTCAAATGGTTTTCTTAATGGCTTTTGTGATCGTGATGGATGTGCTTGAAAAGAACTCTTGCCTCTATAGATAAAATGATTTCAAATATCCTATGCACATATTGAGGGAGAATTTTACAAGAAATTCAAATGGCTTTTTCTAAGGAAATTGTGATTAAGAAATTATTTCAAAGAACTCTTGCCTCCATGTGCCAAACAATTTTAAATCATATGCATGTTGAGGGAGCATTTCTAAAATGATCAAAACTATTAAGGTACAAAATGCTTTGATCTCATATCACAAGTACCTTGATTGATTTTCCAAATGATTTTTCAATTGGTTTTAGAAGAAATGAACAATACCAAAGACCGACCAATTTACTTTATGCATGGTGTTAAAAGGATGGTTAGGTTAGGTATTACGTTCCCATGATCCGCTTGAGCCGAGGAGGGATCTACGGGGACAATCCACTAGATAGTGTAGAAGTCCTTAGGTATATTGAAAAAAGGAGAAAATGAGAATATGGGAAGAGTCTTGAATCGAGGCGAGCCGATCTTGGAATAAACCCAACAAGGTTAGTTATGAAGTCTCGGTAAGCGAAAGGGGTGAAGAATGAAAAAGATTGAATGTGAAAGGGTGAAAAGAAATAGCCCTCAATAATTCAACCTTAGAAATGGAACACGGGTTGGTTCAATACATATGCTAAATTGTTTACTAAGGTAATGCTGGTATTGAAGACAAGACGTCATGGACCCAGTGGCGCCTTTGCACTAACCTTCCCAAGCTACTCAAGTTCCTCTTTAAAGGGCTTGTTTCATTCTCACGGGGAACCGACATAATCTATCGACTTTCTCTTAGAGACTATTGATATTGAAGAAGGAGACCCTCTCCCTAGTCTCCGGCATAGGAACCAAATGTGCACGATCGAGTCTAAAGCCAAGAGATCATCCACAATATCTCATTAGGACACAAAATTAATGAAGACTTTGTCATTTCACACAATGTGGAAAGTAAGATTATATATTAAGAGTCCTACGAATTATCCTTGTGGTATTGCACGAACATCCAGTGATATGAAAATATTTACAATGAAGATGGAAAGCCTTCTAGAGCCAACATCAAACAAGCTCTTGGTAGGTGGCATGTGAGATCTTCTTGTAAGATCAAGCTTGTGACAACTGGATAGAAACAATGGGGCGATTCAATCTTGAATCAACCTTGGTCAGTAGATTAGCGAATACTTTGGAAAAACCATTCGATGTGCAAACCTTCTTTTCTCTAGCACGTCGAATGTGTACTTATGTTTTCAAACACAAAAAGTATCTCTGATTGAAAAAATGCTTTTGGAAAAACCGATCGATGTGCAAACCTTCTTTTCTAT
The DNA here is from genome assembly GCA_910596185.1 of Chrysanthemum makinoi. Classification (NCBI taxonomy): domain Eukaryota; kingdom Viridiplantae; phylum Streptophyta; class Magnoliopsida; order Asterales; family Asteraceae; genus Chrysanthemum; species Chrysanthemum makinoi. The sequence continues at coordinate 223,487,713 of OU343220.1, forward strand.
AGCACGTCGAATGTGTACTCTTTTAAATACAAAAAGTATTTTTGATTGAAAATTGATCTTTCTCATAAAACCTGGTCATTGCAAAACTCTTTCTTAAGCAATACGCGATTGTTTTCAAATCTCTTTTCATCAATGTTGAATCTCAATTCGCTGGTTCACTCACTCCGTGTTGTCTTCTTTGAGATTCGGTTTTGAGAACGGCTGAAGCAGTGCGGAAACCACGTCCAAGGAGATTCTTAGGAATCCTACGATCACACGGTGCCACATCTTGATCAACCTTGAGGCGTGGGCCGTGTACCTCAATTTACTTGAAAGTGATCAAAGACACTTTTCGTATGTTTTATGATGCTTGTTGTTTGCGGTACATTTTGGGCTGATTCATCGTAAGTGAGGAGTCAATCAAAGCGCATGACATCCGCGCACTTAATTTGAAGAAATCATGACTGGTGCATATCTACATAACACGGCTATGATATTTCATACTATGCCACCTTGTTCTTTACCAAATATCATGAACCAGTAAGGCTTCCGCTACTCATTGGAAAGATGTCATGATTCAAAAGTGTGAGCATATTAATGGTCGAAAGTCACAACTTCACAAGATGGCAACACAATAAAGGGTTGATCGATTTAATGTGGGCATGATCTCAATGATAGCTCGAAGATCATCAAAGATGTGGATCATTTAAAGGCCTCCACTAAAATTACAAATCAATGCGGACTTTGAAGAATCGCTACTAAAGCACAAAGATTGCGGAACTTGAAGAATAGAATCTCTGACTCAGAACTAAGACAAAGATAGAATCCTAGGATGCAAAATGTATTTCATGGGGTGACCTCCCTTAGGGGAGATTGTTAGGAATTGGAAATTCCATGTTAAAGTGTCGGTCACCCCAATTATGGTCTAGCATATGTTAGCTCGTAGGCATTAATGGATTTATTACGTTATTTAGTAGTTTATTAGTTAGTTTGTAGTGTAGATTAGTTTAGTGTATCACCGTGGAGGAAGGACGGGTCTTTACCCTTGTATGCTGATCCTGACCCGTCGAGGTATCTTTGTAACTATAAATACCCCTTCCATCCTTGGAAGGGGTGGTGCTTCTCATTTCAATCTAACCTTTCCTTTGTTTAAACCAAGTCTCTAGCAAGAACACCCTCTCTCTCTCCTTTCTCTCTCTAAAATGGTAAACATGTATTTTGATCATCCAAGACCACCCGAATCATCAAACACAACAATATAAGAAATTAAAATGACACATAAATGAAGTATAATACATTAACATACCCTCCCTCTTCCTCCTACTCCCACAGGTCTTCCCCTCTTCCTTTTTTGTGTCATTGTACTCGAATTATCACTCCCCTCCCTCTTCCTCCCACTCCAACATGCCTTCCCCTCCTCTTTTTTGGTGACGTTGTACTCAAATTATGGATTAGTACAGAAAAAGCTACCTTTTTTCTGGGCCTTCCCCTTCCTCTTTTTGTCTCTACAACTACCTCATTGTCAGTTTCACTACCACTTCCAAGGGTAGGAATAGATATCGTACCACTACCACTCGTATTTGGTTCATTGTAAGTTTTGTTCCACAACCATTGAAGAATAATGTTGGAATCACTCCTAAACTAGAATTCAAGTGTTAGTAATTAATATGTAATAGTTAGCTTAATATGGCTTTTATATTAGTAATCATGCCAAGGCTTATGTAGAAAGCCCATGAGCCTTGCCCCAAGCCCATAAAGGAAAGGAAGGGAACTTGCATGTTGCCCTAGTTCCTTCCTATAAATAATGCTTGTAAACCCTCACTTGAAGGTTGGTTGTTCAATTCCTCATTCACTCTACGCATAACTCTTCATATTATCATAATTGTTGTGTGTGTGTTTGTTCATCGATCTCTTCTTATCTGTTTCTTCTATTATTGATGCTTGTGTTATATGAATATGGGAACCTAACGGTGGTATCATTCGCCAAATAGTTGGGTGAAAATCTCTTGTTTTGAAGTTATTTGGTTTTCACAGCGTATCACGGTTTCAAACTTTGTCAGCTTAAAAACTCATTTTTTTACACTTTTCAATCCAAGATTCTTGTACTTTCAACGTTTTAGGTGTTAAAATATCATTTTGGCAAAAGTTTCAACTTTTTGTATTTCATTGTTTTAAGCTTATTTTTACATGCTGTGATGTTTCTATAATGCAGGTGTTTCTAAGCTTGATCATCAAGTTTCACACTTTTGTGTTTTTGGTGATATCAGTCGTGTTTTCATCACAAAAATACGGCTTTAGAATCACTTTGGGCTAAAATCAGTTTTGGTTGAGTTTAATGCTGCATCAATACCCTAAAGTTACGCGATAACTTTTTTTGATCGATCTTCGCGAGCGCATCGTTTTCTTGCTCGATAAGCCTGAAAACACCTCGACTTTGGATATCCTTTACACGCGTGATAAAGATTTTGGGCAAAACCTAATTTTACGCGATAAGCTCAATCTTACGCAGGAACTCTTCACGCTCTAAGCTTAATCTACGCCTAAGCATTGTTCACGCGATAAGCTAATTCCACGCGATAAGTTTTCTACTTCTAACTTTCACCTAATCTTAGTGTTTCTCAACCTACATCGCAGCTAATCCTACGCGGTAAATATCACTTTACGCGTAAGTTTGGTGTTTTACTAAGTGTTGCTTTGCCCAAACTTGGTTTTTCTACGCCTAAGGATACTTCATCAACAACGTTTCATTCGACTACAAAGATCCATTTAACAACACAAGTTTTCTACATGTCTCAACCTCCATACTCTAACTACTTTCCTTATACTTATAATCAACAACAACAACAACAACTAAGCCACAACATCAACAATTTAATCAACAACAACAAATTTATCAACAACATTATCCACAACAAGGAGCAATTCAACCTCAAATGGTTCAACCACCACCTAGTCTTCAAGTACAACCTTACACAAACGTTTGCAATCAACATCCATCAAGGAATACTATGAAGGAGCTGACTTGGTTTGCAAAGATGTGTGAAGCTTTAAGTAGCCAACAATCCATTCATGAGGCAGTATCACTTGATAGACCTCCAATGCTCACTCCCTAAACTATGATCAATGGGTAATCGTTCTTTAGGGTTTGTGATCTCAAGAGGCCACATGGAAAATTCTTAAAGAATGTTATATTGGAAGGTCCATTCCAGATGCCTATTGTCACTACACCCGGATATCCTAATGCTATTCCACCAAGAGATGATCTCATAAACATTGCAACCTGTTACTCCATTTCCGGTGATGAACTTCTACACTACTGTGTGATTGCGAATGCAATATATCCTTTAGGATTACCCAATCCAATCCTTCAAGTGTTGATGCTCAAAAGACTTAAAAGCAATGTGGGAACATATTCATCTTTATGGAAGGCACCGCACTCAATCAAGAGGATATGGAATCCAAAATTTACTTGGCTTATGAACACTTCATGATTGAACCAGGAGAGACATTAGAGTCTTATCATCATCGATTCTCGGACATCATCAATGATTTGGATAAACACAACATCATCATGCCAAGAATTGCAGTCAATACTTAGTTCCTAAGTAGTCTTGGTCCTGATTGGGAGAAGTATGTCATTTTCATCCGTCAAGCTAAGAATCTTCATCATGCTACATACGGATTGTTTTACGACTATTTGAAGCCTCAACAAAAAGAAGTTGATAAAGAAAGGGCTATCCGTGGACTCCTGCCCATCGTCACTTCCGGACAATCAACAACTTCCTTTGTGGGCTCAAACTAGTTATCCTCCTCAACCGCTCCTAAACCCACCGCCACAATTACACCATATGATCCATCACAAAGAACAATCTCAACAAACTCAATTGGTTCCATACAACAACAACAATGATCATGCACTTTATAGTGACGCTTAATGAGGACTCTCAGATTTCGATGCATTGCAACTAGGATTTGTTATGATTGCTAAAGCTTTTGGCCGTTATACAAACAAATCCAACAATCGCATTCGCTCCTCATCAAACACAAGGAATCGTCATTGTGAACAATGGACGAAGTTGAAGTTCAATCATGGTTATGGTCGCCGATGGGCGTCAAGGGTTCAATGCTATGGGTAGGAATAACATGGGTGCTCCACAACAACAGAGAGCTCAAGTGGTTGAACAGTAATGCCTCGAATGGGATAAATGGTCTTGCTACAACCGTATGAGAAGGGACACTGCTAATGCATGCCCAAAGCCCGAGACTAGAGGCAAGGCTTATCACAAGGAGGCTTTACTTTTGGCTCTTAAGGATGGTCGGTGGAACCTCACAACCAAAGAACGAGCTTTATGGCGTATGCGCATCGATGATGATATGGATGACTTGGTAAATGCACGTTGATGTTGATGGCACAAATGCAAGCTCTTCACATGAATGACACAGCCCGCTAGATGACACCGATGGCTTGTCTCAAAATTCAACAAACCATAATCATCTCGATCTACTATGTCCGCCAACATCTCGAACCGACGAGGTTCAGAATGTTCAACATGAGTCGCCCACATCTCATTTTGACGATTTCAACTAGACCCCAGTAGTTACATTTGATGATCAAGATGATCCTTTGGTTACCTTTGATATTCAAATTGACCCGCGGTTATACTTTGAGGATCTCAATAGTGATCATGTTGTGACTCACGTTGAACACGCCGAACTCCTTGCCTAATCTAGATATTGACCTCTTACTTAAAGATTATCAATCCGAATGGATGAATGTCGCTCATTAAATCAGCAATTACACAAAGAAAAATACAATCAATAACTGTGGATGTTGAATGCTTAAAACGCAACTCAATTTTTCAAAACTCAAGAAAAACGTGAAAAAGGTTTTGAAGTCGCTTTTGCTAAATCACATCAAAACGAAATATCTTTGGAACGCATATATTCGCGGATCTAGCCGCATCAAAGAATGCTTTGTTGTCTCGTGATAGAACAACTCAAACATGAACATAAAAACAACTTAACGCTCTTACTTTGGAAACTCAAAAGCCAAGGCCGAAGTTGTTAACTTGTCAACAACAGCTTCTCAAGGCATGCTATCAACTAAACGTAATAGATGACCATCTTGAAGAAATTGTTGGCTTACAAAACAAACTCAAAGAGTTTCAAAATGTTGTTTATAAACATGGTGAGTCAATCACAACTATTCAAAAGTTTACTTTAAACCCCAATCCAAATGGATATGGACCTAATCTTACGATTACAAAACCAATGCTTTCAACCAAAGCATTCAAACCAAATCTCGAAGTTTCTAGTGCAATACAAAATTGATGATTCGTTATGAGTGTTGTTGAATATCATCGCCAAGAGGAATTAGATGTCAAGACGAGAGTCGATCAAAAATAGAAAATGTTGTTTATAACAAACCATTTAACTATTCAAAAGTCGTCACTTTCGTCACACCAAAGGATTCTTCTAACACACCTAGGATTATCACAAAAACTCGAGTCTTCTAATGTTGCTCCCCAACCAAATTATGCACAAATTTATGGTCCTTTACCTTCACTCACTGAAGTAAATTCAAAACCCTAAAATCGTCAAATTCTTAAATATTTTGACATTTTCACTCTCGACCTCAAACTTTTAGAACGTGGGATTGAATTTCATTCAAAATAAAGTTGAACATTTTCAACGCTTCTCGCCGGAACAAAGAGATATTTTTTCAGAAAAGACTTTTACCCCATGTTAAAATTTTGAAAAATTGTGCATTATATTGGGAAAGGGAATTTCATAAGGAACTTGGATTGATGAAAATCATTTTGAGAAAACAAACATCTATTTCAATACAAAACGTAAACAGAAAATGTTACGAAAAGATGTTGATCGACTCTTGGAAGATGTTATATGTACGATATCCATAATGTTGTGTTATTCCATACTTTGTCATATGCATCTCGATTATATCTCGCGATTCGTTGATTCGTTGAAATTGTTGAGAATACCGAGAATGTGCATCGATCGAGTCTTTAAAAGTTGAAAATGAACGAATGTTAAACAAGCTCGCATGCAAAACGCCGCCTTCAATGGTGTCAAAAGATTGTCATTCTCGTGAACTCGCTGGCAAAACAAAATCGCCTTCGGGCAAGCAAAACCTTTAATTCAAAACCCGAAAGCAACCGGATGATCAAAACGCTGCCTTGAAATGTCAAATCTCAAAATATGAACAAGAACTTGCAAAAATTAAAAAGGAATATGGTGTCATATTTGATTTACTCAAACAAAATCGTGATGAAGCATCAAACGAACTTGATCATTATCTTGCACACACTAATGAAGTCATGAACTTTTCCAAATCTTCGCTCGAAAATCAAGATTTGGTGCACACTATCATTAAGTTAAGGGAAATGATAGGAAAGTATGAACAAGTTCAGCCTAGCATCATTAAGAAAATTGCACCTGTAACACTTAGCAAACGCACCAGAATGCCTACTTGACAAACCACAAGATACTAATATGCTTCCCTCTATAAACAGAATAGTTGTCTCTTTTCCCAACGTCCCCGACTTCACCAGAGCAATACAAGGAAGAATAGGAAGTTGCGACCTAAGAAAAGAACAACACAGAATGTTGAAGTAGAAGAACACCCTAGGACTTTGAATAAGACTCAAGTTGCACCCAATTTTATATGCGTCCGACAAATGTAATGGAAAAAGTGTTGTAAATCAATGTGAACCTTTAAGTACTTTTGATATTAAGTCCAAGCTTCTTGGTTATATGTCGTAGTATGCTTTCTCGATTGTCATGATAAATGTGTTGCTAAAACTATCTTGTCTCGTTTACGAAATCCTAAGAAACGGAATAATACCTACTAGGCCCACTAAATGCTTCTAAGTCGCGCGGTAAACCACCCTCTTTAGATTCTAAGAAACGCATTGATGTCCCTGTAGTCCCAGTATCACCTCTAAGGAATGTAGTACCACATAGTACATTCACTACGACTAAAGCAAAGACTAGTTGGAGATGGCATAAATAGATACATAATACACTAGGATTTAAATGGATGCCTAAAATCATTGATGTATGTATTTTGACTATAACTGCATCGGAACCCTCTAACTCCTCGGGTTCCACATCTACTACTATTCCATCATCAGGTATCCTGTATCTGGTGTAATGCAGTGATACATCATCATTTGGATTGTTGATAGCGGATGTTCCCGACACATGACAGGCAATCTTAAACTATTATCAAACTTTGTTGCAAAGTTCATTGGCCGTCGGTTCTGGAATGATCACTTTGCAGCTATCATGGGCTACGGAGATTACATCAATGGAAACATCGAAATTAGCAGGTTTATTATGTGGAAGGTCTCGGTCACAATCTGTCTTTCTCGTTGGTGGGTTCTTGATGGAGATTTGGAAGTTGCTTTTGGAGAAAACTTGTTTCATTAAGTGATCTACAAGGAAACTATATTATGTCCGCACTCGCAATTCAAGTGCAGTACATAATCTCAATGCAAGACATGATTGCTTCATCTCCCATTTGTCTACTTTCAAAGGCAACATCAATAAAATCTTGGCTATGGCACGGCGATCTCTCACATTTAAACTTTCAAACCATAACCAACCTTGCTCGACAAAAACTTGTTGAAGGTCTCCCGAGATTCCGGTATTCTAAAGATCACCTTTGCTCGGCTTGTGAACAATGGAAAAGCACTCGCTCATTTTCCTTCAAAGATGGAACACGACTCAAAGGCATGTGCTTCATCTTCTTCACATGGATTTGTGTGCCGATGCGCGTCTGCAGCGATTAATGGCAAACGCTACATCTTGGTAATTGTAGATGACTACTAAATATGGACTTGGGTCTACTTTCTTATAAGCAAAGATCAAGCTCCACAGATGATCATCACCTTTCTCACGAAAATTCAAGTTCAGCTCCGGAACACTGTCAGACAAATCAAAACAGACAAAGGAACTGAATTTGTAAATCAAACTCTTCCAGAATTTTATAAGAAAGGGGAATTGAGCATCAAACATCTATTGCCGCACACCAACAAAATGGAGTTGTTGAAAGAGCGAATCAGACCGTACGTTAGTGGAAGTTGCAAGAACAATGTTAATCAATGCTAAACTTCAGATTACTTGTGGTCGAAGCCATATCAACTGCATGCTACACTCAAAATCGCTCAATGATTACTAAACGCCACAACAAAACACCTTTTGAGCTTATCCACAACAGAAAACCGAATCTCAAACACTTTCATGTATTTGGATCCCTTTGCTACCCAAATAATGATCATGATGACTTTGGAAAGCTCAAAACCAAAGCTGATATTGGAGTCTTTATTGGATCTTGTGAGAATTTAAAGGTTAATGATCCGGAATCGCCGTACAAAGCAGAGGTTATGGAAACGATTCATGCACATTTCGATGAGCTTACAGAGATGGCTTCGGCATAACAACTTAGAACCCGGTCATAACCATTTAAACTTCCCTCATACCCCATCATCACCGACACAAGCCCCAACACTTCGTCCAACAAATGGAAAAGCTATTTGCTCCGTTTAGTGATGACATTGATGAACGCGTGCTCGGTGTATCCGATGTTTCCGCTCAACCGGTCATATTCTAATACCGACATACACACCGCTACAACAACCACTGTTGAAGAAGCACCACCAGTTGACTCTACAACAACAATTGAACAAAATGCTCCCAACGACGATGAACCACCGATGATGTTCGAACAATGAAGTACCCCACCGCGCAGATTTTGATCCAAATGCGTTCTTTAACCCGTTTCTTAATGAAACCGCCGCACGATGTTGGAATCATCTACAAGCCATTTGAATTCTCAAAATCTGCACAATGTATACCAACATCAACCCTCGACACATCGTTGGACAAAAGACCATCCTCTAGAGAATATTATTGGTAACCCGAATCAACCCGTAACGACAAGCGTCTTCACAATACAGACGGTGAACATTGCATTAAAGATGCACTCACCGCCAATCGAACCCAACCTAAAAACATTAAAGATGCAATGACCAAAGACAACTCGATTGAATCCATGCAAGAAGAACTCAATCAGTTTAAACATCTTGAAGTATGGGAATTGGTTGAAAGACCAACAGAGGTCTTCGTCATTGGTCTCAAATGGATTTGGAAAAACAAATTGGATCTTTGAAGGAACCGTAATGAGAAATAAGTCACGTCGGTGGCTAAGGGTTATAAACGGGGAAGAGGGTATTGACTTTTAAGAATCATTCGCTCCGGTTGCTCGTCTTGAGGCTGTTCGGATCTTTCTCGCGTTCGCGACTCATATGAATATAACGTCTTTCGGATGGGCGTCAAAGCGCTTTACGAATGGTCAACTGAAGAAACGGTTTATGTTGGCCCGGAAAGGATTCGTTGATCCCGAGTTTCCGAACCATGTCTACAAACTGAACAAAGCTCTGTATGGACTCAAACAAGCTCCTCGGGCGTGGTATGATAAGTTATCATCCTTTCTTATCGCCAATAATTTCGTAAAAGGTTCGGTCGACCCTACACTCTTCATACAATATCACGGGGCACACATTTTGATCGTTCAAATTTATGTGGATGACATCATTTTTGGGTCAACACATTTAAAATACTCAAACGGTTTTTCAAAACTAATGAAAAAACATTTTGAAATATCCATGATGGGTGATCTTACATTCTTTCTAGGACTTCAAGTTCATCAATCACCCCGTGGTATTTTCTTGAGTCATTCCAAATATGCCCTTGAACTTTTAAACAAATTTGGAATGCAAACCTGTGACACCTATGCCACACCAATGGCACATACCAAGAAACTTGACGCTGATTTACATGGGAAATTGGTGGACCCTACCAAATACCGAAGTATCATTGGGTCTCTCATGTATCTAACATGTGGAAAACTAGAAGGGGGGGTTGAATAGTTTTGCCAATTAAAATTTCCTTTTAAACTATTTAGATTGACTTATGTCAATCTATTTGGATGTGTGTGTTGGATGTTGATAAACAAGCATATAGAGGTAAGTAATGAAAAGATAAGAGTAAAAGCACAAAACCACAACCACTAGTATTTATAGTGGTTAGGCTACGGACACCTTCCTTGCCCTACTCCACTCTCGAAGTCACCTACTCGAGAGTTCGTAATCACTACACCAATCTCCTTATGGCGGAGAAGCCTTCACAACGTCGCCTACCCTTTTTTCGGTGCTAGGCTAACCACCGGGTTCTTTCACTCCAAGGTGAACCACACCTACACAACGTCGCCTACCCTTTATAAGGTACTAGGCTAAGTACCTAGTTCTTTCACTCCAAGGTGAACTACACCTTCACAATGTCGCCTACCCTTTATTAGGTACTAGGCTAAGCACCTAGTTCCATTGCAATGGAGGAACTACTACCACACTACACCAACGACTAATCCCAAATGAGATCTACTCCTTTACAACATCATCAAGGATATCAATATCCTTAGATCTAATACTAGTCTATCTTGTACATCGAAACACACCATATCGAATGTACATCTAAGGCACCTTTCACTAATGCCTTTGACTAGATCTACAAGACACCATTCACTAATGTATTGTGTCTTCACTTCTAAGCACCTTTCACTAATGCTTCTTTGTCTTGACTTCTAAGCACCTTTCACTAATGCTTCTTTGTCTTGACTTCTAAGCACCTACCACAAGTGCTTGTCCTATAGACGATAGATACCCTTCACTAGTATCTTCGTCTTGACACTTGAGACATCTTTCACTAATGTCTTCAACACTACACTTCTTTGGAGAAAGAAAGGAATCATCAACAAGAAGACTTCAATAGCCTTGATGATGAGGAAGTATGGCAACTCATGGACTTGAGCTTGCTCGACTTCAAAGGTGGTGATCTTGCCTTTAAGAGGAACCTAAAAGATCACACAAAAACAAAACTTCAAACATAGATCTCTTGGATCTAAGGTTAGTGAGATTTAACTCAGGGAGAAAGTGTGTTAGAAAGAGGTTAGAAATAATGAAGAAATGGCTCACTATTTATAGAGGAAAAATCCTCTTGTTCCCCGGATCCCACGGATCCCTTCCACTTGGGATCCGGCTAGCACAAAGCTAGGGATCCGTGGAACGCTCCTCTTTGCCCATGGGTATTTTGGTTATGGGTCATGGGTCATGGGTTGAACCATGGATCTTTGGCTAGATACAATGTATCTTTGAGTGCATTGCACTTAGTCACTTGGGTATGGGTTGATCCATGGGTTATGGATATTACCCATGTATGATATAAGCATGATGTCATGCAATGGGTTATGGGTCATGATCCATGGGTTATGGGCTTTGGGTTGTACCCAACTACATTCAATGTATTTGCCCAATGGGTTGTGATACTTAAGTTTCTACCCATTTATATTACCCAATATACTACATGCTAGTTATGTGTATATTTTATCCAAATATGTAAACACTAGTTGTTGTACATATATATTACTTAAATCATAAAATCACTTATACTTGTTTTATTGTTTTATGTGAAAATGTGAATATGTTAGAAACTATTAGTTCAAACCATTTACGTATTTTATTTGTTTCGTTAATATGATTTTACGTTTGTTATCGAAAAAACATTAGAAGATCGTAAAATATAAATAACGCTTTTACGCTTATTTGTATTAACAGTCTCCCCTTTTTGTTGATGACAAAACATAAAATTATTTTAAGGAAAAGCTAAAATTGTAAAAGTTTGAATTTGTAGTTTTTACTTTCTTCTCCCCCTTTTTGTCGAAACAAAAAGTGTTTGAAGGAAAGCAACACATCGTTTTTAAGAAAAACATGTGAAAGAAGTAAAAGTAAAAAGAGATAGAGAACAAGTAACGGGAAAGGATCTCGTCTTTAATCCCCATTGACGAGTCCATCCCTATGTAAGGGCGTCAAGTAAGTGATACTAATCTAGTTTGTTTGTAAATAAGTTTGCAAAAGATTTCGTCTAAGAGACGAATGTGCTCCCCCTTGATGATTGCAATTACGCAAGGGGATGACACGAAATGTAAACCTAGTATTGCAAGTAATTTCCAATGTATTGCTTTGACATAAAGCTCCCCTAGCTTTGGGATGTCAAAGTCTTCATGTGTAAATTGAATAACTACAAAACAAATGTTAGAAAGCAAGTATAATTCACAAATTTCCTGCAAATGTGATTCAAGTTAGTAAAAAGAAAGCTTTCTGTCTCACGGATACCACGGTTCCCTCCTAGTAGGGATCCGTCTAGGCAATTCTGAGGGATTCGTTTTAGCTGCTTAATTTCAGCAAAGGTTATATAACAAGTAATGTTATAAAAAAATAGGATGTGAATACACAGTAATCATATGCTCAACACAATAACACATAGCATGTAATTCCATTCAATAAAACTAGAGTTATGATATACATGACTCTAAAAACTAAGAAAATAAGAAAATACATGACTAGGAATTTCTAAACCAACTATCGCTTGATGCTAGGACACCACTAAAATCTTCTAGCTCAAGTTTTGTTTAGGTTTGATCTCGTCGAAACGTTCGAGGAGATGATAGAATATGAAACGTTGGTCTTCTCGTACTTCATGTATCAAACTTTCAACATGTTGACAATGATAGCAATCTTTGTCATGGCTAGGTAGTGGTGGTGGAAGAAAAGAAATAGCTTGGTGCGAAGGATCAAGTGAAGCGACTTGTGGAGCTTCAAATGATGGAGGGATTGGTGGAGGTGCATTTGAGAATGACTCAACCAAGAATGATGGTGGTGGTAGAGAAATGTCAACTTCCATATGGTCGGGTGGTTGACTTTGATGATTTCTCATAATCCAAATGGGATTATATGATGGAAACGGAGAAAAGGAAGCGGAAGCAAGTGTTGACTCAACACCTTGATTTTGAACCATTATTCCTCCTAATGAGGAGAATGTTGTCAGCGGAAGCGGATGAGATGGCCTAGGAGGCAAGTCCTCTAAATTGTAGAGGTGTGGTGATGATAGTGGGGATGTAAATGAAATAGCTCTAGGAATCAATGGTGATGGTTTAGTGGACATAATATTGTTTGGCCTAGGAGGTATGGTGGTGTTTGGCATTGGTAGTTTTGTGGGTACTATCCTTTTAGGAATTGGTTTGATTGGATGATGGAGGAATCTATCATTTGTTGGCTTGATCGGAGATGATTCGGTTGAAGAGATTTCGTGTATAACACGAGCCTTTTTCATGGGTGGTTCTTTGGTGGATAAGTTACTACTTGGGGTTTTCCTCATGATGAGATGATTTTAGGAGGTTACAAGAGCTAAAAGTTAAGATGAGAGTGATGACTATGGAGGTCCTAACAAAGTGGTTTATAAACCAAGAGATTTGGCAAGTGCATTTAAGCCTTAAGCCACTAGGATTCATTGGAATGTGATGATTAACATGCACAAGAGTCAGCTTTAGAGTTTGCACTGATTTAGGAACTCATTTAAGATGAGATGGAGTGTTTGAGTTAGGAAGATGAGTTGAAATGATTTTTTTAGCAAGATTTGACATAAACTGTCATCCGGATCCCACGGTTCCCTCCTCAGAGGGATCCGTCTAGTCTAATCCTAGGGATCCGGCTTTCAGCAGCTATGAAAGATTGGAAATGATGTTTCTAAGATCTAATACCTATAACATTTTGAGTGTTTCAGTCCTCCTAAGTGTCTTAAATGAAGGGGTGCTTAAGTACTTGAAGGTAATGAGTGATGTGGCTAATGATTGACTTTTATGGAAGGATTTAGAACTTTCAAGAGTACCAATGGATGAGCAAGGATGACACTAAAGATGAGAGTTTCAATTGAGGCTAGATGATCCTAGAGATCAGGTTGTGACTTAGGATAGTGTTTTGAAAAAATATCCTAGAAGCTTTGAGATGGGAAAAACTAGAGTTTGATCAACTTTGATCAATTTTGAGGTAAGGATGATTTATGATCAATTTTGTCATAATCGAAAGATTTCTAAGGCTAATTGTGAGGGATCAAAAAGAATGAAGTGTGAGTTTAAGAGCGGAAGAGTAATGGATAAAAAAAATGAAGCCGTAGATCTACAAGCGTTTTTGAGTGTGATCTAGGTGAGTTATGTGTGAGTAGGAAAGATCAACCTATCTTGATAAGGACCTAATTTGCCTTAAGATACCATGTTTAACTTAGTGTGAGGTGTTCTAAGGATATGTTTGAGATATAATGCTTGCAATTGCATTTTCTGTTTGCCGGATCCCACGGTCCCCTAAGTGTAGGGATCCGTCTAGCACAATCTTTGGGATCCATCCATCTACTCAGCAGGACCTTTACTAAAGGTATGCAATGATCTTGACAATGCATTATATCTCAAGGATAGTCTAAAAAGAGTTCTACTACTAGGATATCAAATGTAAGATGTTTTATTTCATGAAAGAAATTGGATTACATTGATAAAGCACGAGTACAAGAGATTTGATCCTATTTTGGAATACTACTAGGTTCCTTGAGTGTTTTCGCTAGGAGGATCATTATGTGATTGATGAGTGTTGGTGGAATCAAGAATGAAGAAAGTCTTCATGAGAGATATGTTTAGCGGTTCCATCATCTTGTTCACAAGTACGTACAACGGACTTTGAAATTGAGAATGGAAGTGCATAACATTATGATATAGGCGTGTCAAGAACATTCCATAAGGGATGAGTTTATTCTTGGAGCCTTGAATATTTGCAATTTTCCTTGCGAAGAAGTAGGCGAGATTGTATGGTTGTTGTGTTAGCAAACAGTACAACATGTGAGCATAACAAGCGGGAAGAATTTCTCGATTTCCCCTAAGACTCCAAACATTTTCACGTAGGATGAGTGCAAGAGGCTTGTACTCTTCTCGGATATCCCTTGTAAAGATAATGTTTGGATCGGAGTAGTATGGTCGAGGTTTGCATATCATGCGATTTAAATCTTCCGGAGAGGGTATGTGTGAACAATATGGACTATTTTCTTCACGAAAGTTAAAGAGAGAATCAAGAGACCAATCTTTGGTGAAGGCACATTGTCCATGATTTGGAATCCGAAGGATGTGAGCAAAATGCCCAAGGGTTAGAGTGAACTTTTGGTTTTTGATATAAAACCAAAGAGATAGAGAGCGATCCTCATTACGAACGAGTTCGACTTGACGGAAGAATTCCATTATGAACCTTGGACATATCTTCTCGTTGATTTCAAGAAGACATTCTAGTCCTATGGCTCGGAAAGAGGTATTGATACCTTCTTCGAATTGTAGAGAGGTGTCTACTATACGTCATTCGTGGAAGTGACGGTTTTCGAGATTATTGAACCCACGGACATGATTGCCAGGTGTGTTGGGTTCGAGAGAGAGGTTCGAAGTGTAGACGCTAGTGAGTGAAAAATCAAACTCATATTCATGCGTCATAGTTGAACCTATAGAAATGATAAGTTAATAAAAAGAGATGTTTGTGGTTAACCTATGATAATCTAATGTTTTTACTAGATTTTTATTAACAATGGTATTTAACATTTTAACTTACTCAAGGTTTTGACTTTCTAGTAGATTATTACATTTAGAAAGATAGTGGTTTTTAATTTGCATGAAAAACTGTTTTCCAGTAGGACGGATCCCACGGTTCTTTAACAAAAGGGATCCGGCTAGTATATCTTCCGGGATCCATGGATCTGAAGTAACAGAAACATAGGTTTTCCAGTTTTATACCACGAAATATGTTTTATCCTACATTTTCTTTTAGCATGCATACATGACTTCTAATGTATCACGAAAGAATATAAAACATATAAATCAAGATAAGTGACAAACACATTATGATAATAATAAACTAGTAATGTTGCATTTCAATACTAAGGATGATACAAAGGATTGGGTATATAACCCCAATGTAGATTAACAACACAAAGTAAATGTCTCCGTATGTGAACTTCATCATAGGGAACACAAGTGCGATGAGTGTTAGGGTGATGAGCACGAGTGCGATGTAAACCATGTTGATGACGGATCTTCTTGGTTTCGGTTGAGATGGAATGAGGAGGAAGATGAAATTTTTGAAATTGGAAGATTTGAAAAAGTGAGGTTTTGGTAGAGTTGGCCGACGGTGGGGTTATTTATAGGGAAGGAGGAATTTTTGAAATTCGTGTTTTGTTTTATTATTGGATTTAAAAGAAACAAAACAAAGTTTTATATATCACGACTTTAGACGAGAAATAAAACACGTATGTGATAAAAAGGCTTCCTAATGAAACTTCATGTAAAACATGTATAAGCACAAAAGATAATCATATAAATACCTAAATAGGTATACTTAATTATCAATCAAAGTAAAAAGAGAATCATACCTCTAGCGTACTTAGGAATGTCTTTACAAATGAAACAACAAATGTCACTTAGATGATTCCCGCTCCTTTGCGTTCAAGATACCGTCTTAAGGAATGTATTCTTGTTACCAAGCGACTCCTAAAGCTAGGTGGGTATGAGCTTTGACTAATCAACATGACAAAGAAGATTAGTGAAATTAAATTAAAAAGTAAATAAGAAAAATGTTGTTATCAAATCAACATCCAAACATATAGTTTTGAAAAACATGGTGTTTGTTTAAAAAAAAACTTTCTTTGTAGTTTTCAATTAACTATGGATCGTATCAAGTTTTTAAAGTACAATATAGTTCAAGAAACTTGGTAACAAAGTTCTGATGCCAATTGTGGAAAACTAGAAGGGGGGGGGGGTTGAATAGTTTTGCCAATTAAAACTTCCTTTTAATCTATTTAGATCGACTTATGTCAATCTATTTGGATGTGTGTGTTGGATGTTGATAAACAAGCATATAGAGGTAAGTAATGAAAAGATAAGAGTAAGAAGCACAAAACCACAACACGAGTATTTATAGTGGTTCGGCTACAAGGACACCTTCCTTGCCCTACTCCACTCCCCGAGTCACCTACTCGAGAGTTCGTAATCACTACACCAATCTCCTTATGGCGGAGAAGCCTTCACAACGTCGCCTACCCTTTTTTCCGGTGCTAGGCTAACCACCGGGTTCTTTCACTCCAAGGTGAACCACACCTACACAACGTCGCCTACCCTTTATAAGGTACTAGGCTAAGTACCTAGTTCTTTCACTCCAAGGTGAACTACACCTTCACAACGTCGCCTACCCTTTATTAGGTACTAGGCTAAGAACCTAGTTCCATTGCAATGGAGGAACTACTACCACACTACACCAACGACTAATCCCAAAGGAGATCTACTCCTTTACAACATCATCAAGGATATCAATATCCTTGGATCTAATACTAGTCTATCTTGTACATCGAAACACACCATATCGAATGTACATCTAAGGCACCTTTCACTAATGCCTTTGACTAGATCTACAAGACACCTTTCACTAATGTCTTGTGTCTTCACTTCTAAGCACCTTTCACTAATGCTTCTTTGTCTTGACTTCTAAGCACCTTTCACTAATGCTTCTTTGTCTTGACTTCTAAGCACCTACCACAAGTGCTTGTCCTATAGACGATAGATACCCTTCACTAGTATCTTCGTCTTGACACTTGAGACATCTTTCACTAATGTCTTCAACACTACACTTCTTTGGAGAAAGAAAGGAATCATCAACAAGAAGACTTCAGTAGCCTTGATGATGAGGAAGTATGGCAACTCATGGACTTGAGCTTGCTCGACTTCAAAGGTGGTGATCTTGCCTTTAAGAGGAACCTAAAAGATCACACAAAAACAAAACTACAAACATAGATCTCTTGGATCTAAGGTTAGTGAGATTTAACTCAGGGGAGAAAGTGTGTTAGAAAGAGGTTAGAAATAATGAAGAAATGACTCACTATTTATAGAGGAAAAATCCTACTGTTCCCCTGATCCCACGGATCCCTTCCACTTGGGATCCGGCTAGCACAAAGCTAGGGATCCGTGGAACGCTCCTCTTTGCCCATGGGTATTTTGGTTATGGGTCATGGGTCATGGGTTTAACCATGGATCTTTGGCTAGATACAATGTATCTTTGAGTGCATTGCACTTAGTCACTTGGGTATGGGTTGATCCATGGGTTATGGATATTATCCATGTATGATATAAGCATGATGTCATGCAATGGGTTATGGGTCATGATCAATGGGTTATGGGCTTTGGGTTGTACCCAACTACATTCAATGTATTTGCCCAATGGGTTGTGATACTTAAGTTTCTACCCATTTATATTACCCAATATACTACATGCTAGTTATGTGTATATTTTATCCAAATATGTAAACACTAGTTGCTATACATATATATTACTTAAATCATAAAATCACTTATACTTGTTTTAGTGTTTTATGTGAAAATGTGAATATGTTAGAAACTATTAGTTCAAACCATTTACGTATTTTATTTGTTTCGTTAATATGATTTTACGTTTGTTATCGACAAAACATTAGAAGATCGTAAAATATAAATATACGTTTTTACGGCTTATTTGTATTAACATAACAGCTAGCAGGCCTGATATTGTTTTTGCCGTATATCTTTGCTCCCGTTATCAGTCGAGACCAACTGAAACCCACTTCTCCGAGGCTAAAACAATCCTCCGATATATCAAGGGAACCATTAACTTGGGGATCTGGTATCCGAAGGATTCTGGTTTTGAACTAATAGTTTTTTAGACGCTAATCACGCGGATGCTTAGATTCACGAAAAAGTACTTCGGAGCATTACAATTTCTTGTGATAAACTGGTGTCATGGCAATCGAAGAAGCGAGGATTGTGACGTCGCTGTCCTCAACAGAAGCCAAATATGTAGCCATGTCAGCGTGTTGTGCTCAAGTCATTTGGATGAGAACACAACTCAAAGACTATGGTTATGTATTTGACAGAATCCCGATGTAATGCGACAATCGGAGTGCTATTGCGATCTCGTGCAACTCTGTTCAACATTCGAAATCAAAGCACATCGATCTTCGATATCATTTCATCAAGGAGCACGTGGAACAGAGTACTGTTGAATTATACTTTGTGGGTACTGAATACCAATTGGCAGATCTTCTCACCAAAGCCTTAGCTCCTGCTAGGTTTAATGAGTTGGTCCACCGGATTGGTATGAGGTGTTTGACTTCAGAGGAACTGGATGAACTTTTAAAACATTCTTGAAACAGTCAAACACCAAAACCTCTTTTGTAAATATTTTTCAAAAACAAAATACAAAAATATAAAATCTGATAAAACACCAAAAATATTCTTCTATCTATATTTCTTTTAACATTGCAAGTACAAACCTTCCGTCAACACTTTATTCTTTCAAACTTCAGTATTTTCTCGATCAAGTGTTGAGGGGGAGAAAGCTGATATTTTTCGGTTTCATAAAACCTTGTACTTGCATGTTACCTTATCCCGGTTGTTTCTTTAATAATGGTGGTCACATTTCTGGTTTACTGACACTCCTCGCACTCAAATTTATAAAATTTCATTATTTCTTAACTTGAGGGGGAGTGTCGTTAAGTTTCTTTCCAAATATCCTTCGTTTGGTAACCAAAATTGAAGTTATGGGCATTGGTTGTAAATGGTTAAGGTGGAGGGACTAATTGTGTCAAAAGTTCTAAATTATTTTAACAAAAACACTCCACCTAACCACATTAACTCTTCTCATTTATTACTCAACTACCCAATCTTACGCATAATATTCATCCGACAAATCAGTGTTTTTGATCCCTTATCTGTAAGTGTTTTATCAATCTTTGGGTTAATACAAACATGGGTTTTGATTTGTTTAAGAATCCAACGGTTCAATATTGTGTTTGAGGAAGATTTGTGTTCTACGCGTAAGCCGTAAACACAAATGCTTCATTGGTGTGTTTGGACTAATAAAAATGATGTTAAAAGGCTCAAATGTTCTTATTATAAACGTTTTCATCATTCAAATCCACCCAGAAACATGAATTGGACGTTTTTCAATTTAGGGTTCTTAAGCGTAAGTTTGGGGATTTTCAATATTGAGTGTTTTTGGTTAAAAATATTGTCATATGATGTTGTTTACAATGTTAATTGACCATAATCATGCTTGGAATCAACCCAGAAACACGAATTGCCCTTAAATTGGAAATTAGGGTTTATGTTCTTAAGAATTGGGTATTTTTTATTGGCCTTGATTTTGATTTTATAACTTGGATAGAACAACTCACTATGCTTCTTAGACCTTACAGAACAAGTTTGGTGCAATTCCTATGGCTAGATAACTTACACGTAGAAATTAGGCCTTAGGGTTTAGGTTTACGCGTAACATATGTTCTTCGCATAACTGTCTAATTGAGTGTTAGTGATTAAATCTGAAAGAATTGAATGTAGATGATAATTTTGTGTTATGGTGAATCTATTTCAGGTTTCAACGCGTGTATAACTCAGAATCAAGGTTACTTGCCATCTATGCATAAGGATCACCTTACGCGTAGCATGTTATGCGTAAGAGAAATCTTACGCGTAACGTTTACGCGTAAGGTTCTACATTGGGGAGTACGCGTATCCTGTGAAGGATATGCGTAAACAGTAACCTCTACGCATAAGGTTGACTCTTACAAGTAAGCCTTACGCGTAAGGTTCCATATACGCTTACGCGTAAGCTCTACGCATATGGACCTCTTTTCCTACGCGTAATATTTCTTACGCGTAAGTCAAGAACCTACGCATAAGCTTACGTTTACGCGTATAATCACTCATGTTTACGCATAAGCTTGCCATTTCTACGCCTAAGCCTAGTTTTAACCTTAATTATGAATTGTTACGCGTGCAAACTTGTAAATAAATAAATCATAACGCCACGAAACCAATAATGTCACTAATAAGCTTAAACGTTTAATAAGTTGTGAAAAATAAGTGAAAACTTGGACTTTAAAACTCAAAGTTAACCAACTCACGATAATTATCACGACGTCTTTGGACTATTGGACAAATAAGTGACATTGGACTCGTAACAATCATCGACATATCACATTCAATAATTAGACAATAAAACCAACTGTTGACTAACGTAATGTCTTTCGATATGTTGGTTCTTTTGGCTAAATATCTTTCAGATCACGACATGGACGCTCAAATGCAAAACGTGGAAGCACCAAACATTCTCACCATTGAAGATCTCTTCCCTAATGGCTATCCAATGAAGATCGGAAAGAATAACCTTCGTGTTGATTTTGATAGTATCACCTGCTCAGAGTCTTCTTGTCTGATTGTTGTGGACATTCTAAAGAATCACCCTTATCAGAACATGCTCACCAACTCTTTACAGGTCGAGATCTACATTCACCAGTTCTGGCATACAATGCGAAAGATCAAAGGTCAAAATGCTGTGACGGTGACGCTCAACCACAAACAAGTCACCATCACACCAGCAAACTTAAGGGCTATTTTTCTCATTCCCACCATTGAGCCAACCGAATACAATGCCACACCAACTAAAGAGGCCGTTCTGCAATTCATGATCGACATTGGTTATGACGAAACTTCAGGAGTAATCACAAAGCATTCATACGTGGATCTTAAGAATATTCCTCAGCCATGGAGAACCCTCTACATTATCATCACCAAATCCATTTCTAGACGTGATAGTGGTTATGAGCATCCCAAGCTCATGGAACTACAGATCTTTTGGGCTTTGGTCAACATGAAACACATTGAAGTTGAAGCTCTGATATGGGACGACATGATGTCTTTCCTCAAAAAGCTTGGCTCCAAGATCCCATATATCAGATATACCAAACTGTTGATCCAAAGAGCTATAGGGAATAATCCTGATATCCCCTTGAGACTTAATGACCCCAACAATCACTCCATGTTGTACGAGCCTACACTCACAGTCAGATTTAAGGAATCAACAACAAAGAAACAAGGTGCAGTGTTGCCAAATCACCTTCTAACTGATGAAGTCAAACAACTTTATTCATACAAAAGGTATCTGGTAGCGGTTGATGAAGGCAAAGTAGGTTTTTTTGATGAAAAGTCCTCTAGTACACCTACTAGGAAAACCGGAGAGGCAAGCAGGGAGTGTTACAAGAACTGAGAGTCAAAGAAAGTTTCCTAAGAGGTCACATACTCTCAAAAGGAAAGTTCCCTCTAAGAAAGCTATTCATATTCCTATTCCCAAGCCTGAACCACAACGAAAGCTACTGGATGAAAGCTCGAGGAAACTGAATCGACGAAGAGATCACCTACTCTGAAACTGCAATCGATGACACTCCAACAGTAGCTAAACCTCCTAGTCCAATAGCTGAAAAAGGCAAAGGAAAAACTCTTGTGCTTGAGCATGATAAGGAAAGTTCTGAAGAAGAACCAGTTGATGAGGAAAGAGAATATCAAAAGAAGTTGAAGAACCTCAGACTCAAATATCTTGCCGATGAATTCGTAAAGGATCAAACTTGTGGCCCCGGAGGGTCAAGTGGTGGTGCACTATCTACACCAGTTCCTGATGCGCTTAATCAACCCGATAAGGGAACTGGTACCACCACCCACGATCCACAACAACAACGACTGGAAGATACCATCACCTATGAATTTGAGGAACCTGAAAAGGAGAAGTCTGAGAAAGAAAAAGCTGATGAAGAAGCCAAGATTGAGGCAGAACAATTGGCCAAGTCTGGAAAAGATGACGAAGTTGAATATGATGATTTTCTTCTAGATAGTCCGCACGCTCAAAGAAGAAACTTCTGAACCAGCAAAGGATCCCGAGTCTCCTCATATCTCATCATCATCAGATTCATCCTCTCATTCATCTCCACCACCATCTAAAGGAACAACTAGATCCACATCTAAATCTGTGAAGAAACCAACTGACTCTTGGATATCCCGGGCTAAGACAAAGATAGTCAAAGCTATCAAGCAAGTCAAGAAGAAAGATGTGATCAACAAAAAGCTTAATCAACTTGCTGATAGAATAAACTTTCTTCAAGACGGGATAAATGAGTTGTTGAAAGAAAGGGAGCATACCCAGAAGTTTATCAAAGGAGATTTCCAAAAGGAAATGGAGAAGACGGCAAGAGAATATACTCACAAGTTTCTTCTCGACACTGTTCCTGGCATTACAAGGGAGATGTTCACCAGATAGCTCTATCCTAATCTCATGAAATTGGTCAAGCAAACAATGCAAACCACCCCGGTAAAGATGACGATCAATCTAATGGAGCCTGCAGTTCTCTCTGATGCTGAGTTGATTTCCAAGCTGGTGCTACAAACGGGTAAACGATCTGCAACTTTCACCTCTGACGAAAGTAAACTATTTGAGGCATTACTGGAATATCAACTCAAGGCTTCATGCAAGGAGCCAGCTGAAAGGCCTAAACGTCCAAGAGATGATGATGATAAGGATAAAGAGAAAGATCAAGAGCCTAAACGCCTGAATAAAACTGATGAATCATCATCCATGCCGCCTCCACCCCAAAGGACTCCATCTCAACAACGATCTCCTCCACGCTCTTCTGCTGACAAACCTCAGGTCTCTGAGTTACCTCGACAGAGAAAACCGGTGATCACTTCGAAGTACACGTGGTGGACGATGAGGAAGTCCATGAGCCCCAACAACAACCCACCTCTCCCGCTTCAACAAAGAAACCAGCATCCTCATCTAGGCCAAAGAAGAAGAAGAAGACACCAAAGGCTGATGTCGTCTCATGGCTAGACGAAGATGACACCGAGTTTGAATGGTTCTCTACACTTGTTGATGCTACTCCCGCCCTAACTGATGATCAAGATATGGTAGAAGGTCGAACATTGGAGCATGCTAAGTTACTTCAAGAGAAGTTTCGGGTGAAGAAGATGACCAAGTCAGAGTTAAAACGCATCAAGAATGAATCTTTTCAACTGCTCAAAGACAGCTCGGAAAGTGCTATCGAAGTTGAATACCATCTTGAAAACATAGCACGAGCCATGTCTAACAACATCGATTGGCTCAACCCTGAAGCTAACATTGACTTCACACGAAAAGACAATGCTCCATATTACATCGACTGGACCAGACCTCTACCAACGATTGGCCATCCAGATCAACCTAAGATTCCATTTCGCTATTTTTTTAATAAAGACCTGGAATTTCTTCTACACGGTAGCGATGGTTCAAATAAATACGCTACATCACTTACACTTCCGTTCCCGGCAGCCATATACTCCAACTGCATAGCCATCGAGGAAAAGGCTACTCACATGTTTTCTAACAACGTGGAACAGTATCACATTGATGCAATGTATGGGATTCACCATTGGCTGGAACGTCGAAGAATCTACTACAAAAGCTGCCAGGTTCGAAGGTCTAAACATGAAGTGTACAGTGATAAAGGGATCGTTGCTGTTAAGCATGTAGCTCTCTCGTCTAAATGGGATTACACTTTCCTCAATAAAATCGTGGTCAAAAGACAAGATGAAAGGGACTATGATTTCTGTGAAGCGGACTTTCAGAATTTGTCTCTCAATGACATTGAAGATCTGTATCTTGCCAAGGTACAGGGAAGAATGAGACAATTCTCGACAGAAATCCAACGTGAATACATCAAGTCCTTGCTAATCTTCATCAGAAGCATAGTGATCCAGGAACGTGTAGAAGATTTACAACTTGCCGTTGAATCGTATCAGAAACGTGTCAACCTCACCAGACCTCAGCTAGAACTTCCTGACATCAACCATCTTCCACAATACACTCTCATCAGCAAACCTATAAATAATTCTTGTAAACCCTCACTTGAGGGTTGGTTGTTCAATTCACTCATTCACTCTTACGCATAACTCTTCATATTATCATACGTATATGTGTGTGTGTTTGTTCATCCGATCTCTTCTTATCTATTTCTTCTATTGATGCTTGTGTTATGAATATGAGAACCTAACAAATAACTTCTATCATCTCCTTCCCTATGCTCTTATATGAACAATACTTGGCAATTACTTAGGTATGATTATAAAAGGAGAAAATGAGAATCATGAGTTGAAGAATTAAAAGAAATGCAAAGAAAGGGTGAAAAGAAATAGCCAAATCTAGCCATAACTTCCTCAAAGACTTCATCATTTAATAAAACTTTCCCTCACTACTTTTTCGATGATTCCTCCCCACAATCAATAGAGACTTTCCCTTATCATTCTTGTTGTTATTTGCCATAGCTGGTTTTGGTTGTGCCGAGTTTTGGAAACAATTTCTCTACAGTTTTTTTCAAAGCTAATCACTCTAAACTAGGGTTTGAGTATTGATTTATCATGAAAGGAAAGGAATGGAACTATGTTGCCCTAGTTTCTTCCTAGTTAAATGATAACTCTTCATTATTATCATGCAGTTAATTTATTTCGGTTGTGCCAATTTAATGTTTTCAAGCCCTACTCTAGGCTGGTTGTGCGATTTAATGACGTTAAGTTATCTTTACAAATATTGTCCTTGAAGTATAACTGGCGGGAGAGACTAAGACGAGTGAAATGACAATAATGCCCTTAGTGACGAGGCACTTAACGAGAAACATAACGAAGGTTAGCAGAAAGTAACTCTCGGTGGCTTTTTTGCAAAAATATGAAATATTAATGTCGTTTTTGCAATAACTTTTGTTTTGGTGTATGTTTTGCGCATTTAGACTACTTTAGGAACCATTTTTGTAATTTACCATATTTTTAATGTATTAGTATCATCAACCTATTGCTCCAATGCCAAATTTCTACAAAAAAAAAAAAAAAAAAAAAAAAAGTACACTAAAATAAGGCTAACATAGTGAAGCATTAATTGCAAAGTCCATGCTTCAACCTCTTATAGATTTACAATATTTTGAGTAAAGCTATTGGAAAAGTCATCTCTAGCAATGATAAAAAAGTCTTTGTAAAAACTTCATTGCGTATGCTCTTATAAAGAGTGTCTCTTTTCTTGAAACTTGAACTTAAATTAATATAATTTGCCTAAATTTAACTTAAGTATTTCTTAAACTTGATAACTTTTAAAAAACTTGACAACTTAAATTATGTTTTTTCTTGATCAATTTCAAAATTAACAACTTTTCTAAAACACAACGCTTTGCATCAATGGTCGAATCAGAATCACAATTTCGCAAGTATAATTATTTGTTGCTATATACCATCGCTTTGCGCGGTTAGTCGTTTAATATCTCTAAACGACAAATGTATTTTCAAGAGTAATATATGAATACTGGTACTGTATTCCTTTTATGCATTATTTACTTGTACGGTGATGTATATGTAGATGTATAGAGTATAACTGATCTTGCTTGTAAAATACTTGAAGTTATCATTCTTCAATATCACTAACTACTAGCAATTTATTCAAAACTGAAACTACGACTACTGTATGTGTATGTGTGAGTTTTCAATATGTCCTTGAGGTTAAAATTTTGAGATTATAATAAGTGGCGGATCTAGGATTTCGGGATAGGGTATGCACATTTTTAACAAGTTAATACTCCCTCCGTCCCAAAATAATGGTCCCCCGACAAAAAACACATAGTTTAAGAAAAGTGCATTTATTACAGCTTTCTCTTTCTTACTTTTTGACAGAATGACAGTTTTACCCTTAAGTAATTAATTAAGGCATTCTTTAAAGTTTGTAATAATAATTTCAAACAAGGGCAATATAGTAAACTTGATCAAATATTCCTTTCTATATCTAGCATGGACAATTAATTTGGGACATACAAAAAAGAAAATGTGGACAATAAAATTGGGACGGAGGGAGTAATATATTCGGTTTTTCGAGTCGGGTTTTTTGGGATTTGGGTTAGGCATGGTTATTTTGTCCAAGATATTAAGTTGATCTGCTTTGTCAAGTTTGCGTTATTCGAGCTTATATCATTTAGTTGGTTTAGAGTATTTAACTTAAATCGGGTTGGTTTGGTGTTGTTCGGATAAGTCAAAAGTAAAGCTCATCTCATATTTGTAATAACGTTAATGTTAAATTCGTAAGTTTTAATCATAGTTCTTGATTTTAAATGATAACCTTAATATCTGAACATTAATGGAGCTCAATGTAAAAAAAAAAAAAAATAATAAAAAAAAAAATTTGAATGTAAAACAATATGTGCAAGTTTCACTTTTGATTGTTGGACCTTCGGGGACTAAAATAGGTGGGCTCATAGTACAATACTAGACGAGTACCCGCGCCTAGCGGCAGCTTTTTTTAGCGTCAGATAATTAATGATCTGTGATATTGTGGTAAGTGTTTTGTGTAGCGTTTAAAATAGAACGTGAACCGATGAAAATGCAATTGCAAACGGTTGTACTATACGATAATTAAAGTCTAGACAAAATTCTTAACATCTATCAAACAACATATAAAATCATTTAATGAAAATGAAAGTAAACATTACATCAGTTATGGGATAAAAACTAACAACACACGTTATTTGTCTCGTAAAAACTAACAAGGATGGGATTAATGGTGACCAAAATTAGCGTGAATACGATTAGCCAAAATAAAATAAAAATTGGCTAATTTTAGCTATTTTGTAAAAGATTTGGGCACATTTAGCCCATCTTTTTTTTTGAAATGAGCGTATTTAGCCTATTGAAAAGTAAATGTGCACTAACGGGCACATATTTTCTCATAATTGTAAAACATTATAATCGTTTTTGAAGAAAAACTTATAGATAATATATTTATATAGCGGCAGTCGTGTTGTGTTAAAAAAAAGTGTATGGGTTCTAAACAAAAAATAATAAAAGTTTGAAGATTTGAGGATTAAACATAACGTTTTGAAACCCGGTTCGACCCGGGTGGTTCAACCGTTTGAACCGTTCCCGTCAAAAAACGGGTCGATTTAAACCGAGTCAATATGACAGGTTGGGTCAAAACGGGTCAAATTAAACGGTCAACCCACGGGTTTGAAGTGTCTTGGGTCAACCCGTTTTCGATATGTGTTAATAGTTTCAAATTTTTACTTTTTACTTTTTGGTTTTTCCTTTATATATAATATAGCAGGGTACCCACGCGTTGCAGCGGCGAGTACCCTGTGACGATTAACCGGAGAAATAGATCTCGATGAGACCTGATTCACCAATTTGTATCGGTTTTAACGGGTCATCTCTAGTTCGTTTCCGGATGGCTGTTATTGGTTAGCCGAACCGTTGGCGACACCGGTTTTCGGTTGAACCCGTTGGTCCGGTCCGATTTTTAAAACTATATGTACCATCAACTTGTTAGCTTGTATGAAGCTTTGTGTGTTTTATTAATTTGTACAATGTGTATAATAACATGTACTTTTTATTTTATGGTGTTTTAAAAATAACATTAATTAGTGTGTTTAATTATTTTATATTTAGAATTATGTTGTAGCTTGTTTAAATTGTACATTGTGAAAATTTTATTGTACTTTTTAATGAGGGGTGTTTTAATTCGTTGTTTTTAACTTGGTAGATATGCTTTTAATTGGTTGTACAATGTGAATAAATTATTGTACTTTTAAGTAATGAGGTGTTTTAATAAGAGTATTAATTACACAAATATATTTCTCTCTCATTTGACCATTAAACTTTTTCACTTTTCCACTTTGACTGCTTTTCCATTTTATGTAGTATAGATTAAAAGTTTACAATTTCACATCATATTAGGCTAATCAAAAGTTCAACCTACATTTAAACGATTCACTTACTTCTTCTTCATTAGAACCGCCTGAATTCAAAACTAACCAAAAGTACTTCTTTTTCTTTTCTTTCATCTTGAACAAAGGCATTTTAAACTAGGGCGTGCATTCAAAATTTTCATGTATTCCAGATTAAATTTTTAGTGTATTTTGTTGTTACTTTTGAAGAAAAACAATTTTTTTACACTACTAAAAATTTACACAGGGTATGCATGTGTATAAGCTAGATCCGCCCCTGATTATAATGGGTATGTTTGACAAAAATAGATTGTGCTGATGCTGTTGGTGATGCTGATTCTGTTGCTGAAAAAGATTATAAAAAAAGATTATTTTTATAAGCTACATGAAGTAACATTTTATTTTCAGAGATTATGGAAAATTATTTTTTTAATAATCTCTTATAAGTTCTGTCTACCAAACAAAGATTATTTTTTAGGTAGCTTATTTTTTTTAAAAATAAGCATAATCTCTCCATAATCTCATGTATTACTTAAAAAGACCGAATGCTTATTTTTGAAATTTTAAATTTTAAAAATTTAAATTAATATAGTTTGGCTAAATTACCTTCAATTATCTCTTAATACACTTTAAACTTGATCAATTTTAAATTTGACAACTTTTCAAAAATACACACCATATTAATCTTAAAAAACATGCTTTTTATTTAAAAATACACGCGCTTAGCATCAAAGGTCTATCCAGAATCACGATTTCGCTAGTTTAATTATTTGCCTATATACCGTCGCTTTACGTGGGTATACATCTAGCAATTCTAAATGTGTTTGTGCTTTTTCTTTGTGTGCATAATTTTATGAGATTATATGTTAAAGTAAAAAAATGTATCATTTGATGTGATATGCAAGAACAAACAGAAGGTAGAGATCAAGCTGAAAATGACAAAAAATGAAATGACTAAACTATTCTCATGTGCCTAGCACGTAACATGAGATAACGAGAAATTTAATGTCGTTATGAAATTGGACTAGCGGCAAACAACATTTCAAACGTTTGAGGAGGACTGCAGCAATTCTGTCGAAATTTAGATTACATATAAAATCTGCAAAACCTTGAGGACTAAACGTGTAATTTACTCTAATTATAAGAAAGTGGTGAGGCCCCTCTTCGCCTCTCTTTTCCGTGAGCAGAGAGCAATGTACCATCTCTATATTTTGTCTTTTTATATGAAGAACACACAACAACTATGGAACATGCCAACGTTTTGCTTTTTCACATGCTCATTGCGAAACTGTTGTTTCATTTACTTTATATACCCCTCTTATATTAATTGTTTACGTTGCACTACAACAAAATGAGGCTATTGCAACATTTAACCAGCAACATTTTTAAAAGATGTTGCCTATGTTACAACATTGGTCAAAAAGCAACATTTTTAGAATAAGTGTTGCATATTAAGATTTAAACTAACACTTTTGTTCGAAGTGTTGCAAAATTCGTAACTTAAAGTAACACTTTAAAAAATTGTTGCAATTGTTGATGTTTAATGACAACACTTAGTTTAAAGTGTCGCACATTTTATAGATAATTGCAACACTAAAAAAATGTTGCTTTGTTAAAGTGTAATGACATAACGAGTAACAAGGGATGCTAAACGAGGGACGGGAAACTAAAATTCATCACATGAGAACGCTGAAATTCGTTTATCAAGCTAGATTAATCCCGATCATTCATTAAGTATATAGATCATAAGCAAACATACATGAACATATAAACGAGCTATGTGTTGCAAATATTCTATTTAGACATTCCCTCAAATACTTGTTAATCACATTTTGCATATATAAAAATAAAAAAACAAGCAATTGACCGGTAAGTAACAAAGAAAAATCAATACGGAGCAGTATAATGATTGAAATATTGCTTGTACCATTATCGAAAAGGAAAATATGAAAAATTCTGACATCAAATCTCATATGCATGAAAATCTTGGTTTGTTCGGAAATTCCTAGTTCACTTCCCTATTGTCGTATTTCCAATGTGGTGCCAGAGAAGCTTTAAAAAAACACTGTATTAATAAATATAATTTGATTAAAGTTGAATAAGAGGAAAGGGAATGAGGGAAAAGGGGAAACGTGGTGTACATGAAAATGTTCAAAATAAAAAATTTACATGAAGAATTTGGCGGGGAGGAAATATAGCGGGAAGTGAAAACTAGTCTTTCCCGCCAATTTTATAAGTAAATGTGATTACTAAGGTTTATAATAGGTGGTAGTCATTCTTTCAAAAATTGGATTTTAATTGACCCGGCGTCATCGTGAGTCAACAGGTTATTGGTTTAATTGATTCGACCGTCAAGTCAACTCGGTTTTTTATTAAAAATTTTTTTTTTCAACCGGTTACCACCGGTCAACCCGTCTTTTATTAAAAAAACTGTTGAGTTTGAAAACCGGATTACCGTTCACTTAAAACCCGACGAGTGTAACCGGTTAACCCGTTTTTAAAAACCCGATTCTTTTACCCGTTTTTTGGCCAGACCCGGTTCGACCGGCCGGGTCGAACTGGTTTCAAAACACTAGACCACTTTCTCTTTTATTACAAGTAATACCTTCTTTAGTATCCAATTTATTGACAGGTAAAGACAGCTTTATATATTTTTTGGTTCCGTATCTTTTGAATTTTAATATTTTTCACTTGTCAAACTTTAAAACTTTTGTTTCATATTTTTCGTTTGTTTATTACTTTTGACATATAAAACTTCTTATTTTTTGTCCTTTTTTTTTCTCAGTTTGGTAATATAACAATATTACAAAGAAAAAAAAATAAAATTAAGAGGTATTACGGTATTATTTGCAATTTAGGGGTACCAATAACCAACCTTTTATTATTATCAAACCCAAAGTGTGTTCGAACATTATTGTGGGGGTGTTTATCGAATTACTTTGATAAAAAAATAGCGTCGTGGACACAATTGATTTTTCACCAAAATAATGTGTGTATATCCATCTAATAGCGTATGAGAGTTTCAACCCAAATGTTAAAGCCCATACACCCGAAACAAGCCCAAGATAGGCCCATAAAGGCCAGAAACCATCACAATTGTGGCTAGGAAGCAAGTTCTCTAACATGTCAACAGAAAACCAATCCGGATAACACAGTCAGACAAAGGCTAAACTTAAATCTTACCTCAAAGGGTCGTTGTAACAGGTAACATGTGTAATTACCTCCCATGGGATAGAGGTAGTGATGCGAATATCTCGCTAATACATGCAATCATGCATAAAACATTCCATGCACCTAGCGGAACCAAGAATGTCACTCTATATGTCATTTTTGTCTTCTCATTTGGATGTCTACCACATTGACCATCCTTAACTAGTGGATCGCATTCATGGGTAGCACAAAACTCTAAGTGCATCCCCATAAATACCAGCTCATTTCCATGAAATAAGCCTAGTCATAACTCACCTCGAAGCTAATAAATCTTCACACAACATACACTTCATTGTTGTATGTGAGCACTACCACAACTCTTTATCCTCGATCATACCTTGGGGTCCTTACCGAACGTGGGAAACCGAATATATGATTATCGTCAACCACACCCCAAATCCAATGAATACATACCATATGTAAACATGTCGCCATCCTTGTTATATGCAACACAAAAAGCCTTCATTTTTTCATTTCCCGGCACCAGAAAATTAAAAAAAACTTTGTTTTATCACAAAATCCCCTATTCATAGTTACCAACCCTGCTTCACAACCATAATGAATCAACAAAATCACTTACATCTCGAAAAAAATCACAATACTCAACATTCCCTTCACGTACACATAATCTAAACATGGATTCTAGGCAAAATGTGAAACAACGAGGTACTCAAAACTGTACTCTTCGATAGGATTCAACCTGGAAGCCTATGGCGACGCCTTGGTAATCAAAAGCAAAATGGAAGAAGAATTGACCAGGGACATTCTATAAACATTTCAGAACCTGAGAAGAATCAATATAAACCTAAATCTAGCCAAATGCGCTTTTGGAGTGGAAGAAGGACAATTCTTGGGGCACATGATCATCCCGAGAGGCATTAGAGCAAACCCAAAGCAAACTCAAGCATTATTGGATATGAAATCCCAAGAATCCTTAATCAAGCACAAAGCATGAATGGTTATATCGTAGCTCTTAGACAAATTATATGTTGCAAGCTGCAGACAAGTCACTTTCATTCTTTAAAGTAATAAAAGAACATGTGGCAAAGACAAAGTTCAAATGGTCAGAGGAGGCTGAAAAATCCTTCCAATATATTAAGGTATTATCGATGTATATCGCCACTCGACAACTACAATCCCATGTGAAACCTTAAGATTGTACTTGGCAGCTTCCAACAAGGCCATATGATCAGTTTTGGTAGCCGAACGAGACAAGAT
The DNA here is from genome assembly GCA_910596185.1 of Chrysanthemum makinoi. Classification (NCBI taxonomy): domain Eukaryota; kingdom Viridiplantae; phylum Streptophyta; class Magnoliopsida; order Asterales; family Asteraceae; genus Chrysanthemum; species Chrysanthemum makinoi. Next base: position 223,520,689 of record OU343220.1, read on the forward strand.
ACAAATGCCAATATACTTCGTTAGCAGGGCACTTCACGATGCAAAGTTTAGATACCCACCTATCGAGAAGTTTGCATATTCTCTTTTTATCTCATCCAAGCGGTTAAGGAGATATTTTTAGGTACACCCAGTAGAGGTCACCACAGACCAGACATTAAAGCAAGTACTGGCAAGGCCTGAAAACTTAGGATGAACGACCTACTAGGCAGTCGCCCAAGGGGACATGACTATCGGGTACACACACAACCAGTCATGAAAGATGGCAAAAATCAGCCCACTCGGACAAGGTAAATTCCTGAACCTAACTCTGACACATGGACTTTGATCACGGATGGAGCTTCAAGTGACGGGGGATGACGAGCAGGAATCATTCTTACTAGCCCAAACAAACAGGAATATAAATATGCTATACGTTTCAGCTTCAAAGCTTCCAACAATGGAGTTAACCAAGCTCCAAGCATACGTTGACTCGTTTTTGGTAACAAACCAAGTTTCGGGAAGGTTCGAAGCAAAGGAAGATTCAATGATCACTTACCTAGAACAGGTACAAGAAATACTCCCATACTTCAAATCTTTGGATATGACAAAAATACCTAGAATGATAACAAACGATGCCCTGAGCAAACTAACAAGCATGACATACCGGGAGCTGTATAATGGGATGGAATAAATTCCTATTGTGATAGCGACATGTCATTATCTCTCATTGTAGGATCTGTAGGGTTCTGGTGGTCACCTACACGGCTATAAAACATGCGGAACGAAAAATAAACACATAAAGCCGTGCATACGAAAACCCTGATATTCAGATCTTCTAATAAGGGATATAACTTAATCTGGCACATAAAAAGGGTGTTTAGGATTACTTACTTGTTACTCATGCTACGCTTTAGTTCCTTAACCTTTTCTTGATCTGCACGGAACACTTTCTCGTTGACCTTGTTGCTTCACGATCTTTTCTTAAGGTTTCTTAAATATCACCACTCGAACAACGTCAGGTATCCACCGATACTAAACATGTAGAACTAGGGATCCGAACCTATGTAAGTTAGGCGAGCACGAAACCGGTTAAATACCCTAATCAACTAGTACAGTCGACTAGGGTGTCGACTTATCAAATTCGATCGACCAAAGGGTTATTCCCTTTGGTTTTGGCGATTGGTCCTACCAAGAGAGAGAGGGGGAGAGATTTAAAGTTTAGAGGAATTAATCTATTGAACCTAGAAAGCCTTTGGTATTTACAGGATACCAAAGAAGGTTGTAGTTGAATTAGGAAAACCTAATCCTTGTTCAACAAGTAATTAAGTTTGACATAAAGTCAAGCTTAATCCATCCCTTTATAGGGTCGGTCAAACGAGACACAACCTAAAAGTGTTTGTGGTTTTGTCTTTTATTTTAATATTTATCTCAGATAAATATTACATTTTGAATATAAACTTTGAATCAAAACATCATAAACATTTATGCGGTAGGGTCACATATGTTTAGGGATGGCAAAAGCACTCAAAACAGATGGACAAAGCCAAAACCGAACCGGTTGGAGTTGTGTGCAGGTTTGGATGCCGATTTAGGTATTGATAAAAAAAATTAGCGGCAGGTTACGGTAATACCGCTACCGATTACTCGTGCATACCCATATCCGATTTTCACCGAATCTATACCCGCTTTATCGATATTATAATTAACTAGAATATATATTCATTATATTTAATTTCTTCCATTACATATTTTTATATAAGTTTCTCTATTATATAACACATTTTATTTTGTATATGAATAATTCAAATGCGTTAAATCGTTTGATACTATATTTTTTTTTCCTTTAAAAAATATGAATATATTAGGGTGTTTTCCTTTATTTTGTTGGTTTATTTTAATGTGACTTAATCTTAATACCGTTATTTTGTCTATATAATATTTAATTGAGGATAACCGATACCCGCGGAGAAATCCAAAAAACCGATGGATAATATTAATCGGGTATCCGGCGGGTAATGGGGCGGGTACGGGTTCAAATATTTTAAAATGGGTGCACGAGTATGCTAAAACACGCCCCGAACCCGACCAATTACCATCCTTACATATGTTATACTGGTCTGGATTAGGATTGAGTTTTTGACACGATTAACAAACAAGTCATGTTTGAGTACAGATTATACCAACACGTCAACCCGAAAACCCGAAAATGAGCCACCCCCGTCCCTCGTTTAGAGCATTTACAAGCGTCGCGGAATTAGCGCCATCTCGTAAAGACGTTGAAGACCAAATTAACGGCGTTAAGCCGTTATTCCCATTGGACCTCAGGCGTTATTGCAGCGTTAGTCCCTGCCCGTTAGTGGCATAACGCCATTTTTTTATGCCCCTAAATGAGGGGTTGTTTTGTAAATTGTTGGGAATGTTATTGATGTTATTGAGATGTTATTGTTGTGGATGTTTTTTTGGGATGTTAAGGTGAAATGTTAAAGCTGATGTGGCGCTGACGTGGAAGGTGTTATTGATGTTATTGTGTTACGATTGTGCATGCTCTTATGCCATCTAGAATAAAAAAAAGTATAATCCCCTCTTTTTCTATCCCCTTTGTTTTTTCCCAAAAATCAAACTAGATCCCCAAATCAGTTTCTTCCCCCTTTCTCATAATTTTCACTCGATCTTACCCCGTAAATTAACCACCCTTCCTGTAACACTCTTTAACCGACATCATCATTTCGCTCTCAGCATCGTAGCTATTTTCTCTTGATCTCACCAGAATATTATATTGCGTTTTGGGTATGTATAGATATATAAATTTATATCAAGTGTATCGTTTACATTTTTGGATTTGTACTATGTCAAGCGCTTCAAAGTGATGTTGGTTTTGAATAATAATCTGGTTCGTAGTTATAATACGGAGTATTAAGGAAATGTAATTTCGCTCATATGTTAGTATGTGCAAATCCTAACTTTCATTGGGCTTTTGAGTTTTGATGTAACCGTGTGTTGTATTAAATTGTGCTCTATTTTTTACTGTAAACTAGTTTAGTATACTCAGTGCTTGATGTTGACCCTTTTGTATGTATGATTAGCAGTTAGATTTTTTGATAATTGGATTTAAAAGACCATCAGCCATGAATATGGCTTAAATGAATATTTAATTGTATATGAAAAATGGTTAATGTATTTATAGCTAAGAAGATTTTGATGCTAAAATTTTGAACGGGTTAGTCTTGTGGGATTTATTTATTGGCCTACTTCCTCTTTTTGATTAAGGGTGTGCTTGGTTCAAACTAAGGAAACACAAAGGGAAAGACAATAATAATGGTGGGGAAAGGGAAAGAAAAGCATTCCCCCCAATTTGTTGGGTAATGGCTTATTACCCTCTATTGGGTAATGGGCCATTTCATTATCCTTTACCAAGCACCTTTTTTCATTATTTTTCTCATTCCTTACCCCCTATAACCCCCTACCAAGCATGCCCTAAGTTATGTCTAGCCTTTGAGACAAAACCATCTTGCTTAGAACATTCTTGTGGTTTGTTCAGATATTTTTTTGAAACTCTAATTCAAGTCATTTGACACTAAATGGATCTAACAACATTAAACTTGTGGTTTTTTATGGTTACTGCAAGTGATGGTATTATTTCTTGCTTATATGCCCTCATGGGCTATCATCACCCTAGTGTTCTTGTTTAGTTTTGCTTTCATTAGGCCTTCCTTAATGTTGTCCTTTTTTCATTTGATAGTCATTACAATGCTTTCACAACATTGCATTAATTCACGATCAGGGTCCGTTTGTGTGTTTTTTAAACACATGAGTCTTCCTTGGTGTAATTGTATTATTGACATTCTCAATGGTTCATTTGCTAAGCTCGCTAAAACTTGTTTTTTAGAGATGAAGTATTCAATCATATAAAGGGCCGGGATTTGTAGGCAACTGCTATTTGTGGGGCTTTCATGGAGAAGAACCTTGTACAATTTGATTTGATATCGATACCATTGTAAATGGTATTGGGGCAAACATGCTTGATAACTTTGATGAATTATTGCAGAGGATCACTTATATTGAAGAGGCACAGAAGAAGCTTTACCTAGAACTAGAACATAAAATATATGAGCGCTAAAACAGAAGCAAAAACAAAGAAACTGACGGCGTGCGAGACAAGTTACTTGAAGATGATAAGCGCTATAAAAATTACCTCCTCAACTTGCTCAAGAGTTTTTTAACTGAGTTGTCATTAGTGTTCGATAAAAGGTAAGTATTCATCACGTTGCAATATATTAAGTAACCTTTATACGCCGTACATGATAGTTTGACAATAAAGATTTGATATGGCGATATCAATAAATCTATAAATCTCACTATGTTGAAATTTGTTGCATGCTAATGCTGTTATATTGGGCTATTTGTTATCATGAAAATGAAAAGAAAACAAAAAAGTTTTCTGAGAAACTGTCCCGCCTCACCCGAATTATATTGGACCATTTGAAATCATGTTCATGATACAACACATTCTTAGCCGATCATGCTCCAACCTATGACATGACCAAAGCCACATGCCTATTTTCAAGCTTTACTTTAGAAACAAAAGGTGCCAGGGATGATATTGGAAAAGTGAGGAGCGATATTGATTTTACTATAAAACCAATGGAGCATTAGTCCAATGGTTGGAGCACTTGTGCTTGAGTCAATTGACCCAAGTTCAAGTTTCATCCTTGGCATTTGCTTCATATAGGTACCCCTCCAAAAACCTATGGGCACGCTGGAGAGACTTTGTGGAATAAGAGCTCAGGGTCCGAGTCTTGGCTCGTGCTCACTCCAGTTGGTGCCCCACTAGGCCAGGAGAATTGCCGGACCTATTCCTTGTGGGGTGGACAATGGCTGGTGCCAAAAGGCACTCGGGGTCAGGGTGTTCCCGCCAATCTACACCTTTTGTGGAATTGATTTTACTATAAATGTGCATTATGTGGCTACATTTGATAAGAAAAAAAACAAAAAAAAACAAAAACATAGTAGAAGTATATTTAAAGGCTTTAACTGAATTTGCACTCTTGATATTAAAGGGTAAACGATAAACCTTCTTGGTTTTCGATTTACTTTTGGACTGATATGGTTTTTTAAATGTTATTTGAATGATATCGTAGAGATTTAGAACATTTTTGTTTTCTAGATAACAGTAGTATAGTATTGGTGAATAACTGAGATTAATTAGTTGTAACGTAGCAGCTTACTTTCTTTCACTTAAGGACGACAAAAACTAACCGGGTTCTTTTTCCTTTTCATATGTATCAGGCTGCACATTGCAGGCTTACATCAATCCGCCAGTGAAGATTGCAAAGAGGATGTCAAGTCCAAGGATTGTAATTTGACAACTCTTTTTTTATAGATTAGATGGTGAATGTTACGAGTAGTTCTTTACTTGTACAAGTTTTTATGAAAGGCTCTTTACTTGTCCAAATACAATATACACTGTTTAAAATTTATTATTGCTATGATGGAATGGAAAATCTTAACGTATTACACTTTTTACATATATATATGACATATGTAGCATTTGTATTGCATGAAAAAGAAGCGTTGCAAATCATTTAAGAAAGTGTTGCACCTTTGTGCTAGAAAACAATATAAAGTGTGGCACTTGATAGATCACAGTGTTGCTAATTTAGTGCTACTAAATGAAAAAGTGATGCATTTGTGTGTAGCAATGTTACATTTGATTCTAAAAAGTGTTGTATTTTTATATAAAAAGTGTTGCGTTTGAATGTAATAAGTGTTGCATTGCAAAGTATTGCGCTTGCTTAACGCGAGCAACACTTACATAAAATGTTGCATATTCCAATATAAAGTGTTGCTTATACCTAAGGCAACGTTACATAAAGTAGCACTTGCAAAAGTGTTGCACTAGGCATAATGCAACATTTTATAGACTTAATACAACACTTTATTGGTGTTGGTTTAGCTTCATTTTGTAGTAGTGTTGTTATTTTAGAATGCCTTAAAATAAGTATCTATTTTATATTTCAACCAATGAAAATTGAGTACAGCGGGTAAATTTGATATATGATCAGTCGATAGTATAACTAGTGAGATTTTTTAAAACATTGTGCATTATGAAGATTGACACTTACTATGAGTAACATGTATCAAATTGTTTAAAGGTCTTGTATATCAAGTTACATTTCACAAGTAAAAGTCCGTCAACTATTTGTCAAAGAGTAAACATCCTGTCTTTGTATAGCTAACAATTATTTTGGGACGACAGGACAAATCAATGATAAATAATGTCGGATGGCATGTTTGACCTCTTAAATGGGATGAAGTTGCACATCGATTGTGACCAATTTAATATGAGTTAAATGAGTTTCTCAATTATAAACACCTAAAATGAAAATAAGAAATCAATAAGCTATTCTCCGGGCTTATATCCGACTTTCATTATCATCGAACTAAGTCGCACAATTCCTTACCCTTGGCAGCAAGACATTCTTTCTTGAAATCTTGAATGAGAGATCGGTATATATATGGGAACGTTCTATAATGATCTAGGTGTGAGGACGACTTGAAGTTAAATGTAGTTACTTTTCTCCCTAGCTTCTTTTGGTGCTCGGCGAATGATTCTATTTTCTGAAATGGAATGACCTCATCGATTGTACTATAAAGGTAGAGTTGTGGATAATTAGGTTGGTTCTGAGAGAGAGCAGTCGTTACATTTATCACCCTCCTGTCACATGAGACATCATGATAGTATGGTAAGAAATTATTGCATTCGTCGTGTTAACACGTATGAAATTAGAAAGATGGATCTCTGATATACAAAGGCACATACCTCTTTATATCTGGAATCAGAAGAAAAAAAGTGAAGACCATCTTAAATAATGTCATAAGTAAGATCTCGGTGAACGAAGGTTTCTTCTCTTCTATATTCACAAACTTTGCTCCATTTTGTACTTCCCTGACCTCAGAGATGTTAACTGCAGAACTTTGCTTCTTTGTAAGTATTGCCTTAGTGAATCCAGTCGCCCATACCTGCAATGTATCAAACAAGCGATACAGTAGCATGTTACTAGAAGTGATTGGAAAACTGTAATTTGAATTTATAAAGCTTACAACTAAAAGAAAGGATGAAGTCTTTAGTTCACAATGATTAAAGTATTTAATGGCGTGCACTAAGTTTCACAATTAACTTTAAAACTTCGACAACCAAATGTTTGGCATTGCATTTGCTAATGATCATGTGATAAGGAATAATCACATCTAAATGTAAGAGAGTGATCTGCAAGCAATAGTGGTTGGATGTGCTCATGTTGCTTGAAGTAGCGATAATATAATAACTAGTCATCTTTGAGTGTTTAGCGGTGGCCCCTAATTTATCGTATACTCAGAAAGCGTTTTTTTTGCACCAACTCCTTAAGTTATTATCAGAAACAAATTATTTGACCCTCATAAACTGGTATTTAGAATCGTTTTACTAAACGAAAGTAGTATAACTACTAATCAACAACTTAACAGCTCAATTATTAGATAACTACGGTCAAAACACAACGTCAAACACTCCCAGGGATTACTACACAAAACCTTAGGATTAAGCTCTGGATCCCCTCCTGAATCAACAACACATCCTATGATCTTCTCACGTAGCTCATCTCTACCTTGCAGTATGCTCAAAATATAACCATAGCTGCACAAAGTAAAATCAACATACGAAAAGCTAAATACAAGGGAGTTTAGAGATTGCTTATTAGAACTCTGTTGTAAAAATCGGTCCAGGCGGCCGATTAATCCCCGCATAATCGCTGATCGCTCACTAAGCGCCTTGATTAATCATAATCGGCCTATTTAATCGGTTTGGTCAAAGATCGCTTAAAAAATTGGTCAACCAACCGATTAGTCAGACAAAATCGGTCTAATTGGATTAATCGGACAAAATTGCTTAAATATCGGTCAACAATATTGTTTAAAAATCAGACAAAATCGCTTAAAAATGGATCAACAAACCAATAATCGGACAAACTCGGTCAAAGATCGCTTAAAAATGGTCAACAAACCGAATAATATCTATGTTTGACTTTAAACTTTCAAGAATTATGTATTATGTTTATATTTAAACACTTAAAATATTTGAACTTTGATGCCCTATGCTTATCTCATACATATAATATAATATACTCCGTAGTATCTAATATTACAATATTGGGTATAAAAATTCGAATCCGATTAATCCCCGCCTAACCGATTAATCGCTAGGCCCTACCCGACCGCCTCACTAACGCCTAGCGATTTTTACAACCTTAATTTAGAACATCTGCATTTTTCAAAATATTTAAATAAACACTTTCAGAATTTATATTTTTTGTTTAAGGCGATCATCAAAAAGTACTTACGGAGTATTTCACAGCAAATAATCAAATTAACAGTTTTGATTATTAAACAATGCAATACTGATCATATGTTGTATCAAAACCCAAAAAGTTATTTATCTATCTATTGTATCAAATCTCAATAACTACTAATTGTGAGCTGCATCAAAACTGAATAACAAGCCAACCCGTGTCTTATAAAACACACAAAACTGAGTGTGTTATAAAAACGCAAAACATACCCAAGCCAACCCGTATTACTAAAAGTATGAAACATCAACAACCGTTCCCGCCCATCATCCTCCTTCCCCTCAACCCACTCCACAATGTCATCACGCAACGCCTCAACTCTCTTCTCCACCGTCCTCCCTAAATCAAAACCAATTATACCTTCAACAGAAACCGCACATGTAACAACATTTACACCAAGCATACTATACATCTCAGCATACCTCCTTAAATGTGCCTGTTTTGATCCTAACCAACCTAACACCACAACTGTCACAACCGGTTTTTTGTCTTCCCCATTGGAAGCAAACTTCCATACGAATGATGTGTCGTTTTGGCCAGATACAATGCTAGCAACGTGATTAAGAGATACAGGAGTAGTGTATATGGATTGGAATGATGGTAGATTAAAGAGTGAGGTTGTGGAGAGTGTGGTGTGTCTAGAAATGGTAAATGGTTGTTGGTGTTTTGGAAGGAGGACAGTGTTTATCAAGTGACGATTTGCGGGTTTAATGTATGATCTAGTGATGAGTGATGCTTCCATGATGGAAGAGATTGATGAAAACAATAATGGAAGCTGGTGAAGTTTTGGTTCAACTTCTCTTCTATAGTTATTCTAGTTAATTTATAGTCTAAAAAGCGCTGCTAAGAAGCTTTCTATAAAAAGTAACAATTATGTACTGCAATTTAATTCTAATGTTTATATTCAGCTTAACTTAAACTTTGGATGTTAATGCATATCAAATTAGTTGTTAGACATTGTTTTTATCACTATTATGCTTAAAATCCTTGATACGGTACGGTAGCCTAATAGCAGTGAACATGTAACATAATATAAAGGTCATGAGTTCAAATCTGGTCCTCATATCTCTTAAATCATGTTGTACACAAGTTAACTTTCAAATACTGGCCGTGGAACAAGTTGATGTATAGCCGAATTTTTGCACATAAACTACGTTACTTGAAAGTAATAAGCTGTTAATCATGCATCCATACCCTATGAGTGCATGGTGCATATGGTTATAAGACCCATTATAGGACATCTTTGGCGCCCATAACAGCGCCATACGCGCAGTGCCATGGCTATAACTTATGTTATGCCTTTTATTGCCTGAATGTAAATTGAATTAAAAGTGGACAGGCAGTTTTTTTTTTTTTTTTTTTTTGAAGGAATGTTACAAGGGAACGTGTTTTATTGTTGTGTGTTAGAGAAATGTTATAGGGTCAAGCTATGAAGATACCCAACAAAGATATACGTTCATATAGAAAATGTGGTTATATATAGAATGAAAAACGCAAAGAGATCATCCTTTCTACTGTTCGTCTTAAGCTTATTACTTTTCATTTCAAGAAGACATGTCGGGTGAATAGGCTTATTGATTTATGGAACCTGCCTCGTCACAATTTTAAAAGCTAGAGTTGATTCAAAGCCGCCTAGTTGTTTGTATTGTCTTGTTATATTATTATGTTGCCTAGGTAGGTTTTTGCTTTTTTACAAGATTGGCTTGTCTTTCTTGTATGGTTTATAGGTAGGAAGCACAAATGGTGCGTAGCCAATTTGGTGTTTTGTCATATTGGCTGAACCTTATTGTTTTTTGGTTAATATATTTACCAGGGTAGAAAATCCTTTTACCCAAAAGAAAAACGCAAAAATTACATGTCTATATAATATGTTGTAAGCTCTTTTTATATCTAAATGCATGTTAATAAAATAAAATAAAATAAAATAAATAACGGTGTTTTTTGCCTCTTGTGTAACTTCTAAGCTAATCTATACTACTTTATAATGCATTTAGGCCTTCTAAAATTAGAAGGCTTAAAAATTCAGACTTTTTTACTTGCTTATTATGGAAAGATATTTCTACACATAAAAACACACGCCTCCTCTTCTCTCTACTCTCGCCGGCCACACTCTTCTCCGGCAACCACCGCCGTCGTCCGGCCACTACCAGTGCCGGCAAATTTTCCGGCGAAATCTTTTTCTTGCCGATTCGATAGATCGGTTAACCTACATTATTTCTGGAGATTTTGAGCCCTCGCCTCCCACCACAGCGCCACCCACGCGCCACCACCGACGCTGTCACCACCATCTCATCACATCACCACCTCAAAACGATAAATCTGACCCTCGTGGTCATTTCTATGCAATGCACGCGCTGTGAGAACCCCTCACGCGTGGTACATCTTGAATATAAAGATTCGGGTACGGGTTGTTTTGAGGTGAACGTATCACCACGGCCACCACCGTCGTCTTCCCCCCCTTCTCGTGGTCATTAGCACCAAGAACAGCCATATTACTAGAAGAAAAAATAACTATTGAAATTATATCTGTGAAGATGAAATGGTGAAAAGTCTTGGTCGGCTAATATATACAAAAGAACAGTTAAGTGGTCGCGTGAAATAAGTGAAAGATGTTGTGATGGTGGCTGATGAAAAAAATGTGTATTAGGGTTGTGAAATAAGTAATGTGAATATGGGATTAAGATGTATTATTGGGCGGTAGAGTGTCTATCCGGTTTATGAGGGGTTGGGCTTGCTAATTTGCTAATGGGTGGGCTGATTTATTTGAGTGCGCTACAATTGGTATATAAACATTCGGCTGGTTATTCTTTAGTAGTCGGGAAGAAGCGGAGTTGAAAAGAAAGAAACTTACTTGAATTAGACGTAAAAATAAAAAACATTTGTTTGCTACAAAATAGCCATCGGGTACCCGCCGCCAGCATCAAGCGCGTGCTTGGCAGATGCTTCTAGTATTGGAAAAATAATTGATTGGCATTACTGAATTGACTATATTTATAAGCAATTGACATTTAATGTTCGATGTTATGCTTGACTTGTTAAAGGACTGAAGTAGCACGTCAAGTTGGAAAATTTTGAGGGAGTTAATGAGTAAATTAACTTTTGAGATTAAGGTGGTGTTTGTTTTTTAAGAGGGTCTGAATCTGAATCTGAACTGCGCGTGTCGAATCAGTTTGCTGTTTGTTTTTTTTGCCTTACTTAACGGCGTCTGAACGGGCAAAATGTCACGAATCGGTCGGACATTTTCCGTTCAGCTCGTTATTTTCGTTCAGGACGTCGAGCGGCGTCTGAACGGAAAAATGTCTGATCTGTCAAGACCGAGAGGGGTGTCTTAACGCGTCTGAATGCTTCTTGTAGACACAAAAAAAAATCCCGTTCAAACATGCGTTTTTTTCTTCGTTCAGATCGCGTTGATTCGGACATTTACGCATCAATTCGATTCGCAGGCGTGCGGTTGGAATTGATTCGACCCTCTTAAAAACAAACACCACCTGAATCGATGCGTAATGTGCGAATCAAACGATCTGAAAAAAAAACGCATGTTTGAACGGATTTTTGGTTATTTTGTGTCTACAAGAAGCATTCGGCAGCGTTAAGACACCCTCTCAGTCTTGACAGATTCGACATTTTTTCCGTTCGGACGTCGCGGGCGTCGACGAAAAAAAACTGGTTGATACGAGCGGCAAAATGTCTGACCTATTCAGACATTTTGCCCGTTCAGACGCGTTAAGAGGCAAAAAAAAAAAAAACAAACGCAGCCTAAGATGTTAATTAATATGATTGCGATGGTGACTTGGTGAGCATGACTCACTTGTAGCTGGAAATGCGAAATAGATGTTACAACACAATTGAATGATTAATAGAGTATGAATAAAACAATAGAAGCAATAAATATCGAACGTAACACATAAAGTTTAGAGCATTGAGTGTGGGAGGATCATGGCTCGCCGTGGGGTGAGGTGGCACCTCGCCGTGTCTCGCCGCCACACCGGGGTGGCTCGCCGTGGAGGTGTTCGTCGTGGTGACGACGAAGTAAATGTCTGACAAACCAACGGATACTAAATTGAATTTGCAAAATATATCCGTTTGTGTGAATTATGACAAACCAAACGACGAAGTAGTGTGTGTTTGTGTGTGTGAGATTTTTGGAAAGAAAGAAGAAGATTTATTTATTTATTTTTTTTTTTTTTTTTTTTTTTTTTTTTTTTAAGTGATTAATGTGTGTGAGATTAACGTGCATGCAATGAATTTTCACTTGTTTGTCTTTACATTTTAGCTGTTTACACTCACGCAACTTGCATAGTATACGGTTTACAATTTTTTTTTAATTTATAATTTTTTTTTAATTTATAATTTTTTTAAGAATATTGTATTGTATTTTTATTTTAATAAATAAATTTAGTTTATTTGAAAAAAATAATAATAATAATGTTAGTGGTGGGCCCCAAATGAAGAGATTGATGTTTGTTATGAGGGAGGGGGTTTTATTGTGGTTAGTTGTTGAGGTTTGTATGCTGATGTGTGGCGCTGAGGTGACGACGATGAAGAGCCATGATATAGCTCTCACACCCAATGCTCTTAGTAACTAATGTGTGTGCTAATTGTAAGCACGCTATGTTAAAAAAAAATGTAAGCACGCTAGGTTTGTGACTTGTGAGATCTCAATACCAGATCATTGTAGATCATTGTAAATTCCTGAGAGCACAATGTCACTGAGTTATTCCTTTAATTTCACATGATGTCTTTAACTCAATAAGGACCAGTCATCCATCCACTATATAAAAGAGGCTTACTGGTTTCGTCAAGTTTTAGACTCATCAAAGGAGCGGCTTCAACTCCTTACCAGTATGGTGCCATGTCGATTCCTCTACTTGTGGCACGTACTACACCTTTACCGTTGAGGACTTGGGGTACTCCAACAAGCAGTGGCGGAGCCATGAAAGTTGATCACGGGAGGCAACGGCCCAAAATTTTTGTTTTAAATAGCATGTCAATAAATGTCTATTTGGTGCAATTTACCATGAATTCTATAAACATTCACGAACTTTGAATATTACGTCCATACATCAAATACATATACTTTACATAGAAAAGGAAATAAACATGGGTCAAATTGTATGAAAAATACTTTAATTTTATAAGTAAATATATTTGTGAAGAATATGATTATTATATCAAATTTCTAACTTTTAAAAACCTTAAGAAACAAAGTAACAAACCATTATCACAAGTATAAAAAACTAAAATCTCTATCTCAATATTAATATCAATCAATATAACTTTAAAATCTTAATTTCATTAATTATTGTATCTATACTACCTTATAATATATTTAAAAATTTCTAAAGAAGGAAGTCTTAATTTTTTAAGTTTTCACATTTTACTATAATTAGTAATTCATATAACTAAATTCTACACTATAATAATTGCATTATAATGTACACTAATGACACATTAAATTTTAGTACTAAAATGAATGTTACAAACTTACAATAATACAAATTTATAGTTGTAATTTTTACCATAGACATTCAAGTTATACAAAGTTCAAATGAGTATAAGTATGGATATCTATATTTGTATTGATATACTTTACGGAAATTCAAATACCCATCTACTCTTTTCGAACTATCAAACGGGTAAACCGTCAAATATTAACTCTCATTGCATACCGCTTAAAGATTAAGGTACGGGAAAAGCTGACATGTTGGGTACCGCCGCTCCTTTGCGCGGATACTATGCTAGTACTTAATAAAGGGCCTATTTTTTTACAAATATCAATAAACTAAAATACCTTTCAGTACCCACTTCTCCACTCCCTCTTCCCAACCTTCCCGCTCTCTCATTTCTCCCGACCATACAAACCGGTAAAAAAAGCTTTTCAGCCACCAAGTAGACACTCTGATTGTGTGTATTAAAAAAACGAAAATGGCAATCAAGTTGTTTTTACGAGGGCACTTACGTTTTCTTCTACTATTTTTAGTTTTTTTCTACATAGTTTGTGTGCCCGCAAGAGTTCCATTGAGGGCATCGCCCCCCAATAGTCAATACATAGCTCCGCCCTACCAACAAGATCAACTAGGAACTATCGCATTAGTACGCTTTCAAATAGAATCCGACCCTCTAGAATTTGGCTCATTACATTCTTCCACCACCAATTGATCCACGACCTCGCGCATGGTCGTTCGCCTCTGCGCATAACATTCATAAAATGATTTGGCTTTACTCCGGTTCATGGTTTAAAAGGACATTCGTCTTTTAATTCTTTAGGTCCCAGCGTGGATCGACTACCCTCCCTCTTGAATTAGTCCATTACTCTTTATGCCGACTTAAGATCCAACATGCAACGATTGTCATCACACTTGGATTAGTCCTTTACTCTCTTCTGCTTTAATCGAATGCGACATTGTGCCTCGACACGACATCATGTTATCCTCTACAACATCCCAGAAGATCTCTCCCGCCACCATTGCACGAACAACACTTTTAAGAATTTTGGGAGAATGAAATGAGTGATTCTACTTCGGTCCGCCTCGGTCCGACTTGGCTCTGATACCACTTTTTACGGAGTTACTTCGAACGTGCATGACGTCCTTAACCTGATAAGGACCAGCCATCTGTCTCGCATATAATAAAGTTTCACTAGTTTTGTCTTGCCTTAGACTCATCAGGGGAGTAGCCCCAACTCCCTACCATACCTTTACCGTTTGAGTACTCCAACAAGACCAACAAGATAAACTAGGAACCCTCGCACTCAGTACGCTTCCAAGCAGAATCCGACCCTTCAAAATTTGGCTCATGACATTATCTCATAACTAATTCATGCACGACCTCGCGCATGGTCATTCACCTCAACAAATCATTTCCCTCAACTGATTTGGCTTTAGTGCGGCTTCGTGGCTTAAATAGACATTCGACTTTTGACACTTTAAGTCCTAGCGTGCAGCGACCACCTTCCTTTTTGGATCAATCCATTACTCTTTCTGGTGACTTAAGATCCAGCATGCAACAATTGTCATCCCACTTGGATTACTCCATTACTCTCTGGCTTTTAACGAATGCGACATTGTTTCTTGACACGACATTATGTTATCCTCTACAACATCCCGGGAGACATTTCGCACCACCTAGCGCAACCCACACTTTTAAGAGTTTTAGGAGAGCGACATGAGTGATTCCGCCTCGGTCTAACTTGGTTCTTATACCATTTGTCACAGAGTCATTCCTTTGGGCCCACGTGACGTCCTTAACCTGATAAGGACCACCCATTTGTCACGCGTATAATAGAGGTTCACTAGTTTCGTCCTGGACTCATCATGGGAGCGACCCCAAATCCCTACCAATATTATGTCGAGTCCTCTACTCGTGGCACGTGTAAGCTCCCGGAAAATTTCATTGTACTTAAGACTTTAATCAGAAATAAAGCACGATTTATATGATCATGAAATTTTCTACTTATCACATTTGCATATCATTTGGCATATGCATGATCAATGCAGCTTCAGCGTTCATAAATATACCGTTGTGATCAGAATGAAATTCCCCACAATCCCGATATTCTTAAAATACATAATATATATATATATAAATTTATAAAAATATAAAATAAATAAAAATAAAAATACATTAATATCAAATCGGGCCTAGGAACCTTATTGGGTCTCCAATCGAGCCCAACTCACCATTTCATTTCAGTTGGGCCTTGTTATCATGTCGAGCCCAACCCAACAAGTTTCATTGGGCCTTAACCTGACTTTACCAAGCCCAACCTTACTATTTCTCTTGGATTTTCAATTCCTACCCAACCCAAACATTTCGTGGGCCTCCCAAGGACAACCGAATTAGTGATTTCCTTTCTTTGGGCCGTCTAGTCGAGACACCAAGCTCACAAGGTGAGATTTTCTTACCATTTAGATGTAATATCAAGAATTTGGATACTACCTTTTATGTGGCTACATCGAACGAACAAAGCAAGCAAACCAAACTAAGTGTTCAATCATTGGATCCCAAAGGTTGCGTGTAGGAGTAGAGGGTGACAAAACACACCAAGTTAGCCACCCTAAATTAATAGTTTAATAATCTAAAGCATACCTTAAACATTACCTTGACCACTTGGACTTTATAAACCAATGGATCTTGTGTCCATATGATTCGACATATCATAGCAACCCTTCCATGAACTCAGCTGCCATATTTGCACGCCTAAGACCAAATTGGAACACATGACTAATAATTTTAGAACCTAGGTGATCTATGAGTTAAATAATGGAATGACCATGCCAAGGTTTTCCTTATAAACCTTACCAAGACTTAGCAAAATATCAAACCTACAAATCACTAAATCACTCAAACTTTCACATACACACATCAAAGACTTGTCCACTGTGGAGGTTAGTTCGAAGGGAAGAAAAAGCGTAGCGAGACAAGAGGTATAGGAAGAGCTTGGGTAAATCAATTAAGTTATAAGGAGAACACGGGGTTCTCGAGTTCGATTCATTGCTCACAAGTCATCACCACTCACTTAGAGTGTAGTAAGTCCTTTTCTCGAATTTTCTTTCTTGTTTCACACTTATATCACACGTAAACAATTAAAACGCACCCTATGTTCTTTTATTTCTTCGTATTAGATCGAAATACCACCACTCGACACATTACTCACTCACTAGTTAACATACCAACATATTATAGCTTGTAAAACGTATTGAAAACAAGTTGTAAAACTCTTTTGAAAACCCGTAACCCCTCGACAGTTTGATAAAATGCACAAAGACCAAACGGGCCTAAAGCCCATTAAGCAAGCCCATTTAGCATGAACCAAACCCAATCAGCCCCATACCCGGCCCATTAGGGTGAAAATAAGCTAACAAGTCGTGGAAATAAGCTAGAAATAAGCTCGAAAGGTTTTGAAAGGTTTTCGTATACTAAAATGAATATTTGGACAAAAAATGAAAAACGTGTAGTCCATGGGTAAAATTTGGAACTTTTCGTAAAGTCAAAGGAGTAGTATTACGTGAATAAACTTGCATGAAAAGTCTAGGGACTAAACATGCACTATTTCAAAAGTAAAAGGGTGTTATATACGTTGCATGTATACGATTAAAACTACAAGGACCATTTTTGTAATAAGCCGAAACTAGTTATAATAATAAGTTTTGGGTTGAAAATGTAAACTTTGAAACTTCAAGGTTGGAACGCGTTAAAGTATATTTTGGGGGATAATTTTCGTAAAAACAGTTTCACTAAGGGTTAAAACTGTCATTTTTAGAAAGTTTGATATAAAATGAGTCCGGGGTAAAAAGTGTCAATTACTCAAAGTTGAGGGACTAAACTCGTAAACTTTGAATCTTGAGGGTAAAAAGTGTAAATTCGGGGAAAAGTTTAGAAAAACTTATAAACTTATTGTAACTTCGTAAAAATGAGTATTTTGATCATTTGAGTATTTTAAAAGTAATTTACTAACGGACATCGTTAACGTATTATATATATATATGTATATATATATGTATATATATATATATATATATATATATATATATATATATAAGTATCAATTTTTTTACTATATACGTTCAATAAAGACTCATTTATTTCATTTTTAAAAGTTTAACTTATGTGGACACGAGTTTACATAAATACGGCTAAATTACTGAAAACGGGAATATAATTATCAAATTGTAAGCACGGGTTACTTTATAAAAATAAATATACGCAATTGTACTTATAACAATGACTCATGTAATTCTTATTTATTTAAATAAAGATATCTAGAAAAACATTTTTAAAAAACTTTAAGGAGTATACTTTAACTTTATCAACGCTCATTATGTGCTATTAAACTTGCATCATGTGTACAACATAATATCAGTAGTGAAATTTAAATAACAACATCAACATCTTTGTCAGCTAAATAAAATTAAATCTTGAGTTACCTAACATAAATTTTTACAAATATTTTACCAAATTCTAACGGATATTAATGCGTAATGAAAAATTCGTGCATAAGTATTAGTTGTACTTATATATCACAATTTTCATGGGCAAATTCTTATATGTGTATATACTGAACTAAAATGTCAAAACAAATTTGATTTATGTGTAAACTTCGTGCGTGCACAAAACTTATAAATATATAATTATATGCAATTACCTTTAAAAACACAATATTTAGTATTAATACAAAATAATTTTTTTTTTTGGTCAAAACCCCGTGCGAGCACGGGTATTATAACTAGTATATAATTATAAGATTTTAATTATATATATAGCAACAATCTGGTAGAACGCACATGGGAATCTAAAATACTCAATAACACCCACTCTTTCACAAGATCATAACGGGGGAACATTTCACTTATGCGTAAGTGAGGATCATTAATAAATATCAAACTAAGACAATGTAGCACGTAAACTAACTTAAAACGTTAAGCACGCACACACCCTATTGAATTGGACAATTCAATGATCTATTGAATAAGAATATTCAATGCTCTATTATTTTGGTCGCGAACCAAAATGTTTATCATATTCTGAGACTTGCCATCTCATCATTTTAGGTTTCGGTTTGGAACCTCCGCTACATTGTGCTTGATCTATTTGTGCTTGTTCATTATCATCAAGGTGAGTTCATAGCCTCGCTTTTACTTTTATTTGCAAACCCCGCGAGGGAGATACATGCTCTAAACTAGAACACAAGGGTTTTTCATAAATGTTAAGCTTCTTGATTATTGGAATTGCCTAAGTATTTAGCCAAAAGTCCCCTGTATCATGAACCATTAGTCACCGCGAGTGAACGCAGATACCGTGAATAGTACTATGGGGAGTATGCTGACCCGTCTTGGTTATAGAGAAATAACCGGGGCACGCACCAAATTTGAATTGCATTAGCTAATTGGCTATTACCTCCTTTGGGGCAAAACTTACGTACACCAGTAGTTCGGTGTATGCAGTTGAGTCTTGGTTGCATAAGCTTAGCGCATAATAATCTGTGATTTTCTTTATGATATTGTTAGTTTACAATTATCATGCTCATATTCTTGTGTTCAACTGTTATTTAAACCTATGGATTTCACTCAACATTATTGTTGACCTTTTTAGCATGTTTTCTCAGGTAATCAGTGAAGATTATGTCCAAGGCACGGAGTGGGGCATACCAAGACCTTTCTTGTGGTGTAAACATAATGTTTTCATTTCTTTCAAACTCATGCTCTATATTTTGGGAAAACACTTGAACAATTGACAATATTTTGTAACAACTATGAGTTTTCGATGAATGATAACTATTTTTAATAAAACGTCTCTTTCGAGTCGTTTTCTATGATTATTGACTATGATATCCATTCGAGTAACACCCCGATTAGTCTTCCGCTGTCATTATGATCTCGGGGGTGTTAAAGATTGGCATAAGAGCCAAGGTTATAAAGAACCAAAGAGTTTTTCAAAAACATTTGGACTATAACCGCACTTTTAAAACGGGACTATTTTACACCACTGCCCTATGCCATTCCGTGACCGCTCTATGCATTAGGATTAATGCATCACTAGATAATAAGTAAATTGCATTCATTTTAGTTAGGCATGGAGATTTGCTTGGCAGATGTGCGCAACTAACTAAAATCTTGTTAATCATACTATTTGGCATTTTACTTACATTATTATTTTATGGGTTGTTACAGTACAATGTCTGCTTCCCACCCGGTTGTTCTATCCTCAGACACTGAGATGGAAGATATTATGTCCTCTACGACTGTCAATATACCATTTCATCCCAGTCCAGCCACGCCAGCCACTGTTTCAGATGAGACCGAACCTTTTGAGGAAGGCGAGGTTGCCCGAACTCCTACCATTCCAGCTATGACTGCTCGCTCTCAAGAGCGTAATGCTTTTGCTTCCATGACATTGGATCAGTATTACGAGTCACAGTAATGGCTACCTGCTTCAGATGTTGCAGTGGATGATGGATCATCCAAGTCATCCAAGAGCACTGCTTATGCTTCATCGGACACTTCTTTATCATCTTCCTTACCGATCCGTTGTCGCCGACGTAGGATCCGAGTCCTGAAGCCATATGAGCCCGAGCCATTCGGAGTGCCTTACAGAATGCATCATAAGGGCACCATCTTCAAACACACGGCTAGGAAGCATGTGCGAGCCATCACCATGACCCATGTGACACCATCAGCTCAGTCACCACCAACTCAGTCACCACCAACTCAGTCACCACCTGCTCAGTCATCACCAGTTTCACCCACTGTTCCACCTACTGCTACTTCACCACCACCGCCACCTACTGTATTCTACTATCAGACCACTATTGTTCCTGCTTCATCACCTCCTGTAGCATCACCACCATTGGATACTTTCAGTGAGCCACCTTTGCCACTTAGTGTTAGATGTTATTCTCCATCACCGACTGATCCTTACATGCCTATTCGTGTGGACGTCCAACCTGGACCTAGGAAGAGGGCCGACGCTAGACGATGGTCATTCTTGTTACCTCTACTACGTCGTTGGAGAGACGAGGAGGGCGCATCGAGTCCCTTAGAGCTTGGGGAGAGCTCAACGACTGCACCAGCTCCAGTTCTGCTAGTCACCGGAGAGCCTGTACACCATACTATTCCTCTTTTGGCAGCTAGACTCGTTAAACACGAGGACCAGCTGAATGAGCTCCTGGCACATTATGATGAGATTCCGTTAGTTAGGATATAGACCTTAGAGGAAGAGGTCGAAAACCTTGTGATTGGTCGTTATTCCATTGAGATTGTATTTGACATGATGAGCACCCAGATTGTGGAGGCGAGAGATGCCATGACTAGATTGAACTAGAGGCTTGAGACTACTATTCAAGATGCCAGTACTTTGAGAGACACTGCTTTAGGCCGAGAGATAGCCTTACATCACGAGCTTGCATCCGCTCATGCTCACACCACCATACTAGAGCAGAGGATTGATGACCTAGAGGCGAGAGATCGAGCACGTGAGCAACAGATCCGAGATTTGACAGCTATGGTTGAGGAGATTCGCCGCCGTCATGATGACGCATCGGGTGATGCATAGGTCCTAGTCATCTTTATTGTAGTATGTATTATAAAGCCGCCATATGAGGCATTAAGGCTTATAATCTTTTGGTTTGTAACTATGGAACAAGAATATTGATGTTGTAACCTATGGTTGTGAACAATTACTATGTATCGATGTATTATTCTTGTGTTGTGATATTATTCATCGGTCATATATGCCGAACCGAACATTATGTCCTTATATATGTTATGATTTTGTTGAGATAAATCATGATTCACTTATTGTTGTTCATAACGATATCATTTCATTGATTTAAAGTGATGATCTTGACTATTATGATATTTATAATATGTAATCACTTTTATTATCGTCGATGATTCTTAATCTTGGTGTTTATTTCTTGGAAATTTTAGAAAAATGGTCAAGAAGAAAGCTACTTCATCCACCATCACTCCAACTGCTGTCCGAAAAATGGTCGCTGATAGCGTTAACGCTGCTATCGCTAAGCATGCCGCTGACACTACTAGAGCTGAAGCTGAACACATTGCCGGTTTGAAAGAATTGCCCAAGAGGCACGTGAAGCTGAAGCTGCCACAAGAGAAGCCGAGATTGCAAGAGAAGCTGAGATTGCAAGAGAGGCTGAGATTGCGAGAGAAGCTGAGATTGCCCGAGAAGCGGAGATTGCTCGAGAAGCTGAAGTTGAGCGTGTTGCCCAAGCAGCACGTGAAGCCGAGGCTGCTCGTCTTGCTGAAGCAACATGTGCCGCAGCAGCAACACGTATTATTGAAATGGCAAACCCAAATGAAACCAACACTCCAACCAATCAAAGTGAGTCTTCCGTAGCTCGTAAGTGTAGCTACAAGGAATTCATGAACTGCAAGCCAACATTCTTCAAAGGCACAGAAGGTGCTATTGGTCTACTTCATTGGTTTGAGAGAACCGAGACTGTGTTTCTACTAAGTGACTGCATAGATGATTGCAAGGTCAAGTTTGCAACTGGAACTTTGCTAGAAGATGCGTTATCTTGGTGGAAAGCTCATGCCCAACCAATCAGAATGGAAGAAGCTTGTAGGATTTCATGGTCAGATCTGAAACAACTGTTGATGAAACAGTACTGCCCGAGAACTGAGATAAAGAAGCTAGAATATGAGTATTACCATTTGGCTGCTAAAGGTAATGATCTCAAGACATACTTCAAGAGATTCCACGAGCTGAGAGCTCTGTGTCCTCATTTGTTCCCTACCAATGAAAAGCTTTTGGAAGCTTTGATCGGAGGTCTACCTTGGAGTATTGAAGGAGATGTCATCGCTTCTAACCCAAAGACTGTTGAGGAAGTTGTCATTGTATCCCACCGCCTTATGGAGCCAATACTAAAGCTTGCAAATGCACAAGGCTCAAGTGATAACAAAAGAAAGCTTGATGATCGGAAAAGCTCGAATTCCAACCACCACCAATCGAACAACAACAATCGGAACAACAGCAACCAGTACCACCAGAACAGAAACCATCGTCACAATTGGTAAAACCTAAGACAAGAAGCCGCAAGGGCTTATATTGCACCAACTGCCGGAAAAGGATATGCCGGACCACATCCCCAGTGCAATAGATGTTTGATGCACCATTCTGGACCCTGCACTGTGAAGTGTGACAAGTGCAACAAGATAGGTCATCAGGGTAAGCATTGCCAAAACCCTGGAGGTGGAAACACCATGGCAAACATGAGTTGTTATGGATGTGGAGAGAAGGGTCATTTCAAGAGTCAATGCCCGAAGGTAAATGCAGCTCAACAGAACAATGCGCGTGCAAGGGCGTACGTGCTAGGAGATGGAGACGTGCCGTTGAACCTTGATGTTGTGACGGGTACGTATTCTCTTAACAATCATTCTGCAAAATCTTGTTTGACTCTGGAGCCGATAAGAGTTTTGTATCTACTACCTTTGCACCATTACTTGAAATTTCCCCAATTGCCTTAGATACAACTTATGAGATAGAACTAGCCGATGGAATGATAATAGGAACCAACACCGTAATCCGTAATTGCCCTATTCTGTTACAAGACCACTCGTTCCTTATAGATCTTTTGCCAATCAAGCTTGGAAGTTTTGACGTCGTAATTGGCATGGATTGGTTGTCTAAACACCGTGCTAGGATTGTTTGCGATGAGAAAACCGTTCATATCCCAATCAACGGTGAAACCTTAGTTATCCAAGGAGACCAAAGTAGAAAATACTTAAGTATCATATCCTGTGCGAAGTCGATAAAGTATATGGAGAAAGGATGTTATGCCTTTTTAGCTCAGGTAACAAAAAAGAAGTCGGAAGAGAAGCAACTAGAAGATGTACATGTAGTTAGAGAATTCTTTGAAGTGTTTCAAGAAGATTTACCTGGACTCCCACCTGCTCGACAAGTCGAATCTCAAATCGATCTTATTCCTAGAGCCACTCCCGTAGCACGAGCACCATACCGTTTAGCACCCTTGGAAATGCAAGAGCTGTCTAAACAACTAGAAGAGCTATCTGACAAAGGATTCATTAGACCAAGTTCCTCACCCTGGGGAGCACCGGTTTTATTCGTCAAGAAGAAGGATGGATCATTTCGGATGTGTATTGATTACAGAAAATTGAACAAGCTCACAATCAAGAACCGATATCCCTTACCAAGAATCGATGATCTGTTTAATCAGTTACAAGGCTCGAGTATATACTCGAAGATTGATTTAAGATCTGGATACCATCAGTTAAGGGTAAAGGAGGAAGATATACCCAAGACCGCATTTAGAACTAGATATGGTCATCATGAATTCCAAGTAATGCCATTCGGTTTAACCAATGCACCCGCTGTATTTATGGTCCTCATGAATAGAGTATGTAAGCCATACCTGGATAAATTCGTCATTGTGTTCATTGACGATATTCTTATCTACTCTCGTGATAAAGAAGAACATGCGGAACATCTGAGAACTGTCCTAAAGTTACTCAAGGATGAAGAATTGTACGCAAATTTTTCCAAATGCGATTTTTGGATCGAGACAGTCCAAATTCTTGGTCACGTGATCGACAGTAAAGGTATTCACGTGGATCCCGCAAAGATCGAATCCGTAAAGAACTGGTCCATACCAACCAACCCCACTGAGATTCGTCAATTCTTAGGTCTTACCGGTTATTACCGGAGATTCATCGAAGGTTTTTCGAAGATAGCTAAACCATTGACAGAGTTAACCCAGAAAACAAAGAAATTCGAATGGGGAGACGATCAAGAATCAGCTTTTCAACTCCTTAAGAGCAAGCTTTGCGAAGCACCCATCTTGGCACCACCTGAAGGAGTAGAAGATTTTGTAGTATACTGCGATGCTTCACATATGGGTTTAGGCGCTGTTCTTATGCAAAGGAACAAAGTGATTGCTTATGCATCCCGTCAACTCAAAACTCATGAGAAGAATTATACTACTCACGATCTAGAACTTGGCGTTGTGGTATTTGCACTCAAGTTATGGAGACATTACTTATAAGGAACCAAGTGTACAGTGTACATTGATCACAAAAATCTTCAATGTTAATACAAATAAGCCGTAAAAACATTTATTTATATTTTACGATCTTCTAATGTTTTGTCGATAACAAACGTAAAATCGTTTTAACGAAACAAATAAAATACGTAAATGGTTTGAGCCAATAATTTACTAACACACTTACGTCTTCATATAAATCACTAAACAAGTAATAGTGTTTTCATGTTATAGTAATGCATATGTATAACAACTAGTGTTTACATAATGGATAGATATATACATACTTAGTATGTATTATAATGGGTAATATAATGGGTAGAAATCTAAGTATTTGACCCATTGACTAAATACATTGAATGTAGTTGGGAAAAGCCCAAAGTCTATGATCCATACCCATGGAGTATGATCCATAACCCATGACCCATTGCATGACATCATGCATAGGTCATAATAGGTATTATCCATGACCCATGGAGCTAACTCATGACCCATTGACTAGATGCATTGCATGTTCTAGATACATTGTATCTATTTGGATACCCATGGATCAAAGCCTACAACCCATGATCCATGATCCATGACCCACAACCCATTTAGGGGGAGCGTCCTACGGATCCCTAAGAATACACTAGACGGATCCCTCAAGCAAGGGATCTGTGGGATCCGTGGAACAGTAGCATGTTTTTGTCTATAAATAGTGAGCCATTTCTTCATTGTAAGTTTCCCCTTCTACACATACTTTCTCTTAGTATTGTAAACTCTCTAACCTCAGATCCAAAGGATCTTTCTATGTAGTTTGTGTTTGTTTTTTGTGTGATTCTCTAGGTTCCTCTTAAAGGCGAGATCACCACCTCTTGAAGTCGTGCAAGCTCAAGTCCACGAGTTGCCTAGCTTCGTCATCATCAAGACTACTGAAGTTCTCTTGTTGATAGTTCTTTCTTCCTCTCTAGAAGTGTTGTGTTGAAGGCAGTACTGAAAGATGCCAAAAGGGTCAAGTCGAAGGCATTAGTGAAGGGTGCCAAAGGTCCATGATGAAGGCATTAGTGAAAGGTGTCAAAAGATCATGTCAAGGGCATTAGTGAAATATGCCAAAGGTGTACAATCGATATGGTGCATCAATGTACAAATATAGATAGGTTGTGTCCAAGGATATTGATATCCTTGATGATGTTGGAATAAGGAGTGGGTATCCTTTGGGATAGGTGTCGTGTAATGTTGGGTAGTAGTTCCTCATTTATAATAGAACTCGGTATCTAGCCTTGTACCGGATAAAGTGTAGGCAACGTTGTGATAGGTTTGGTTCTACGTCGTGGAAGAACCCGGTGTCTAGCCTTGTACCGAAAAAAGAGTAGGCAACGTTGTGAAGGCTTCTCCGCCATTAGGAATTCGTGTCGTGTAGTGCTTACGAACTCTCGCGTAGGTGACTAGGTGAGTGGAGTAGGGAAAGGAAGGTGTCCTTGTAGCCGAACCACTATAAACACTCGTGTCGTGGTTTTGTGTTTCTTACTCTTTACCTTTGCATTACATATTTATATACTTATCTATCAACATCCAACATACACAACTAAATAGATTGACATAAGTTGATCCAAATATTTTAAAACAAAGTTTTAATTGGTAAAACTATTCAACCCCCTTCTAGTTTTCCACAATTGGTACCAGAGCTTCGTTACCAAGTTTCTTAAGAGTATATTGTACTTTTAAAACTTGATACGATCCGTGTATGATTGAAAACTACAAGGAAGGAAATTTCTTAAAAACAAAAAGGTCACGTTTTAAAATCATCATATTTTATAATGTTGGATAATGATAGATCTTTCTAATATTTTCCTTGTTGAGAATTCTCCATACTAGGATTTGGGCATCCTAAGAAGATCATGAAGAATTTCTCTCTAATACTTCTTTTCTCAAAAAGAATATATAGCAAATGTCTGATCTTTAATAAATTACTTACAAATAAATTATTTTCGTATATTTTCTAGATGAATTAATAATGTCATTTTGTATAAACATGATTAAGTTTAGTAGTCTCATTACGCTCTCTTAAAAATCACTAAAGTGGTTATCTATATTGAACTCATCATCAAGAATAGTATTCTTCGTTGATCTCTATAGACAAAACTACAAACTAGTGATAATGATATCTCGGCTATTCAAGAGCCTTGATCATCACTCCTCACATAAGGTTATTTACATTTCATCTATGTCAATAAGTATCCATGCGAGAATCCTCATATTATGATAAAATAGGATTTTATCATAATCTTTAAAACTTCCCAAAGAATTATGATTTATTCATAAAAAGGGAACCTCGTCAAATAGGACTAGTAGAACACGTCAAAACCCCAAACCATAAGTTATAGAGCATAAACATCAACCCTAGCCAAGAATTAGAACTCCCAAACCAAAATTATCAAAGATCACTTAGGCTGTCAATCTGCTGATATGCCGGATCCCTGTGCTTGAACTAGCCGGATCCCTCATACAAGGGATCCGTGCAACAGAAGACAGAATAAGAAACAAATGATCACTGTGGAAGTTCCACTCATCACTTTACTCTCTCAAAACTCACGAACATAAAACCCAATTTACTGTTCACAGGAGTTAATTCATCATCTTCTCTGAGGAAACAATCACTTGTGTAAGTATAATCTATTCTACATTGTTATTTCCATTCTTCGATTCCTAGGAGTACAATTTTCATCTTTAGAAATTGAGCTCAAATGGGTTTGTCACAATTTGTTACCACATTGTTTTCTAAGATAAACTAAATTAAAGAATCAACATTGTTAATACAAATTAAACTCATTTTTCGATTCAATTAAGATGTATTGAGCAAAATTGTGATGAATCCCATTAAGTTACTATTCACACAATTAACACCACATTGTGGTTTTGATGTTTAGGACCAATCATGCCTAGCAATAGACAACAAGATTACCAAGACACCGCTCATTACATTCCCATGTATCATCGTAAGGATGGCTTGAGCCCGGATGATCGAAAAGCCTTCAAGATGTTGGAAAAGAGATTATTCCACGAAGGACGAGTAGTTGAACCCTCATTCATCAACAACACCGACATTCCCCAAGTCTTTGGGGCAATCAACTTTCATTGCCTCTTGAACATTAATGAGCAAATTTGTCCGGTGTTTGTACTAGAGTTTTACAAGACCACGAGAATCATTCGAAATGAAGATGGAACCATTTCGATAGCCTTCATCATCAATGAGCACGAGTTCACCTTCACTCTTGTAGAGTTTGGTAGGATACTCCGTATCCCATGTCAAGGAGTATGTATGAATGGTCGTTGGCGGAGCTTCATGACATGGTGGATCATCACGAGGTATACTTCACAGCCATCCCGGAAGCAACTACGGTAAGGGATACCGTCTTCATGGAAAAAGCCTCTCCATCAAGAGTCACGAGAAAATCCAAGGTGATCTATAGAGATCCGTTTCAAATGGAGCTTTCGAAAATGTTCCCATTATACAAGAAATGGGAACTAGTGCTAAGGGAGAACGTACTTTGCTTGGGAGGAAATAAGGATCATCCCAATGCTTGCCTAAGCTTCATGATCTATTGCCTTGTAACCAGCACTCACTTCAACCTCGCCTATTACATGATGAAAAGAATGGCAAGTGTGAAAAGTATGGACAAGATGGTACTCCCCTATGCCATGCTCTTGACTCGCCTAGCAAACTTTGTCTTTGCTCTAGATGATTCTCCTTACTCCTATGACCACACCTTTTGCAACAAGGTTATGGTACCCTTATCCGATGGAAAGACCACACGGATTATGGTTGATGGCAAGAGACCTCACCCACCAACGGATTCATCGGATGAAAGAGAAAGAGAAGGAGAAGGAAGCAACCCCCTTGGCAACGTCCATCTCAACCCCTTAGCATACATTAACCAACTGCCGGATGTCCCAAGCCCTTCACAAGAATTCCAACAAACAAGGGGCATATTCAAGTGTTTTGCTAACTTCCTCATGAAGAAGAAGAATTAGTGGTGGAGGGGTAAAAAGTGAAGAGTAAAGGCGATGGAGATGGGGATAGAGATGGGGATGGAGTAGGATGTTGAATGGGAGGAAGGTAAGGTCGTAGACCTTAATTTGTGAACAATTTATGAACAATGGTTTGTAAACAATCTAAACAATATTTCTGTAGTTTAGGACGTAGCTCGTAGTAGATGGCATGGTATAAACTAAAACACTCTAACTTAGGAACCCGAAAAAAAAAATGAGAATTTTACGACAACTTGATCACCATCAAGAAGTCGATGCCACTCATTTTGCTTACATTCTAGTCGCCCTCACTTACTATGCATTATATTTGTCGCTTGCATATGTTTATTGAATGTAGAAATGATTAGGATGAGTATTTGCTAAAGAGTGCAAAAACTGCACATTTGCTGAGAAGCTACTGGTCAGCAGTAGATGGATCCCAGCTATAACTAGCCGGATCCCTCAGATGAGGGAACCGTGGGATTCGGGTAAACAGACATTGTATTCTTACACTTTCACTTCAATCCAATCCTCTAGACCTTATCACACTAGCTAAACATGATACTTTAAGACCACTTAAGTCTTCCTGAAACTCAGTAGGTCTCACATTCACTCATAGCTAACATAGGATCACACACTAGGTATTTTTGATTTATCAATTCACCTAAACTCACCATATTTCCGCTCCAGTGCTCACACATTGTTCCTCACATCTCACAACACTTAGTTTGATATTTCTCTCAATTTTAGCAAATTGATTTTAGTCATCCTTACCTCAAAATAGGCTTAAAACTAATTTTTCATTTCTTTTTATTTTTTAGGAATTTTCAAAATTTCTCTTAGGCCACCATCTGATCTCTAGGATCAATTGTCCTCATTTGTCATCCTCAAATCAATAGTATCATCCTTAAATAATTAATTACACTCTCAAAAAGTCCACTTTCCTACCAAAAATCATCATTAGGTATCCCCACTCCTTGTAGTTGGACATTTAAAGTCACATACCATTTAAGACACCTGAGAGAAGTCAAATCCTTAAGATTTATAGGTACTAGACCTTAAAGTAGCATAATCACCTCACCACTATGCCGTCTGACAGACGGATCCCTGGTTTATAACTAGACGGATCCCTAGTGAAAGGGAACCGTGGGATCCGTGTCTACAGAATAGCTTGTGATCAGCTTTTCTTCCAAATTCAAACCCTCTTTGGTAATCTAAACACTTTTGCTTACCATTTAATGACTCCCTATAGTAGAACAACACCATAGTTGACTTTGGTGCATGCCAAATTTCTTAGTGGTCAAGATTTTAATTCATTAACTCAACTTCATCCTTTATAAACCAAGCACTCTTAGGAGCTTAAGCCACTAGTCATACCACAATCCAAAAATCAGTAGTTAAGACTTCTACTACACCCTCTCCTTCACTATGACTAAAGCATCTAGCAAGAACTCTTCAACCAAAGTTTCATCCAAAAAAATACTCATATGGTCCATGAGATATCATCCACCGAGCATCACCCGTAAGAAGTCCAAATGCTAGAATTCCCCCTCAACAAACTCAATCAACAATAGCTAAAAGAACCGCTAGAATTAG
The DNA here is from genome assembly GCA_910596185.1 of Chrysanthemum makinoi. Classification (NCBI taxonomy): domain Eukaryota; kingdom Viridiplantae; phylum Streptophyta; class Magnoliopsida; order Asterales; family Asteraceae; genus Chrysanthemum; species Chrysanthemum makinoi. The sequence continues at coordinate 223,551,175 of OU343220.1, forward strand.
CATTCGACCTTTTGAGTTGGTAAAAGCTTCATCAAGCACTAAACCAAACACATCTAGCTCTAGTAAAACACCCAAGCCTTCATTTCTAGAACATAGACTACATTCCTTTACCGAACCTCTTTCTCATCCAAATATCTACTCATTAGAAGTCTCACCACCAAGGAATTCCCATTCACCAACCTTCTCGCTAAATAGGGAACCACCTTCATCACCAAATGGTCCATCTTTGGAGACAAGGAATCACCAAAGATCTAACCATATAGAGGACTTTCCATTACCACCACCAACTCATGCATCATCACCCTCATTTTTAGTGGAACCACATCCTACATTGCTCAACACACCTCCACCATCTTTTGTGGAGCCTCCTCAAAACATCCCATCTCCTCCGGTTCCTAGTCATGACAATAATTGCTCTAATTGTCAAATCACCCAAGGACTTGTTCAAGAAGTACGAAATGAGTTGCATTTCATGTTTAATCATCTCCTTGAACGATTGGACCAAATCAACAAGTCTACTCATCCTTAGATTCAAGCACATTAATGCTTTTTAGGTTTCCGTCACTTCTTAGAATTAGTAGAAAATATATTACATGTTTGAGTCGTTCTCTTAGTTTTAGAGATATGTAGATCATTTCTCGTATTTTTATTGAATGAAATTACATGTTATATTCCATATTATCTTGAGAATATGTTTGGTGCCTTAATGCATAACTCTTGTTGATGTTAACACCACATTTTACATCAACATTGCTGTCTTGAGCTTACAGGCAGACGGATCCCTCATGTTAGCCTAGACGGATCCCTCCAAGAGAGGAACCGAGAGATCCGTGCAACAGAAGACTTTTTATTACTAACTTGAGTCTTATTTGCAGGAAATTATGCATCATTATTATCTCGGGGGTGTTAAAGCACGTGTTACACTTTTACCGTTGGAGTACTCCAACAAGACCAACTGTATAAACCAGGAACCCTCGCATTCAACACATTTCCACACATAACACGACCTTTTAGAATTTGCTCGTGTTAACAAGGTGCAATAAGTCAAGATAAACTACCTTTTTTAATGTCATGTTATGTCACATTATTTTTTTTCCATTTAACACAACTCCTTAACTCACACATCTAAAATCACCCATACGTCATAACACGAGCCAAAACACCTATTTTTGGACCCATTATGTTTTTGTTTTTTTTAACCAACTAAATCTTCATTATTAAAAATAAAATTACATTATATTAAGGGTGTGTTTGACGAAAAATGTTTAGGAGCATTTATGAGCGGTGAGTGGTAATTGTTGAGCGTTGTGATTTTTAATGATCATTTGACAAACAACAAGTAATTTTTATATTGTTTTTTATTATTATTTTTTTTTAGTGCTCCTTTTTCAACGCTCCTTGAAGTATCATTTCGGAGCATTGAACATTTATTAGTTGTTTTACACATTATAATTACAACTGCAACTACGTTATCAAACTTCTTTTTTATAAAAAATTATAGCTACTACTCACAGATACTTGCTCACTGCTAAAACTTACTGGTACTGCTACTTCTATTTTTACCAAACACACCCTAAATATGTTACATAAAAATAAAAAAATTACATTTAATTTAAATTAAATTTGCTTTATAATTTAGACTAGTTATATAGACTTTTTAAAGTTTAAGAGTACAAATTAATAACTCACTATTTACAAAAGGTTTAAAATAAATAAATACAAAACAAATTAAGTGCTCTTACACAACGTCTTCCCCACTTCATGCATACACATACAACACACACGCAAACATAATAAAAAAACAACACAAACACAAATACCCATTTTTAATAATAAAAAAATAAAGGAAAAGCACGCTATGGTTGTGGCTCAAGTTATAACGCGGGGGGCACACGGTGTGGTAACTTGGCCTAGGCAACACCGAAAAGACCCAAAGGGAAGAGATGTGTTATCAAACCGTGTGCTCTAACAATAAATAAATAAATAAATAAAAATGATTAGGCTAGTTGTTGTTTGCCAAACGAGCATTAAAAATCATAATGTTCAACGTTCAACGATCACCGCTCCTTAATGCTCCTAAAAGCTCCGCCCCAAACACACCTTTAATGTTACCATGTTCCGCTTCATGAACTTATTTTAGTTCTACAAAGCACAAGCTCCCACCGTAGGTAAGCACTTGGAAGAAAATTATAAACCAATATCTCGGTTGGTTCAGCGGGATTTACACTAGGGGTGATTACCCTTGACCTCGCTTTCGGTATAGTCTCGAGAAAAGCACAATTACAAATGACTATCATCTATTCATCACCAAAGAGCCGAGAGGTCATAAGTCCAAACTAAACTTGGTGCAAACAAACTAGAAGTGAGAGAGAGTTTTAATAGGTTTAGTTATGCGTTTTACTCGACTTCGACATCCGTAGATTAATCAGTCAAAATGCATGGTTACCCATTTAAAAAAGGGTTTAGCCCATAAATAACAATCTACTTTTTTATGCCTCCCGCAGTGTACGCAACTAAAAATTCGTTTCACTTAATATTACAAACTCTTAAAAATTTGTTTGATTTAGTTTACGTTAGCATATGTAGGGGTGGAAACGAGTCGAGCCGCTCGTGAAAAGATCAGGATTGGATCAGTAAAAAGCTCGAACAAGTCGAGCCTAATCGAACCCAAGCCGGAGTTCGAGATTAAATTGGAGCTCATTTGATAAACTAGCCCGAGCTTTATATACAAAGCTCGACTAGGCTTGCGAGTTTAAACGAGCTTTGGTACAATTTGTATATGTATAGGTGTATACTAACGAGCTCATTAATGAGCTCAAAACAAATAAACGAGCTCGAACACGTAAGCTCAAAAAGCCAAGATTTTTTTATAAGTACATCTATGGAACATTAAAAAATAATAATAAATAAAAAAAGTTTTGAAACTTGTTTTAAACCTAAATTTGTAGGGGGAAAAGTAAGTCAACTTGGCTTGGGGTGAGCCACACTCTCAACGCTGCACTTCCACCACTCAAATCAAACCCTTCACTTTAACTCCAAAATCACAAAAATCAAATTCCTTAATTCACCATTATTACTACAGTTACAATGTCTTCCTCATATACTACTAGTACTAGTGTTAGAACACAATGGCCTTCTGTTAATAAATTCGGTTCCACCGTCAAAATTCAACCTTATAGTAAGTCTTTTAAATTGTATACCAAATTAATGTATATTTATGATCTATAATGGTTGATTAATTTTTTAATGTGTTAGGTAATAGATGTGGATTGAGTAGGAGAGACTTAGCTACTAAAGGAATCGTTGCGGCTGGAGCTTCGGTCTTGCCATCTAGCTTGGTATCTCCACCTGCTCAAGGTTCTTCATTTCTCTTTATATATAAGGGATTTACTTATGGCAAATTGAAAATGCTTAGGTATTATACTGTGCTTTAAATGTTTTGGAGGCAAATGCCCTTTGTTGATTGATATCCTGAACCGTGCAACTGTGCAAGTGCTTAATGTTAGTCGATTATTGGGGGGTGTTGGGGATTGCTTATTAAAACAGTTTGTCTGCTGATTGATTTTTGGTGTATGCAATTTTGAGTGTTGTTTGGGTAAAAGCAAACTGCTGTAAGTGATTCTAATTATTAGCCTCTTAAATCCGTAAATAAGTAGAATTGCCATTCGCTCAAATAACTGCTTATCTGATTATTGCGTTTTGTTAGACTACTCCCTGCAATCAGACCACTTATCAGCTTTCTCTCTACTTTCACTCCCTCTCACTTTTCACTTCGGGTGTCATGGCTAACATTTTTTAGCCATTTGGGCCCCACCGGGTGCCACATCATTTCAACACTCACACTTTAATAGACCCTTCACTCACAACTAAACACAACATATCCATTTGGGCCTCACCCACCCCCAACTTCACTCACAACTTTTCCACTTTCATTTTGTCTTTTCCTCGTCAATTCCCCGACGAAATGTGATTCGGCGACCTCCTTTGGTGTCGTGGCGAGATTTCGGCGTGGCCGTTCGATGTGACACGTCGGATTCGGCGAGGCAATTCGTTGCCTCGCCCGATCCTCTAACTCACACCACTTCACCTTTAAACCCATTTTATTTATTTATTAAGATACCCTCGTTTATACAAACATACCCTACTAAATACCCCCCACACACACTCACAAACTAAATAACAAATAACAAAAACATTGGGGGGCCCACAATTGCACGTTTCCATATGTAGTGAATCCTTCACCGTTCGTCCCTCTTGGTTTCCTCCCTGCCGAGTGAACACCACCCCACCAGCAAGGCTGCCACGTGAAGTGGCTCCTTGCCGCTCCCTTGCCGGCCTTGCTGGTAGTAGTCTTACAGTATAAGCAAATTCAAATACTATCTTTTGCTTTGCATTTGGTTACAGCAGATTGTCTTTTTGTGCATATGTCAAAAACATACACAGTTGTAATAAGCAACCCTAAACGCCCCCTAAATTGGGTTTGGTTGTATTTTATTCTTCTATTACAGTCTGATCAATGTAGCTGCGTACCTACTGAAACGGCATCTGGTATTTTAATAGGTCTAGAGAGATTACCTTTCAAGAAAGAAGGATATAAATTTTGGACATGGAGAGGTCACAAAATTCATTATGTTGAAGAAGGAGAAGGTTTTCCAATCGTTCTTATTCATGGTTTTGGTGCTTCAGCTTTCCATTGGCGGTACTAACATTTCCTTCTATCATTTGTGTTAATTTGTTGTATGGTTCCTAGTTGTGTGACCATACAGTCACAGCATGGAGGGTATTTGGTGTGTTTTCCTAAAATTTTCTGGTTTTTACAGGTACAATATACCAGAATTGGCCAAAAAGTACAAGGTTTATGCCGTGGACTTGCTAGGGTTTGGGTGGAGTGAGAAGGCACTCGTCGACTATGATGCATTGGTGTGGAGAGACCAGGTTTCTGATTTCTTAAAGGAGATTGTCAAAGAACCGACAATATTGGTTGGGAATAGGTAAAATATACTTTGATTAATAGTTCCATAAATTGCAAAACCATGATCTGTGTTCCTTGTCTTGAACATTTGATTCATACTATCAATTGGAAATTTTCAGTCTTGGAGGATTTACTGCTTTGGTTGCAGCAGAAGCAATGCCAGAGCAAGTTGTGGGCATTGCATTACTGAACTCTGCAGGGCAATTCGGAAGCCCAGAGGATGATGCAACGACCAAGACTGAAGAATCCCCCTTGCAGAAATTCTTCATAAAGCCACTCAAGGAAGTTTTCCAACGTGTGGTTCTCGGATTCTTATTTTGGCAAGCTAAGCAACCAGCACGTGTCGAATCCGTCTTGAAGAGTGTATGTCACATTGCCCTTTAATTACTGATTTAACTTTATAATAGCCCTTGATATTACAGAAAGCTTATATATTTATGTAAGACACACCCCATTTAACTTTATATTCCATGGAAATAACAACTTTTACCTACACATGATTTTAGAAACCTATTTAGAATATGTTTCAAACATTTTAAGCACCCTTCTAACAAAAGCAAATAAGAGGAATCTTGTGAACCCAAATCAAACCCGTCAATATCTCCGTATACCAGACTAACAAAATTATTCAATTTCATTTCAGGTATATAAAAACACTTCAAATGTTGATGATTATCTCATCGAGTCAATTACCAAACCAGCAGATGACCCGAATGCTGGTGAAGTCTATTACAGGTATCCTACTTGGGTCAGAACCATAGTTTTTCAGTAAATATAATCAAAGATTGACTTGTCATTCAGTTTTTTTTTTATACAATTGATGATTAATTTACGCAATTTTGCAGATTAATGACACGGTTCATGTCAAATCAGAGAAAATACACGCTTGACAGTGTGCTGGGCAAACTGTCTTGCCCATTATTGTTAGTCTGGGGAGATTTAGACCCATGGGTAGGCCCTGCAAAGGCTATTCGTATCAAAGAGTTCTATCCAAACACATCTATTGTGAACTTGCAGGCAGGACATTGCCCCCATGATGAAGTTCCCGAGCTTGTCAACAAGGCCTTGGTTGATTGGTTAGCAACTCTACCATCCACTGCTCCCCAAACTGTATAAACATTTTACGTCGAAAATTGTAAGTATATATAGCCTGTATATTCATTGATCACATAATTTGATGAAGTATTATGAACTTTAATCTTCTAATTAGTGAGCAATTTTAGTTGGTTAAGAAGTAAGGGTGTGCATGGTCCAAAAACCGGACCGGCCAAGACCGGACCGGACCGAAAACCGATTTCGGCATAAACCCAAGACCGAGACCGGACCGAATGTGGTCGGTCCGGTCTCGGTCCGGTCGGTCCGGTCCAACAAGGCCAAATTCGTCGGTTTTGGTCCGGACCGGACCGAGGACCAATTAGCCCAAAATCCGGGACCGCGGACCGGACCGAATGTGGTCGGTCCGGTCTCGGTCCGTGTCGGTCCGGTCGGTCCTTCGGTCGGTCCAGTCCGTTCGGGTCATATGCTCACCCTTATTAAGAAGTAAGTTTGGAGTCATGGAGAACGCATACCCAGAAATGTAAAAGGAAAACTTGATTATTATCATTGATTGGTTGTGAGTTTTTTGTTACATCCCCTATGCCCCAATTCGATTTGATTTAGGGCAGGAGCAGGCAGCTCTTCGCTTACTCGCTTAGTAGATGGTCACCGGACAACAACCCCTTTTTGTTCTCGAGAGTTTTTTGCGTTTGTTGTCTGGTCAACTATAAGCATTTCAATAAAACAGATGACATTCATATGTAGTTTAATGTCTTCTGAACAAATATATGGGGTGCATATAGGGTTGCTCATCGGGTGAAAACTGAACCGGACCGAGAAAAACCGGACCGGACCGAGACCGAATCCGGCAAAAATCCTAGACCGAGATCGAATGTGGTTGGTCTTGTCCGGTCCAACAAGGCTAAATTTTCGGTTTGTGGTCTGGACCGAGACCGAATTTGCCAAAAACGATAGACCGATACTTTTAGCCCATCTAGTAAAGAATGAACATGAAGCATTTGTGGCAACCAATGGCCGGGCGGGCACAGGCTACGGGCCAAACGGGCTATGGGCCAAACAGGCGCGGGCTAAATGGGCACGGGCTAAACGGGCACGGGACAAACGGACTCATTTTATACGAATCGCTTTTAAAAAGGCCCAAAACAACGAAATAAATTCCTCGAACGTAACACCTCATTTATATTTAAAAAATTAAATATAAGTTTTTCTTTAAAAACAATCTAATGTTCGAGAAAAACATGTGCCCATTATGCCCATTTAACTTCTAAATGGGCGATACATGCTCATTTCAAAAAAAAGAAAGGACCCAAATGTGCCCAAATCTTTTAAAAGCTTGCCCATTTAGCTATTTTTTTTTTTTTTTTTTGGGCACAAATTGCCACCTCTACTTTTAGCCCATCTAGTTTATAGGATTCTTGCAAAGTGTTCTATAATCTATATGATGCCAAATAATATCTTAAAAAGTCAAATGGATGGTTTGGAACATTTAGGCAAGGTGCTTTATTTGACCAATTACTTTTTGTCCTCCAGTTTTTCAACAACCTGTTCTTGCTATTTGCTACCAAACCGTGCTATAAAAAAAGTACTCATTCGTTCTTAAAATTAGACGATAGTATTCATACTTCTAAAAAATGGATATGACAATTCACTTTTGAGCTAGTTACAATCTACACGCACATATGACCATGGTGATTGTTAGAGCTTGAGGTGTGGCAACAAGCCCGAGCTTCTCATTTGAGCCTCACAGATGCTACATCACCATAACACAACTCATTCTATAACCCCCTTATCACGGGTGTATTTGTTAAAAGTAGTTGTGAGCAGTAGTATGAGCTGTGGGCAGTAGCTGTGAGCAGTAGCCACAACTCATCGCTCACTGCTTTTTAAAGAAGCATTGGAAAAACGGCTTTCCTAAAAAATAGCAAAGCTCACCGCTCTTTTGCCAAACGAACACTAAAGATAAAAAAGCTCATTGCTCACCGCTCATTGCCTAAAAAAGCTCCGCGCCAAACATAGCCCACAACTAAACACAACTTCATTTGGGTCCAACCACTTCCTTTTTTATTTATTTTTATTCAATTTTTCAAATAACATAAAATTCATTCATAAAAATAAAATACAATACAACATATTAAAAACATACGAAACATAAATAACGATACGAAAAAAAACGATACAAAAAAAAACATACGAAACTTAAGAAATACATCAAATTATAAAGAAACTAATTATTTTGTTGCTGTTGTAGATATTCTTGCCATAGATGTCATTGCCAAACATGCTCGATGATATTTCGTTGAAGCCTTGCGTGTGTGCGTTTATCACAGAGTTCTTTGAATTTCTTTCATTGCACTTCACATCACTCGACGCATGCCCGTTGTAAATTTATTCGTGGAAAAATATACATCTCGCTTATTTCTCATATCGCAAATTTTTTATCTTTCAAAATCATGTTATGTAATATGATGCACGTGTACATGATTCTCCATAACTTGTTGACAGTCCATTGGCGCGCTGGTTAGGCAATAATATGCCAACGTCCTTGGAGGACACCAAAAGCTCTTTCAATGCCTTTTCGAGCACTTTCTTGTTTCCGTTAAATACGGCATTTTTGTCCGAATATGCAACCATAAATGATTTGACAAAAGATGACCCCTCTTGGTAAATCCCGTCAGCTAAATAATACCCTTGATCAAATATAACTCCGTTTACTGCAAACGGAACCACGAGGGCGATGTCATCAAGCAGGTCGTCGAATAACGGAGAATTATACAAAACAGTTAGATCGTTATTCGCACCCGCTACCCAAAAAAATGCATGACAAATCCACAAATCGTATGACGCAACGACTTCAAGCATTATAGTTGGATATTTTTTTTATCACCTTTGTGAAATTGCCCTTTCCATTCTTTTAGACAATTTTTCCATTCCCAGTGCATACAATCAATGTTTCCCAACATTCTCAGTAACTTATGAACCGCGTTATGTGTGTTGTATAAGTTGTGAATGTCATTCACGTCTGGTTTTCTTAAAAACTAAGGCATATACAATTGGAATATGCATTTAGTAAAATGATCTAGACAATCGCGTGCACAATGTTCCCCTATTTGTAAATACTCATCTAATGCATCGGGTGCTACGACGTACGTCAATTGGCGTATGGCGGATGTGCATTTCATAATCACACTAATACTCATTACATCCGCAGCATCGGGTCGGACTCTAAATAAATCAAAATTGGTGTGTTAGACATGTCCGCACCCTTTTTTCCATCTCTACGGGTGTGTTTGGCAAAAGTAGTAGTGACAGAGCAGATAGCAGTAAATAGTAGTTGTAAGCAGTAGTTGTTTTTTTTTTCTATAAAATTATTTGATAATGTAGCTCTAGGTGTAATCATGACGTGTAATACAGCTACTAATTGCTACCTCTTTGCGCCAAACACACCCAAAGCATTAGCTCCTTGACCATATCAATCTCCTTAATCAAATTTAACACTCTTTCGCAAACATTTGTATAAGCTGTATTTTGATCAACTAATCAGTTTTCTAAAACTGCATTAAGAGTTAAACAGGTTTCATCTCACAAAAGCTAAAAAGTGTTGTAATTTATTTCCTAGATGGGTCTGCACAAATATAGAATATAATTATTACAAATATGAATATGCCAAAGAGAAAAGGTTAAAAATCCAAAAAAGAAAAATAAAGATAATTGGGTGACAATAGTTCATTAATCTCGACTGCTTTTGAGACATTGCTAAAATCACCTACCTCTTCTAAACATGAAATATTTCTTACTCCAATAAATTATGAGAATTAATTTGTATACTCATCTGATAATTTGATACCCTCTAATCAAAGCTTTAAATCTATACTACTTATAATTGAGGGATAACTCTCTCTCTTATAATTTTTTAAGATTTTCATATATAGATTTTAAGCAAATACAACTACTTAAGCTATATGTACAATTACTTTATGCATAAACACCTACACATATTGACTGGTCAACATTTGTAATTAATGTCATATTTAAAACACCCATTTGATAAATGTTGGCGTATGTCACTTCCCGACAGTTTAGCCAAATGCCGAAGAACCTAACTCCCCGACTATAAGCCAAAACCGCTCGGCACAGCATGAAATCTCCCGGATAAGGCACACTAGCCCATTTGGACCAAGCATATAGGCAATCATGTACCGGAGGGTTAAACATAACCTCCCGGCATAACGGACACCTGACATCATCATGTATAAAAGGAAAGGAATCTTGGTCGTAATCATCGACCCTTTCCAGGCGGAATCTAAACAGAGTAAAGTCAACTCCCGCCCAAAAGAGTCACTATCGCCCACGTAATCTCCGGGTGAGGACAAAAGCTCCGCATCTATAAAAGGAACCAAGCAACAACATTCGAGGTTAATTCACTCTTACCCACTTTCATAGTATTTTTACTCTGACATATATATACACTCATTCTCACGCCGGAGCTGGGTCTAGGGATAAAACCCTAGACGAGGCTAACGCGTGTTGTCTTTGTGTTTACAGATCCGAAGGTATCCAATCCGAAGAGCTTGATCGAAGGATTACCGAAGGATTAGCTTGTTAAGGTAATTACAACTTTTTACCTCAACAAATTGGCGCCATCCGTGGGACCGCTATTCTAACTACCAAAACTAGAAAATGGCGGGTCCTACCACCGAAACACCCCCAAATACCTCCACGGAAACACCGCCCGGAGGCAACCCACCCAACTTGGAGGAACAAATACTAAGCCACATATCGTCACTAAAGGCCTTGATACAACAACATAACACCCAAGGAAAGAGCCCACTACAACCCATACGGATAGACTTCGGAGATGAAGTCGAGGGACCTACCCGAGCAGAGGAGGAAAAAGATCCAAGGGAAAGGGTCGTGGAAGATCCGAAGGAAAGCGGTCATGGAAGATCTACACAAACCATACAAAGATGCCCCCAGATCCCCATTCACACGACGGATAGTAGAATTCGCCGGACCGAGGCATGAGCTGCCTAAGAACATAAAACTCTACAATGGTTCTTCAGACCCGGACGACCACGCTACCCGCTTCTCAGTGCGGCAAATCACGGCGGCTGGCCAATGCCGGTATGGTGTTGGATGTTCCAACAAACTCTGGACGGTCCGGCAAGCGGGTGGTTCGAGCGATTGCCCGGCGGCATTGGCAGGGAGGAGCTCAGGGAGAGTTTCCTAGAGAGATTCGGCCGAGGAGGAAATGTCTAAAAGACCCGATGGAGCTAACAAAGATCGTGCGAAAGCTCATGAAACCCCGCTAGAATTCAAAGAAAGATGGACCGAAGCTAGCTACATCCCCGGGGTACCGTAAGTAATGCAAATATCCTCGTTCACCAACGGAAGCAAATGCCCGAACTGGTGAAGCGATTCTCGAAGAATCCCCAAAACGGTCACCGAAATGATGAAGAGGGTAGAAGATTTTGTATGCGTTAGGAAGAAGCCTACAACACCACGGAACTCCCTAAAGGAGAATGGAACGCGGGTTATGCACGGGGAGTCAGCCGGATCGAACCCCGAATGGCAAACCTCCCCGACAAGCGAAGAGGAGACAGAAGGATGGAACGAGAAATCCCGAAGCCAAGATCAATCCCTACTACCCGACTAGAACCCGATAATTACGTGAACGACCACGAAGTGATTACAGGAGGAACCATTACAGGGAACGAGACTGGACCCATAGATTTGAACCTTCTCTCAAAAGCCCCTAAAGAAATTTTGGCGACGGAGCTTCAACTAAACCTACCACCACCCCCACCTCACGAGAGGAGCACCAAGGAGAGAAAATTTAGACAAATTCTCAGACTATCACGTGAGAAGGGCCATCTCACCAATGATGCTACCAACTCAAGGAACACCTCGAGAAAAGCTTTGGAACTGGAAAATTAGATCATTTATTAAAAGAAGTAAGGCAAGGGAAGAAACCCACCCAGGGGAAAATCAGAGGCAGAGGAAGAGTGATAAATATGGTATACGGAGGAGGAATAGACAGAAACGAAAGAGCATTTGCCGAGATGAAGACTGGATGAACGTTCCTATAGCTTTCCCTCCCGTTCTGCCGGGGGCGTTCCTCAAGAGCCACCGATAATCGAAGCGGATGTTGAAGGATATACCGTAAGGAGAGTTTATGTGGATCCGGGGGTGGAAGTAATGTACGAACACTGTTTTCAAAACCTATGCCCAGAAATCAAAGGAAAGTTAAGAGGAACGAACACACCTCTGGTAGGATTCTCTAGCGAAAACCACAGGCAAAGAAGTCATAAAATTCGTATGGAATAACATAGTGTGTCGTTTCGGCCTCCCACACAATATTGTAACAGATAATGGTAGCAACTTCATCCATGACCCTTTCAAGCGTTGGTGTGAAAAACTAAACATCAAACAGGATAAATCTTTGCCGTGGCACATCCCCAAGCTAATGGTCGGTAGAGCGAGCAAACAAAAGTTTAATGCATGGCTTCAAAACAAGGCCGGGCAAAAGTAGATCCGGATGGGTCGATGAACTACCGAACGTTTTGTGGGCTCATCGCACATCCTTAAAGACTAGCAACGGTGAAACACCATTTAGTTTGACATACGGAAGTGAAGCCGTGATCCCCGCGAAAATTGGCATGCCCACCTTCCGAACAATGATGATGACCGAAGAGGGAAGCGAAGAGGAGAGGCGCTTAAACTTGGATCTCTTAGAAGAAAGAAGAGACTCGGCCCGTGGAAGAGGCCGATACAAAAAGAAAGTGGAGCGATATTACAATCCCGAAGAGTCAAAGGCGAAAAACTTCGAGTAGGAGACTTCGTCTCACGGAAAAATGAAGCCAGATAAGAAAACTTAGGGAAGTTGGGACCCAACCGGGAGGGCCCATACCAAATAACGGAGGCATCACGACAATGGCTCCTACAAGTTGAGCAGTAGAAGGAAAGAAGTCCCAGCACTGGAGCGGTGAACCTAAGAAAATGCTTCTTGTAGGATAGAAGAAAGCATTGTAACCGTTAAGCCCTAGAGGCAATGTGTTTAAACAAGTTATTAATGAAAATCAAAGCTCCCCGTATTTCGGAGGGGCAATTTTCCGTATGAATGATTTCTGAACATAATTAGTAAATGATCCCCGCCAGCTCGCGACCTCCGGGGAAAATGGTCAATGTTCAAAGATGGTTTATATCCAAAAAGGATTGCCATAAAATGCCGAACGGTTTATACCCAAAAAGGGTTGCCTGATGAAAAATGGTTCATATCCAAAAGGATTACCATAAAATGCCGAACGGTTTATACCCAAAAGGGTTGCCCAGGCGATAAAAATGGTTCATATCCAAAAGGATTGCCATAAAATCTTGAACGATTTATACCCAAAAAGGGTTGCCTGGCGATGAAAAATGGTTCATATCCAAAAAGGATTGCCATAAAAGGCCGAACGGTTTATACCCAAAAGGGTTGCCCGACAAAAGATGGTTTATATCCGAATAGGATTGCCATAAAATGCCGAACGGTTTATACCCAAAAAGGGTTGCCCAGGCGACAAAAGATGGTATATATCCAAATAGGATTGCCACAAAATGCGAGCGGTTTATACCCAAAAAGGGTTGCCCAGGCGACAAAAAGATGGTACAACACCAAGAAATCTATGCCTAGAGGAGATCGCCGAAGCAAACACAAAGTGATCCATATTTAAAGACATGAAAATAACATACGAGGATGTAAAAAGAGGAGCGACTATCGATTTCATTCGACAAACAAATTCTCGAACAAGTTCATTCAAAGTTACAAATTAATATATCATTACAAAACAACATCGTTCGGCAATATCGCCATCACAAAAGAGTTATCTAAAAAAAAAAAAAAACATAACGATAGCAAACTTCAGTTGGGAGGAGCACTGGTCCCCTCATCCTTATCCTTAGACTCAATCTCTTCCCCAACGGCATGATCCGGGGCTGGGTCGGGCATCAAAGACGAGACAAAATTAAAAGGACGATGGCAAGCATTTCGAACCTTGGCAACGTAAGGATACTCCTTGACAAAGAGTTCATCATACATAGCTAAATACTTGGTAGGAGCATCAATGTCCAAATCTTGATTTCGGCCAAAATCTTCGCACCTCCTCCTCCGAGCGACCAATGGACACACCGTCCAACCACCCGCCATACCACTCAAGTGAAAGGTACAACCGAGAAGCCTTGTACTCGTGGCTACCGTGAAGGCGAGCAAGCTAACGCCGGGATGAAATCCCTAACAAGATCGCCGTTCGATCTCTAGGTTCCCGCGGCAATGGCCATTTCTTGGCGTTGTTTGAAGAGCGGCATTCTCTTCCTCTTCGTTCTTGAGCCCCTTCGTCTCCATTAACTCTTTCTCCAAACTTGATATTTTTCACTCGAGCAAGGGACAATTTTAACCATTCACCTTTTCACCCTCCAGCGTGCGAACCTGTTTTTCAAACCCTCCTCCCGAGCGAAGTCTCATGCCGGCGCATCCTTCGCCGTTTTCATTCGGTCGAGTCTTATCCAAAAAGGAAAAATTGTCCTTGGCAACTTTCTCACACCCACTATGCTCTTCAACCAACTCGCGGTGATCAAGGTCAAGACTCTCGAAGCGAACAAGCAAATCCACAAAGGCAAGCGAACCCCTAGCCAAGATAGCCCAAGACCGGGGGCCTCGATTATCGGCAGAATTTGCATATATTCCTCTTCGGCGGGAGGAGGCAGATGAACAATGAGATCCCGATACTTTTCATACCCCTTAACCCTTTCGTCTTTTTGATTGACCACCCGGCACATAGGTGGCGCTGGGCGAGGTACCTTCTTCATCACGCGGTATCCTTGCCTTCACGGCAGCTGGAGAAGGAGATTTAGCTACAAAAGTGCAAAATAAAAGTTAAGTAAACACGGAAATAATCAAGCGATAGTAACGAAAAAATAATTCGAGCATAAAGAAACCGACTCACCATCCTCACGAGGAGCGGGCTGTTCGACAAATTGGGAAGCCTCGGCATCATGATCCTTCGGCCCGACCTCGCGCCGACACCAACATTAGCATCATTAGCATCCCCTAACTTGTTGCTGGAGTGACCCTCCAAATCTCCCTTTTTAACAACCGGAGGACTATTCGGTGGTTGACCCTCCGGCGGAATGGTGTTCGCCGGCGTCGGATTCGTATGGGAATCTAAGTTGATCACGGGAGCGGGACTCTTCTTTTGTCTCTTCGGCAAACTAGAGCCACCTTCCCCAACCTGACGCTTACGGGGTTTGTAACCCTGGGCTTTCGCCACCGCGGCTTTCTTTTTCTTCTCTTTGGCCTCCAGAACTTTGGGGTCGGCCACCTCGACCCTCTTCATGGCATTGGTCTTGGCGGGAACCGCCGTGCAGTCAGGACTTCGGAAGGGTAACATGCATTATATGGGCTTGCCCTCTTGGTACTTATCCCTCGGGTCATAGCGCCCCCTTGCGATAGCTCGGCTTGGTAAGATAGTCAAACATGGTCAAAGCCGCAAAACACATGAAAAATGTTACACAAGAAAACACAAAATCTTAAACAAAAAATATATATATATATATATATATATATATATATATATATATATATATATATATATATATATATATATACAGGCCAAGTACCATTCCCTCGGCATCCTTGAGTCGATAACCGGATACTTCCATTTGGCCGACAACCCCACGGCATACAAAAAATGAGGCGGAATTTTAATCAAGTCTATAACATTCGCCGACAATAAATCCGCATGAGGCATAGAAAACTCCCCGGTGGGAAGCGGATCGGAAACATCGAGTCGGATGCCTCCGGCATAGCAAAAGGTACTGCCCGACGGTCAATCAAAAAGAACTGTCTTTTCCAACCCTTTAACGAAGACAAAATCTCTTGAAAACACACTTTACGCTGCTTGCCATCTCGCTTAGCAAATGTAAACCAATGCCCTTGTTTATGTAATTTATAAAGGCTGGAACAAAGAAGTCGTGGGAGTAATATGAAGGCTACGACTATATACCTCAAAAAGTGTAACCCTATGTAAACCTATCGGCACTAATTGGGAAATGTGAACTTTGTAATAATGGAGGACATCTAAGAGGAAGCTAGAAAAGGGACGAAATCCCACCCTCAATAAAATATTCTAAGTATAATCCTATGGCATCATCCCCGAGTCGCCCCATGGTAAAGTCATCCGGTGGTAGCCTCGGATGAAGATCGGAAGGTATCCCGAATTCCCTCACGGCCCATTACGACTCTTCTGGTCATAACCGAAGTATACTTATCCAAGTCAAATTTGGGTCGGGTTGGGGTGACCCTCGGAAATCGGCCCGGATCCCCGGCGGATGATGGCCGGGGCGGTTCGGACATGTTAGCCGGAAGGGAATGGTCGCACCTATAAAACCAAAGAGGAAAACTAGAGTAGTACCGGACGAAGACGGGGAACAAATGGAATCGTTCGGCCAAATAACGCAGAGGAGACGTGTGAGTGAAAAATTTACGGTGGTAAAAATGAAGGGAAACAAGCGTATTTATAAGCAAAAGATGGGGGTAGCTGAGGCGTCCCGTCGTGTCAGAGGTGACGTGGCAAAATCTTCACCACACACGACACGCCCGCCCGTGCCCCTGATTCACATAATCACACCGCCACACAACCTCTGGCGTGTCATACCCTACAGTAAAAAAAAAAAAAAAAATTGGGGGGATGAGTTACTAAGAGGAAAAAAGGAACGACCAACTAAACACTTGCCGAGGCACGCTACAGACTTTCAATATCATATAATGAACATATCCATTAACATGATCGGGGGGACATGTTGGCGTATGTCACTTCCCTCGATTTAGCCAAATGCCGAAGAACCTAACTCCCCGACTATAAGCCAAAACCGCTTCGACAGCATGAAATCTCCTGGATAAGGCACACTAGCCCATTTGGACCAAGCATATAGGCAATCATGTACCGGAGGGTTAAACATAACCTCCGGCATAACGGACACCGACATCATCATGTATAAAGGAAAGGAATCTTGGTCGAATCATCGACCCTTTCAGGCGGAATCTAAAGCGAGTAAAGTCAACTCCCGCCTAAAAGAGTCACTATCGCCCACGTAATCTCCGGGTGAGGACAAAAGCTCCGCATCTATAAAAGGAACCAAGCAACAACATTCGAGGTTAATTCACTCTTACCCACTTTCATAGTATTTTTACTCTGACATATATATACACTCATTCTCACGCCGGAGCTGGGTCTAGGGATAAAACCCTAGGCGAGGCTAACGCGTGTTGTCTTTGTGTTTACAGATCCGAAGGTATCCAATCCGAAGAGCTTGATCGAAGGATTACCGAAGGATTAGCTTGTTAAGGTAATTACAACTTTTTACCTCAACAATAAAGAATATAATTTATAAAACACAATGTACAAACTATTTGAAGCACAAATACAACTAAAAAACACTATTCAACACATACAATTAATACACTATTTAATTTACCCATTCACTAAAATATACAACCATTTAACCACAATGTACAATATAATCAAACTACTAAGCCAAGCATTTAAAAATAAAGCCATTAGAACTGCGATGTGGTCGGTGGGTTCGGTAGCGGCTTGCGCCGACCAAGTCGCCACCATTGCAACATGAGGGTCGGTGGCGGGTCGGCTCCAAAATTGACGAAGGGTGATTGTCTTTGAAGGAAAGAATCAAGATTTTGTTTGTGGTAGCTTCGGTTAACAGGAGATGAATTATTACCACGGTCATAACTAAAGTTATTGTTATTTGTAATTTAATTGTTTAATAAAAGTATGACCGCATAACATTACATTGTCAGAAAATATTGTCACATGTTATCCGCCGCCGCATCGCGCAGATACCCTGCTAGTACGTGTATAATATATACATTCATTTTTTATTACTTGTACATTTTAGAGTGTGTAAATTGCAAATAACCTCTTATAAATTATAGGAGATGATTTGCACACTACACTTTATTATTTACACACTTCATAATACAACTAGATAAGAAAAGATATTAATATTGTATAAGTATGTAATTCAGTGTTTGAAGTGTCCTAATCAATTGTGAATGTGTGCAAATCAATTCTCATAAATTATAGAGATATTAGTATATATAAACTCGATAACAATAACAAGAAATATTATGCCTTCTAATTAGTGTCCGCCATGATAACGTGATGATTGATTATAGAATCTATATATTATGGGAAGTGATTGTCACACTGATATATTTGATTGAGACACTCAATATATAAACAATTAAATCAGTTTATATTTACAGTACAACTGTTTAATGCATGATTTGAAGTGTCACAATCTAATATGAGACTGTGCAAATCACCTTCATATGGGAATTGATTTGCACACTTTAAAATTTGATTGAGACACTAAATTTGTGCATTAAATACTTGTACAATATTAAATATTCTTCTACTGCTTGTTCATTTAGTGTGCAAATAACTTTTTTAAATGTACAAATTATTAGCCCCTCCATATATGCCTTCTAATTAGTGTTCGCCATGATAACAGAATGATTGATTATAGAATCTATACATCGTACTTATAAAATGACATGTTAAAGGTTTCACAAATAAATTTGTTTGAATCATATTCTTAGTTACAAGTCTTCGTTGATAATGACATGGTTGCTACTCTAAACGTGACCCGATGCAAGGACTAACTTAAGATTTTTGAGAAAGTGTTGCACACATTTTTTGAGAGGGTCTTGCATCTAATACTCTTTTATCATAAGAAATAAAAATTACATTATAAAGAATTCTTAGGCTAAACATAAGTAACCCAAAATATTTTCAGGCGTTGCACGTACCAAACAAATGACATTTTTTGAAAAAGTTACGCTTCGTGATCGAAAATTGAGGGCAACTCGTAATAGGTCTGTCCGATTTACCGCTTAATATTTCATTTCTTCTCTAATACTCTGTAATATGCGTAGGGATAACAACCCATAATCAGAGATAACAATAACAATACAAAGTAATACCACTATAATTAGATAAACAAAATTCGTAAATGAGATTATGAGCCATAGAAGTTTATAGAAAGATAAAACCAGTGAAGTAGATATAACTGAATTCAAGAACGAGATCGAGGCACGTGTTTGGCACGATTCTCCTAAAACAGATTCATCATCTATTCGGCGTCTGTTTCTCAGGGTACATCGATCAAAGCAATTGTACTGCCAGAAGTAACTCTATGTCTGAAAATCTCATGGAGGTAAGTGTGTTCATGTGAAAGTGTGTGTTTTATGTTGGTGGTTTTCCTTATCCCATGAGTATTTCAAATGGGCAACACTTGTGATTTGACTGGTATCATTTGAACTCTAGTTGGACCTGAATCCCCCACATTAAACATATCTTAAGAATTATGTAGAAAGGTTCTCCCTTTCAACGTATTAATCTTGTTTAAAATATTCTTCTTTTAAAGATAAGACAGGAATTTCCTAAGTAATTTGTCAATACAAAAGTTTCATGCTTATGCATATACACTTTTAAATGTTCCATGTTAATTATCTTTCGTATGATAATTAACAATCCTAAGTTTAGCATGCTATAGACCAAGGAATCAAACATATAATCAAAAGATGTATCATTCTGATTTATAGCTTTCTCTACTAACATTCTTCCATTAGACAAACTATTTATGAGATTCAGTCACCACCTTAAACTACATATGTTTAGGTATGGTTCCATAAATAGGTACTTCCAAGTCCTATATATACAATTATCATCCCAATTCACTTGTGATTATATATATAATCACATTTGATCTTGTATCATTATATGATTATTGCAACTTATTACTAAGATTATAATCATATAATATCAATGTGCAATCATTTCATACAATAAAAAATATTTCCACTATATGGAATGAACCACAACTCAATTTGTATGACATTCACACCATTCAAGTTAATTACATCAACCAACATAGTTTGATGTCATTTATATGTGTGTTCTTTCTTGACATTTGACTACGCCTTTGACGGTGTTTAACACTTAGTCATTTCCCTCATAATGACAAACCGTTAAATTATTAACAACGTGAATGGTAAACAAGTCTTAACTATCATTCAAGATAGTTTGATTATTTGCAACCATATTCACAATAGAATATTTAAAACATTCAAACTGATTGATATTCGATACAAAATCAAACAACTAGTTCATTCACCTTTTCAACAACATTCTTAATTTTTTTCAAGAGAATTTTTAAATTCTTCATAATTCTGTACCAAACATTGATTGAGTTCTGCCCAAATATAGTATCAAATTTTGTTTAAAGAACTGCCACAAAATCTTGCATAAAACACCTTAAAAGCCACACCAAACAACATAAATTTCTGCCAAATATAGGCACAAAGTTCTTCACATGTTAGCATGAAATTATTGTTGGGTCTGATTTTTGACCCAATGGTCTCTGAATATATATTTAAACATAAAATAGCCTAATCTAGTAAGTCTCTGATATAAGTCAGCAAGAACAACACTCACTGATAAGGATCAGAGAGTAAGTCACCCTCTGATGGGAATCAAAGGTCTTATTCTCTGATGATTATCAGAAAGTGTTACTCCCTGATGGTTATGAGTGATAGGTGCCTAACTAATAATCATTAGCCGATGTAACCTCACTGATATAAGAAATCAGTGACAGTTGTACAAAGCTCAACCAACTGCCAAGATTCAGGGAAGTATAAGACCAACTGAAGAAACACTTCGTATAACTGATGTGGTGTCAGGGAGCAAGGTATAAGGAGCTACAAGCTACACCAATGGGATTGAGGACTCACAAATGCCTCAGTTACCCTCAAGACTTATCTCTATAAGGGACTGATGAGTGTCTAAATACTCATCATTTTTGTACTATTTAGAATGCCAAAAACATCTGAAAACACTCAGAAACACATCAAAATGATAAAAATATCACAAACAAGTGTTTTATATGTTTTAAATGCAAAACATCAAAATCTGGTGAAAAACGTATCAAGTTTGCATAATTGGCGGTTTAGTCCCCAAGTTTCAAAAGTTGTCAAAATCAGTCCCTGGTAATTCAAAAACTTGTAAAATATCATTTTAGGTCCATGAGATTCAAAAGTTGTCAAAACAAATCTTTAAAGTTTAAAAATCACAAAATTACAACTTTGGTCCCTCAACTTTGCAAAAGTGTCAAAAATAGTCCTTAAGGTTTTAAAATTAGAAATTGATCAAAATAAACCTTGTACTATTCATAAATGACAAGAATGGTCCTTATGGTAAACTTTTGGAAAATTACAAGTTTGGTCCCTAGAATTACAAAAATGGCAATTTTAGTCCTTGGACTTGTAAAATGGAAATTTATGCAATGTTGGTCCTTATACTATTCAATTGTGGCATAATTAGTCCTTGTAATAACTTTAGAAATGTTACATGTTCAGTCCTCTAAGTTTGCAGAATTACACATTTGGTCCTTGGGCTTGTATTAATAACAAACCAAACGGATCCTCACTATTATCCAAAATCCAATCCATTATCCATCTAACCCACCCAAGCCCAACAAGCCCAATCCAATATCCGTTATTAACCAAAACCACTCGGTCAAACGGTCAAACCCCGCCCAAAACCACTACTCTGTACATCTTCTTCACCCCCACCGAAATCCAATACCGGTAGTTTTCACCTTTCCACCTCACTTCCTTATCCCCCGCTGTTTTACATCACCCCTCCACCTCCACATCCAACCAAGGAGCATTAAATGCAAAAACACGCTTATGTGACTTTTGGCGCCAAAAGCAAATTTGATGGCCAAGATTCGTTTGACCACATCAATGGCTGGAAAATGGTGGGAAATGCTCAGAGTGCCAGTGGGACTCTCAAAAGCCTATAAAGAAAGGATGAGAAGGAGAGTAAAAAAACAAGTAGTGTAATTTAGTTTAGTATAGGTCGTTTTAGTGTAATTTTAAATTTCAGTGTGATTTAAAGTTTCCAAGTACCTTTCTAAGCAATCTTAATGTATTATGAATCTTTTGAAGTAATCAATTTCAAACTTTCAGTTCAGTTCTCAAGTTATGCAGTTTTCTATTTATTCAAAAATCTCATTATGTTGAAAGGTTGTTAGCAGTGGTTATTTTGGACTTAGAAGCTCATATAAGCTCCTCATAAAGCTTATCAAAGCTTTTAGATACCTTAAAAGCAGCATTAGTAGCTAAAATCAAAAATTCATAAAAATACCAAAAAAATTCAGTGAAATTCAAAAATCACAAGTTTGATGATCAAGAAGCTGATGCAGTTTGATCTTTGGATGGGAATGGTTTAGAGAACCTGTGGAGGTTCTATAGGATATGTTCTAAGTCCTTGGTTCTCATATTTCACTTGAAATCACTTGTAAGCTCTTTTGATCCAATTTGGCTTTTTACTGTGCAAATAGTCATTAGTTCAAATCTTTGTTTTTAAATGTTTATTAGTTATAGTTAAGTTAAAATAAGTGATAAAATCAGTAGGTTGTTCTTTTAATTTTGTATTTTGTAAAAATCTTAATTTAACAGTATAAACTGCATAATCATAATTAGTGAGTTGTATGTTGTCATGGCTGTTGTTTGATGTTTATTTAGTGTTAATAAATGATATTATAAGGGCTGCAATGAGTTCCATGGTTTTAATCTGTGATTCTCTTTGAAAAAGTACCAAATCAGTCACATAAAAGGGTGTTTGGTTTCTCTTGCTTCTCTGTGTAACAGGTTGTTGCAGACTTTGTTCTTGATTGCTACATGTCATACTTGGTCTAAAGAACTCAGTTAAACAAGAAAACTAGTCCTTATTTTGTGAAAAGTCAAACTCTCACTTAATCTCATTTATCTTGTTCACTGTTAGGAATTTGGTTTGCTAAAATCATCATATTAGCTCAAAAGTAGTTAACATAGCTCAATATAACTTCATTACACCTTAATATATCATAATCAGTTCATAGAATCAAGTTAAAATTCAGTTTAGTCAACCTTTCATTTCAATCAAAAAGTCAAAAAGCTCCCCTGTGCATCAGTTTTATTATCTGAATCATAAGCTTCTACAGAGCTTATTAGTTGTCAAAAATAAGTGATTTTTGTTTCTTTGGATAGCTAACCTGGTCCTTTTCAAGTTACAAGTTTAAAATTTCCATTTGGAGCTTATTCACCAGGGCTGCAACTGCTTATCAGTTGGTCCCAACTCACTCAGTATTAACTGAGTCCAACTCAGTGGATTGTTAGGTTTTGAAAAAGCTTCTCCCAAGCTCATAAGAGCTTATCATTGACTGAGTTTTGGTATATTTGGTCTCAACCAGGTCTTAAACAAGTTCCAATTTCTACTTTTCAGTTTTAGCTTATTGTGTGTTCTGTGCATAAGCTAAAAGTAGCCCACCAGTTTCTGTTTTCATAAATAAGCTCAAACCTCAAATCTGTGTTAACTTGTAATCCAGAAGTTCAAGCTTGTTGTTTTTGATTGCAATTGAGTCATTATAGCATATTTTAGCTTCTGTATCAAGTTGGTAGTTTTTGGTTATCATTTGGCTTTTTCAAGTGCTTATAAATAAGCGGTTGCCACTACAGATTGCTTATTTCTACACACATGACCATGTTTTTCTATTTTTCTTAGACTCAGTAGATTAAAATAGACTTTTCCTGAAATTTTCATAATTTTTCATAACTGTTTGCTATTTTTCTTAATTAAAAACAGTTTTTAGGTATTTTTAAATAGCTTTTAATACAAATAAATTATAAAAAGTTCAAAAAAATGATTTTTCAATTTTCTTATGTTAAGATAAATATAAAAGTAATAAAAAGTATTTTTCCATAATTTTCTTAGTTTAAAAAGTATTTTTTAGCATTTTAATTAGTTTTAAATAGTTTTAAATTAATAATAAATACATAATAAGTCTTAAAAATATATTTTTAGTTTTAAAATAAGTTTTATCATATTTTAGATTTTTCTAAGTTATAATTTCATTTTTCTAGGTTAATTTTGTATTTTCTTGTATTTTAGTGCAATTTAAATACTTAATAAATAGTTTTTAATTAATAATAATTAAATAAATAGTTGTAAAAATAATTTTCTTTTTCTAATAATTTTCTTTTATTATTAGGATTGTAAAAATACCATTTTCATATTTGTAGGTCTTTTATTTCTTTAAAACTCACTTTTTATTTTGTACGTAGACGTAATTTTATTTTAAACGTAAGTTTTAAATTGTAGGATTTAAACGTTCATCGCCTTTAAAAATAGTGATAGCGTTTATTTAATAGATTTTATCTTTTATTTCTTTTAATTTGCATTTAAGTCGCTTTAATTTGTAGATTTTCTCTTTAGGTATAATTTTCCATCCAAAACCTTATCGATCACTATCCTTAGTGATCATTCTACCATCTGATTAGTTGTTTTAAACACCAATTCATCCTCCGTGGGACTTAACGACCCGGGGAAACACTGTATTCCTCTGATCTTAAATTGCATTCGTGCTTGAGCGGTTTTAAGCTGATTACGATCGCCATTCACAAGTGGCGGGTTTGAGTGATTTAGCTTGACCATTTCTTGCGCAATCAAATTTTGGTGCCGTTGCCGGGGAGGCTGTAAGCGTGTTTTAAGCATTTCCAGATCCATTCTTGCACATATACCACCTGAAGTGTTGATAACACCAAAAATATTTTCATTCTTTGTTTTTATGGCATGTTTTTCAAAAATCCAAAAATATCCATCTTTACCCTCTTACCCTTTTTGATTCTTTATTCCTTTACCCTCTATCCATTTGATTCTAACTTCTTCTATTCTCATGGAATCTCTCGAGGACGAATTCTGGGACGAAGTTGAAAAACTTCAGACTTGTGTCACAAATGTCTAAAATTCATGTTGTTCGTGATGATCCATTGATTCTGCGTAGGGAAATAGAAAGAGAAACCGGGGTGACAAAGGACCAGGTGCTTCCCTCTGATAATGGAGGTGCTAAATACGTCCAACCTACGGTTATCCAAAGATCTAACCCCTCGATTGCTCCTAAGTCGTCTAAAATTGATCCTACACTTTCACGATTTACGGTTAAAAGCAAACATCACGAATTCAAACGGTGTCTAGTAAGAATGACTTGCCTAATCTTCACGTTTCTCAAGAACCAGAACCGGAGACCATAACGGAAGTGATGGAAATTGCTAGCTCTCAGAGCACACCACTTGTCCCACCTCCGGATTTTTCAAAATGTTCTTTGAGTCTTATTAGTCATTCAGATCACCATGTTGGTTTTGTTGATTCTTTGAATGAACCGATTCCTTCTCATAACTCTCAAATAGAATCGTTTATTCCTTGTGTCGGTTGTGGTGAGCCTCTTTTTGGTTCACCATGTAGCTGGTGTACGTGTGTACAGTGTGGTAATGATATTAATAATGGGAGTTGTTTGTTTTGTGGTTCGAGGAATTCATTTGATTATGATCTAATCCGAACTCATTTAACGACCCCTCAAATTTTTCTAATTACCCACCACAGCCCGACTTATCTTCATATAATCAACAATACTGCTGTGAATTTTGTGGAGGTCCTCACCAAGGATCGAGTGTCAATCGAGAAAACATGTTTGTCTATGAGCAGTTTTCGGTGATGCTCGGACTTTGGTTATGACCAATATCCATATGATTCACCAACCCAGGCTCAACAGTTTTCTTGTTGTGAGAACTGTGGAGGTCCCCATTTGATTCGATTGTCAAATAGGGAATCCATTTCCTTGTGACAATTTTGACACATCATTTCAAGACCAACCTCCACAGTACCAAATGATTCAAGCAACTCCTCATGAAACTACGACAGACTTTTTTTGAAGGGTGCTGGGTTATTAAAAGAACTTAGGAGAGTCTGCTATGTCATTTCAAAACTCTCATGAGAAATCCATGGAAGTTTTGTTAGCTGAAGAAGCGGTTGCTAAAATAAATTCCCAAATTGCTTTTGAAAAAGCTATTAAGGAATCAATTGCACAAGAAGCGGCCAGATCTAGCTCTCAATTCAGTTTTATTCACGATGATAGTGATGATGATGATACACTTGAAGATTCATCAGATTCATCGATGGATATCCCAGCATTGAGATTCATTCTCAAACAACTGCTATCACACCCGAGGTTCACACTCACTCTCTGAACATAGGGGATGAGCTTCTTGACACTGTTCACGAAAAGGAATCGACAAATTTATAAAGTCTAGTGTTGAGGACCTTGTCCCAATCCCAAGAGAGTTACAGGGAACTTTTGACCATATGTGTGATATCTCTTCCCCTCTTGAGTGTTCAAAAGATCATTTTGAGTCTTTCTCCGATTTTAACGATGATTGTAAATCTTATGGAGACATTGAGAATGTTGAGGCATCACTTTCACATTGTGATGTTAATCCTCTTTTTGAGGAGTTTCTTGATGAACTCATTCCACTTTCATCGGAAAGTGATGATAGTCTCTTTGATTTCAAAGCCGATCTGGGAGAGACTGAAAGTCTCCTTTATAATGATCATTCACTCACTTCTCACCCTAACAGTCCAATAGAGAATGTTAATCACCTTGTTCCCGAAACATTCAAAGCTACTTTCACCAATCCTCTATTTGAATTGAATCGAATTCACTTGGATTTCTAACAATCCAATCTTTGATGAGGATAATGATGAGCTCACAATGGAACAAGAGTTCACAAACTCACTTCATGTGAATGATTCTCTTTACGAGGAGTTCTCCTTTGAACTCACTCATATCATATCTCTACCAGAGTATGATAACTTCCACTTTGATCTAGACATAAATGATCTTTGTATTACGGAGGGAAATATTCTCAGCCATGAGAACTTGCTTGATATCAAAATCCCATCCCTCCCACCCAGAATATGTCTTGATCAAATGAGCTTAAATGATGAAATTCATGATCCAGAAATCATGAATTCTCCTATGGATGAAGATGAGTTAGTCATGATTTGTATCATGATTTTCTTTCTTTTCTTCATATATTACGTCACTTCTCTGTTCTTCACTCCTTCGGGAATGAAGACATTATCTTTGACCCAGGCATTTCCATGTACCAATTGTAAGCCGGGTATGTCTCTGTATCTCATCGGTGTGGAACTTTCACGTACTTCAATGTTTATACAAACATCTTGAATGAAAGTCCGATGGAGATTGTCTCTTCCACTTACTTCCCCATGAACAAATTAATTCGGGGTCGAGTCAAGCTAGTGACTCGGGAATCAAAAACATTAGCATGCACAACATGGGTTTTCACCCGTGTGTACCATCCTAGTGTGGGGGAGATGCCCCACATGTTTCAAAAAAAAAAAAAAAAAGTGAATGAAAATTGTAAATATTAAAAAAAGAGAATAATTGTTGTGTTTCCACACTTTGAATATTGAGGACAATATTCATTTCTAAGTGTGGGGGGGAAATTCTGGCGAATTTGATCATAAATGTACCCTTTTAGTCCCTTTTTCCCCAAAATGGCCAAATTTTAAAATTTTTTGTAGTGGAAGTACTATGTACTAAACACAGCAAATGGTAATCAGTCCACCATGTCTAACCCACATAAGGATTGGCTAATCCAGGAGCAAACGGCTCTTGGTAAAGATATCTCAAATCCGTTTACGGCTTGCAATTTGCCCAAAATTGTATGGTTCTCAACTCACCATATCCTAAAAAGTGAAGAGTTGGCTAGCCCGCAAGTTTATGGCTTGTGGTAAAGGCAGTTGAAAATCCATAATTGGTAATCGGCTTACCAAAGATAATATTGATAATTTATCTAAGAGTTGGCTAGTCGAGGAAAGTGCGGCTTACGGTAAAGACAAATCAAAACCGTTGAAAGTTGGTGGTTTGCTCAAAATCACATGGTTATCGGTGTACCATGGTTCTTACTTGAACTAAAACATTTGGCTACTCCAGAAGTGATGGCTTTTGGTAAAGAGATAAAATCCATTATGTTTTCTCAAATCATTGCTAGGGACTAGCAATATCTTAGTGTGGGGGATTGATGAGTGTCTAAATACTCATCATTTTTGTACTATTTAGAATGCCAAAAACATCTGAAAACACTCAGAAACACATCAAAATGATAAAAATATCACAAACAAGTGTTTTATATGTTTTAAATGCAAAAACATCAAAATCTGGTGAAAAACGTATCAAGTTTGCATAATTGGCAGTTTTAGTCCCCCAAGTTACAAAAGTTGTCAAAATCAGTCCCTGGTAATTCAAAAACTTGTAAAATATCATTTTAGGTCCATGAGATTCAAAAGTTGTCAAAACAAATCTTTAAAGTTTAAAAATCACAAAATTACAACTTTGGTCCCTCAACTTTGCAAAAGTGTCAAAAATAGTCCTTAAGGTTTTAAAATTAGAAATTGATCAAAATAAACCTTGTACTATTCATAAATGACAAGAATGGTCCTTATGGTAAACTTTTGGAAAATTACAAGTTTGGTCCCTAGAATTACAAAAATGGCAATTTTAGTCCTTGGACTTGTAAAATGGAAATTTATGCAATGTTGGTCCTTATACTATTCAATTGTGGCATAATTAGTCCTTGTAATAACTTTAGAAATGTTACATGTTCAGTCCTCTAAGTTTGCAGAATTACACATTTGGTCCTTGGGCTTGTATTAATAACAAACCAAACGGATCCTCACTATTATCCAAAATCCAATCCATTATCCATCTAACCCACCCAAGCCCAACAAGCCCAATCCAATATCCGTTATTAACCAAAACCACTCGGTCAAACGGTCAAACCAGCCCAAAAACCACTACTACGTACATCTTCTTCACCCCCACTGAAATCCAATACCAGGAGGTAGTTTTCACCTTTCCACCTCACTTCCCTTATCCCCCAGCTTTGTTTTACATCACCCCTCCACCTCCACATCCAACCAAGGAGCATTAAATGCAAAAACACCTTATGTGACTTTTGGCGCCAAAAGCAAATTTGATGGCCAAGATTCGTTTGACCACATCAATGGCTGGAAAATGGTGGGAAATGCTCAGAGTGCCAGTGGGACTCTCAAAAGCCTATAAAGAAAGGATGAGAAGGAGAGTAAAAAAAAAAGTAGTGTAATTTAGTTTAGTATAGGTCGTTTTAGTGTAATTTTAAATTTCAGTGTGATTTAAAGTTTCCAAGTACCTTTCTAAGCAATCTTAATGTATTATGAATCTTTTGAAGTAATCAATTTCAAACTTTGATTCGGTTCTCAAGTTATGCAGTTTTCTATTTATTCAAAAATCTCATTATGTTGAAAGGTTGTTAGCAGTGGTTATTTTGGACTTAGAAGCTCATATAAGCTCCTCATAAAGCTTATCAAAGCTTTTAGATACCTTAAAAGCAGCATTAGTAGCTAAAATCAAAAATTCATAAAAATACCAAAAAATTCAGTGAAATTCAAAAATCACAAGTTTGATGATCAAGAAGGCGATGCAGTTTGATCTTTGGATGGGAATGGTTTAGAGAACCTGTGGAGGTTCTATAGGATATGTTCTAAGTCCTTGGTTCTCATATTTCACTTGAAATCACTTGTAAGCTCTTTTGATCCAATTTGGCTTTTCTTTGTGCAAATAGTCATTAGTTCAAATCTTTGTTTTTAAATGTTTATTAGTTATAGTTAAGTTAAAATAAGTGATAAAATCAGTAGGTTGTTCTTTTAATTTTGTATTTTGTAAAAATCTTAATTTAACAGTATAAACTGCATAATCATAATTAGTGAGTTGTATGTTGTCATGGCTGTTGTTTGATGTTTATTTAGTGTTAATAAATGATATTATAAGGGCTGCAATGAGTTCCATGGTTTTAATCTGTGATTCTCTTTGAAAAAGTACCAAATCAGTCACATAAAAGGGTGTTTGGTTTCTCTTGTTTCTCTGTGTAACAGGTTGTTGCAGACTTTGTTCTTGATTGCTACATGTCATACTTGGTCTAAAGAACTCAGTTAAACAAGAAAACTAGTCCTTATTTTGTGAAAAGTCAAACTCTCACTTAATCTCATTTATCTTGTTCCTTTGTTAGGAATTTGGTTTGCTAAAATCATCATATTAGCTCAAAAGTAGTTAACATAGCTCAATATAACTTCATTACACCTTAATATATCATAATCAGTTCATAGAATCAAGTTAAAATTCAGTTTAGTCAACCTTTCATTTCAATCAAAAAGTCAAAAAGCTCCCCTGTGCATCAGTTTTATTATCTGAATCATAAGCTTCTACAGAGCTTATTAGTTGTCAAAAATAAGTGATTTTTGTTTCTTTGGATAGCTAACCTGGTCCTTTTCAAGTTACAAGTTTAAAATTTCCATTTGGAGCTTATTCACCAGGGCTGCAACTGCTTATCAGTTGGTCCCAACTCACTCAGTATTAACTGAGTCCAACTCAGTGGATTGTTAGGTTTTGAAAAAGCTTCTCCCAAGCTCATAAGAGCTTATCATTGACTGAGTTTTGGTATATTTGGTCTCAACCAGGTCTTAAACAAGTTCCAATTTCTACTTTTCAGTTTTAGCTTATTGTGTGTTACGTGCATAAGCTAAAAGTAGCCCACCAGTTTCTGTTTTCATAAATAAGCTCAAACCTCAAATCTGTGTTAACTTGTAATCCAGAAGTTCAAGCTTGTTGTTTTTGATTGCAATTGAGTCATTATAGCATATTTTAGCTTCTGTATCAAGTTGGTAGTTTTTGGTTATCATTTGGCTTTTTCAAGTGCTTATAAATAAGCAGTTGCCACTACAGTTGCTTATTTCTACACACAAGACCATGTTTTTCTATTTTTCTTAGACTCAGTAGATTAAAATAGACTTTTCCTGAAATTTTCATAATTTTTCATAACTGTTTGCTATTTTTCTTAATTAAAAACAGTTTTTAGGTATTTTTAAATAGCTTTTAATACAAATAAATTATAAAAAGCTTTAAAAAATGATTTTTCAATTTTCTTAGGTTAAGATAATTATAAAAGTAATAAAAAGTATTTTTCCATAATTTTCTTAGTTTAAAAAGTATTTTTTAGCATTTTAATTAGTTTTAAATAGTTTTAAATTAATAATAAATACATAATAAGTCTTAAAAATATATTTTTAGTTTTAAAATAAGTTTTATCATATTTTAGATTTTTCTAAGTTATAATTTCATTTTTCTAGGTTAATTTTGTATTTTCTTGTATTTTAGTGCAATTTAAATACTTAATAAATAGTTTTTAATTAATAATAATTAAATAAATAGTTGTAAAAATAATTTTCTTTTTCTAATAATTTTCTTTTATTATTAGGATTGTAAAAATACCATTTTCATATTTGTAGGTCTTTTATTTCTTTAAAACTCACTTTTTATTTTGTACGTAGACGTAATTTTATTTTAAACGTAAGTTTTAAATTGTAGGATTTAAACGTTCATCGCCTTTAAAAATAGTGATAGCGTTTATTTAATAGATTTTATCTTTTATTTCTTTTAATTTGCATTTAAGTCGCTTTAATTTGTAGATTTTCTCTTTAGGTATAATTTTCCATCCAAAACCTTATCGATCACTATCCTTAGTGATCATTCTACCATCTGATTAGTTGTTTTAAACACCAATTCATCCTCCGTGGGACTTAACGACCCGGGGAAACACTGTATTCCTCTGATCTTAAATTGCATTCGTGCTTGAGCGGTTTTAAGCTGATTACGGTCTGCCATTCACAAGTGGCAGGTTTGAGTGATTTAGCTTGACTGTTTTGCGCGCAATCAGGGACATGGTATCTGATGAATGGACGGGAAAATCGTTGCGAAGATAAGCGTAAGGTCTTATCAAAGGACGATAAAGTAAGATCTTGGGTACAAAAGTTGTCAGCATTGGAAAGCTAAACGCATGCTCCACCTAGTATACTACACACGTGCTAACAACTCCAAGGTCGGCTAACCACTATACCCATGTGCATCCACAGTATTCCTTGGCCTATTTAAACGAAACTTTGTAACCAAGATAAGTAGGATTCTAAACAAACACATAAAGTATAACTTAGCTCTATAGTTGATAGAATCCCCTCTCCTAGGAACTTCTAAGAAAAGCTAGATGCATCTAGATTTTTCGAAAGGAGTGTTTCATTTGTTGCTCAACTGGAATAGTTTTATAGAGAGCTATCCCACAGCAAATATTTTATTTTTTTAATAAAGATTTATACACGTTGAAAAGTACAAATGGTGTTATTATGGTTTTGGGTGATGTTGTTACTATCCTTGGTACTAAAAGGAAGATTTCGTCATTTACTCAAACCTTGTAGACCAACAAGTGGTATCAGAGCGGGTGGGGTTCTCATAATCCTGATTCGTTCTTGAGTGACTGCTAATAATTCATAGCAGTTCTTGAATGACGGCTAATATCACAAAATTAAAACCATCCTCTTCTAACCCTATAGGAATCATTTCACACAAATACAGATTATAGAAGATTTAGAGAGGGAGATGTGGAGATGGTAACTTCTACAGAGAGAAAAAAGAAAAGATTAGATTAGAATAGAGGGAAGTGGGAGAGAAGAATACACTAGAAATACCACCTCCAAAAGAGAGCATTTGGAGGTATTATAGTTGGTGTAATAGAAACGGGTCGGGCTTGTGCTTTTGTAATGGACTAGACATAAGCTAATACAATACTAGATTAAACCAAGCCCGTTTACCCTTAACTAGAATACTATACTATTACAACAACTAGAATACTATACTATTACAACATTATTACAAGGTTCGATAATATATAAATGACCATCACTTTTTAATGCTAACAAACCCTACCAAAATATACCCTTCCCAACAACAAATTAGCTTCATTTATACAAAGATCGAGTACTATCGAGTCGATCTTGTGTAGAAAGAAGGTCCACCAGCCTCCTCTCCTGCTATTTTAACCACCCTCTCCTCAGTACTAAATTTTTACAAGTACATGTGCTTAGAAATATCAGAATAAATGTTTTATCCTGAAATTTCTGTTTCAGAGGTTCTAGTGAAAAATGAGAGTATAAAATCACAAACTGAGAAGAGTGGTTGACTGGTTGTGCTTGATATAGAAAAATGGTTACTATTAGTAGTAATCAGTCTTGGGTTACAGGAGCATCTGGGGATATTAATAGAGCATATGAGACTGTTGTTGATGGAGGAAGAATCTGGGGAGAAAGATGGTACGTCTTCAACA
Organism: Chrysanthemum makinoi; assembly: GCA_910596185.1. Classification (NCBI taxonomy): domain Eukaryota; kingdom Viridiplantae; phylum Streptophyta; class Magnoliopsida; order Asterales; family Asteraceae; genus Chrysanthemum; species Chrysanthemum makinoi. The sequence goes on from OU343220.1 coordinate 223,584,402, forward strand.
TCTTGGTTTAAAATTGCGTTTTGCGATCCGATGCGCTCAAGGTCCAAAAGTCCAATGCGTAATGCGTGATGCGAATGCGAGCGTAATTTCGACGCGATGCGTTTAGTATTAAAAAAGTAAAAAAAAAAACTATTTATAAATATTATATTTTTACCAAGTACCAAGTAAAAGCAACAAACTTACAAATAAATCACTAACATATTCAAAAGTAGATGATGACATGATGTTAAAATATATTAAAAGTATACTTACAAGCTTCAAGTTATATCAGTAACAAAGAATCATAATTTACTCATAATTAAATCAATAGCAAAAGTTAGTATTATAAAGTTTAGTCAAAGTTGAACAATATATGAGTTCTGGCATTGAATCAAATCAATTAACTCACTTTGTACCTTATAAAATAAGGGGGTGATACTCACACCACATTTTTTGATGCATGCACCACAATTTGTGCATTACAGTATTGTGCGGTACAAACTGTAATGCACAAATTGTGGTGCATGCATTAAAAAATGTGGTGTGAGTATCAATTCTCAATAAAATAACATATGTGATTATTATAATTAAAGAAGAACATGTGAGTTTTACAACTTGAATCACACAACAGAAAGAAGAAAACTATTCGATTATGCATTAAAGTAAATTAAAGAGTTTACTCACTTTGTAGAATCAGTCGCACCACCAGGATATTAAATGAAATAAAAATGGGGTAATTTGGATGTAGGTCAAGAACTATGGTTGTCAATGTGTATTTTTATGGACGTCATTTACTAAGGTCCTTATTAAAATAGTTAGGCTTCGTAAATCAGCCTAAATTCCAAATTGCACTGATTGTGACTATTGCTAGCATTATACAAATGCGATAAATTGCGGTCAATTGCGAATGCAATCTGGAATGGCCTTGCATTAGGTGTCATGATGCGAAATTTCAAATGCAATGCAATGATGCGTGCAATTTGCGCAATGATGCGCGCATTTTTAAACCAAGTTCAACATTGTTGAAAAGTTGCATCGGGGAGTGTTCGCTGAGTCGTGCAGTTCCCAATCCATATGAACTACGCTGTAGACTTCAACAATGGGAATAATATTCATTTATTTTTTCTTCTCTTTACCTTGTTGTACATCAGTTGTAAGAAGAAGCCATTGTGCTCACTTACAACTGATTTATGTAAACTATAGGCTATCTCTGTAATTAAACAGAAGACCGTGAGGTAAATTAGTTGACCCATCAACCTTTTACTAGTTTTAGATAGCCAGTTACAATACTAAAGAGCTAAACCAATGGTAACTCGGACCTATGACAACTAATAGTTCAAGGTCCAAGTCTATATCATCTTCAACAACAATAAGGAAGAAGACTGTACTTGTTTATTTTTCCTTGTTGTAACTTAGTAAGTAAGAAAGCCATTATGCTCAGTTACTATTAATTTAGATTAGGCTATTGTTGGGTCTGATTTTTAACCCAGTGTTCTCTGACTATGTATTTAAATATAAAATAGCCTAATCTAGTAAGTCTATGATATAAGTCAGCGAGAGCAACACTCACTGATAAAGATCAGAGAGTAAGTCACCCTCTAATGGAAATCAAAGGTCTTACTCTCTAACGGTTATCAGAAAGTGTTACTCCCTGATGGTTATCAGAGACTTCACCCTGATGGTTGTGACTGATAGGTGCCTCACTAATGATCATCAGTGGATGTAACCTAACTGATATAAGAAATAAGTGAGAGTTGTAAAAAGCTCAACCAACTTTCAAGCTTCAAGGAAGTCGAAGACCAACTAAAGAAACACTTTGTATAACTGATGCGGTGTCAGGGAGCAAGGTATAAGGAGCTAAAAGCAACACTAGTAGGATTGAGGACTGACAAATGCCTCAGTTACACTAAAGAGTTATCTCTATATTGGACTTGGTATCTGATGAATGGGCGGGAAACTCGTTGGGAAGATAAGCGTAAGGTCTTATCAAAGGACGATAAAGTAAGATCTTTGGTACAAAATTTGTCAGCATTGGAAAGCCAAACACATGCTTGATTCGCTCCCAGACAGTCAAGTTTTGTCACACAAGCTGACCACTTGTGAATGGTCAACCGTAACAAACTTCAAACAGTCTGGAACCAAATGCAATGAAATCCAGGAGAGTATAGGGTCTCCCCGGGTCGTTATGTCCCAACGAGCCGTGCGAGAATAGTCAAACGTTTAGTGATCGAGGAGTTTGAATGAAAAAAGGATTTGGATAAGATTGTGAGTGATATTATAACTACAGAAAAGCCAACAAATTAAAACGGCTTAAATGCAAATTAAAGAAGATTAAAAAGATAAAATCTATTAAATAAACGCTATCACTATATTTAAAATGATAAACGTTTAAAACCTAAAACTTACGTTTTAAATTAAACACTACGTAACGTACAAAATAAAACGTGAAATCTAAGAAATAAAAGTCCTAAAAATATGAAAAATACATTTTTACAAACCTAATGATAAAAGAAACTTTATAGAAAAAGAAAATTATTTTTATAACTAATTATCTAATTATTATTAATTAAATACTATTTTTAACTAATTAATAATTACCTAAAATACAAGAAAATAGGAAATAAAGCTAGAAAAATAAAATTATGAAATGGAAAAGTCTAAAATAACAAACTGGAATTTTCAAAACTATTTTTGTATTTTTCTGATTATTTTTCTATTTTTTATAAATTTTAAACTATTAAAAACTAATTAAATTGCTAAAAATTACAAAATGAACTATGAAAAATCTGGAAAATTACTTTTTCTACTTTTTATATTTATCTAAACCTAAGAAAAATGAAAACTTATATTTTTGGACCTTTTCTGAATTTTTTATATTAAATGCTATTTAAAAATGCTTAAAAACTAATAAAAATCAAGAAAAATAGCAAAATGACTTAGAAAAATATGAAAAATTCAGGAAAACTCTAAAATTATATTCTAAATCTGAGAAAAATATAAAAACAGGTGCTTGTGTACAATATTATGAAACTGATGTGGAATGATCTTAATAATAAGCACTTAAATAAGCCAAAAGCTCACCAAAAGCTACCAAACTGATACACAAGCCTAAATAAGCTAATTTAACTAAAATGCAATGAGTTTTAACAAGCTAGACCAACAGAATCACAACTTAGGACAGATTTGATGTTTGTGATTTTCAAGTGAAAACAGATTTGGGTACTAACTTTAATCACATGCACAAACTTAAAAATAAGCTCAAACTAAAATCTTCAAATTGGAAAGAAGTAGACTGGTTGAGATCATATGTACCAAAAAGCAAACCATGAAAAGCTCTTTTGAGCCCTGTGCACAAGCTGCACAAAGAGAAAAAACTTCGGTTATCTGAGCTCAGTGGAGGCAGGGGCAACTAGGCCTAAGTGAAGGGCTTATTTGAAGCTTATAGAAAAATGACAAAAATCAACAAAAATGCAGATAAGTAAGGGGTCCAGTTGAACTTTTAAGAATGCCAAGTCTCACTTGTTAAGACCCAAATATGAGATCATGAAAAATCTTTGAAGTCGGCTAAAAAACTGATTTTCAATTTTGACTTTTGAACTAAAAATGTGCAAGTTTGACTTTGGTGAACTTTGGATCCAATTTTATCACTAAGATAGATGTTATATGTTGTAGTAAATGTAATGCAAGCTTGATTAATGATTTCTAAACACAAAATAAGATGTTGCAATTCCAAAATCTCAACAGTTGGCAGATAAATATGGATTTAAGTGCAAGTTTGACCTTGGTGGTGTTGCAGACCAAAACTATGACTCAAATTAGCATACTTGAGCTAAGTGAACTTAAAGCTACCAGACCTATACAATGAACAAGCCCCTACAACAGTTAAGCAGCGGTACCAAACACCCCTTTACACTACTATTAGGCAATAAAAACTGATCAAATCACTTATCCAACTGATATTAATGAACAAACCAAGTATAATTATCTTAATTACAGCTATTTGAACAGGTAAGACTTATTGTAAACCACCAGAACAGATTATGCTATAAATTTGGAATTAACTTACAAGTGGTCCATTAGCCACTATGGCTTGCAACTGTTAATCAAGTACCACTAGCCTAACCACACCCCTATCCTAGCTTAATATCAACCCAACTCCACTTCTGAATCACCCATTCACCATTTCCATTACCAATTTTGACCCTGTTTGACTTTTGTTGACCAAATGTCAAAATGAATGAGAACTTGAATGAGAGCTTGTACAAAGCTATGCTAAGCTTATTTAGGCTCAATAGAACTGAGAAACAAGTATGATGAAGCTTTTGAATGAGCTTTTGATTTTGAAAATTTCAACAGTGGACAAATAAGATCACATGTAAACATAAACTGAATTTTTTACTTGCACTGAGTTTCAATACCTTTAAATACTTAAAGTTGATACAATTTAACCAGAAAATACAAGTCTAATACTGAATTAACAACTTGACATAAAAAAACGACATAAGAAAGAAATTAAAAACTAGAAGACCCCCTCCTTTGCTCCAAGTGCTATCTTTTTATAACCCAATCTTATTTTCTCTTACTTCTGATTCTTTCCCATCAATTCTAGCCATTGGATGGCCTTGAAATGATCTCAACCATTCAAAAATGGTTTTTGGCGCCAAATTCTTTGTCTGCCCATTGGAGGTTGAGTGAGGGGTTGGGGGTGCATTTAATGATGCTTGGATGTTAGTTGTGGAGTGGGGAACATGGTGGAGGAGGGGGGATGGGATAACCTGGGTGTTGCAGGAAGCAGTTGAGATGAAGAAGACTTTGGCGGGTTTTGTGGGTGAAAGTCAAATACATTTGACTGGTTAATAATACCAAGGGGGTTCACAATGTTGCTAATGACTGGGGTCCAAAATGGTGAAAGGTCCAAAATGAGGTTTAAGGCTTATAATAACATAGGGACCATATGTGTAACTTCTGAAACTTCAAGGACCTAGGCTGCCAATTCTGAAAAAGTTTCTCCAAGGACTAAAATTGACAATCTCACAAAGTACAAGGACCAATGTTGCCATTTTGCAATTTTCCAGGGGCCATTTCTGCCAATTTTGAAAGTTGAAGGACTAAACTTGTAATTTCTCAAACTTTTTGATATTTTCCACCAAAGGACTACATTTGACAAGTTTTGACATTAAAAGGACCTTTGGTGACTTTACTTTTGAAATTATGTGCTCAGGGACTGTTTTTGACAATTTATGAAACTTGGGGGACTAAAACTGCAATTTTGCAAATTTGATACGTTTTTCATCTGATTTTGATAATTTTGCATTTGAAACACATAAAACACTGATTTGTGATATTTTGATCATTTTGATGTGTTTCTGAGTGTTTTCAGATGATTTTGCAGTTTATATTGTACAAAAATGATGAGTATTTAGACACTCATCAATCCCCCACACTAAGATATTGCTAGTCCCTAGCAATGATTTGAAAAACTTGATGGATTTCATCTCTTTACCAAAAGCCATCACTTCTGGAGTAGCCAAATGTTTTAGTTCAAGTAAGAACCATGGTACACCGATAACCATGTGATTTTGAGCAAACCACCAGATTTCAACGGATTTGATTTTGTCTTTACGGAAGCGTACCCATACGGACTAGCCAACTCTCAGATAAATTATCAGAATTATCTTTGGTGAGCTGAATACCAATTATGGTTTTCCACTGCCTTTACCACAAGCCATAATCTTGCGGGCTAGCCAACTCTTCACTTTTAAGGATATGGTGAGGTGAGAACCATACAATTTTGGGCAAATTGCAAGCCATATAAACGGATTTGAGAAATCTTTACCAAGAGCCGTTTGCTCCTGGATTAGCCAATCCTTTAGTCTTACAGACATGGCAGACTGATAACCAAATGAGAAAGTGTAAAACACTTACTCCAAAAAAAATTTTGGCCAAAACGGGGGAATTGGGATAATTATATGATAAAATTCGCGAGAATTCCCCCCCACACTTAGAAATGAATATTGCCCTCAATATTCAAAGTACCGGCGGTTATCTTGCGAAACAAAGAACGTAAAAGGGAAATATTACGGCCATTTTTTTTTTTTTTTTAAACATTATATACACAACATGTGGGGCAACACCCCCACACTAGGGTGGTAGAAAGATAGAAAGAAGTCAGAAATATGGGTGAAAACCCATATAGTGTGCTATTGTTTTTGATTCCCGAGTCGCTAGCTTGACTCGATCCCGCATTCATTGGTTCATGGGGAAAGTTTGTAAATCCGGGACAACCACATGAGGAATGTCCTCTCTAAAATAATGCTTCAACCTATGTCCATTCACTTTGAAGTTTGGCCCGTCTATTTGAGACAATTCGACGGTGCCATATGGAAACACTTTGGTAATGGTGAATGGACCAGTCCAACGGTCTTAAGTTTCCCCGAGAAGATCTTTAATCTAGAATTAAAAAGAAGGACTCGGTCACCAACGTTGAAAACGCGGTTCTTAATCTTTAAGTCATGGATCTTCTTTGTCTTTTCTTTGTAGATCAAAGAGTTCTCGTAAGCTTGATCACGGAGTTCATTTAATTCGTTGAGTTGAACTTTCCGATGATCACCCGAAGACTTGAGGTAGAAATTTGCATGCTTCAAGGCCCAATAGGCTTTGTGCTCAAGCTCGATCGGGAGATGACACGCCTTTCCATACACGAGCTTGTAAGGAGTACACCCGATGGGTGTTTTGTAAGCGGTACGGAAGGCCCAAAGTGCATCTTCTAATTTATCGACCAAGAGCACGATTTTCACCTACGGTCCTCTCTAAGATTCTTTTCAAACCACGGTTCGAAACTTCCACTTGCCCACTAGTTTGTGGGTGATCTGCGGTAGAGAGACGGTGGGTGACACAGTACTTAAGCATCACTTTTGCGAATTGGTCATTGCAAAAGTGTGTGCCGCGATCACTAATGATAGCACGAGGAGTTCCAAAGCGGGCAAAGAGAGACTTTAAAAACTTCACAACTACTCGGGCGTCGTTGGTAGGTAGCGCTTTCGCCTCCACCCATTTAGACAAGTAATCGACCGCCACGAGTATATACTTGTTCCCTCGAGAAGACGGGGAACGGCCCCATAAAATCAATGCCCCATACGTCAAATATCTCGCACACTTGAATGGCATTTTGAGGCATTTCATCTCTTTTAGAGATGTTACCATGACGTTGGCAAGAGTCGCAAGATTTGCCGAGGTCATGGGCATCTTTGTAAATTGTGGGCCAATAGAAACCAGAATCAAACACCTTCTTGGCGGTGTAGTTCGGGCCATTATGTCCCCTCGTGGGTCCATGATGACAAGCCTTGAGAATTTCATCGGCTTCTTGGCCGTGAACACACCGTCGGATGACTTGATCCGCACAAACCTTAAACAAGTAGGGGTCGTCCCGAGTAATGCTTAACATCTTTAAAGAATTTGTTTTTCTTTGGGGCGACATCCCTTTCACAACAAAGTTATCCGCATGATAGTTTGCAAAGTCGGCAAACCATGGGGTACTAGAATCTCCACGATGAGATACCACATTAAGTGTCTCGAGAGGAAACGTTTCGTTTATCTCCTTTTTCTCGAGCACACTTTGATGAGGATTTTCAAGACGGGAAAGATGGTCAGCCGCTAGGTTCTCCGCTCCTTTTTTATCACGAATGGTGATATCAAATTCTTGTAGGAGGAGAACCCATCGGATCAATCTCGGTTTTGCATCTTGCTTAGCAAGAAGATATTTGAGGGCCGAGTGATCCGTATACACTATGCTTTTGGACAAGATCAAGTATGGCGAAACTTCCGAAAGCATACACCACCGCTAGTAATTCTTTCTCCGTAGTGGTGTAATGTGCTTGAGCTTCGTTCAAAGTTTTGCTAGCATAGTGTATAGGCTGGAAATGTTTAGCCTTGCGTTGCCCCAAGACTGCACCTATGGCGAAATCACTTGCGTCGCACATAAGCTCGAATGGTAGGTCCCAATCGGGGGCAACTAGAATTGGTGCTTCCGTGAGCTTCCTCTTAAGAGTTTGGAAAGCTTCAATGCACTCACTAGAGAAGACGAAAGGAGTGTCTTTTTCAAGAAGTCGGGTCATAGGCCGGGATATTTTCGAGAAATCTTGAATGAAACGACGATAGAAACCGGCATGACCAAGGAAACTTCTAACTCCTTTAACAGTTGTGGGAGGAGGTAGCTTTGCAATAACATCCACTTTAGCTCTGTCCACCTCAACCCCTTTCTTAGAGATCTTATGGCCAAGGACAATGCCTTCTTTGACCATAAAGTGACATTTCTCCCAATTTAGACAAAGGTTCGTGTTTTCACAACGTTCAAGCATCTTGTCCAAATGGGAGAGACATGTTTGGAAAGAATTCCCAAAGACTGAAAAATCATCCATAAAGACTTCCATAGTCTTTTCGATCATATCATGGAAAATGGCCATCATACACCTTTGGAACGTACCGGGAGCATTGCATAAGCCGAAAGGCATGCGCCGGTAAGCAAATGTTCCATAAGGACATGTGAATGTGGTCTTTTCTTGATCTGAGGTCTATGGGAATTTAGAAGTAACCCGAGAAACCATCGAGAAAACAGTAGTATTCGTTTCCCGCTAATCTCTCAAGCATCTGGTCCATGAAAGGTAAGGGAAAGTGGTCTTTACGGGTGGCTTCATTTAATTTTCGATAGTCAATGCAAACACGCCATCCCGTAACCAATCGAGTAGGAATCAACTTGTTTTCATCATTTTCAACAACGGTAATGCCACCTTTTTTGGGAACACAATGAACGGGGCTCACCCAAGGACTATCCGAGATAGGGTAAATCAATCCGGCATCGAAAAGTTTTATGACTTCCGCTTTGATGACCTCATGAATTTTAGGATTCACCCTTCTTTGGTGTTGAACCGCTGGTTTGGAGTCATCTTCCAGGAGAATTTTGTGAGTACAAAATTTGGTCAACCCCGGATGTCGGAAAGTTTCCAAGCGATGGCTCGCTTGTGTGACTTCAAAACCTTTATGAGGGCGGCTTTTTCATCCTCACTCAAGTCTTTAGCAATGATGACGGGTGATTTATTGTCACCTTCCAAAAATGCATACTCGAGATGAGGTGGTAAGTCCTTAAGTTCGACCTCGGGAGGATCATCAGATTTTTCAATCGTTTTGATTTCCTCTTTATGAAGTTCTTGAGAAGGGAGTGATGAGGGATCATCATTTAGCAACTTCTCGATGAGAAGAATATCTCCCTCGATGTCAATAGGGGCGTGATCGATTTCCCATGAAACCGAATCACTAGACAAATATGCTTCAATCTCTTCCGAAATAGAGTTACTTCCCTCAAGCGGGTGAGAGATGTGGAAGAGAGAGCAACGATGGGATCAACCGAAGTGGGATTGCCACTCGAGAATCCAAGAAGTTCTTGAGAATATTCCTCCGACACAATGTCAATGACATCAATCATGTTGACGGAAATGTCTTCATAACTAGGGGAATATCTCGTAACTTGATCGAGATTGAAAGTAACTGCTTCCTTGTTTGACCTCAAAGTGATTTCCCCCTTATCAACGTCGATTAATGCACGACCCGTTTTTAAGAAGCACCTCCCAAGAATGAGGGGTACTCGGGGATCAGCATCAAATTCGACAACAACAAAATCGGCGGGGAAATGGAATTCTCCTACTTTCACACAAACATCCTCGGCTATACCTAGCGGACGAGAACTTGTACGGTCCGCAAGCTCGAGGATCATACATGTAGGTGTAAGCGGAGGTAATGAAAGCTTTTTCCACATGGAGTGTGGCATCAAGTTAATGCTTGCACCAAGATCGGCCAAGGCGGAGCATTGAACTATTCCTTGAAAATCACATGGGATGAGAAATTTTCCGGGGTCTCCTAGCTTTTTGGGAAGCTTTTTAAGGATAACCGCCGAACAATTCTCATTCAAAGAAGTTTTAGCCAATTCGAAAATCTTTTCCTTGTTAGTCGAGACTTTTGATTGTTGGACCGAATTTGGGCATAAGAAGAAGAGCGTCCGCTAAACTAATCTCGAAGTGCAAATCTTGAAAGATTTGGATAAGCTTCTCCATTTGTTGATTAGTTTTGTCGTGGGCCTTTTGATCATTAAGCCTTGAAGGATAAGGAAGTGAAGGCTTAGGATTGGTCATCGGAACAACGGGTTCCGGAATTGGAGGTAAGTCGACCGAAGGTTGGACTTGTCGCGATACCGTGGGCTTGAGATATGCACCTCGTCCGTTGTATCCTTGGTAACTTGACTCATTGCCACGGTGGAGGGGCATTGGAGTCATAGGTCCATTGTGCATCTTACCACTACGAGTGGTAATAGCATTCAACTCACCCTTAGGGTTGGGAATGGTGTTACTTGGAAGAGATCCTGAAGTTGAAGCTTGATTGTTTTGACTCATGAGAAGAGCAAGCACGCTATCGATCTTGCTATTTTGCTGATCAATCTTGCTACTAGTTGTTCTAATCTCAGATGTAAAATCATTCCTCATAGAGGTAATCTGATTTTGCATGGACACCATCTTAGCTTCATTGTTTTTGATGTAACTAACAATGTCAATAGAAGCTTGTGGAGGTGGAGCTTGAACATTTTGTTGTGGAGCGTGGAATCGGTTTTGATTATAGTTCCCTTGATTTTGAGAACCTTGATTTTGAAAATTCCGATTCGATTCGATTAAACTGATTATTTCGTTTTGATTGTTACGATTTTGATTAAACCCAGGGGGTCCAAGGTAATTGTTAGAACGATAGCTTAGAAGGCTACGGTCCCCTTGCGGTTGGTAGGAGTTACCCCCCGAATTGTAGGAACCTTGAGCAGCATATACGCTCTCTTGAGTGAAACCACCGGAGGCTGGACACTCAAAATAAGGATGTGGACCACCACAAGTCTCACAACTCTTGTTCACGGCATTAACTTGTTGATTAGCATTTGTGTGATTCATTTTAAGCATGGCGGTGATATCTCTTCCAACTTTTTGTTGAGAGTGGTGAACTCTGAAGATGGAAGGGTGGTGGATCTCGCTGACTCACTCCTCTCGTGAGTAATCCCAATAATTGTGGTGGGCAGTCATATTTTCGATGAGATCATAGCACTCTTCGGGTCGCCTTTTCATAAAGGTACCACCGGCAGCGGCATTGATTGTGTCACGATGTCTCAGTGTTAACCCGTTATAGAATGTATCTATTTGGGTGACAAGCAACATGTTGTGGTTCGGACATCGGTCAATTGAAAGCTTATAGCGTTCCCATGCCTCGAATAAGGACTCGTCGGGAAGCTGCCTAAAATTGCTGATTTCATTCCTTAGTTTCGTCACCATCGACGGTGGAAAATATTTTGCCAAGAACTTGGAGATCATTTCATCGAAACTATGGATTGAGTTCTTGGGAAGACGATCAAACCATGCGGTGGCATGAAGCGTCAAGGAATAAGGAAAGAGGTATAAGCGAAGGGCGTCATCGGAGACCCCATTTTGCTTCATACTTTGGGTGACAGTGAGAAATTTGTCAAGATGCTTGTTGGCATCTTCACCCGGTGATCCGCGAAATTGGCAAAAGCTTTGGACTTGTTGAATCATGTGATGTTTAAGTCCAAAGTCCGTGGCTTCGATGTTGACCGGGGCAATTGGACCGCCCCGTCCATTCATCGTGGGTTGGCAAAGCTCCTCCATCGTTCGGAGATCGGGAGCTGGATTTGGTGGATCGGGTTGGACTTCAGGTTCATCCCCTTGGATTCCAGACATGGTGGGATGCTCAACGGTACGTATCTCGGGTACGTTTTCCTTGTTAAGAATACGTCTACGAGCTTGCGAGCGAGTGCGCATACACTAGACGTAACTCTAAGAGACCTCAGAGTTAAGGAGAGAAATGGGAATTATGAAAATCTTTCAGATGAGAATGAGAATTATGAAGACGTTTTATAAAACTTGGGTGAGAAGAATCTTTATGGGTTTTCTGGTTCGAAGCGTCGATATCACAACGAAATCAATTAACACAAGATCGAGGCAAAACAACAGTGAACTTAACCAATAATCCAAGATGAATGGCTTCTTTGAAAAAGGTACACCAATCACAAGGACACAAAGGCAAGTTTTATATCTTTAGTTCGGGAACTTATTATGGTCGCACCCCAGTTAGGTAGTGAACTGCCTTGGTTTGCGGTGGTAATCTTTTAAGTTGTTATTATTAAAGAAAACGACGAATCTTTTTGTATTTTTATTATTTGATACATATATAGAAACAAAAGGAAAATATTTTTGTGTTTTATACGTTTTTTGTTGTTTTTGGGTTTTTGGATTTTTTTACAAAAATATGGATATATATATAGATAGAAATGGATGATATAAACAAAGAGTGAGGATTCAAACAACTAATCTGCTAGACGTAAGACAATTAGCACAGCTCCCCGGCAGCGGCGCCAAAATTTGATTCGCTCCCAGACGGTCAAGTTTTGTCACACAAGCTGACCACTTGTGAATGGTCAACCGTAACAAACTTCAAACAGTCTGGAACCAAATGCAATGAAATCCAGGAGAGTATAGGGTCTCCCCGGGTCGTTATGTCCCAACGAGCCGTGCGAGAATAGTCAAACGTTTAGTGATCGAGGAGTTTGAATGAAAAAAGGATTTGGATAAGATTGTGAGTGATATTATAACTACAGAAAAAAACCAACAAATTACAACGGCTTAAATGCAAATTAAAGGAGATTAAAAAGATAAAATCTATTAAATAAATGCTATCACTATATTTAAAGTGATGAACGTTTAAAACCTAAAACTTACGTTTTAAATTAAACACTACGTACGCATACAAAATAAAAGCGTGAAATCTAAGAAATAAAAGTCCTAAAAATATGAAAAATACATTTTTACAAACCTAATGATAAAAGAAACTTTATAGAAAAAGAAAATTATTTTTATAACTAATTATCTAATTATTATTAATTAAATACTATTTTTAACTAATTAATAATTACCTAAAATACAAGAAAATAGGAAATAAAGCTAGAAAAATAAAATTATGAAATGGAAAAGTCTAAAATAACAAACTGGAATTTTCAAAACTATTTTTGTATTTTTCTGATTATTTTTCTATTTTTTATAAATTTTAAACTATTAAAAACTAATTAAATTGCTAAAAATTACAAAATGAACTATGAAAAATCTGGAAAATTACTTTTTCTACTTTTTATATTTATCTAAACCTAAGAAAAATGAAAACTTATATTTTTGGACCTTTTCTGAATTTTTTATATTAAATGCTATTTAAAAATGCTTAAAAACTAATAAAAATCAAGAAAAATAGCAAAATGACTTAGAAAAATATGAAAAATTCAGGAAAACTCTAAAATTATATTCTAAATCTGAGAAAAATATAAAAACAGGTGCTTGTGTACAAGATTATGAAACTGATGTGGAATGATCTTAATAATAAGCACTTAAATAAGCCAAAAGCTCACCAAAAGCTACCAAACTGATACACAAGCCTAAATAAGCTAATTTAACTAAAATGCAATGAGTTTTAACAAGCTAGACCAACAGAATCACAACTTAGGACAGATTTGATGTTTGTGATTTTCAAGTGAAAACAGATTTGGGTACTAACTTTAATCACATGCACAAACTTAAAAATAAGCTCAAACTAAAATCTTCAAATTGGAAACTGAAGTAGACCTGGTTGAGATCATATGTACCAAAAATCAAACCATGAAAAGCTCTTTTGAGCCCTTGCACAAGCACAAAGCTGAGAAAAAACTTCGATATCTTTGAGCTCAGTGGAGCAGGGCAACTAGGCCTAATTGAAGGGCTTATTTGAAGCTTATAGAAAAATGACAATAATCAACAAAAATGCAGATAAGTAAGGGGTCCAGTTGAACTTTTAAGAATGCCAAGTCTCACTTGTTAAGACCCAAATATGAGATCATGAAAAATCTTTGAAGTCGGCTAAAAAACTGATTTTCAATTTTGACTTTTGAACTAAAAATGTGCAAGTTTGACTTTGGTGAACTTTGGATCCAATTTTATCACTAAGATAGATGTTATATGTTGTAGTAAATGTAATGCAAGCTTGATTAATGATTTCTAAACACAAAATAAGATGTTGCAATTCCAAAATCTCAACATGAAGCAGTAAATATGGATTTAAGTGCAAGTTTGACCTTGGTGGTGTTGCAGACCAAAACTATGACTCAAATTAGCATACTTGAGCTAAGTGAACTTAAAGCTACCAGACCTATACAATGAACAAGCCCACAAGCAGTTAAACAGCATACCAAACACCCCTTTACACTACTATTAGGCAATAAAAACTGATCAAATCACTTATCCAACTGATATTAATGAACAAACCAAGTATAATTATCTTAATTACAGCTATTTGAACAGGTAAGACTTATTGTAAACCACCGAGCAGTTATGCTATAAATTTGGAATTAACTTACAAGTGGTCCATTAGCCACTATGGCTTGCAACTGTTAATCAAGTACCACTAGCCTAACCACACCCCTATCCTAGCTTAATATCAACCCAACTCCACTTCTGAATCACCCATTCACCATTTCCATTACCAATTTTGACCCTGTTTGACTTTTGTTGACCAAATGTCAAAATGAATGAGAACTTGAATGAGAGCTTGTACAAAGCTATGCTAAGCTTATTTAGGCTCAATAGAACTGAGAAACAAGTATGATGAAGCTTTTGAATGAGCTTTTGATTTTGAAAATTTCAACAGTGGACAAATAAGATCACATGTAAACATAAACTGAATTTTTTACTTGCACTGAGTTTCAATACCTTTAAATACTTAAAGTTGATACAATTTAACCAGAAAATACAAGTCTAATCTTGAATTAACAACTTGACATAAAAAAACGACATAAGAAAGAAATTAAAAACTAGAAGACTCCCCCCTTTGCTCCAAGTGCTATCTTTTTATAACCCAATCTTATTTTCTCTTACTTCTGATTCTTTCCCATCAATTCTAGCCATTGGATGGCCTTGAAATGATCTCAACCATTCAAAAATGGTTTTTGGCGCCAAATTCTTTGTCTGCCCATTGGAGGTTGAGTGAGGGGTTGGGGGTGCATTTAATGATGCTTGGATGTTAGTTGTGGAGTGGGGAACATGGTGGAGGAGGGGGGATGGGATAACCTGGGTGTTGCAGGAAGCAGTTGAGATGAAGAAGACTTTGGCGGGTTTTGTGGGTGAAAGTCAAATACATTTGACTGGTTAATAATACCAAGGGGGTTCACAATGTTGCTAATGACTGGGGTCCAAAATGGTGAAAGGTCCAAAATGAGGTTTAAGGCTTATAATAACATAGGGACCATATGTGTAACTTCTGAAACTTCAAGGACCTAGGCTGCCAATTCTGAAAAAGTTTCTCCAAGGACTAAAATTGACAATCTCACAAAGTACAAGGACCAATGTTGCCATTTTGCAATTTTCCAGGGGCCATTTCTGCCAATTTTGAAAGTTGAAGGACTAAACTTGTAATTTCTCAAACTTTTTGATATTTTCCACCAAAGGACTACATTTGACAAGTTTTGACATTAAAAGGACCTTTGGTGACTTTACTTTTGAAATTATGTGCTCAGGGACTGTTTTTGACAATTTATGAAACTTGGGGGACTAAAACTGCAATTTTTGCAAATTTGAAATGTTTTTCATCTGATTTTGATAATTTTGCATTTGAAACACATAAAACACTGATTTGTGATATTTTGATCATTTTGATGTGTTTCTGAGTGTTTTCAGATGATTTTGCAGTTTATATTGTACAAAAATGATGAGTATTTAGACACTCATCAATGCTCCACAATAATCCTTGGCCTATTTAAACGAAACTTTGTAACCGGGATAAATAGGATTCTAAACAAACACATAAAGTAGAACTTAGCTTTATAGCTGATAGAATCCCTTCTCCTAGGAACTTATAAGAAAATCTAGCTACCTCTAGATTTTCCAAAAGGAGTGTTTCATTTGTCGCTCAACCATAATAGTTTTACCGAGAGCTATTCCACTATAAATATTTGATTCTTTAATAAAGATTTATACATTTTGAAAAGTAAAAATGGTATTATTATAGTTTTGGGTGATGTTGTTACTATCCTTGGTACTAGAAGGAAGATTTCGTCATTTGCTCAAACCTTGTGGACCAACAATCTTTTAAAATTTTCAGCAACCAAATTGGTTTTAGAAAAATTCAGCAAAGAAAACTTTTCTAGCAAACAATCTTTTAATGTTCAGCAAAGAAACATTTATGAAAAAATATTTCAGCATGCATACATCCATTGTTAAAAGAAAATCAACAAAGAATATATTTCCTGCATAATTTTTTCAGCAAATGAATTCTTTAGGCAGAAACAATTTAGCAAATAAACAACCCATTTTAAACCAAAAGTTTGCACACTATTTCAGCTAACAAATGTCTTATAACAAAATCTGCACAACCTTTATCTTTTAACAAAGACAAACATGGTTGTTTGGATTGAAACTAAGTTTAGGTGATGTTTGGATTTGGGGTTGTTTGGACATAAACTATAAGCAAAATAATGTCAGAAACTAAAGGAGAGTCCGAACAACGTTTATACAAACAACAAATATGGACATTTATTGTTAATACAAAACCTGGACATAAACCTTTATTACAATATTATAATAAGCATACAGAGGGGCTGAAACACAAAGTTTTGGCATAAATCTTAAAGAAAATTTATTAGCTATTTCTAACACAGAACTGAACACAAATATGTAACGAATATTTGAAACAAAATCTGGATAAATTTGGTTTGAAAAAACATATTATGAAGCTTTCCTGCTTCAATAAATTTCAAGAGAAAAGTGCAATTGGTTTTCATATTGCAGCAAAAAAACGATGTTAAAAAAAAGGTCACCAGGTATTGTTTCTGAACAAGATTTAAGTCTTGTATCATTTTATGAAATACTTAAATGATGAATATGTTTTAAGATTGTAGGGTTAGCAAACCATAATCAGAGATAACAATAATGATACAAAGTAATACCACTATAATTAGATAAACAAATTATGAGCCATAGAAGTTTATATAAAGATAAAACCAGTGAAGTAGATATAACCGAATTCTAGAACGAGATCTGATAAGGATTTATTTGATACCTTTTTAAGGGGTCATTAAGCCCAAAATCGTATGAATATAATAAAATATTTCACTAAATCGTTTCTTTTCGTATTTTAGGTACTTGGGACGAAAAATCTGGAAATTGGCACATTTATGGCTTATTTGGACGAAAAAGTGAAGAAAACGACGAAGTCGTAAAATTTTGTAAGGGGGTCTGACGGCGTCACACATCACAAAGTGACGCCGTCACTTGTTACTGAAGATGGATGTTTGGTGGAAAATTAACCAGCGACGCCTAGTGGAATCTGAAGACACTACAACATGACGGCGTCAGGTGTAATTTGAAGTTGAGAGTTACGTACAAAGCTTACAAGAGACGGTCCAGATCATTTACAAGGGGACGGAGTCAGACATCAGATGAAGGCGTCAGAGATCCTAAGCGACGACGTCATAACGACGACTTGCGTAAGATGAAACCCCAATGACGGCGAGCTGACGACGTTACAACCTATAAGGTGACGCCTTCCCAAATGTAATACTATATATATTTTCGCATGTTTTCCATTATTTGTGTAACACTTTGGAGAGGCAAACCCTAGACAAATTTCACAGTAAATGTGAAGGTTTTTCAGCCACTTTGGCTCATGTTTAAATAAAGATAAGTAATCCCTCTTTAATCATTCATTATGTACATATGTTGTTTGATTATATGATTTTCTTTTCTTCACATTAACATGCTAGGCTAGATTTATTAGTGTTTACTTAGATCTAATAAAACCTTGTTATTAATTATTGATTGTCGTCTCTTGTTGAATTGGTTGCTTCGCGTTAGGGTAAGAAAACTGGCTTAATTCTTATATGTAACTAGCTTGACCGTCTTACAAAACGCAACCCTAGAGTGCACTGGTGGTTTTTCTCGTTGTATTTATTGCATGAATTGCGGCTTGTAGATCCTAGGAGACTTAATAGACTTTAAGCTTCTTAGGGGAGACTTATACATTCATAGAGTTAGGGCATTTGGCACCTCTTTACGACGAATAAAAAGAAATACAATGCTCCAATTAAAACAAGGGTGTGACAATTTGATTAATCAATAAGAGATAACAAGGGAGTAAAGAAATCTAAGTAAACACATTTTCCTATCATAAGAGTTACCACCAATTTACTTGTCTTGCATTTTATTTTAAGTTATTTAGTTTTGTTTTAACTAATTAGTAGTTAAAATGCCTACTATTCAAAACCCCGATGATGCGCGTACGAAGCGCGTTCGGGGTCAAAGGAACTTCCTTTTCTTCGAACAAGTTTTTTAACCACCTAGGCAGTGAACCTAATCGTTGTAGTGTAGTATTGGGTAAGCCTCGGGGATTGATATCGTTCTCTAGGGGAATAGGAATGCTAGTAAAAAATATATGACGAGAAGGTGGGGTTGAGGATGATTCTTTTTTATCTTTTTTTATGGTTTTTTAGAAAGATAAGGTAAATATCTCGGGGCAATTGGTTGGAGGCTGGTACTTCTACCGATTACTTATACTTATCTAATTATTACTACGGGTAGTCTTATGTCTATTTGATGTGTGCTCGTATGATGATTAAAAATGTGTTTACCTAGATACTATTACTCCCTAGTTATCTTTTATTGGTCGGTTGAATTTTCACACCTTATCTTAACGCGTTGTATTCCTAAGGTCGTAGGGTATGCGTAGTCTCTAGTTCTTTGAGGTTATCTCTCGGGCATCACATACGAAGTCGGCAAGCCTTAGCTATCTCATTCATAAGCCACACTTTCATAAAGCATACTCAAGCATTAAATACTACGAATGATGCCTAGTTGCACTCCTAAGCCAATTTACAATTAAGATCAGAAATAACCTAACAATAATTAATAACTAGGTTTCATAGATCTAAGCAAACACACAAGTAATTTAGCTAGACATGGTAAACAAGCAAGCATACACACAATCAATCGAATAAGGGATAGACATAATGTTACTTTGGATTAAAAGACTTATCTCGATGTATAAAATAGGGTATAGGACCCTAAGATACTGTCCAAATCGGACTACAAACGAATTAGGGTTTTTTCTCCAAAACTCTACCTCTCTAAATGCAGAAAAATCAAATTCTAAATATAGATTTACACTTGCGACGGTGTCACCTTTTGCATGGGACGCCGTCAGCTCGCCGTCATTAGGGTTTCGTCTTGGCCAAGTCATCGATGGGATGGCGTCACCTTAAAGTTGTGATGCCGTCAGTCTTCAGTTAGGACGTCGTTTTGATTCTGGATCTGGGTCGTCTGAGATGAAAACTCTGAGTGACGCCCTCCTTCTTTACAACGTGACGCCGTCAGGTTATGTGAGCAAAATTTCCACTGAGCCGTCTGGTGCATGTTTTGATCAATTCTTTATAGAGGGAAGGCATCGCCCTTTAATTGGGACGCCGTCAGGTATTGTTTGATCAGCTTTGAGTGGCTTCGATCTCGACTTTGCCATTTTCTTCATGTATTTGCTCCTTTTCATCCAAATGTGCTTCATTCCAGCATTTGGCTTCCAAGAGACCTAAAAAGTGAAAAAGAATGAAATTAAGCATTAACGGATATAAAAGTGGTCAATTAAGGGCTTAAATGACCCCCTAAAAGCGTATGTTTTAAATCCTTATCAAATATCCCTACACTTGTTATTTGCTTGTCCTCAAGAAAATGTGCTTTTGGCCAATTAATTTATAAGTTAGGGGACATGAAGCATGGGTTTAAAATAATTCATAACAAGTAAAAGCGCCGCAATAGTCATAACAAGCACGGAAATTATATACTAGCACCTCACAAGGGGTGTTTGGATTCTCTCATCTCTCGGGTTTATATGAAATATAATAAATGGAAATGGAAGATAAACACTCATTACCTAGCATAGTACATAGATTACCATAGGCTTGAGACTAGATCAAACCTCCACCGCTTTGGCGTAAGTACCTAGGAACAACTATCTAAGAGGTCTTTGCAAGGGTTGTAACGTTAGACTTACGGTAGGGAAACAAAGGGTTTTGTTGGATAGGCGATATTTAGTGGTGGCAAGTCAAAAATCTTATGTTACAAGCATGAAAAGCGTGACGCTGCTAAGCCAAGACTCGACTCACTAACTCTAGATAACTTGAAACAAACAAACATAAATTTAAAGACATAAACATAAAGATAGATGTAGGATAGTAGCCCATATGTTTTTTTTTTTATTTTTTGTTTTTTTTATTTATTATTTTTTTTGACAATCTCTTTTTTCGATTTTTTTAGACATATATATATTTTTAGACATATTTTGTTTTTTCATACATTTTTACTCTACCATCCTCTACGATAACATCAACAAATGAAGGATTTATATGAGCATCCCTACACTTGAGTTTTTATTTCTCTAACACTAATTGACCCGATTTGGAAAGATCAAAACACTTGGAGTATTTAATTACGTAGACAAAGGGAATTTGAATTTATCGTTCTTTCCCGTTACTCCATAAAATATTACTTTTACCCATGAGTCCCAATCATCCCAAAACTGTGTACAAAAGATATGACTCGACTTTGCAACCATGCAAGTAACTAGATATTTGAACTAAGGGTTTAGTAATGATAACAATAATGTACTAAAGGTGAGTGCATACAAGGTAGGCTTAGGCGATTTGGGTGTACATTTGGGGGTGGATTGTAAACAATGTTCTTCATTGATATTTCGGAAAACCGAAACATCACGAGAACCGCAAAAGGATAGGCTCCGAGGGTTAACTAGGGGTATCGTGTACTTAAGATGAGTACATCGCAAGGGTGTGGGGTAATTACTCAACCGATGTGGAAGAAGTAATTATAATACAGGTTTCAAACAAGGGTTATCCTAATGCCTCTTATCACTTAGTTATTCCTAACTACACAAGTGTAGTCTCACTAGCGATCTCGGAATGCATCACAAAACAAGTTTTAGAATCTAGTATACTACCGGTACACTCTCTAAGCATTAAAGATGAATGCTTTTATTCCTAAAGATCTAGGGGCGAACCTTACATTTGGGGTGGAATTTGAGTGGTAAACGGTTTTTGTGCTAGTCATATAACTCCTATCCATGAGACGCTTTATTAAGACTAAAGTTTAGCTCGTACATGTCATAAAAAAATTTAAATTTGGTGCTAAAATTACCCTAACAAATATTTCTCATAGTTTATTACACAAATTACCAAGGACAAGACAAATAATCAATTGAGTGAATAGTTTCTAAGCTCCCGTTTTATTCTCCCTCCCTACACTTAAACTGAACATTGTCCCCAATGTTCCCCGAAAGTATCAAAGTTATGATAAAGGAAGGTAAGTAAGGAAAGGAAACTAGTACTCCCCTGATTAGCTCGGTAGGATCCGTGTGAAGTTGCGGTTAAATTCTTTTTCAAGAAGAATGCATAAGTGATAAGCTCCATCCAATTTTGTATTTCTTCTTCTTGCCAAATATAATCTGCACACTTAAGAAAACAAACAAAACATTCACGTAAAATCAGAGGTAAAACTATATATGACACACTACACTAGAAAGCAAGTAAGATATAATGCTTGTGGAATGGATGTTTGCAGTTTATCTGGAAAATTAAGACCTGGGTATTTCAAAAAATTTAGAAGTAGCACAGAAAACGAAAAATTGTATAAACTGTTTCTGCTTAACCTGACGCCGTCAAGTTGTCCTGACTGAAACTGGTCTACTGCGTTTTCCTGGAAAAATTCTGGAAAAATTACATATTTAAAACCTGAAAAAATTCCTGCAAAACATCCATTATGAGTCGATACAAGCATTTGACTCTAACAAACACACATATATATCAATTTCACTAATTGTAATTCTCATGTTCATGTTCTTTAAAAACGTATGTGATCTTCCCTGCATTTATCTTTTTGTAAAATACCTTTATATGTAATTAAGACAAGGTTAAAGACAAAATAAAGCATTTTCACAGAATCAAACATGAGAATAAACAACAATTAAAAAGATATACGACACACAAACAAGCAAACAATTAAGCATGGGTTGCCTCCCACGAAGCGCTTTTCTTTATTTATAAGTCTTGTAGCTAGACTCGAAGTCGTGCTCCTACGTGACTTCCTTACCGTCATCTTCCTACAAAACAATATCTTCATCGTTGATTAGTTCATTATTTTCCAATTGATAATGTTTCACATGTTGTCCATTCACGATAAACTCTCTTCCATCATTATCTATCAATACCATGGCTCCATTGCTCATTTTACTCTTTACTGAAAAGGGCCCATACCATCTTGATTTGTGTTTTTCGGGAAATAGTCTCAACCTTGAATTATATAAGAGCACCTTATCTTATTCCACAAACTCTTTAGGATTCTTTATTCGTAGATCATGCCATTTTTTCACCCTTTCTTTGTATGTGATTGAGGACTCATAGTCCTCGAGTCTTAGTTCATCTAGCTCTTAAAGTTGCAAGAACCTATTTGACCCTGCCTCAGAATAATCCATATTACAAGCCTTAAGTGCCCAGTATGCCTTTTGCTCAAGCTCAATATGGAGATGACATGCTTTCCCGTACACTAAGCGAAAAGGGGTTGTTTCGATGGGCGTTTTATAAGCTATTCTGAATGCCCAGAGTGCCTCATATAGTTTGAATGTCCAATCCTTTCTTTTCTAGTGGACCGTTTTTTCAAGTATTCGCTTTAATGCTCTATTTGTGTTCTCTACTTGCCCATTAGTTTGGGGGTGATATGCCGTAAAGAACCTGTACGGAACACCATACTTCTTCATTATCTTTCCATTTGAGCATTGCAAAAATGGGTTCCTGTGTCACTAATCAATGCCTTGGGAATCCCAAATTGTGCGAAGAGCTTTTTGAGAAAATGAATGACTACCCTTGCATCATTAGTCCTAAGGGCTTGTGCCTCCACCCATTTGGATACATAATCAATGGCAACTAGAATGTATTCATTTCCTCCGGATGATAGGAAAGGTCCCATGAAATCGATACCCCAAACATCGAATATTTCGCAGACTTGGATATAATTTTGAGGTGCTTCATCCCTTCTCGAGATGTTTCCCGATCGTTGGCATGCATCGCACGTTTGAACTAACCTCTTAACGTTGCGGAATATAGTGGGCCAGTAGAATCCGGCATCAAAAACTTTTCGTGCCTTGACATTTATACCGTGATGCCCCCCAGATGGTCCCGCATGACATTCTCTCATAATCCGATCAATCTCCCTTCCTGCAACACAACGTTGAATGATCTGATCAGGACATACGGAATAGGAAGGGCTCGTCCCAAAAATAGTATTTCAAATTGATGAAGAATTTCTTTTTATCTTGCCTAGTCATGTGATTCGGTAAGACCCTACTGGATAGATAGTTAGCATAATCCGCATACCATGGCTGAATATCCTTAATGGCCATCACCCGTTCCTCATGAAAGGAGTCACGAATCTCGTCATAGTTTAATTCCTCTAAGTCCGGGTTTTCCAATCGCAAGAGATGATCAGCAGCAAGATTTTCAGCCCCCTTTTTATCCTGAATCTCAATGTCGAATTCTTGAAGCAATAGAATCCACCTAATAAGTCGGGGTTTTGCATCTTGCTTGGAGAATAAGTATCGTAAGGCGGAATGATCGGTGAAGACGACAGTTTTGGAAAGGATGAGATATTGCCTGAATTTATCGAAGGCAAAAACCACAACCAGAAGCTCTTTTTTGGTGGTTGTGTAATTCTCTTGCGCCACATTCATGGTTTTGCTAGCATAGTAAATTAGCTGAAAATGCTTCTCCTTTGTTTGGCCCAAAACGGCGCATACATCATAATCACTAGCATCACACATGATCTCGGATGGTTGGGACCAATCAGGAGTAACCATTATAGGAGCTTGGGTAAGATCCTTCTTTAGGCGATTGAATGCTTCCTTACATTCCTCTGAAAAGTCGAAAGGAGCGTCTTTGACGAGAAGTTGTGTCATTGGTCGGGCAATTTTTTAAAAGTCCTTAATAAACCTCCTATAAAAGCTTTCATGACCAAGAAAGCTTCGAATGGCCTTAACGGTAGTAGGATATGATAGTTTAGATATTGCTTATATTTTGGCCCTATCAACCTCGATCCCATTCTCGGAGACTTTATGTCCCAAGACAATTCCTTCTCTTACCATGAAATGGCATTTTTCCCAATTTAGGACTAAGTTGGTTTCTTTACACCGCTTTAGCATCTTCCTAAGGTTGGATAAGCAAAGGTCGAAGGAATTCCTAAACACCGAAAAATCATCCATGAAGACTTCCATGCTATCTTCAATCAATTCATGGAATATGGCCATCATACATCGTTGAAGGTAGCGCTGCATAATTGGCATTCGCTTGTATGCAAAAGTCCCATAGGGGCATGTGAAAGTAGTTTTTTCTTGATCTTCAGGAGCAATGGGGATTTGGAAGTAGCCTGAAAAACCGTCAAGAAAGCAGTAGTACTCATGCCCAGCTAACCTTTCGAGCATTTGATCGATGAATGGTAACGGGAAGTGATCTTTTCATGTGGCATCATTTAATTTTCTAGAGTCGATACATACACGCCAGCTAGTGACCGTTCTTTGAGGTACTAAATCACCTTTCTCATTCTTCACAACAGTCATTCCTCCCTTTTTTGGAACCACTTGGACTGGGCTGACTCAGGGGCTATCTGAAATGGGGTAAATTAAGCCAGCATCGAGAAGCTTGATGACCTCCTTCTTCACCACCTCTTTGATATTGGGGTTAACTCTTCTTTGAGGTTGAACGGTGGGTTTGTAGTCCTCCTCCATAAGAATTTTATGAGTGCAAAAAGTAGAGTCAATTCTCTTAATGTCAGCAACACTCCATGCGATCACTCCCTTGTACTCTCTTATAACTTCTAAGAGCTTCCCTTTTTGTTCAATGGTTAGGGATGAGCTTATGATAACAGGGAGTTGATCCGCTCCTTGAAGGAAGACATATTCTAGATGGCTCGGGAGATCTTTCAATTCTAAGGTAGGATGTTCTTTGATTGATGGTTTTAGCTTATTTTCCTGCTTTTGAAGGTCAAGAGGTTCAATTTTTGTCCTACGTGGATAAAAGGAAACGGCTCCAACCATCTTAGTCTCTCTCTCTCTTCATCATCGTACATTATGATGTTGTCGTCATTTATGAATCCGTTTACCAGATACTCATCAATACAACTATCTATATCATCAACAAACTCATCAACTTCTTCAACAAAATATATGGGATGATCGTAAGAGGAAGGACGACTCATAGTATCCTTGATGTCAAAGGTTAAGCTCTCAGATCCCACTCGTAAAGTGAGCTTGCCATCATGAACATCGATGATTGCGAGAGCTGTGGTTAAGAATGGTCTCCCAAGGATTATCGGAACTGATTTATCTTCCTCCATTTCTAAGATCATGAAATCAACCGGAAATTTGAACTCTCCTACCCTTACTAGAACATTTTCGCAAACTCCGATGGGATATTTGATTGATCGATCAACCAGCTGAATACTCATTCTGGTCGGTGTCAGCCTTGAATATCCAAGCTTAAGAAACAAGGAGTGAGGCAGTAAGTTAATACTTGCCTCAAGATCTGCCAAGGCGTTTTTCATAGAGAGTGCTCCTATAGAGCAAGGAATGGTGAAACTACCCGGATCTTCTTTCTTTTTGGGTAGGCTTTTTTGATGATAGCTGGACATTCTTCTCCTAATGTCACCAACCCTTCAAGCTTCTTCCGATTTGAGAGCAATCTTTTGAAATATGTGTTATGTTTAGGGAGATGGTAGAATGCATCGAGAAGAGGGATGGTAATGACGGCTCCCTTGAAGTAAAACAATAATCTTTTATTGTCTTCTTTGGCCTTCTGATTCTTTAGACGCGAGGGATGAGGAATCCGTGTAAGAGTTGAACGTTGGACGGGCGACGATGCTTATGGAGGAGGGTCGTGAGAGGTTGAAGAGGGTTCAGGTGCTCCCTCCTTGTCCAATTCAGGCTCATTGGTAGTGGAATTTTGAACCGGGCATGGTGGATCCTTGGTAGTGGTTCTAGATCGAGCAGTGATAGCACAAGTTGGATCATGCTGGATTCGACCGGGTTCACTTATTCTTTTGTGGAGTTCGGCGAACTGGCTTTCTAACTCAGCCTGTTGTTCTTGAATGAATCCTTCAAGGCCCCTTAAAAGCATCTCCTTTTCCATGGTGAATTTCCCGAGTTCTTCTTCAAAGGTATCACAGATGGTGTATTCGGGACCCTCTTCCCCCTCAGCTTTCCATTTTAGATTACCCCAAAGAGTGTAATCATTGTTCTAATAAAATACAAGGAGGGAAGGGTCACCATAGATGTCATGGCTGGAAAGGAGAGCTTGCTCATGGTGTGTATTATCGTTACTCTCATCGCTCTCGTGTGGCCCTCCACAAATGTCGCATATAAGGTATGGGTTAAACAACCTCTTAGGCTCTTGCGACTTTGTGAGGTATGCGAGCTTCTCTTGTGCTCTCTTCGTCCGATCGTCGAGAGATAATGGGGTTTTATATAACACCTTGAAACCGGGCCTAAGCCTTTTATTACAAGAATGCAATTTGACTAAGTTCACTACGACTTTTACAAGTTTTAAAGAGTCACGGGATTGGTTGGTCAAACCCGGTAGTCAAACTATAAGTATTAAACATTATGTAAATGGTTATAGGAAATATGACATGTCATAAATACAAGAGAAATGTACTTAAGGGACCTAAGTTGCCAAGTGCTAAATGTATTATTAAGTGGTTGTGGCCAAAATCGAAAGAAATGAACCTAAGGGACGTAATGTGCCAATTAGGAAAACTTTCCTCCTACAATAATCAGGATACTTCTACTAGTATCATTAGATTTCCAGGAATGAGTGGGGGTGTGTGTGTGACGTGAAAAAGAAAAAGAGGGAAAAGACAAGATGGTTTTGGTGATCAATTGATGAAGGATTAAAGCTTTAGCACATGTGATCTATCACTAACCATGTCCATATGCAAGTAAGTAACCCTTAATTGAGGTTAATTAGAGAATTGAAAGTTAGGGTTCATATACCTAATTTGGGGAAATTGGGTAAATGATGTTTTTAAGCTAATTAAAGATGTTATGATGATTATGGGTTAAGTTTTATTAAGTTAGTAATTTATGGATTGATCATCATATAATCAAGATATGATTATATGATGATTAGAGGTGTGTAAGAAATGGGATATGGTTATATAAACCATTGTCATAATTATTTAATTATGATTATTAAGTGTTATGATAATTGACCTAGGATGTAAAGAAGAGGCTAATAATGGTATTGATGATGATGATTCTAATTGATATCACTATCTTGGAATCAAGGTAAGTAAACTGATTATGATGTGATGTTGTAATGATTTTATACATTACGTGTTATGTGACTTGTTATGTTAAGGTATTTAAGTGATTGAATGTATGTGCTTATGTGTATGTGTGTTTGAGACTAATTTGGCATAACTAGTCATGAAAGTTATCAAGGATGGATTAGGCTAAGATGTGTTGATGAAATAACCTATAAGGATTATTGGTGCATTAAGTGAGTTAAGGTATGTGTTAATGTTTAATGATTGTAATGGTTTAATGAGTTATGATGTGCAATGTATGAATGATTATAATATTATGTTATGATCGTTTTACTTACTAAGCCTTGAACTTACGGTTTAAGTGTCTAACATTTTGTAGGTTTAAACATGAAGAAAAGGTAATGCTTGGAAATAAGGCTTAAGGATTCTAATGAGGAAATTAAGAAGGTTGGTAAGAAAGTAGGAGCTTAGGTAGATACCGAACTCAAGTCAATGTTGTACCCCCAGAAGTCTAAAATGGTTTGTAAATGAGTCGTCAAGTGTCAAAGTATATGTCAAGGTCTTTGAAGTAATTGGGTCGTCAAACGGTATGTTATAACATGGTCTTAGTGTTTATGGTCATGTTTAAAGAGGTGTTTGGAATACTGTGTATTTATACCCATTTTGGGTTGTAAATGGGTTAATGATTATGAACATGATTTAATATGTTAAGTTAATGCTTTTTGATAGGTTTGAAGTAATTCGGAAGTGGTAAAGGTTGTATGTATTGAAAATGGGTCAAAACGGGTATTTTACATAATACCCGTCATTTTGTAAAGTACCATTCCGAAGGTCAATTGGTTAATGTTTATGCATGAAAATGATTTATATGAGGTCTTAATAAATTCTATAAATTTTTGTGTCTTTCTGAGTAATAGATGTCATTTTCCAGAAAAATGGGTCAAAGGTGCACAAAAGGGATATGCAAAAAAAGGGGTGTTTGGGACAAGGTCCTTTTTAACCTATCTTGGGTCAAACGGGTCAAGAATGTTTAGAAAAACAATGATATGGTTAAGTGTTTATAAAGTGGTTAAAATAGTCGGAGAACTAGTTGGAGAACTAGTGGAGAACTAGTTGGAGAAATAGTCGAATTCAGTTTTCGAAAAATCATATATTTTTAACCGTAAATCGTCACGGGTTGTGCCACCCGTCATTTCGAAGGTAATTGAGTCTAGTTTCATGTAAAAATACTTTCAAAGGTCAGTTTGTTACAGAATTATATCAGTTCAACGATTAGCAACAGCCGGTCAGTTTTAAGTCAAGTCGTTTCCGCGTAAAAGTTTAAATTTTCACGTTTTTAGTCGTGTCGTATTCAAGGGGTGTTACATTTTATACGAGGTAGCAGAGATATTCATTATGGTTATTGGCTCATTCCAAGTGTTGTCTTGGTTTTGGACATACTCCTCAATGCGGTTCCATCCTTCTTTTGCACTGAGATTGGAGATCTTTCGGCCGGTCGATAAGTCAATCCCTTTTTGATCATCACGGGAGATATTGTCGTAAAATATTTGGACAAGCAACCAAAGGTTTATACCATGGTGTGGGGCTTGTTGGATAAGATGTTTGAAACGGGTCCAGGAGTTAGCGATAGATTCTCCATCTGTTTGACGGAAGTGAAGGATTTCGCTCCTGATGGCTGCAGTTCTTCCAGGGGAAAGAACTTTGTGGTGAACTTGGTAGTGAGTTTCTCCCAAGTGAAGATAGACTTTGTAGGTAGCTTATCGAGCCACTCCTTGGCCTTTCCTTGGAGAGAGAATGGGAAAAATCAGAGTCTAGATGTCTCCTGAGATGCTCCGTCAGCATAGATAGTATCCACAATCTTCAAAAATTGTTTGATGTAATGAATTGGGTTTTCGCTGCGGGATCTATGAAATTGACACGAATTCTGGATAAGCCAAATGTCGGTGGCATGCAACACCTCACTGATCTGTTCGGAAGGGTAGACAATAGCACCAGTAAATCCAGTTGATGTAGGAGAAGAGTAATCTCTAAGGATTTTTGCCTTAATTCGTTGATGGGTTCATTGACAAGAGTAGCGGGAACTTCTTGCTATGTAGGCTCAGATTATCGTTGTCGATAGTTTTAGGAGAATTGGGGGAATGTGTGGACTCTTCGTCAGTCACGACTTCATCAAAATCGATGGTGGTGCCTTGTGGTCCCGACTCATGGAGGGCTCTTCTTCGTCTATACAGCTCTCTATCAGGTTCGGCAAAGGGTTCAAGAAGGGTTTTGGTGGAACTACGGGTCCTAATCTGTCTAAGGATGTCGGTTGGGGGAAATGGTGGATTTGGTGGAGGGTTATCACCTTCCATGATGAAAAGTGATGGGGTTACGAACAAAGTCACA
Organism: Chrysanthemum makinoi; assembly: GCA_910596185.1. NCBI lineage: Eukaryota > Viridiplantae > Streptophyta > Magnoliopsida > Asterales > Asteraceae > Chrysanthemum > Chrysanthemum makinoi. The sequence goes on from OU343220.1 coordinate 223,614,242, forward strand.
AAGAAGGGGGATAGACTACAAGGAAGCTAATGAAAATGAAAGAAAATCTTACTTGATAGGAATCAAGCAAAGGAACCTAAACGAGATAGAAATCTAACTAGCTACTCTATTCCCCGGCAGCGGTGCCAAAAACTTGATGCGCGTACAAAGCGCGTTCGGGGTCAAAGGAACTTCCTTTTCTTCGAGCATGTTTTTCAACCACCTAGGCAGTGAACCTAATCGTTATAGTATAGTATTGGGTAAGCCTCGGGGATTGATATCGTTCTCTAGGGGAATAGGAATGCTAGTAAGTAATATATGACGAGAAGGTGGGGTTGAGGATGAATTTTTTTTATCATTTTTTAGAAAGCTAAGGTAAATATCTCGGGGAAATTGGTTGGGGGGTGGTACTTCTACTGATTACTCCTACTTATCTAATTATCTATTACTACGGGTAGTCTTATGTCTATTTGATGTGTGCTCGTATGATGATTAAAAATGTGTTTACCTAGATACTATTACTCCCTAGTTATCTTTTATTGGTCGGTTGAATTGTCACACCTTATCTTAACGCGTTGTATTCCTAAGGTCGTAGGGTATGCGTAGTCTCTAGATCTTCGAGGTTATCTCTCGGGCATGACATACGAAGTCGGGAAGCCTTAGCTATCTCATTCATAAGCCACACTTTCATAAAGCATACTCAAGCATTAAATACAATGAATGATGCCTAGTTGCACTCCTAAGCCAATTTACAATTAAGATAAGAAACAACCTAACAATAATCAATTAACTAGGTTTCATAGATCTAAGCAAACACACAAGAAATTTAGCTAGACATGGTAAACAAGCAAGCATACACACAATCAATCGAATAAGGGCTAGACATAATGTTACTTTGGATTAAAAGACTTATCTCGATGTGTAAAATAGGGTATGGGACCCTAAGATACTGTCCAAATTGGACTACAAACGAATTAGGGATTTTTCTTCCAAAGGTCTACCTATCTAAATGCAGAAAAATCGAATTCTATATATAGATTTACACTTGCGAAGGCGTCACCTTTTGCATGGGACGCCGTCAGCTCGCCGTCATTAGGTTTTCGTCTTGGCCAAGTCATCGATGGGACGGCGTCACCTTAGAGTTGTGACGCCGTCAGTCTTCAGTTGGGACGTCATCTTGATTCTGGATCTGGGCCATCTGAGATGAAAACTCTGAGTGACGCCCTCCTTCTTTACAACGTGACGCCGTCAGGTTATGTGAGCAAAATTTCCACTGAGCCGTCTGGTGCATGTTTTGATCAATTCTTTATAGAGGGACGGCGTCGCACTTTAATTGGGACGCCGTCAGGTACTGTTTGATCAGCTTTGAGTGGCTTCGATCTCGACTTTGCCATTTTCTTCATGTATTTGCTCCTTTTCATCCAAATGTGCTTCATTCCAGCATTTGGCTTCCAAGAGACCTAAAAAGTGACAAGGAACGAAATTAAGCAGCAACGGATATAAAAGTGGTCGATTAAGGGCTTAAATGACCCCCTAAAAGCGTACGTTTTAAATCCTTGTCACCCGAGATTTTAATTTGCTTTCTAAAAAATACAAAAAGACTCGCCCCTCACCTTTAGACCTATCTCGACATACACTTCAGCCTTCACAACACTATTCCCCTAGAGAACGATCAATCCCCCATGTCCTACCTATACTACACTACAATGATTAGGTATACTGCATAGGAGGATTGTAAAACTCGTTGAAGGTTACAATAATCCGCATCAAGTTTTTGGCGCCGCTGCCGGGGAATAGTTTAGGTTTCGATTTCTATCTCGTTTAGGTCTACTCACTAGATTCCTATCAAGTGAGATTTTTATTTTATTTTATTAGCTTTCTCGTAGTCTATCTTTTCTTTGAGTATTTGTTTCATAAAATTTCCCATTTACTATTCTATTAGCCATTATGGAGAACGCGAATCCACTAAATATTTCACCCAATAGACCAAATCTACTACAAAATCTACCCTTTCCACTTCAAAATGACATTTTCATGTTTCGACAACATCATGGTGAATCTTTTCTTGATGCATGGACTCGTTTCAAATACTTACTACAAAAAGTCCTTCATCAGGGTCTTGATTTGTTGTTTCCCCTTCGATTCTTTTACACTCGGATCGACCGTGAAACCCAAAAAAGGCTTGACTATTTAACATATGGGGAATTTTAGGAATATGGTGTTAGAGACTCCTATGAAAACTTTGAGATTCACGCCCAATTCAGAAGTGGAACATGGGACCAAAAAAATGAAGGTTTAGACCTATTTTCAATTTGGAAGGCTAAATCGAAAAGTTTGTTTAGGAATGAGATGGTTAGAGTTGAGGTACCTAGGTGCATGTCATGGTTAAGTGCTACCATAGTACAAAATAAACACAAAGGTGATCTTGATAAGATGGAGGATAGAGTAGAAAATCCAAGCCCACCGAGTACCCTACAAGTCCTACCATCACTTGAGGAATACACACCACCCATGATTTGCCCGAAAGAAGTAGAAGAGACTATATGGACCCTAATGGAAGTAGAACCTTTGGACCAAACACAACTAGAGGAAATAGGTTTGAATACTTCTAGTTATAACGTTTCTCTTAGTTCTTGGGAAGTTCCTAATTTTGATGAACCGGAGTCTCAACCAAAACCATTACCCAATTTTCCATCCATAGATGTGAATCTAGGAATTGAAATAGGCGCCGATCTAACCATCAAACCATATAGTCCGGGTATTCTTAGGATAAAGGTAGTGGACTTTATGCCATGTTGTTAGCCTTCCTTATTTGTAAAGATAATATCATACACGTGAAATGGACTAGATACGTAGATAGCTATGCTTGCAGGGAATATTATTGTACAAGTAGCATAGTTATATTGTAATGAGCCTATAAATAGCCCTCATGACTCTCCATGAGGGGTGTGAGAAATCATTGTAAGCTTTCACTTGTTTTAATCTAATAAAGTTTGTGTTTTTCTCCACCATATCTCTACTCTCTTTCTAGAACTATCATCATGATTATCATCTTGTTTAACCACCAACCAAGACCTCCCGAACCACATAAATCACTAAGATTTATGGTCCTACAATTGGTATCAGAGCCAGGTTGTGTTATTTCATTTATTTTGTGGTTCGTACTTGTATTTTAAGCTATTTTACTATCCTCTTTTTGAAGTCTGGAAATGTTTTTCTTATCTTATTATGATAACAGTTTATACTAGTCTTTTGTATCCAAATGGTCAAAACTAATAAAGTACTAATATTTATTTAGTTTAATATATCTGTTTTTGTGTCACTTTTTGTCCAAAACAGTTTTATGTAAACTGATATATCATTTGTGACGTTTTATACCATAATCCGTGAATTTGTGGTCAAATAGTGGTCAAATGAAGGCATGAATACTGGTAAGAATATTGGTCGGAAAAGATGGTCGAAAAAGACGCCGGAACAGATGGTCAACAAGTCAAGACCCTCTTTTTTCGAGCAGGCCACAAAACCCAAGTTTCGAATATCTTGTAAATTTTGACCTGTTTTCAAATAACTTGTAAAGTTATTCGAAATATTAAACTTTCGAATAAGTTAAGTTTCGAGTAACTTTTGAATAAGTTACAAAACTTTCGAATAAGTTACTCAAAAAGAGACCTAAAAGAAGAAGAAGATGAAACGAAGACATTGACCAAGCAAAATACTACAAACTCTTATGGACTTCAGTTATTCACATCATCAGTCTAAACAAAATGATAAAACTAAAAAGAAGCAAGAAGACTGTGATTAACGAAGACAACCGCTACCAAACAAAGTCCAACAACAACAAATCCAATTCATATCCTAATCCCACATCAACCACAAAATACTATCTCGTCTACATCTAAACAACACTCCAACAACTCTCGTCTAACTGATACAAGCCACGAATATTAACAAGATCTCAAATTGTGTTCAACTTATTTTCTAGTCTTTTAAATATTTTTTTGTTGTTAAACTCTTGTCATCATGGATCTTTATGATGACAAGCTTCTAATCAATATCCGATAATAAAAAAAATGAGTTATGACAAGTATGTTATACCCGTTTCTTTGGTTCGTTCAGAAAACACGAAGACACAACGAAATCACATCAACAATTATACCTTACCCGAGACCTTGATTATTCAAAATCTTGAAGCCAAAACCAATGGAGTGCAAGAATCAAACATGAGCTGTTGCGGACAGAGAATGGGTTAATGGTTTTCGTGTCTACAAGGGTTAGTGATTCAAGGGTTAGTGATTCATGATTGATGAACTGAGATTAATATGAACTTTTGATCGATATGGATGATGTTTTGATGAAGATGAGACGAGATGGGGGCGGAACTATCATAAGATGTGTGTCTTTGATTAGGTTTAGGTATAAGTGTGTTTAAGTTTATCTATTACTGGTTATAAGTCTTTTTTAGATCGGGTGGTATTTCTTGTGAATGGGCTTGAACTAGATAGATTGTGGGCTATATGCATAACACACGAGATAATTAATTGGGCTGATGTATTATCTCATGTGTTGGGCTGATCTGAATGTGTTAAATATTGGGCTTGCATTGCTAATATGATCCACAAAGAATAACATAAGGGCTACAAATTTATTATCTAAAGTATTTAAATACGTCGTTAATTTTGGCAAAAAGAGTGGTATTTTGGTATTAGAAATTTCATGGGGATACTAAATTCATGGCTAGAATTTGTTAATTTAAAAAAAATGACTACGGGGTTTTTGTACGATATTATTGATTTGAAATTGAAGTGACGTTTCACAGGTGTACTTATTTATCTTTGAGACGTTGGTTGGTTGGTTTCATGTCTCAAGATAACTTGTCTGGGCAATTTTTCATTAAGATTAAGACTTGACTATCTAGTTATAACTGATGTAAGGAGTTACATTGAAGTGCTCACAGTGTATAACTATCACTTTAAGGAGTTACGTTGTAGTACTCAGTGTCACACAGAGTTGTGGATTGTTCAAGAAGATAGTACAAGCATTTAGTTAAAAAGTTGGGATGTTTACTTCTTTCTCAAGTTGGTCATATCAGGTTGTCTCTATATGTTGTCATTACTATTAGTCGATGAATTAAAAGGAGGTTCGATTACAGGTTGGTTTGAGAGAACCGTATTAAGAGTATATTTTTTTTCGACATATTCTCACGGATTTATGCTTACACAAACTATGGCTTTAATATTGCATCAAGAAAAAGGTAATTCTACGGCATGTGCACAACATTATGATGATTCCGATAGCTCGCAACCATCAGGAGGGAGAAGTACATGAACAAAAAGTAGTGTTTCGTCTTCCGTAATTGGATTGATTGAGGGAACTGTGGTTATACTGAAGAGGGAGAAGTAGTGTGTGTACATCGAGGCTTTTTACCAACTTGAATGCAATAGTAAGTGAGTTATGTTGTTACGATGCTCCCTGAACGACATCCATGGTGCTACAATCAAGAGTCTACTTTCTCCAATGCGTGTTTGAAGACTAAAGAGATTTTATGAAAGAGAGTTGTGGATTCAGGAGGGAGCAGATAAAAAAAAAGGCTCACTAGTTATGAGGGAGTAAAAACCTAACTAGACCATTACAGTTGAAGTTCAGAGCTACAAAGATCAAATGCCGAGATCGTCGGAAGAGAAAACTTCAAGTCATCTTCAGTATCTACACTACAGAGACTCTACCCTTCAATAACATCAACATTGTTTATTCTTATTGTAATTTACTTTGTTTATAGGTCTCATTATAACCATTCACGTGTGACGATATCTTGGAGGGAGATTGTTAGCCTCGCTGATAACGTCATACACGGGAAATGGACTAGATATGTAGATAGCTATGCCCGTAGGGACTATTATTGTACAAGTAGCATAGTTATATTGTAATGGGCCTATAAATACCCCTCATGACTCTCCATGAGAGGTATGGGAAATCATTGTAAGCTTTCACTTGTTTTAATATAATAAAGTTTGTGTTTTTCTCCACCATCTCTCTACTCTCTTTCTAGAACTATCACCATGATTATCATCTTGTTTAACCACCAACTAAGACCTCCCTAACCACATAAATCACTGATATTTTCGGTCCTACACATGTGGAGTAGAAGCTAATATAGGAGTGAAACATAACCTTACATACTTAGACCACTCATTTAAGAATGATCACAAGAAACATTATGGGTTTAAATCGGGTTTATTGGGTCAAGATGGATCCTTAATAAGAATCTCTCGAAGTTGATAGAAGATGATCCATTTTTAGAAAAAAATACTTAATTCGCCTATTGACCCAATTGAATTAGGTAAGGTTATGATGAGAGGAGCATACCCCTTTGAGCATATAATTCATCCATAACTCTTTCCTCACGTGGCATATTTCCACCTTAAGGGTGTGTATCGCTACTATCACCCGCACTTAATTTTAAGTGTAGGGAAAACTTCACTTTTATCCGTTAAATAAGGGTAGAGTTAGGCTCGTGACTCAAACAAAAACAAGCGCTTCTCGGGAGGCAACCCGAGCATGTATCATTTATTTGCTTTAATTGTTTGATGTTTTTATTTATTTGTTTGTTTATGTCATATATATGTTTCATCTTTATTGTTTAATTTTCATGTTTCGAATAAATTTGTGAAAATTTTTTATTTTGTTTTAACCTCGTCTTAATCACATATAAAAGTATTTTACAAAAAGATACGGGTAGGGAAGTTTATATTTGTTTAGTAGAATGAAAATCGAACATGAAAATTTGCAATAAATGATGAACAGATATTCTATCATGTTTGTGTGTTTGTTTGAGGACAATAAATGAAAGTTATACTTCTGTCAGGTCAATCCTGACGGCATCAGGATTAACACCTGACGACGTCAGGCACTGTAGCAACAGTTTTCCAGATTTTTGTTTTTCTGTCGAAACTTAATTTTTGAAAATTTCCAGAAGTTTTGAAATTTCAGGATCCTGTAAACATTTATTTTGCAAGCATTATATCTTATTTTCTTTCTAGGATTTAATTTTATTATATATAGTGTTTACCGCCGATTTTATGCTAGGTTTCGTGTTCATTTTCTTAATAATTTACAGGTTATATTGGCAAAGAAGATTTACGCGCATATTAGAAGAGAAGCATATCATTTATTTATCTTCTTGGAGGAATATTTAACCTCATTTTTACCGTCCATGTCGAGCAAATCAGGGGAGTATTAGTTTCTCCTATATATTTTTTTTTTCTTTCCCGATTATCATAAATTTGATACTTTTTAAGAACATTGGGGACAATGTTCATTTTAAGTGTAGGGAGGGAAAAAGGGATACCTTAGAATCTAATCACTTACTTGATATTTGTTTTGTTTTCTAGTAATTGTGTAATAAACCGAAAGAAATACATGTTAGGGTAATTTAGCACCAAATTTAAATTTTTATATGACATTTACGGATGAAACTTTAGTCTTAATAAAGCGTCTTATTAGGACCGAATAACATAAATTTATGTGGTTCGGGAGGTCGAGGTTGGTGATTGAAGATGAAAGAATTCATCTTGTTTAGAGAGAAGAAGTAGAGAGAGGGAGGAGAAAACAAAGACTTTTATTAAGAAAACACACACAACACCTTTAGCCAAATGCTTCACCTCACCCCTCATGGAGAGTCATGAGGGGTATTTATAGGCTCAACAAACCTTAACTTTTCCACTTAAACAATACTAGTCCCTATGGGCAAAGTATACTACGCATCTAGTCCGATTCACGTAAGTGACGTTATCTTTATAAAAAAGCGAGGCTAACAATCTCCCTCCAAGATACCGTCACACGTGAATGGTTACAATGAGACCTATAAATACAAAACAAAGTAAATTACAATAGTAATGAACAATGTTGACTTTCTTGAAGCGCAGAGTCTCTGTAGTCTAAATACTGAGGAAAACTTGAAGTTCTCCCTTCCGATGACCTCGGCATTTGATCTTTGGCACTGACGGCACAAATTCTTGTAGCTCTGAACTTCAACTGTAATGGTCTAGTTAGGTTATTACTCCCTCCTAACTAGTGAGCCTTTTTCTTTTACTGCTCCCTCCTGAACCGACAACACTCTTCCAACACGCAGCGGAAAAAGTAAACTTTTAAAGCACAATGGTTGTCGTTCTGGGAACATCATAACAACATAACTCACTTAGTATTGCATCCAAGTTGGTAAAAAGCCCCGATGTACACACACTACTTCTCCTTCTTCGGTCTTAAGCACAAATCCCTTCGTAATCCAATCACGGAAGATGAAATACCAACTTCTCCCTCCTGATGGTTGCGAGCTATCGGAATCATCATAATGTTGCGTACATGCCGTATTACCTTCTTGATGCAATTTGAAATCCTTAGATTGATCATATAATTCCGTGAGAATATGTCGCAAAAATACTCTCAATACGTCTCTCAAACCAACCTTTTCTCGAACCTCCTTTGAATTCACCGGCTAATTGTAATGACCACATATGGAGAAAACCCGATACGACTGACTTAAAAAGGAAGCAAACATCCCAACTTTGTGACTTACTGCTTGTTCTAAATTTTTGAACAATCCACAACGCCGTGTGACACTGAGCACTACAACGTAACTCCTTACATCAGTTATAACCAGATTGTAAATTCATAATGTGCCCCAACAAGATATCTTGAGACATGCATCCAACCAACCATCGTCTCAAAGATAAAGAAGTCCACCCGTGAAATTTCACTTCAATTCCGGATCAATAATACCGTACAAAAACCCCGTAGTCATTTTTTCAGATCTTCGCTCAAGCCGAGAATTATGTATCCCTCCGTGAAAAATGTAGACCAAAATACCAATCATTATAATAGCAATAATTTGTATCCAAAAATTTTATACAAAGCTCTCGGATAACATCTTATTGTTAGACTCATCATGTGCAATTAATAACAGTTCCATCGATCAGCCCAAAGACAATGATAACAGCCCATAATCAAACACTAGTATTACCCGATCCATTATCAGAAAGGCCCAAATCCAACAATACATATTCACGTTTTATATTTATATCATTTGATATATTCATTTTGCCCTAAACCTAGACAAATTCACAATATCATCTGCCCCCTTTTTTCTAAACACTTCGCCGGTCTCACCATCTGTCATACCAATCTCAGTTACATCACCATCAATCATAACAAATCATTCAATCAAATACCGATCTCAGTTATAAAAACCGAACGGGGGAATAACATACCCTTTACCATGATGTCCTTTAATTATTTTCATCCGAATCAAGTTGTTGTCTTCAAGATCCGTTGGGTCTCGGGTAGGTTGTTGTTATTAATCGAATTAATTTTAGTTGAGAGTCTTTAACGAATTAAAAAAAGGTATAACATACTTGTTATAGTCTTTCATTTAATTCGTATATTATCAGAGTGAGGTCGATGAAGATAATGATTCAGTTGTAATAATCTTAATAGATTACAAAAAAAACGTGAATCGAGTCTGAGATCCTTATACTTGTTTTTCATTTTGAGTCAATTGATAAGATGTAGAAGATGGAGGATAGGGTAGTTTGATTGTGAAGTTGTGAAGGTTGATATTTGTTGTTGGATTTGTGAAGATATCTCATGGACTGATTATGGTAGAGATTAACTGAGGAACGTGAGTCTTGGTAAATGGTTTGTGGTGTTTGTGGTCAATTAACAAGTTTACGCGTAGCTTTTTGTAATTTCTTTGCAGTTCTTACGCGTAACTCTTAGCTTATGCGTAAACATACGTGTAACTTCTGGTCGGACCTTATGCGTAAACTGCTTGGTCTTACGCTTAAGCCTTTTGCATATGCGTAAACCCAGGTCTAGTTTATGCGTAAGCAAGGGCTTATGCGTAAAAACTTACGCGTAACAATGTCTACGCATAACTTCACAGTTATGCGTAATATTCCTGTAGATGCTCCTTAGGCGTAGAAAAAGAGGGTTTTGACCCTTTGACTTTTTTTCCGGCGAGGTTTTCCGACCAATATTTCCGTTCAGTCTTCATAAAAAACCCAGAAACATCATAAAAACTGCTTCTTTGACCCTGTTTGACCACGAAAACTGAAGGTTTGACCACATGGTATTTCACAGATTTGGTATAAAAAAGTCACATAAAATACTGTTTGGACAAGATATGACCCAAGACAGATATGAAACCAAGATAGCACAAGATGACTATTTGACCAAAAGGAGATACTAAAACATGTAAACAACTGTTTGCCCACAATACTCGGAAAAAAAATTCAGACCCACAAAATAAGTACAAAAACAGTCAAAAACATGTATAAAAAACCGACATAAATCATCTAAAGATAACCATGGCTCTATACCACTTGTTAGGACCGAATAACATAAATTTATGTGGTTCGGGAGGTCGAGGTTGGTGATTGAAGATGAAAGAATTCATCTTGTTTAGAGAGAGGAAGTAGAGAGAGGGAGGAGAAAACAAAGACTTTTATTAAGAAAACACACACAACACCTTTAGCCAAATGCTTCACCTCACCCCTCATGGAGAGTCATGAGGGGTATTTATAGGCTCAACAAACCTTAACTTTGCCACTTAAACGATACTAGTCCCTATGGGCAAAGTATACTACGCATCTAGTCCAATTCACGTAAGTGACGTTATCTTTATAAAAAAGCGAGGCTAACACGTCTCATGGATAGGAATTATATAGCTAGCAAAAAAAACCCTACCACTCAAATTCCACCCCCAAAATGTAAGGTTCGCATTTAGATATGTAGGATAAAAGCATTCACTTTTAATGCTTATGAGTGTACCGGTAGTATATAGATTCTAGAACTTGTTTTATGATGCATTCCAAGATCGCTAGTGGGACTACATTCGTGTAGTTAGGATTAACTAAATGATAAGAGGCATTACGATAACCTTTGTTTTAAACTTGTTTATATAAGTACATTGGCTACACCGGTCAAGTAATTACCCCACACCCTTGCTATATACTCATTTTTAGTACAAGATACCCCTAGTTAACATTTCTGAGCCTATCCTTTTCGCGGTTCTGTAATATTTCGGTAGATTATGAAATATTAATGAAAAGCATTGTTTATAATACACCCCCAAATGTACACCCAAATCGCCTTAGCCTTCCTTATATGCACTCATTTTTAGTGCATTATTGTTATTTGTTAAACCCTTAGTTAATTGTCTAGTTGATTACATGGTTGCTAAGTCGAGTCATATCTTGTGTATACAGTTTTGGGATGATTGAGACTCATAGGTTTAGTAATATTTATTATGGAGTAATGGGAAAAAGTCAATTATAATCACCATATCTAAGTAAATGTTTAAGTACTCCACGTGTTTTGATCCTCGTAATTCGGGTCATTAGTTAGTTTTTATATATGTAAAAGTTCAAGTGTAGGGATGCAACTATAAATCCCTTTTGTATGGATGTATATTTTGCGGATGGTAGGGCAAGAGTGTATGAAAAAAAACATACGGACTACCATCCCGCCGTTTTATCTTTTGTTTAAGTTAACAAAGAGTCAAGAAAAATACAAAAAGAGTTAGAAGTTAGTAAGTCAAGTCTTGTTTTAGAAACGCCATGTTTTACATGTTATTAACTTAGATTATTGACTTGCCACCAGTAAAATTCCCTATATCTAACCAAACTGTGTTTTCCATACCCTTACACCTAATGTTACAACCCTTTAAAAGCCTTCTATGATAGCTTATCCTAGGTGCTTACGCAAAAGCGGTGGAGGTTTGATCCATTCTCAAGCATATGGTAATCTATGTGCTATGACAGGTAGAGAGTGTTTATTTTTCCCGTTTTCATACATGTTATACAACTTATACAATTGAGAGATGACATAATGCAAACATTTTATGTGAGGTGCTAGTATATTATTTCCGTACTTGTTTTGACTATTATAGAGTTTTTGGATGTTGTAAATTATTTTAAACCCATGTTAAATGCCCCCTAACTTATAAATGGATTGGATAAAAACACATTTTCTTGAGGACAAGCAAATCATAAGTGTAGGGATATTTGATAAGAATTTATTTTATACCTATTTAAGGGGTCATTTAAGCCCAAAATTGTATGAATATGATCAAATATTGCCTTAATTGTTTCTTTTTGTATTTTAGGTAAACGGGACGAAAAGTATGGAAATTGGAACATTTATGGCTTATTTGGACGAAAAAGTGAAGAAACGACGAAGTCACAAAATTTTGTCAGATAAGGGAGTCTGACGGCGTCACACATCACAAAGTGACGCCGCACTTGTTACTGCAGATGGATTTTTGGTGGAAAGCTAACAAGCGACGCCTCAGTGGAATCTGAAGACACTACAACCTAATGACGTCAGGTGTAATTTGAAGTTGAGAGTCAGGCTGGATGCAGTAAGGCAAGCCAATCCCCATATTTTGCTTGCCACGTCAGCTTTCTCTCTCCAGCGACCTTCATGCGATTGAGTGCCCTAGTAAGGACGACAAGAAAATAAATGTTTTAATATTAAATGCACAAAAAGTTTACAAAGAAAATCTCGATCGCAAACTCGACCAAGATACAAAAAAAGTGACCCACGATCGATTCCCCACAGTAAGGCGATCGAGTGGGAATCGATCGCGAGAGTTGATCGTTTGCATCTACTGGAGCCAGCCTCATGTACAAAGCTAACAAGAGACGACCCAGATCATTTGCAAGGGGACGACGTCAGGCATTAGATGACGGCGTCAGAGATCCTAAGCGACGACGTCATAACGGCGACTTGCGTAAGACGAAACCCCAATGACGGCGAGCTGACGACGTCACAACCTATAAGGTGACGCCGTCACAAGTGTAATAGTATATATATATATTCGCATGTTTTACATTACTTGTGTAACACTTTGGAGAGGCAAACCCTAGACGAATTTCACATTAATTGTGAAGGTTTTTCAGCCAATTTGGCTCATGTTTAATTGATGATAAGTAATCCCTTTTTAATCATTCAATATGTCTATGTGTTGTTTGATTATTTGCTTTTATTTTCTTCACTTTAACATGATAGGCTAGATTTATTAGTATTTAGTTAGATCTAATGAAACCTTGTTATTAATTATTGATTGTCGTCTCTTGTTAAATTGGTTGTTTCGCGTTAGAGTAAGAAAACTGGTTTAATTCTTATATGTAACTAGCTTGACCGTCTTACAAAACACAACCCTAGAGTGCACTGGTGGTTTTTCTCGTTGTATTTATTGCATGAATTGCGGCTTGTAGATCATAGAAGACTTAATAGACTTTAAGCTTCTTAGGGGAGACTTATATGTTCATAGAGTTAGGGCATTTGACACCTCCTTATGACTAATAAAAAGGAATACAACGCTCCAATTAAACAAGGGTGTGACAATTCAATTAATCAATAAGAGATAACAAGGGAGTAAAGAAATCTAAGAAAACAAATTTTTCTATCATAAAAGTTACCACCAATTTACTTTTCTTGCATTTTATTTTAAGTTATTTAGTTTTTTTTAACTAATTAGTAGTTAAAACGCCTACTATTCAAAACAGATTTTAATTTGCTTTATAAAAAATATAATAAATACAAAAAGACTCATCCCTCTCCTTTAGACCTATCTCGACATACACTTCGGCCTTCACAACACTATTCCCCTAAAGAACGATCAATTCCCCGTGTCCTACCTATACTACACTACAACGATTATGTACACTGCCTAGGAGGATTGTAAAACTCATTGAGGGTTACAATAATTCGCATCAAGATCGAGACACGTGTTTGACACGCTTCCCTTAAAACATATTTATCGTCTATTCGACGTCTGTTTCCATGGATATAACGATTAAAGCAGTTTGTACTGCCGGAAGTAACTCTATGCATGAAAATCTCATGGAGGTAAGTGGGTTCATGTGAAAGTGTATGTTTTATCTTGGTGCTTTTCCTTATCTCATTGGCTACAACTCACTGGTTGTATTTATACACCCAAAATATAATCGAAGGTGTAATAACTAGTCATTAAACTCGTTAAATGACATTCAAAGTCACCTATACACACATCATTAAGCCTGTTGAATGACATTCAAAGTCATTGTTACTAAGTCATTAACAAATATGATGTTACATTTTTAACTCTTAACGGGCCAGCTTGGTTTTGTTTTAAACATATCATTTTGAGAGTCGATAACTCATTTACACTCAATTTAGGAGAAATCAGAATAATTCACCAAAATTTTCTAACAATATGCAATAAGTTTGTTTTTTTATTTAACTATAAAGGATCATTTTTCTTAGTAGTTTTTTTTAATAAGGACAAACTAAAACACTACATTTATCACTCCGAGATTAAAAGTTTATTGCAATGATCATTAAGCTGTTGATTTTTTTCGGAGACAACTATTTTAAATCGAAAAAAGCTACTCTCTTCATCTCATAATTATTGTTCAGTGTTAGCTTTTTAACCTTTTAGTTTCCAACTTTAATCTTAAATATTTTTATTTGTGTTATATATTATTTGATAAAAAATATATAAATTGATTGAGTTTTAAATGTATTTTTATTAGTATAAATTTTATCAAGTTATATTACATAACACAAATAAAATATTTAAGGTAAAAATTGCAAAACAAAAACTTCACAAGTTTAAGACTCGACAATAATTATAAGACGGAGGTAATATATCTTAACTAGCCTATAAACCCATGATAAATCACGGGTGGCTTATAGAAAGTTTGAAAGCAAAAGTTCAAACACTTTAAAATATGCATATAAATTTCACAACTCAAGGCGAAAAAAACTTGCATGTAACAAAGCTGAAAATGAAACAAAAGTTTGCATTAGATGACAGAAATAAACAGCTAGTGGAAACTATCTTCGTTCATCTTCAATAGAAACCTCTTGTTTGAAGGACTAAGTTTCAACCGCGAGATGATAGTAATGTGACACACATCAATTCTTGTTACTTTCGTGCCTCTTGTATAGGAATTTTCTGTAATTGCTTGTATACTTGATTCATAAACATGGCAGTGTTAATTGTGTTAGTAGCATTTAATATGATGGCTTTCTTGCTAGGGGAATCCGGTGGCAAGGTAATTTATATGCAATAAAGTTTCTCAAATTATGCATATCTTGCAAGCAAAATGATCATGTTTTTGTGCTTCTAAATCATTCCACTGATAAATTTGTTTCTTTGAAATAATTTCCTAGTTAAAACAAATATTTCTACATGGTTTCCAAAACATCAGATATGGTGATTACAAATGCAGGAATAGCCAAAAATTTGTTTTTGGAAGATTTAAAAATTTGGAGAAAAAGTGCATGATAGTGTAATATACGCCAATCCAAGCTTTAACAAAAACCAACAAAATGAATAGTCAAATAATTTTAGTAATGGAACAAATCAGTTTAGGAAAAGGACGTACCAATTAGTTATCTCCTTCATCCACTTCCGCCTCCCAGTCTATCCACTCCTACAAATGGCAAAGGACATCAAAATGTTTGATGTGTAATACTTTTATCAAATTGAATTTCGCAAAAAAAAATAAATAAATAAATAAAATAAAAAATAAAATAAAATCACAAACCTTATACCTCAGCAACCCATATTCCCTGTTGTAAATCATTTACGGGCCATTAAGCTACCGTATGCGTGTAACAACTGCAGTGCCAACACTACCCGTAAAACCTGATATGTACGCCCTCCTCATGTAACATTCAGCTATAAAGTAAGTAAGTGATTCTGTAACCACACAAACCAACAGTCAAATGATAGTAGTAAAATTCGATAGTGCAAATGCAGGCTACATATAGCAAGTACGCGGGCAATCTGCCTAGGGCTACCATTCACACATATTAGTCTCCTAAATATAACAAAAAAGGTTGAAAAAAAACCGACATTGGCAGTGGGCCAAATTGGGCATGTTTTTTGGGCTAAATATAAACCCAAGACAAAAACGACGTTGTTTTTGCCACCTATTGAGAGTATTTATAATATGAGTGTTTGTATACCCAGAAAATAACTTAAAAGCAGGATTAGTTGGTGTTTGGGATTGCATCTTAAAATTGCCCAAATGACTACTATAAATTATTATGTTCTTTTGAACAGTTAGGGACTCAAAATAGTTACAAAATAAGTGGTATGGATATCAGTCTTTATTTTCAAAAATAAAGAGGACCTATACTGGATCATAAATATACTATGTAGAAAGTTAAGAAACAACCAACATCATAATAATCGTTCAAGTCTTACGGTTCCAAATAAAATTATTCAGTGACAGAGTATCTGGTTGCGTAACATAACACAATTAACACAAGAAAGTAACAACTAAAATCCAATGATAAACACAACAAAGGTCTAAAAGACTCGAAATAAAAAGACAATTAAAGATTATTTATTTGTACAAAGCAACTGCTTTTCCAATGACATATCATCAATCCTCTTCCTTTTCCTTTTTTGGAGAAACAACTGTTTTTTTGGTAGAAGAGAAGACAAGATCATTCTTGACATTAATCACTTTTCGCAGTTTTGATTTTCCAGGGCTGGTGGTTGTACCCTTTTCATCTTCACGTGGTGTGATATTATCCCCGGTGACAGATAAGACATCATGTTATTCAATAAACCATACTAAGTTAGTACCAATATATATAAAAATGACTTGACGTGGAATAGCGTTGATCATGTATGATATACGTACCATGGCTTTTTTGCTTCCTGAAGGAGGGGACATGAATAAGCTTGATGGCTGTGACATCAATTCAAGAGCAGTAGCTTGTGAGTTGGATTGTATTTCCTGTTAATACAAAAGTTAATCCGTAAATAAGTTATTGGACGCTTCATGAATAAAGGCATGTAAAAAAGGATACCTGATCATCTTATTCTTTCTTAATCACCTCCTTTATTATGTCAGTTTCATTAGTCAACTGGGAAATATCGTACGTATGCTTGTTGTTGTCAATGTTGAATGCTTTCATATCAACTTTTAAAGCATAAGTATTTTCAAGGAGTTTGTTAAAGTCCTTGGGGGAGAAGCACCTATACACACATCATTAAGCCTGTTGAATGACATTCAAAGTCATTGTTACTAAGTCATTAACAAATATGATGTTACATTTTTAACTCTTAACGGGCCAGCTTGGTTTTGTTTTAAACATATCATTTTGAGAGTCGATAACTCATTTACACTCAATTTAGGAGAAATCAGAATAATTCACCAAAATTTTCTAACAATATGCAATAAGTTTGTTTTTTTATTTAACTATAAATGATCATTTTTCTTAGTAGTTTTTTTTAATAAGGACAAACTAAAACACTACATTTATCACTCCGAGATTAAAAGTTTATTGCAATGATCATTAAGCGTTGATTTTTTTAGGAGACAACTATTTTAAATCGAAAAAAGCTACTCTCTTCATCTCATAATTATTGTTCAGTGTTAGCTTTTTAACCTTTTAGTTTTCAACTTTAATCTTAAATATTTTTATTTGTGTTATATATTATTTGATAAAAAATATATAAATTGATTGAGTTTTAAATGTATTTTTATTAGTATAAATTTTATCAAGTTATATTACATAACACAAATAAAATATTTAAGGTAAAAATTGCAAAACAAAAACTTCACAAGTTTAAGACTCGACAATAATTATAAGACGGAGGTAATATATCTTAATATTTGCTCAAATTATCAGATACCATTAGTTGGATTACACCAAACATTATTACATTTGACAACCTCAATGACATTACATAGGTGCCATTTCATGGGACCAAACTCCACCCCATCCCACATTTACATAACCCCTCATAAAGTCCATCGAATTCAACCAACTCCCAATTATTTTCCATATCAACCCACACAAACCTACATTTTCTCCTTATATCAATTCATTTTCACCAACTTCATCTTATAGCAACATCTCAATGGCAGAAAAAAGCAAGATCTTGATCATTGGAGGAACCGGGTACATTGGAAAATTCGTCGTGGAAGCAAGTTTAAAATCGGGACACCCGACTTTTCTTTTGGTTAGAGCAACCACAACCAAAAACCCCGAGAAATCCAAGCTTCTAGACAATTTCACAAGTCTTGGTGCCAAACTTCTTATTGTAAGTATCTTGTCTGTGTTTGCAGGACAACTTCGAGATTCTTGTTTTATCTCAAAGGGAAATTTATGATATTTTTATTGTATGATTATGTTAGGGCGACATCCATGATCATGCTAGTTTGGTGAATGCTATCAAGCAAGTTGACGTTGTCATATCCACAGTTGGTGGAGAATTGGTAGCTGGCCAAGATAAGTTAATTGCAGCTATTAAAGAAGCCGGAAATATTAAGGTAACATTTTATAAAATATATAGTTGATAGTTTCAAAAGAAATTGCATGAAGATGGACAATGACATAATTTTTTTATTTTATTTGTTAGACTATAGTGATATAAATGTTGAGAATGACAATGTACCTTTCGTGTGCTTTTCAAATAATGGAAGATAATTTTACCTGCCTCAAATAATAATATCTTTATGCCTTAAAAATAATTGCTTCCTTACAAAATTCGATTTAAAATAACTTGTCTAAATAAAAAACATATAAAAAAACAAAACTATTGTTAGTTATATTATACCAAACTTATAATTTTATTCTTAACTAATTAATGCTTTAAATATAGTTAATGAATTAAACTTGAGCAGTTCTTATTTATTTATTTAATAGTGGATAATTGATGTGGAACAAGTTAATGAAGAAAAATTATTAAATAAACTGAGACGGAATAATTATAAAGTTTTCATTAAAACAAAAGTTTTTAAGGAAATTACAAAATCATTATTAATAGTCTAATACTCCGTCTAATGTTTCAGTTATGTATGCTTAAGTTCCTAGTTTCTACTCTAAAATGACAATGACATATTTATATGCTACAATATGTAAGTAAATCATTTCAAACTTAGAAATATTGACATAAAATCAATATTATAGTTAAATTGACCTACAAACATAAGTTCAACACTAACTTGAAATCATTATAGAGATTCCTACCTTCCGAATTTGGAACTGATGTCGACCATGTCAACGCGATCGAGCCAGCCAAGAGCGTCCTTCAGGGGAAGGTTGCAATCCGGAGAGCGATCGAAGCAGCTGAAATCCCACACACTTTTGTATCTTGCAATGGTTTTGCAGGGTACTTTCTACCAACTGTGGGACAAATGGACACTTACACCGCACCCAGAGAAAAACTTACCATCATTGGGGACGGAACCCCGAAAGGTACAATTATATTGATGCATAATGTACAATGTGATAATGCAAACATGGCAACTCGATTAATATCTTATTTCTTTTTATCTAGCCGTTTTTGTCAAAGAAGAGGATATAGCTTCAGTTACCATCAAAGCAGTCGAGGACCCTCGTACCTTAAATAAGACATTGATCTTCAGACCTCCCGGCAATACAGTGTCCTTCAATGAAATTGCTTCCATATGGGAAAGCAAAATCGGAAAGACCCTTGAGAAAACATATGTTCCTGCGGAGCAATTTGTAAAAAACATCCAAGGTGAGTTTGAGTTACAAAATATGCATTTACAACATTTGTATTATCAGCTCAAAACACTTTATATGTTGTGTAGGCTATTATGCTTGAAAATTTAAAAAACTTTTGAATTAACGCAGAGGCTCCGTTTGGCTTAAGCATTGTATTGTCCATAATGCATTCTGTTTTGATAAATGGAGACACGACAAACTTTGAGATCGAGCCTTCTTTTGGTGTAGAGGCTAGTGAGCTGTATCCCGAGTACAAGTTCACCACGGTTGATGAGTATCTTGCTGCAATTGCTTAAAATGTATCCCGATTGACTTGTTAATTTGTCGCATCTTGTTGCTTGTTCCAGGATTGTATCTTTGGTTATGTTGTTGTATTTTAACTTTTATGTAATTATACACATAACTATTTTTTATTTACCTCGTGTCATAAGTTGTTCTGTTTTTATTGACCTTCCAATCGACATGTTTAATTTTAGCTAACTTATAAAACCGATTTGACCCATTTGAATATGTTATCAATCCATATCAACAACTACCTTGACAAACTATTCGTACACAACAAAAAATTTGTCAATTTTCAACCTATAAAGTTATTAGCTTTGTGTGTTAGGAAATTGAACATATGAGATTCAAACGAGCAATCCCAATAATAAACAATAAACTAAACAAACTCGAATAGTTACGTGATTTTGTAATGGCCTCGGATCTACGACCACACTATTCAATCACGTTTATTTAATTTATGTTTAGGTCCTGCTCGGTAGAGAATGGGCCGAAACAATGGGACGAATTATGTAAAATAATGAACCTAAACTGGACCAAGTAACCATTTTTCAAGTTAACATCAAAAAGTGTTGCCACATCATAATACTCATTTTCAACACCAACACCCAAAATGCCCATTAATATACCGCCCTTTTGAAACCTACAATTTTATTTTAATTTTCATTTTTTTAAACAATCAAAATTTTCATACATTAAATAAAAATACAAATAACATTTAAAAAAAAGTTATAATACTAATATTAAAAAATAAATAAAAATATTAAGCTTATTAAGTTTTACTTAGACTAATAACTTATGTATATTTTACATTTTTAGCACAACCCACTAGTAGGGTTGAGCGTCGGTCCAAAATCGACCCGAACCGACAAAACCGAAAACCGAAATCCATGAAAAACCTAAACCGAAACCGAATCGACGGGCCGTCGGGTCGGTTCGGTTTTGTGTCGGGGCGTCGGGTCGGTTCGGTTTAGGTGTGTTTTTGTCGGTTTTGGGCCGAACCGAACCGAAACCGAAAACACATAAAACATGAAACCGAACCGACGGGCTGTCGGTTCGGCTCGGTTTTTGTCGGTTCGGTCGGTTTTGTCGGTCCGGTTCGGTTTTGGACCTTTGATGCTCAGCCCTACCCACTAGTGTCCACTTTAAAAAAAAGGAAAGAGAAACACACCATCTTTTTTAGACTCATGTTGCAATACACATATAACACATACAAACACCCATTTTAATTGAAAAAAAAAAGCAAATCCAATGCAGGTTGGTGCATTAACGCTCAAAACAGCGCCGTTGGTTTCTCATGGGGGCGGTGTGGTAAGGCCGGTAACGACAGTGCCGCATCGCCATAACGCCAGCTCCTGGGTTACCACACCTAGTACTCTTAGGGGTGGAAACGAGTCGAGTCAAGCTCGAGCCCGTCAGAGCTTGAGCTCGGCTCGTTTAAGTTTTATAAAGCTCGAGCTCAGCTCGGTTCGAGCCTTATATTTTAAGCTTGAGCTTGGCTCATGTTATGTTATATAGGCTCGGGCTCGGCTCAAGCTCGACTTGTTTATACGATTTGACAATGAAAAATTAAAGCTTGGCTTGAGTTGGGCTCGTAATATATCTATTTTTAGCTCGTTAATAAGCTTGTAATTGAGCTCGTTACAAAGCTCGCCTATAAAACAAATACATAACGTTTTATATATGTTTAGGGCTAATCACTTGGAAATGTATCATACTTGACACTTTTTCCAGTTCTAATCACTCAACAGATTCACAATAATCCATCAAAGGTTGAATTTGGTCACTTTTGGGATCTTGCTCATGTAAAATGATCATTTTACCATTCGTTGTCAATGAAATGGCTAAAAAAGGGTAAAATCATCATCTTACGTGTACAAATACCCCAAACTGACCAAATTCAAACTTTGATGGATTATTGTGCACAGATTTTAGTTCAGTGATCAAAACTGAAAAACGTGACAAGTTTGATACATTTTCAAGTGATTAACCCATATGTTTAATACTTAAAATATCATACTGTCGTTTAGGCTCGCGAACCCAATTGAGCTTTGTATGTAAAGCTTGAGCTTGATTAATAAATGAGCTGCAAATTAGGCTCGAGCTCATTTAGGCTCAGCTCGTTCGAGCTTTTTACCGATCTGATTCCGAGCTTTTTCACAAACGACTCAACTCATTTCCACCCCAGTGATGATTGGACCAATGGGCCTAAAGGCTTACGTTACAAGAAAAATACATTCTCTTATGAAGTTGTGTGAGATGTTAGATAGAAGAAAAAATTAAATGAATTTTGGGTTTTTACTTTTTTCGCAATAAATCATGAAACGATTCACAACACACACACAGAATACCTTTTTCGCAATAAATCATGAAATGATTCACAACACACACATAGAAAGAACTAGGAGGTCTCGTGGTGTCACAGGTTCCGTATAGAATTTTACTTCGTAGTACTAATTTTAGTAAAAAAATATTGAATTCTCTTAAAAGCATCTGGTCCCAATACATGTGTTTCGCGATTGTTGCATAGTTAATCCATCAATATATGCAAAATAAAGTTAGCTTTTTCTAAACTATAGTTTAAAATTTTTGTGACCCCGGTCACCTTTTGCCCTAGTTCTGTCACGGCACACACAAACACCCATAACATGGAATAATAGACGTTGTAATAGTGTTTGCATCCAAAAATGATACTCCATCCGTCCCATATTAACTGTCCACTTTGATTTTTCAAGGTCTTTCATTTCCTTGTTTGACCTTAAATATTTTTCATTGTGTTATATAATACTTGATGCAAAATATATGAATACATTGAGTTTTAAATTTATTTTTTATTGGTATAACTTTTATTAAATATAATATAACACAACTAAAAATATTTAAGGTCAAAGTTGAGAAAAAAAGACTTAAAAAGTCAAAACAAGACAAATAATATGGGACGGAGGTAGTAACTGGTTAATGAAGCTATTTATGATAGTTATGAAAATACTAGAAGGTGTATTTTAGAATTTTAAAAGGTGTTTCTTTTTCACTTATTGAATGGGCTCAAACCTTGTTTCATCTTAATGGAGAGACAAATAAAAACCTCTCTCTCTTCATTAAAAGGCTATCATTGATATCTCTTCACACTGCTTAATTTTAAAAACACCCTTTAGTATGCTCTTAATGCATGATGATGAAGCTGTTGATTTAATGGACAAAATATTAATATATGTGTGTTAGGATCGAACTCGAGATCACGAGATTGCACACTTTGCGTATGAGAATTAAAGTTAATAATTAAATATAACATGTTGTATTTATTTATTATTTACACGAAATACATAACGAACGTTAAGTTAATTAAGTGTAATGGACTAACAATCGTTAAATGTTAAATGGAAGGACTAGATATTAAAATAGAGATCAAGAAGGTTCCGGAAACCCCTTGGGATATGCCATATGATCGGCCAAGGGGGATTCCAAGCCCAATCCAAGTCTAACTTGGTCACCAAGTTATCTTGTGTATATATACAAGGCCTAGGGTCATTGTATTCCATCTCTTGTACTCCTAATCTAAAACCAAAAAGTGTTTTGTGTGTTTTCTTGTCACAAACGATCGCACAACCTCATTAAGGTGTCGATCACTTGTTTTTCCAAAACAAAACTTCTCGTATTCTTAAAACTAGCATTACTTTAATTTGATTTAGTACGTGTGTACAAGAACGTGGTACTAACATACTTTTGTTAGTATCTTGGATTGAATTACAAAATCGGTAAGGGGTAATTCATATAATCTATAAACCCTAATTAGGGTTTGTCACTTGCTAGTTTAAAGGAATTGATTCTTGTTGGGCTATAATCAAAAGGTACGCATACTATTTATGTTTTAGTTAATTAATTATTCATTATATGTTCTTTATGCTTCCGCATGTGTACTTGATGTTTATTGTGTATATTTATGATTAGTCATGTTATATAACTCCAACAGTGACATCACGAGCTTGGTCTAATGAGTAATTAATTACTAAACACGTAAAAAACGGATATTGTATTGTGTTTGATATGATTATTCTAGGGTTTTGGTTATGATTATGTAAACCCTAATTTTACGGTTAAGGTTTTTGCCCTAATTGGTTTTTTAATCTTTTTTAAAAAAAGTCGACCCCTAATGTTTTTTAGTCGATCCTAAAAAAAATTAAGTCGATTTGTATAAATTTTTTTTAGGGTTTATAAAATTGTTTTGTTAATCGATATCTAAACCTAGAATTGTATATATGTTAAGTGAATTAATTCCTGTATAATTGTTATGTGACATGGAATTGTATGCGATCTTGTTATAACGTGAATAATTGTTATGTTAAATCCATGAAAACGTGCATATTTGGCATGAATTATTGTCGATATATATTTAATTGTTAAGATTGGTTATGCGAAAATTAATTGTTAAGTTTTATACACATGTTTATTATTTTGATAAATATTGAATTGGGGAATACCTTAATAATATTAATGAATCAATTATGTGTAATTTGGTATATGTTAGACTATGGCTTACGCAATCGATTCATCGATGTATGTGGCTCACTTCTATTCTGCAATATAAACGTTAATTAACCTAGATATTGATTATTAATAGGTTTTATCAAATAAGTTGCATGTGTCTACTTGTTTACGCATATTAATTGTTAGTTATGTGCTCATTGTTTTAGTTGTTTATTTTTTATTTTGTTATTTGTTTGTTTATTATGTTTGACAAGTTTTAAACAAAGAGTAATTTCATGAATAGAAAAATAAATTGGACTAAACAATGGTGAAATTTGATTCTTTTTTTTGAAGAGTTAAACTTTTCATAAGTTTAATTGAGTGATGAGTTTTGGTACAAATAGTGAGAACGGCGCATCCAATTTTGACAAACTATAAGAGGGGTATAAGGAGGGGAGCGCATTAAATCCGAAAGAAGGAGGTTAATTGCTTCGCGCTAAACAAATTTTTCGCTTCTTTGTGCGTCAAATTGGAGTTACCAAGTAGGCTATTCTATGTACAAATTCATCTTAAGGGCGAATTAGCTTTAATTCCATGCGCCACTTTGTGATAATTATCCGAAACACTAAGTCTTTCGACTTATGCAAAAGTACGATATAATGGACGATAATTAAAGGTAAATTCCTTGATTGGCGAAACCAATACCTCAATCAAAACTTTGATAATTTAATCTTTGTGAATTGGTTAATAAAAAGTTTTTTTATTAAAAACTATTGATACGAAGTTGTATGCATGCTTCATTGTACATATTTGATTTGACAGCATAAATCAAAACTAGTACCCTTTTAAAAATTAAGTTAGTGCCATCTAGTTAAAGGAACACTCGAAGTTGCAATTTACATCATGTGGGAACTTGGCGAGATTGTGATGGAAAGGTAAATCTTCATGTGAAGTCAGACCTTGCATGGACACATTTGCAGTTCTTTAAGTTAGACGACTTAAATTGAGTAGTAAGTGAGAACAAGACTCAAGGCACGAGAGGGGGATAAAACATGTTTACATTTGCAATGTTGTTGGTAATGTAAATCCCATAATGATCTAGGAGTTGGAAAAAGGTTTGCCAATTGTTGTTCGACAGATTACCTTATTATGTGCTTTCGTTACTAGCAGATCAACTGATGTAATGGAACTATAATAATTTGGATCCTAGTTTTCGAGAAAATTCTATGGTTATATGAATATTACCTTTGGTGTTTTATTTTCTTGAAAAGTTTAATTATCGAAAATACTAAAATTGAATTTTGCTAATTCTTTAAATGTATTAATGCAACATTAAACCATAAATGTAGGTTATTCCTTTACTGGTAAATTGATCTACACCTGTAAGGGTTTTTGGTAGAGTCAACTTTGCTAAAAGAATAAACCTAGTCGTTCTTTTCATAAGCAAGAGTGAGATTCAATCATATTCTTTTTCATGAATGAGAAAGGTATAATAGGACAATTAGAATTGTCTAAATTCTAAATACATAACTAGTAAGCATATTTTAATAGTTAAGAAAATTGCATATTTTCTGAGTTGTTAAATTAGAAGCTAGACTAATTTACTGCAAAATTGGTAAAAGACAAACTAGTATATTTTATCTAGTTGTTCTGAAAGTACTACATACAATCGTTGGAATGGTAGAACTATTAATAAAGAAATTGCATGCCCAATTTTTCAAGTTAATAACATTGATGGATAAATTCATCATGTACATAGTAGAATACATTTTTTTTAAGTACATAAGTAATTGTTATGTATGGACTTTCTCAAAGGTGTAGGGAAGTAAACAGAATACTAGTTTCTCTCACTGGTTAATGAAACACTTATAATGTTGTCAAATCCAGTGGGAGCATTTTGTTCTTATTACTGAATAAGGAATTATTGTAATGATCTTTAATTCAGTAGGAGTTACAAGCTTTGTCATCTTAGTAGTAATCCAGATTATCTCTAGAATGTCTTAATATAATTACTTTCAACTTGTAGACACTTATGTTTTTTTAAGGAAAGTCATGTACGTCTCCTTACTAGACAATGAAGTGGTTCTACATCTACTAGTTATGCTAATATAAATGACACAATCATATTGGTCACATAAACAAACATATGTCGTGTTGTTTATCTGCTACATGATGTTGTTCCATGCACAAGTGGGATAAATCTATATTGTGCGCAAGGTACAACATATAGGTATATGATTTAACGGATTCTCTTGACTGCAAGGTAAGAGACTAACGTTCTAATATGAATTGTACATATCTAATTCAAGAAACACTTGGTGTTGTAATTTACGTCATGCGAGAACTTGATGAGATTGCAACAACAAAGTAAATCTCCATGTTACGTGGGATCGTATCTGGAATAAATTTACAGTTTCTAAATTAGACAAGTATTTAGAATATGTGTCAAGATGATATATATATATAAGACTACTTCAAACTAAATATTTATGTATTATCGGAATGACATAAATAAATGAAGTAATCTAATACTACTTCAATTTGTTTATTTATGTACTTTGGAATGACATAAATGAAAAATAATGTAGTCTTACATTATTGTGAAGTAAATAAATTAACTTGAAATTACTATTGAAATCTAGAGTTGTGTTCATAATTACTTTAGTTAAACATGTTTATGATTCATTGTAAAGACATAAACATAAAGTCTTTTAAGGCTTATAATAAAGTAAGACGTTAACTTGTTATGTTTTTTAATTAAGACATATACAAGAAGTCATGGAGTTGATCAATGATTTATAACGTATAATGAGATTATAACAGTTTATGTTTTCTTGATGAGACATGGAGTGACTTGGTTAAAGAGTACTTGTGTTATAAAGCATGCAATTGGCTTGGAAAGTCTATTATACCATTAAGTTGACTTAGTTGGTAAATAGGTAAGCCAAAAGGAATATGTTTATCTTATATATTGTTAGATTGTCTAACGATATTAATTCTAATGAAATACCACAAGCTAATGGTATGTTCAGTTATGAGAATCAAACTCTATTTGATTTGTTTGATTCAATATAACCATAACTTCTTTCTTAAAAGTAATCAAGGTTAAAAATTGAGTATGGATTGGATATACTCAAATAAGGCTCCAACCTAGAAGATTAATAAAACACCATTTTATTATGGAATGATGAATCACATTATGTTTTAAAATTGAAGTTCTGAATTTGTTAAACTACTTATGAATAGGTTATTAACAAACTAAAGTCAGGAACTGTCAATGTGTATTTGTAATGTCCCAAAAAGAGAACATTGTATTGTTGTTTTACTTGCTAAGTATATATAGATAGTCTATATATTACAAAAGGCAAGTGGGAGGTTTTATCTTGATAGATAAAATTACAAGATACATAATCTTCTAAAATACACTAGTGAATATCATGATGAGGTTAGACATGTAAATGATAGACCTCAAGATGATGGAATTCTCATTCATAGATATCTCAAATATTTATTTGATATGCTGAGTTACAGGATTATGGTAAACCTGATAATCATTATGATGTATTACCAAATATTGAATTGGGTAAATTACTCATTCTATGAATGTTAAAGATGATGTTCATAAAGATAATCAATTTTTGGAAACTTGGTTTATCTTAATAAGTTAGACTAGAGAATGAAGATGAGTTTCTTCAAAGAAAAGGAAAACCCTAGTGGTTTAAATCTCTGTGTAAAAATCATATGGACAATATTGTACACATGTTTAATGCATGTCTTATGACAAGATTATTAATCATACTTAAGCAATTAATTATGATTGAATATTCTTTCCTAGGCACATTAAACATATAAATATGATTATTGTCATACCTATTTTCATTAATATGAAAAATGACAATGGAATATCAAAACTCTTTTTTGAAAAATTACTTGAGCGAGGACGGTAAGTAATTAAAAGGTTTTTTGAATTCATATAATCTTTGGAAGTGTAAAAATTGCAATAATTCATGAATGGATTAATGCATGCATCTATGAAATTATTCTTATATTTAATTATTAAATCCTAGTTTTGATTTATAATTGAAATAAGATAAATTTTAAGTATTCCTGAAAGCTAGTGGAGTATAATGTTAAGTTTCTTAAAATCGTATATGTTGTATAACATATAGGAAGTAACATTCCTTGTAAGCTAAATATTAAGTCTTAGATTGGAATGAAACTTCACTTGTGAGATTTAAAACTTAAAACATACAACCTTGGAATATATGTTTATTGTTAATAAACATGTGCGGTAAAATAAATGATTATAACAAAACATGATATAGCATTTGGAAATGGATACATATCTTTTGACAAGATAGAACATGAATGAAATTTAAGTTTGACATGTAGATTCATCATGTACATCATGTAGTATATTCAAATTGTTGTATCATTCTTGAATAATAGATGATTTGACAACATTGATATCTAACTAAAAGTTATTAGATAACTTGTGTAATGAATACTCTAATAGAATTACATCCTTAGCCAGGAATTTCACCTAGATTCTATGGATGAACAATATGTCAATTGTTGTGCAAATTGTCATCAGCTAAAAACTTGAAAGTTTGGAAAGCATCAAACATTACACAATAGATTTTAAAGTTTACGGAGTTTTAATGAGCATATTGTTGTTGGTATACAATGATGCTGGTTTAATTGAGATGACACTCAATACTAGTCATGGTAGGATTTCATCCTTGTTAATGGTCATGTGAACTAGTTGTGCTACTAAGAGCGCAATTGCATTATACATTAAAAGATTAAGAATACTTTAAACTTTAAAAACATTTGAAAGTTTAAATTGTCATAAAATTGGTGATAGAGGATGTCACACACTTTATGAATTATTATGTGGATTGTTTAATACACACATACAAGAACTTCACTAATTGAATTCTTGAAATAAGTATTCTCAAAATTACGATAGATCAAGTTGGTTGATTTATGCCTTTTCAACAAGTATGATTGTCATTACTAGAGGCATAATTCATCAACTAGAATTTTCATGCATTGATCTATTTAGTATTTGGATAAGGGATGTAAACAATTTTTATAATAAATCAAATACTTGGTATGTTTGATTTTATAATATATCCTATATTTGCATGTTTAATCCGTGAATAATTTATTTATTCTAAATCGTCCGTTGTCAATTAATGATATGGGAGTATCGTTAAATTAAGACAATTCTGAGTGATTTGGTAGAATATACTTAAAAATATATTGATGAGAAAACATACCAATTTCAGATGATATTCAATGAATTGAATATAAGACTTATCCTAACTACATGATTCTACTTTATGGATATTGTTATTAAGTAAGTCATGAAAAGTTATCCTCAGACTTGAGATACCAGATAAGTGTCATTAATGTAGCGCACTTCTGTGGAAAAACTTAACGCTATACGCAACTAGTAGTCATAAAGGTTGTTTTCAAAAGTGTTGCAAAGTTTGTGAGTTATTTTTAAAGTCAAGATATAATTTGTTCATTCAAATTTATTTTGGAGTATAATACTGCTGGGCCCCTCCTAGGGTTGACAAGATGCCCAAGATCTCCCCTGAATATGTTTAGAAGATTTGGTAATTTTGCTAAATCACAATTAACGAGAAACATAATGGTTGAATAAAGAATGACTTAAATCCATATCTTTATTTAACATGTTATTAGAAACAAAAGGATAATAATAATGAGAAATCATTAAAAGGTTTCCCCAGGAGACCTTACTTGAGTTATGCTAGAGGCAGCGAAGTGTTGCTAGACGCTAATCGATGTGATCACACTATTAAGATATGTCTAAGTGAGAGTTGTTGATTTAATGGAAAAAATATTAATAGATGTGTGTTAGGATCGAACTCGAGACCACGAGATTGCACACTTTGCGTATGAGAATTAAAGTTAATAATTAAATATAAAATGTTGTATTTATTTATTATTTACACGAAATACATAACGAACGTTAAGTTAATTAAGTGTAATGGACTAACGATCGTAAAATGTTAAATGGAAGGACTAGATATTAAAATATAGATCAAGAAGGTTCCGGAAACCCCTTGGGATATGCCATACGATCGGCCAAGGGGGATTCCAAGCCCAATCCAAGTCTAACTTGGTCACCAAGTTATCTTGTGTATATATACAAGGCCTAGAGTCATTGTATTCCATCTCTTGTACTCCTAATCTAAAACCTAAAAGTGTTTGTGTGTTTTTTTGTCACAAACGATTGCACAACCTCATTATGGTGTCGATCACTTGTTTTTCCAAAACAAAACTTTTCGTGTTCTTAAAACTAGCATTACTTTAATTTGATTTAGTACGTGTGTACAAGAACGTGGTACTAACATACTTTTGTTGGTATCTTGGATTGAATTACAAAATCGGTAAAGGGTAATTCATATAATCCTATAAACCCTAATTAGGGTTCATCACTTGCTAGTTTAAGAGAACTGATTCTTGTTGGGCTAGAATCAAAAGATACGCATACTATTTATATTTTAGTTAATTAATTATTCATTATATGTTCTTTACGCTTCCGTATGTGTACTTGATGTTTATTGTTTATATTTATGATTAGGGTGGGGTTATTCATACGGTGGCTATAATTTTAGTCCAACCCTCTCTATAATTAGGGGTACTTTTTTGTCCCCATGTCCCCCCTTTTTTTTTTTAATAGAAATAAGTGTGTGTATAATAAGTGTGTGTATATGGTATTTATTTTACGTTACTTTTTATAAACTTTTTTAATAAATATTTTATAAACTTTTTTTTATAAACTTTTTTTATAAACTTTTTTTATAAAAAAATTATAAAAAAGGTTTATAAAAAATTTAGAGTAAATTGCATTTTTGGTCCCTAAGGTATGGCCAAATTGCAGGTTTCGTCCCTAACGTTTTGAAAGTGCAGCGGTAGTCCTCATTTTTAAAGTTTTGTTGCATGTTTGGTCCCTAAATTGCAGATTTGGTCCCTAAAAGTTTGAAGTTTCCGTTGCATGTTTGGTCCTTAAATTGGAGATTAGGGACCAAACATGCAACAAAACATTCAAAATGGGGACTATCGCTGCACATTCGAAACGTTAGGGACGAAACATGCAATTTGCCCATACCTTAGGGACCAAAAATGCAATTTACTCAAAAATTTATAAAAAAAGTTAAAAAAAAATTTATAAAAAAAGTTTATAAAAAAAGTTTATAAAAAATTTATAAAAAAAGTTTATAAAAAATTTATAATAAAAATTTATAAAAAATTTATAAAAAAAGTTTATAAAAAGTAACGTAAAAAAAGTTTATAAAATGTTTTATTGTTATTGTTTAATTAAATGGAAACAATACACTATATACATATAAAAATACTACACAAATTAAATATACCACACAAATAAATACACTATACATATAAAAACACTACACAAATTAAATATACGACACAAAATAAACTATACACAATTAAATAAAATAAAAAAACAAAAAAAAAAAAGAAGAAAAAGGACGAAAGTGGGAGAGAGAGAAAAAGAAAAGGACGAAAGTGAGAGAGAGAGGGAGGTGCCCCCGCCTGAGATGTTGGCAGGTCTATGGGGATAGACCCCGTATAAATAGTAACACCCTATGATTAATTATGTTATATAATTCCACTAGAAGCTGCATCCCAAAAGTACCATTTACTTGCTTTTATCTCAGCGTCAAAATCATCTCTTCTTCTTACTTACTCATCCTCTAGACCTCCATAACAATCACTATTTATCTATACTCCACTTAAAAAACAAATACACGCATAACACACTCACACACAAGTTGTTAAACTCGCCGGTGAGCTGACTCACAGTTATCCTCCAAAATTCAATGCTCACATTGCAGGAAGGAGTGTAGTGGTGTCGCACATAAGGTTACACTTGATGTTAAGGTTACACTTAAGGTTACACTTGAAGTTTGAAGTTTTAAACTAATTACTCTACTTGCACAACCTAATTTTGGAGAGTTGTTTTACATATCAAACTTTTTTTACATACCCAAAGGAATCATCTCCTCCATCTATCTAAAAAGAAATCAATGGCTGAGATTAAAAACATTTTATTATTTCAGATATTTTTTATAATTTAAATATCTATTAAACCGTTAATCGTTAAGCAAAAATAATTACACCATCGCGACGAGCATTTAATTATCTTTCTATAGACGGACACTTTGAAATATTTTCGAAAAAAAAAAATCGTTTTTTTCACGTTTTTTCGTCTTTTTTTCGTTTTTCTTCGAAACTGGAATTTGCATGAAATATCATATATGATTTAACACTAATTTGAAGATCACATGTGATATTAGTTTGATATACTAGTATATGATAAATCACATATGATATACATATCATATATGATTTAACACTAATATCACATGTGGTATTCAAATTAGTGTTAAATCATATATGATATTTTTATGCAAATTTCAGTAACGTAAAAAAACGAAAAAAACTTTAAAAAAAGGTAAAAAGCAGGAAAAAATATTTTTTGTCGAAAGTATATCAAAGTGCCTATTTAAAGAAAGATAATTAAATGCACGTCGTAATGATATTTTTTTTTTCACTTTACGATTAACGGTTTGAAAGATATTTATATTTGAAAAAAAAAAGATGAAAGTGAGTTTTTTTAATTGTTGGGATTAATCTCATCAATTAAATTTAATAAAAATGAAGGGTGAAAATTGATCTTAGTATGTAAAGAAGTTTTTGTCCCCAAATAATTTTAAATCAATCTTTGAGTTAGTTGATAATGACGTCGTTTATATCATAGACATGGACTATATACTTTTGATATCGTTAAGTGAAAGACGCTACACTTTTATATTGTTAAATTAAAGACAGTACACCTAATGCTATGCTTAATTAACGACAAAATCATGCACTTTAAACCACAATTGTTGTAAAATGAAATGCAATAGCTTCTTCATTAATTTCTTTTTTACTTTGTTTGTCATCGAGACTAGTTTTCTTCATGCAAATCATCTATTTGTTTTTAGGCTATTTTTGCTTCAAATAATGTTGAAGAACATATCTGGTAACTATTCGATTAAAATTTTGTTATATATATTTACTCAAATGTCATTAGTCAAATTTGTATTCCTCAAGACCCTAACTAATTTGTCAAAGTCAACTTTGAATTCAACCTCGTGACATACACAATTGCCATTTCTAGGAACCAAACTAAACACGTCCCTAATTTAAATAATCACATATGCGTCCTATAAACTCCACCAACTCCCGAATCCTTTTCCGTATTAAGCCATCACCCAACCTCCTTTAATTTTTCTCCCTCATTCAACCCATTTTCAACAACTTATTTCTAAACTAACATCTCAATGGCACAAAAAAGCAAGATCTTGATCATTGGAGGAACCGGGTATATCGGAAAATTCGTCGTCGAGGCAAGTGCAAAAGCCGGGCACCCGACTTTCATCTTGGTCAGGAAAACAACAACTAAACACCCCGAGAAATCCAAGCTCATAGACAATTTTACAAGTCTTGGTGCCAAACTTGTTATTGTAAGTATCTTGTCAGGGTTTGCAGGACAACACAACCTACTCTATGAATTTCGAGATTCTTGTTTTATCTCAAAGGGAAATTAATGTTAGTTTTTTGTATGATTATTTTAGGGTGACATCCATGATCGTGCTAGTTTGGTGAATGCTATCAAGCAAGTTGACGTTGTCATATCCACAGTTGGTGGAGAATTGGTAGCTGACCAAGTTAAGTTGATTGCAGCCATTAGAGAAGCCGGAAATGTTAAGGTAACTTTTTATAGAAATATATTTATAGATTACTAAAGCAAGAAACATGAGAAATAAGCAATGACGTAGCATATTCTTTTAGTATTTGTTAGACTATAGTGCTATGAAATTTAAAACGACAAGGTGCCTTTCGATCGGGGGATTTTAAGATATTGAAGATCCAGTGTATAGTATGAAAGCATATATGCCATTCAACTCGAGTTTATGTATAACCCTATTTTAATTCTTTATTACCGAAGATGCTACAATCATGTTGGAGAAAAAATGACGTAACATTGTCTTTAAGTCATTAGATGTATATTAAAACAAAAAATTAACTTGAGAAGATTAAAGTGTAGTTTTCAATATTCAATACAGAGATTTCTACCTTCGGAATTTGGAACCGATGTTGATCATGTTAATGCGATCGAGCCAGTCACGAGCATGTATAAGGGAAAGATTGCAATTCGTAGAGCAATCGAAGCAGCTAAAATCCCACACACTTTTGTATCTTGCAACGCTTTTGCAGGGTACTTTTTACCAACTGTGTGTCAATTGGACATTGACATTGCCCCTAGAGAAAAAGTTAACATATTTGGGGACGGAACCCCGAAAGGTACATTCTTTAATGCATAATGTACAATTGCTATTGCAAACGTGACAACTCGCTTAATGTGTTCTCTTGTAATCTTTATCTAGCTGTTTTTGTCAAAGAAGAGGATATAGCTTCAGTGACCATCAAAGCAGTCGACGACCCATGTACCTTAAATAAGACATTGATCTTCAGACCTTCAGGCAATACAGTGTCTTTTAATGAAATTGTTTCCATATGGGAAAGCAAAATCGGAAAGACCCTTGAGAAAACATATGTGTCTAAAGAGCAACTACTAAAAGGCATCCAAGGTGAGTTTGACCGAAAAAATCCATGTACAATTGTACGTCATTTTAATAGTTCAAAACACTTATATACTGTATGTGACTTGTATTGCAGAGGCTCCTTCGTTTGGCTTAAGCATTGAATTGGCCCTAATGCATTCTATTTTCATAAATGGAGATCTAACAAACTTTGAGATTGAGCCTTCTTTCGGCGTGGAGGCTAGTGAGCTCTATCCCGAGCATAAGTTCACCTCTGTTGATGAGTATTTTGCTACACTTGCTTAAAATATCCGATTTTGCTATTGTAATGGCTAATGATCATCTATCTTACGTGTTTTGTTCTTGTATTTTGACTTATTGTAATTTACACATTTGAAACTATTAGCTTTCCCTCCTGTCATGATTTTTTCTATCTTTTTTGACTTTCCAATTAATTTGGCATGTTTCATTTATAGCCACGATTTAATTTTTACCAATTTGAAAATAACATTGATCCAAATTAACTAGTTATCAACCCATAGGGTTTGTCATATTTTAACCTTCAAAGTTATGAGCCTTTATGCATTGAGGAAATTGAGCAGATTAAATTCAAACGTGCAATCGCACTCAACTGTAAAGGCAATCAAGAATAATCAAACTCAAAGGGATGCGTGATTATGTAAGCGAAATGTCACAAGCCAAAATCTGAAAGGTCGGGTTCTGCTTGGAAGCGGGTTGCTGAATGCGTGGGTTCGTGATTTATCATATTGGATTTGGGCATGTGCAGAGTGAACAACTCCACAGTGCCCAACATCCTAGAGGGGCCTCATATTTCTGTCAACGTATATATAAAAAATGAATTATAGCCCATTGAAAGCCCAACATAAGTTAAATTAGTTCTCGTTCTTTCAGTTATGCTGAGCAGGAAAGCCACCAACATATCAATCATTTTTCACCAAATAATTTTCTTTTCTAATTTAAAATCATTTTATGAATTGATACACTTATAATCTCAGCAAAAAATACAACCCTTGTCCTCCATCTTTAATTATTCAACTTTAAAATAAAAATGGAAACTTTAACTAGATATAATATGTATAAGGGGATTGATACTTACACGGAGAATTTTACTCCGCACACGGATATTTATTGAAATTTGACATTTCTACCCTTTCAACTGTTTTGGCACTTTCCATATGGTTGACTCATAATTTCGTAGAGACTACGATCAACTATTTATCATCCAAACAGTTTTATCGCTATAGTGTTTTGTGTAGTGACTCGTAGTACAATTCAATCACCGATAAGATATCGATAAAACTGCCATCATCGCCCCCGCCGATACAAAAACCTCACAATGTTTAACTAGTTTGTGCAAGTGAAAAATAAGAACCAGTACATATTATATACAAATGTTTTTTTACCTTCTTCTAGCTAGTCTAAACCCATTTAATATTAGTTAGGACGACGAGGTGTCGTTGAAACGATATCAATTTGCAAATTCCGATATCACATCTTCTTTATTTGTTTATCATACGACAGGGAGATTCGAATTTATTAATTTAAATAAAGTTATAGAAGCACTGGTTTGATACGTAGATCTACTTTGGTTTTCAAGATGTGTGTTTGGAGGATAAAAGTGGTGATATTAGATGTTTTGATGATAGGAGGAAGAACAAATTAGGTGAATGGATGTAAAGTGTATTAAAGGTCAAACAGACGGGGTAAAACTTATAGGAGGGCATAAAGGTAAAATAACAATAAAATTATGTGAGCGAAGTAAAATTGTCCGTGTATTTATCATCTCCCTATGTATAATTATATATATTTGTAAAATATTTGGAAAGTTAGCGAGCTTTCTTCAAATAACAGTACTAAGCAGCCTAATTTGTAGTAACCGCACAGGGTCATTTAAAACCATGGGTAGGCCCTGCCTGTTGGTCTTGTTGGAGTACCCCAACGGTAAGGGTGTAGTACGTGCCACGAGTAGAGCACTCGATTTGGCACTACACTGGTAGAGAGTTGGGGTTGCTCCCCTGATGAGTCCAGGACGAAACCAATGAACCTCTATTACACGCGGGACGGATGGTTGGTCCTTATCGGGTTAAGGACGCCACGCGGGGTCGAAGTAATGACTCCGTGACAAGTGGTATCAGCGCCAAGTCGGACAAGGCGGACTGAAGAAGAATAGTTCATGTCGCTCTCCCAAATTTCTTAAAAGTGTTAGTTGGGCATAGGTGGTAGGAAAGGCCTCTCGGGATGTTGTTGAGTATAAGATGTCGTGTTAAGTAAATAATATCGCATTCAGTGGAAGCCATAATGAGTAATTGACTAATCCAAATGGAGGTGATAGTCATTGCACGCCGGATCTTAGGTCGCTAGAATGAGTAATGGGCTAATCCAAAATAGAGTGTAGTCGTTGCATGCTGGGACCTAAAGAGTTGAAAGTTGAATGTCCCTTTAAGCCATGAAGCCGGAGTAAAGCTAAATCATTTGAGGGAAGTTGTTCGTTGAGGCGGATGACCATGCATGAGGTCGTGCATAAATTGGTGGTGCTTGAATTGGTTTTGTTTGATATTTAAGGATTATGTGCAAAGGCAAAACGATTCATCTCTGGTCTTCACAGAAGTGCCAAAGAGTCACACCAGAGCACACTAAACAAAATATGCAAGCGAAAATAAGAAACGAGTTACGAAATGAGATGAGAGTAGTGAGGAAATGAAAATATGGTCGTATTTAAAAATTAATTACCCAAAGTATAATATTTATCTAGGATAAATATTAACGGTAAAAAAAGGAAAAACCACAAACCCGAAGGATTGTGGTGGTGAGGTCGGCCGAACTCCCCAATAAGAGAGGAGTTTGACTTCCTATCAAGCTTGCCTACTTGTTGGACAAGTAAAGGCCTTTAAAATCTTCCCTTGTATCCTATAAATACAAAGGAGATTCAAAGGATACTCATAACTCACAATCAAACCCTAAAAATACCTTTCCCTTTTCCACCCCTCCACGTCCGATCGATCAAGTTGCGTTTTACACTGGATCGATCTTCAAGTCGACCAAAGTCGACTTCCACTAATCGACTTCTAATCGATTAGTGTTACCCTGGTTTCGTACTTGCCTAACTTTCGTAGGTTTGAAGCCCTGGTTCTAGCCGTGCCGTGTTGGTTGATACCTGACATGATCCAAGTTTTGGTTTTCCTCCTGAAAACCCTAAACTGATTGATCTAGCAATAAGAAGGTGAACATGCATGCGTGATTGATCCAGAAGCTTACACAACTACATGAAACAAGTAAGTCTTCTATAAACACCCTTTATACATGTTAATATTAGGTTATATGAATGTTTAAGAAGATATGGCTATTAGGGTTTTGGCTGCATGGCCATTATGTATCTACTTCCGATGCTGCATGTTTTATCGGTCGTGCAGGTAACCCTTAAAACCTTACAGTGGTATCAAAGCCACCCTAATCATATATAACCTAGTTAGGGTTCTTAGTAATTGCTAGTATTGTTATAAAAATTAAAACTTTAATTTTGGTTATTCATAGTTTGGTCGATTTTGTGTTATTAGGGTTTTAAGGGTTTTGCTTTTTTTGACAGTTAGGGTTTTATCACCATTGAATTTAAATTAGGGTTTGTAGGTGTTGATCACATAGGATCGACCCATTATGGTTTTCTAAACCCGAAAGAAGTTAGTTATGGATAGATATCGGGTATCTAGGACCAAACATGAAAAACCCTAATTCATGTTTTGCTCTCTTTTGTATGTTCTAGATGGTGCTCATTTTACCTCTGAGAACATATTTTCACACAGACGGCATCGTTTCCCATAGTAAATGTATAACAGAGTACCATAAAGGTATAATAGAGTAATTGATTATAAATGGTAGTGATGATAGCTATTGAATATGTGTTGATGGATTCGAGAAAAGATGAGATTATTCATATCTTGGCATGACAACTTACCAAGGCTACAACCATGGCGGATTGATCTTGCTTTTTCAATTGTTTAAAAAATTGAGCCTCACCTTGGTTGTGAACTACGATGTATTAGTTTATTCTCTTTTAGAAATGACATCATTTTATCTATTTTTTGATTAAAGTCGGCTGACACGAGGATGTGATGATAGAATTTGAATTTATGTTAGTGGGTTTGAGCAAAGTTGAGGTTATCTGTATTTTGGCAGGACAACTTACCCAGTCTGTAGACATGTCGGATTGATCATGCCTTTTCTATTGTTTACAAATTTGAGCCTCACCTTGGTTGTAAACATCGTTGTTTTAGTTTATTTCTCTTTAGAAACGATGCCATTTAGTGTTACTCCAAAAAGATAATCTTGATGATTCATTGTTGTGTATACATTCTTAGAAATATTGTATACGATATGCATATATTGTATATCATTTGTAGTCGTAAATTGAATTTATATGAGCTGCAGTCATGATTGCTATTTAATTCCTTAAGTGTTGTTAAGTATAGTTTTTTTGTTTTTGTTTTTTTTTGTTTTTTTTTTGGGATTAACAATGCATTTTTCACTATCTAATTATGCATTACTTGGAACAAATGTATTTTTTTTGTATATGATATGATGAAAATGGTTATTGATGCTTTATTTAATGTCGATTTATGTGCATATTTACGGGTATGAGTTAGTTATGTTAACTTACTTTTATAACCAGTTACATATATTAATGCCTTTATAGTTGATAGAAAACATATAAGACAAAAAGTGCTTAATTGAATCTGTGAAGCATATTATTAATAAAGACTTTGCTTCTTATGGAAAGAAGAGTTTGTTAATTGTTGATGATCTAGCCTCAAGTAAGCTGCTATTCAAAGCCGTATAGGGTCTTTTCTTGCAAGGGATGTCTGTTTGTGTACCAATCGGTCATCCACAATGACATGAAAGTCTTTGCGGATGTTCTTAGTCGATTTCTGGGTTGTTGAGGATTTCATTTATACAAGAGTCTTGATACAATATGCTTACCTAATGAAAGGTTGGAAATAGACGAGGATGTGGCAATGGTAAGAAGACATTTTTTTAGCATTTCACATGTACGTAATGAAAAAGACTTAAACATTGGTAAAATGCACCTGCTTGAAGAAAGCTGAGGTACAAAAGACGAGGTGGCGGAAGTATATTTGGTGCAAATTCTATCACCAGATCTTCTTCTATTTCCCACCTCTCTTTAGCTAAGTCTGTTTTATCACTGGCACTAGCTTTTTCGTCATATGAATATGGACTGGTGTTAAAGAATGTATTGAGTCATTTTTCTTGTTAAAACCGACGTTGATTTACCATTATAATGATATCATAACCTTGCTATGCTTTCTGATATGAGATCATGCATCGAATTTTATGTTTACATACCTATATAGATTTATTATTATAGGCTTACAGCAACATATGCTTACTGCTACTTTTATACTTTATAGAAAATAACAAGACGAAAACTTCTTGATCAAAGCCATGCAACATCAAATGGCCTTGAGTTCACTGACGTCTTGGACTCAACTTTTAAAAATATTTCTATGTGTGCACCACGATTACCTAAAGAAAGGTGGGAAACAGAAAAAAATAATCCAACGACGAGAAGATTTTGAATCTTCGAAAGTTTTCAAATTAAGTAAAACTTAATGTTGTTTATTACACATTATCTTCTAACCTATGTTATAATTTTCCTGCAAACTCTTTTTGCTAGTTATTTTTTTTCTTTTTCTTTTTTCTTTTTTGTGTGTGTTTTAGATAAACAGACATGTGCACTATAGGTAAACATCCACTACCATAGATGCAAAAGAGAGGTCAAAATATTTTTAAAGAAAATTAAAGGTAAAGTAATGATATACTCATTGTAAGCTCAGGTTGTTTAGACCTTATATCTAGGATTGACAATAACAAAGATAATACATTGCACAACGAAATTAATCAAAGAACAATTGTTATGGTAACAAGGTTTTTCATCATTATCTTCTATGATACATGACTACCACAATAAGCCCCAATACTACTTGATCAAGTGTAGTACAGTTACTCAACAATAACAGGGAT
Source organism: Chrysanthemum makinoi (assembly GCA_910596185.1). Taxonomy (NCBI): domain Eukaryota; kingdom Viridiplantae; phylum Streptophyta; class Magnoliopsida; order Asterales; family Asteraceae; genus Chrysanthemum; species Chrysanthemum makinoi. Next base: position 223,655,212 of record OU343220.1, read on the forward strand.
CAAACGATCCTTGAGGCTAAACCAACACAAACACTAGGCGTTTTTCACAAATCCTATGCCTAGGATACACACACACACTTTTCTGGTGTTTATATCTTGACACACAGAAAACTATACAACCTATATGTCTTTATATAATAGAGATATTAGGTTTACAAAGGATAAGTATTAGGAAATAAACATATCTTCCTAATTTTTACAATATCTTCTAGAAAATCTTATGTAATCTTCCATCTTTTGAAGAATTCCTCCTTTGTCTTTTAAGTCATTCATCTTTCATATGTTTTGTCTTATCAACTCAAATATAATTCCAAACAAGTACCGTTGCATCGATGGCCATTATGAGATTGAACTCTTTTGTCTAAGTCTTGCATTTGAAATTTGTTAAGTAATTTATATCTATATGAAGGCCTCGGATGACTTATCTAAAGTCACACTATTAGAACGTCTAGCAGAAGAACATGGGTTGTACTCTCCCAACAATTGACGTACATAAGGGAATGTGCTACAAACATCACGCAAATATCTTGGATACTTGGGTACCCGTTGAATGACACTCAACCAAAAAACGAGCAGTTATGCAGGTTTGTACTTCTAAACGTCATTCATGCACACATGTTCATAATATATAACTTCCATAAACTATAACCATAACCATAACCATTCCGTTATATCTTTTAAAGTTTAGCATTCATTCTGATACTATTTAATTTATAAGAGACGGTGACTCTAAAGGCGACTTGGAAACATGAAACTGTGGTTATTCCAGATTTATCAAAACAAAGAAGATGCTTCCTTTCTATGTACATATGCACCTTCCCATAGCCGAAACATCTTATTCAATGGGTCTCCAGCTTTTTATATACAACACGAACGTCTGTAATACTTATGTTCTCTTGGCTGCAAGGTTAAGTGGGAAAAAATAAGTGCTTCAAGAGATTGTTACGTTAAATGATGGGGATGCTAATAACAAGCAGCTCTATGATAATCATCGTCGCCATCATTTATCTCAATAGTTTCTTGGACTAATGATTATTTTCCACTTAACCTTGCAACCAAAGGAATAAAAACTATTACATCTATTCGAGCCGTTCAATATAGGGCTGCAATCAAGCCAAGCTTTTATCAAGCAACTCGAGCTCGAGCTCGAGCTTGACTCGATCAAGCCAAGCTTTTATCAAGCTCAAGCCCAAGCTCAATCCCAATAAGTTGGCTCGAAACATATAACAAGCCAAGCTCAAGCTTTTGATAGCTTGGCTCGAGCTTTAATCAAGCTTATATCAAGCCTTAGTATATATATCTTTTTATATTAAATTCATATAAGTAACTAAGGGATAATTTGAATATTATTCTAATTATAAGGATTTACTTCATAAAGAATTATTTAATATACTCTTGAAGGACTTTTATATAGTAAATAAAGTTGTAATTGATATCTTAGACCAATGATGTTGCTTATTTTCTTTATATCTAGAAGCGAATACACGTTTCTAGTTATTAATCATGAATATTAATAGACCAAAATATATACTATTATTAGATAATTTTAGCTTTTGTTTATACTTAGTATATCGATGACAACATTAATTAGTAATTTGGCTTATGTTTCATTCTATTGTTGGACTTAGTAAAAAAAAATTATTGTTGGTTTTATTACTGTTAAATTAATTTAATTTGGTTTTCAAATGTGGTTTTAGTTTGTATTACTTTATTTATATATATTTTGATGACTTTGTCTGCCAAATACAATATTTTTGTATACATTCAAGCTTTTCAAGCCAAGCTCAAGCTTTGCTCGAAATCTATTCAAGCCAAGCTCAAGCCTGGACGATTAAAGCTTGACAAGCTATCAAGCCAAGCTCAAGCCTACTATTTTTGTTTCAATCCAAGCTCAAGCCTTGTCGAGCTCGAGCTTGGCTTGACTCGATTACACCCCTAGTTCAATAGCTTAAATTTGATGTACAATATAACATTAATACATAATGTAAATGTACTAATATTAGTAACTAAGTTAATGCTGAAAGTTTTATTTACGTCCTTAATGTCAAGCATTCTCTTCATTTCAAAAATATTTTGCGAAATTCTTAATTTTAAAATAACCAAGCACGACATTAGACGAACGCTAACTATCAAACCCTTGCTTTTATATTTTTGACAAGAAAAACGAACAAAAAAATTAGCTCCGTTGCATAAATATTAGACTTAATTAACTCGGCCGCACGCACGACAGCCAAATTCCTTGTTTTAACTAATATTGTATAAATTTCTAATTATTCTAGAAGGTTGCAATCTTAATCTATTTGTTTTAAATACCCTACTATAACCATATCGTGGTCTCATTTTATAATACCTCAGGAGGTAATGAAACTATTTTAATAAAATTGAACTGTCTCAATTCTCGAGCAATCGCACCAAAAACTCGAGTTCCTTTTAAATTTCCTTCTTGATCAATCACAACTGCAACATTGTCATCATATTGTTTTATCATACGTTGTCACATTAAAGTTCTTTACAAGTACGTACATTTACAGCTCTGACCACTTCTAATCTTTGTTGAGGCATGTTTGGAACTACGTCTTTGACCACAACAACAATAACGTCACCAATATGAGCATATTGATGATTGCTAAATTAAACAACGCAATTATAGATATGTTTTGTTAGCATATTTACTTGGTTTGTACTATTCCTACTCCCTTTATGCCATTTCTCCCCGCCCCTTTTTTATTTACAAGGCAAGATAATTTTATTTACAAGAAAATATAATTTTTGATGATTTTGGTTTCGCATATTTTGTTTTTGCTATTTCGACTTAAACTTTATATTTTGAGTTCCGCATTTTTTTTGACAGTTTTAACTACTTTATTAACAGAATAAAACAGTATTTAATGGTTTTATGCTCTGTTTTTCTGTTTACTAATTTTAACTTGTCAAACTTTATATGTTCAATTTCGTATTTTTTTTTTAGTTTTATAATAAAAACATAAATATATATATATATATATATATATATATATATATATATATATATATATATATATAAACATTTAAAAGAGTATTACCTGTATTTTAGGAAGGGACTATCACTATCTACTTACATGGTGTTAGTCAAATTTGTATTCCTCAACTAATGTGTCAAAGTCAACTTTGAATTCCATTGTGGCAACCTCACTGACATACACAATTGCCATTTCTAGGAACCAAACTAATGTGTCAAAGTCAACTTTATTTACAAGGCAAGATAATTTTATTTACAAGAAAATATAATTTTTGATGATTTTTGTTTCGCATATTTTGGTTTTGCTATTTCGACTTAAACTTTATATTTTGAGTTCCGCATTTTTTTTGACAGTTTTAACTACTTTATTAACAGAATAAACCAGTTTTTAATGGTTTTATGCTCTGTTTTTCTGTTTACTAATTTTAACTTGTCAAACTTTATATGTTCAATTTCGTATTTTTTGTTTCGCAGTTTTATAATAAAAACATAAATATATATATATATATATATATATATATATATATATATATATATATATATATATATATATATATATATATATATATATATATATATATAAACATTTAAAAGAGTATTACCTGTATTTTAGGAATGGACTATCACTATTTACTTACGCTCTGTTCTCGAGTTTTTTTTTTTAAAGTAGTGGAAGGGGAAGGGAAGGGAAATAAAAAAAAGGGCGTTCTTGAGTTTTTTTAAGAAGGAAAGGTAGGGGACGGGAAGGTGGGAGGGAGGGAAGGGATGGGCTTTTGAGTGATATTTTGTTCCGTCCAATTTTGGGCGGATTAGGAAGGGAATTGGGTTTTCAACATTACAGGCTTTAGTTAAATTACAATATTAACCTCAAATATTCATGCACGATCTTTATTTTTGACCTAGTTCTCCCATATCACATCTATTCTGCAGAATACGGCTGACATCAAAGCACAAACTAACGTGTAAGTTTCTGTGAATCTGCATCGTAGTACTCCTAATCATGATAATAAGAGAGCGTGTTTGGATATGCAGTCCCAAAACTGCTAATGTAACTGTCTTGCATGATCTGTTTTTTTTTTCTTTCTATGTATGCATGATCTGCAGTTGCTTTGTTGATCTTGCATATCCTTCTTCCCAATATAGAGTTTGTAAGTAGCTTTTCTATGTATACATGATCTGCACTATAGAGTTTGTAAGTATACTTACTATAGAGTTTGTAAGTATACTGTTTGAAATAACTATCCTGAGTAAGATTACGCGAAACTGATTTTAGAAGTTGTTAGGCTTGTTAATTATGTGCTCCGGTGAGCTTTTATATTCATGTTATATGTTAATTAGTTTTTTTGTTATGTTTGTTAATTACTGTTTGAATTTACAGTGTTTGAATTTAGGATTTGTTAGTTACAGTAAATTGCTCCGGTGAGCGTTGCCGAACATGTTTTTCACGGTTTATAGTTATGTGAAGTTGTGAGCTGGTTTGAGTAGTTATAAGTTGTGAGCGATTGATAGTTATGTTTGGTTGATAATGAAATGTTAGTGTTTGAGATAGGTATAATATGGTTAAACTAGAGGATTAGTTCAGTTGAACGAGACGACTGGGTGGAAAACTAACCTGACTCGTGAGTTAGAGGCCAACACTCGCGAGTCACCTCGACTTGGATGTGACTCACAGTCCCAAGTATTCACTGAGGTACCGTCACGCAGATCCATTTTGAATCTATTCTTTGGTTGGTTTAAATAACACAACTTACTTGATTGAAGTCATGGTCTAATAGAGTCCACATAATTGGTGATGTAGTCAAGTATTACTAATCAATTGATACGAACCTTGAAGTTCCAAAATCAAACTTTCATTATATATTTTTCATCGAATAGTATACTGGAAAGGAATTTTCGATGCAACATCTGAACCCATGAGTCTCATCATCAATATGATCGTACAATGCAAAGGGTTATGACCACATTCCTATGATTGCCGTGGGAAAGAAAGACATCCTCATTAATAAATTTCTCTAACGTACCTTCGCAAATTGCACCTTTTTGGTTTTAAAGACAATGTAAGCCATGCTCCTTCCTTTGATGGAAACAACAATAACAAACTGTACATGCATTTTTGAATTGTTTGAAATGAACTTCTGTTATGAGAAGACATTTGAGATTAGGTTTAGTTGATGAGGAAATTCAGAAATTTTAGCAGCAGACTTTCTCAAGGAAACGGGTCAAACGGGTAAAATCAAAAAGATTAGTCAAAAGGGAAACATGGTTAATAGTTTAAACCAAACGAATGACATCCAAAGTCAACAACAACAACAACAACAAACCCAAAATCCCGCCGGAGCGGGGTATGGGGGAGGTAAAATGTAGACAGATCCTACCCCTGCCCAGGATAAATCCGGGAGTAGAGAGACTGCTTCCAACGAGACCTCCGGCAAGTGCAGGTGTGCTGGTGAGATAGGAGAAGAGAAGAAAGCATAAGACAAAAAAAGCAACAAGCACAAGCATGAACGAAAGCAAAAACAAAGTGACGGGGCACAGGGGAGAGCACAGGCAAAGGCACATAAACAAGAACAAACAAAAACAAAGGAACAAAGCCCCAAGAAAGCAAGCAGACCAAAGGGAGCAGCATAGGGGGAAAATAATAATAATAAAAAAAAATAAAAAAAAAAAAAAAAACGCATGAACCTAAAGGAAAAGCAAGGCACCAAAACAAAAACAGGGCAAGAAAAGCAGGCAAACCTAAGAAAGACCAAAGCTAAATCAAAAGCAACGCATGGGGCCTAGATCTACGGCAGAGCAAAAAGGGGGCGCTAACGACCTAAAAACGAGGGGCACTCCCTAACTAGCTCGTCGAGGGAGTCCCAAAAGGTCTTCTTCTCTGCTTCGCTCCGACCCACCTGAGGTGCATATGCGCTAATTACGTTAACGGTTTCCCCGTCGATGACCAACGTAACCGCCATGATCCTATCGCTCCTCCGGATCACTTGCACGAATGACATCCAAAGTATTTTTTTTTAATGTACAACACCCTCCTAAATGATCTTATTGCAGCACAAAATAGAAGTATTACTGTAAAAGTCCTATTATAGTCATATTTAGCACACTTGACCAGCATTGAAGTTACCCATTTATATTCATATTTACCACACTTGCCCAGCACAAAATAAAAGTATTACTGTAAAAGCACACATATATAAATGAGGGTATATTGGTAATTTGTGTAGCTTTCTTTCCTTTCCTTGCTACTTTAAAATAAACTCAAGAACACAAAAATAAATAACCACTTTCTTCCCATCCCATCCTCTACTTTGCCCTTCCCATCCTATCCCCTTCCATTCTTTAAATTTTAGACTTGAGAACAGAGCGTTAGAGAGGAGGGAGTGGTACCCTAATACTATGGGTGCCACATCACCTCTATCCAATAAAAACCCTCCAACTCAAAACTACCCAATTCTACCCTAACACTACCCTAAGTGGAGGGAGTGGTACCCTAGTACCCGAATTTCATTTTTTTTTTAAATCCTAAATAAAGGTTTTTAATCATTTATTTCTTTTGTTAAAAACCTTTATTTCTTTTGGTGAAGATGGAGGAAATGGCAATAGCAGCAGCAGCCTAAAAGGAAGAAGGAAACATACCAAACGCTCCACTTTTTCAAAATTAATCACCCAACAATGCTCGGGCTCCCAACTCGAATTTTCTACCCGATGCAAGTACTCGAGGTACTCGGCGCGGTGTACCCGCTCGGGTTCACGAACTCGCTCCTCTACCCGAGCTCCACTCCCTCCTCCCTTACATGGTATTAGTCAAATTTGTATTCCTCAACTAATGTGTCAAAGTCAACTTTGAATTCCATTGTGGCAACCTCACTGACATACACAATTGCCATTTCTAGGAACCAAACTAAACACATCCCTAAGTTAAATATTCACACATGCTATAAATTCCACCAACTCCCAAATCTTTTTCCGTATTAAGCCATCACCCAAACCTCCTTTTTCTCCCTCATTCAACCCATTTTGAACAACTTATATCTAAACTAACATTTTAATGGCAGAAAAAAGCAAGATATTGATCATTGGAGGAACCGGGTATATCGGAAAATTCGTTGTTGAAGCAAGTTTAAAGTCCGGACACCCGACTTTCCTTTTGGTTAGAGAAACCATAACCAAACACCCCGAGAAATCCAAGCTCATAGATAATTTTACAAGTCTTGGTGCCAAACTTCTTATTGTAAGTATCTTGTCAGTGTTTGCAGGACAGCGCAACCTACTCTATAAATTTCGAGACTCTTGTTTTATCTCAAAGTGAAATTTATGTTATTTTTTTTTGTATGATTATGTTAGGGCAACATCCATGATCATGCTAGTTTGGTGAATGCTATCAAGCAAGTTGACGTTGTCATATCCACAGTTGGTGGAGAATTGGTAGCTGACCAAGTTAAGTTGATTGCAGCCATTAAAGAAGCCGGAAATGTTAAGGTAGCATTTTATAAAAAATATACGTAGTTAAATAAAGTTTCAAAAGAAATTGCACGAAGATTGAAAATGACATAAAATAATTGTTTCCCTATGAAAACGACAATGCACCTTTCGTGTGCTTTTCAAATAATGGAAGATAATGTACCTGGCTCAAATTATAATATCATTATGCCCTCAAATAATTGTTTCCCTATGAAGATCGCTTCAAGATAATGTGTTAAATAAATATAATAAATAAGTAACACAATCTAGAAAGAACATAACATTTTCTTTTAGTATTTGGTAGACTATAGTGCTATAAAATTTAAAACGACAAGTTGCATGCCTTTCGGGGGATTTTAACATTGAGGAAATGATCACCGCAGCAGCCGCTGCTGCAGCTTATTTGGCCTTTTTCTTCTTCCAAATTGTTCTCCATATTTGAATTCATTTCCCCTTAACATTTAGATATTGAAGATCCGGTGTATGAAAGCATATATGCCATTCAACTTGAATTTAAATTAGAATATAAGCTCTAAACAAACGAACACATATTGAAGATGCTAAAATCATGTTGGAGAAAAAATGACGTAACATTGTCTATAAGCCATTAGATGTATATTATAACAAAAATTAACTTGAGATGATTAAAGTGTACTTTTCAATATTCATTACAGAGATTTTTACCTTCAGAATTAACTTTAGACGTCGATCATGTGAATGCGATCGAGCCAGCCAAGAGCGTGTTTAAGGGAAAGATTGCAATTCGTAGAGCAACCGAAGCAGCTAAAATCCCATACACTTTTGTAGCTTCCAACGGTTTTGCAGGGTACTTTTTATCAACTGTGTGTCAATTGGACATTGACACTCCCCCTAGAAAAAAACTTAACATCTATGGGGACGGAACCCCGAAAGGTGCACTCGTTAATGCATAATGTACAATTGCTAATTATGCAAACATGACAACTTGCTTAATATGTTATCTGCTAATTTTTATGCAGCTGTTTTTGTCAAAGAAGAGGATATAGCTTCAGTGACCATTAAAGCAGTCGACGACCCACGTACCTTAAATAAGACATTGATCTTCAGACCTTCAGGCAATACAGTGTCTTTTAATGAAATTGCTTCCATATGGGAAAGCAAAATCGGAAAGACCCTTGAGAAAACATATGTGTCTGAAGAGCAACTTCTAAAAAACATCCAAGGTGAGTTTGAACCAAAAAGTCCATGTACATCATTTTTTTAGTTCAAAACACTTATATACTGTATGTGACTTGTATGGCAGAGGCTCCGTCGTTTGGCTTAAGCATTGAATTGGCCATAATGCATTCTGTTTTTATAAATGGAGATTTAACAAACTTTGAGATTGAGCCATCTTTCGGTGTGGAGGCTAGTGAGCTCTATCCCGAGTATAAGTTCACCTCTGTTGATGAGTATTTTACTACACTTGCTTAAAATATCCGTTTTTACTATTTGTAATGATCATCTATCTTATGTGGTATGTTCTTGTATTTTGACTTATATGTAATTTACACATTTGAAAGTTGAAACTATTGGTTTTTACCTCGTGTCATAAATTCTTCCATTTTTCTTGACCTTCCAATTCATTTGGCATATTTCAATAAAAGCCAAGATTTTTTTATTTTTTTATTTTTATTATTATTATTATTTTTTACTTATTTGAAATTAACATTGATCCAAGTTTACTAATTATCAACTCACAAACTACATAGGGTTAGTCATATTTCAAATTTCAAAGTTATGAGCCTTTATGCATTGAGGAATTTGAACAGATGAGATTAAAACGAGCAATCACAATCAAACTGTATAGTCAATCATATCAAGCATAATCAAACTCGAAGGCATACGTGATTATGTAAGCAGAAAGCTAAAAAAACTACTCGAGAGAATCTCTTGAGATGTATATATGTTGTTTACTTGTGAGTAATATGTAAGCCTTTAGGCCCAATCATGACATGTAGTCTTAAAAGAAATAAACTTAAGCATTTGATGGTTATGCTATCGGACATCGAATCTGAATCTACGCATCTTGGGTGGGTCATAAACTTAATGGCCCAACCCATAGGTGACTTTACTATAATTCAGGGTATGTTTGGCGTGGAGTAGTGTGAAATTTTTTAAGGCGGTGAGCGGTTAGCAATTAGCATTTTGAATTTTAGAAGTCGTTTGGCAAAAGAGCGGTGAGCTTTGGCTAATTTTTAGGAATACTAATTTTTCAATGCTTCTTTAAAAAACGGTAAGTGGTGAGCTGTTACTACTACTCACACCTTACAGTGAGTCACAGCTACTACTCACTGCTACTTTTAACAAACAAACATCTTTATCAACAATATAAATTGTTATATGTCTGCTAATCGTGTATCAATGTTTGGTTGGTAACACGAGTCTCCATCGTTTATTCTCACATATCAGACATGTTTTGAGAGTGGAGAACAAAGTACAAACTTTTTTCCTTTATCTTTATTCTTATTGGCACAACACATAACACCACAACATGATCAATATAAGAAGATACAACATAAGAAGAAGTTATCAGTTACGCTTATAATAGTGACGAAAGCAAGACTAAAAATGATCAAGGCAATTTCTTTTGAACCGTAATTTTAGCAAAATATAAATTGAACTAAAAAAGGAAATGATTTGCACATTCAATTTTCTCATTAAGACACACTAACTTATACATTAAACAATTGTTCTGGATATACATTATGCTTTAACTATTTGTATATTCTGAGCAATGCAATCATTTGACATACTCCCTCCGTCCCATATCAAATGTTCAGGTTTGAATTTTCAAGCCTTTCATTTACAACTTTAACCTTAAATATTTTTGCTTGTGTTATATAGTACTCCGTATTAGATAAAAATAATACGTGGTGAAAATACATTTAAAACTCAATCTATTTATATATTTTGCATCAAATATTAAATAACACAACCAAAAATATTTATGGTCAAAGTTAAGAAATAAAGACTTAAAAAATTCAAACTGTACATTTAATATGAGAAGTAGGATTATTAACCTAACATTCTACTATTCTTTAACACCCACATATCCGACAAGGAACTGCTTTCAAGTAAAATGACAAAACCGTTGGCCTAGTTTTGGCGCGAACGATACCAACTCTTTTTATTTTATCAACAGCTATTAACAGACAACAAGCGTAATTATTTAGAAACTAAACAATCTTTACCTATGCAAATTAACCTTGTAAACGGCACATAGTATATTCACTTTCACTGTGTTAAACTCTAAACATTGTCTTCAACGATGCCAATACTTTGTAGACATCGATTTTACCTGTATTTCTGTCATGATAAACGACATTTCTTCGCATCGAAACCCAATACTTGTTTCGACATCTGGTTGTTTGCTGTTGTTGATTTTATCATTTTCTTGTTGCACATAATAATATTCCTTAACCAGATTATTTTGTAACCATTCTGTTTGTTAGAGTTTAGATTATTTGGTGTTTGGATATGGAGAGTCCGATAGCGTATGGTAGAGGGCTGCAAAAGCATTCGTTATCGGTTATGAAGCAAGGACGAAGTGGATACGAACCCTCTGATACTGAGACGGAGTTACAGGAAGCAAACTGGATAGAGTTTAATAAAAAGATAACCGAGGCGGGTGTTGATGAAGTTAGGAACTTGAATGGGCCGAGACTTGTGCGAAGGCACTCGTCAAAGTTTGATCCTGAAGGGCTTCCACCACCAAGGAGACATAGCAAATCTCCGTATAAGGCTCGTAGAGATGATGGGAATCCGAAGTCACCTACTCTAGGCCCACTTCCTCTTCCACCGGGGAGAAATATTAGTCCGTTCTCTAAATCTGAACGTAGGAGGCATGTTTCGCCTTTCAAAGCTAGAGATTCCAATAATGAAAGTTATCATGAGACTCAGAAGCCTGATTACAATAGAACATTGTCAGCACCTAGGTTAAGACCAAGGGATAAGGATCAACGTATGAAATTGGATCAACGTGTGAAACTTAGAGAGGAAAGAAGCAGAACACCTCCATCACGTAGAAGTAACCATAGGAATGTTCCTTCTGTTGGTGAGATTAATGAGATGGTGGCAAATGCTAAGTTGGCTAAGAGTCCAGCACGAGAAGGTCCAGTTTTCGATAGTAGTGATTCTCTTCCAGGAGGTGATATATTTTTTTCTAAAGATTATGCAGCTTTGTCAGCACAGAAGATTAAGACACCTGCTCCGGTTCAGCGTTATAAATCAAATCCTGTTCCTAATTATAATACTAATAGTAATAATGCTAATGGTATTGGTATCTCTTCTAGTAGTATGTTAACACCCACGACTACTATTTCGAGCTCAGTTGTAAGTAGGCAAAGTAGCAATATAAGTGATGTGAGCACGAAGTCAACTGGGAGTTCGTGGAAATTTGCAGCAAATAGGCGGAATCAAACGGATGCCTGGTTTTCTTGTATAGGGAAAGGATCTTGTCGTTCCAGTAAGAAGTCTCCCGAAAGAGCCAGAGCGTTTGATGAAGCTTCGTTTATTGAAAAGGCTTTTGTCAACGAGAATATAAGACAATTTTGGGCAGATAAGCATCAGCCTTCTTCGTTGAACGGGTTCACTTGCCATAAACAAGAAGCACTGCAACTTCAGCAGCTGGTAATTTAAGTGTCTTATGGGTTTGAATCTTTGACTAGTCTTATACAAGTAATTGGTTTCTTACAGATTGTTAACGTGTTTCATTTTTAGGCATCCCAAGATATATTTCCACACATTCTTTTAAAGGGACCTCAAGGGTCAGGGAGGAAAGCGTTGACAATGGCCCTACTTCGTGAGATATATGGAGATGCTGCTCGGAATGTAATTAAATTTCATTAAGTGCAATGATATATATCTTTCATAATTTGTATACAAGTACTTAATTTGGTCTATTTTTGCAGATCACTCATGAATTAAGATACTTCAAGATTCAGGTATATAAGATATGATATATATATTTTTTTTAAAATTTGTGTATTGGATGGAGAACTATCCCCCTCTAGCAACTTCAGTTTTTCCATTTAAAAAACGAAACTGTTAAGCCCACTGTCATGCTACACTATCCATACGCCAATTATCATCAAATTTATATTCACATCATTTTATATCATATCGTTATGTTATTAGGAAGCAAAGCTGACTCAAGTAGCTGTTCCTATAACCTCAAGCTGTCACCATGTAGAGCTTAATGTGCATTTGGAAGCTAATGCTAGATATGCTCTTATGGCTTCAGTCAAGCAAATAAGTAGCAACCATTCAATTGCTCCTGAGATCAGCACAGTTAATTTGAAGCCAGATTATACAGGTTTATTCATTTGAAAGTATTAAATATTATCTAGAAGGTTAAATTTTGAATTTTGAACTTAGTGTTCTCGTTGTCTTGTATACAGTGATGGTCCTTTATGATGTTGACAAAGCTGATGACAGCATTCAGCACTTAATTAAGTGGATTATTGATTGCTACTCAGATGTTTGTAAACTGGTCCTCTGTTGTGAGGATGATGTTGACATTCTTGAACCGGTGAAAAGTCGGTGCCATATCATCAAGCTTGATGCTCCTGTAACTCATGAAGTATGTGCCTATATATTGTCTCGAGGTGGCAAGTTTTGGGTTATATTTTATCTGTACCAGGTTGAATTTTTAAGATTTAATTAATCAGAATACGGGTTGAAATTTACCCGAATTTTATCCAAATGCATATATCACTATATTAAAAAAAGTTAGTTAATGTTTAAAAATACCTTTTGCTGTCATATTTAGCGCATCAAAATTCAATGTAATAGTCACATTTTACCCATATACGCATGTACATATTTTAACCATTTAATGCAATATGCCAATATACTTACTTTTTCGCTTTATGAAAGCCATTTGACAGAACGAATTGCATGCATTGATAAAAACCAGTAAGCATGTTGCAGAACTGGTTGAATTCAGTATGTTGCATATATTGGTAAAAATGTGAATAGTACACTGCATTGAAGTGCTAAATGTGACTACAAAAAAGTGCATAGTACATTGTGCGGCACTTCAATCCGGCGTGTTTTGACCCGTTACCTAGCCCTTCCATTTTTCCAACTCTGAATTTGTCATTTATTTTTTTGGAAGCTTGAACAACGTGTATATTCGACCATTAAGTTATACACAATGAATACTCATGAGCTATATTCACCAACTGTCATAGTGTCATCTAATTACCGTGTCTTATAATCTCAGATCATTGAAGTTCTTATCCAGATAGCAAGAAAAGAGAACTTTGATTTATCCATGAAATTTGCTTCAAAGATTGCTACTAAATCCAAACAGAATTTAAGGAAAGCAATCATGGCTCTTGAAGCCTGCAAGTCTCACAAGTAAGAGAACACGTAATGCTGATCTTTATGATTTTATATTAAATAATTTTTTTGTAATCGAATAAAAAAGTCAAATATGTATGCAGCTATCCTTTTGTTGAAGATCAACCAATTGCGATAGGATGGGAAGATGTACTTATTGACCTTGCTGCAGAAATCTTAGCTGATCCATCACATAAGAGGCAAGTTTATAATATTCAAATATTTGTTCTAGTCTTCTATAACTGGTACCATAATCAATGCATGTGCATGTTTCTATCAGGCTATTTTTCATACGTGGAAAGCTTCAGAAGCTTCTGGTGGAATTCGTTCATCCAAAACTAATTCTTCTGGTAAAGCTACGTCCTTTTAGTTAAGAAGCCATTTCAAGATCCACCCTTGTGATTTATTTTTATAAGTTACAATGTTTACGATATGCAGAAACTTATTGAACAGTTCCTTAAGGGCGTTGAGGCTAACATCAAAAGGGAACTATATTATTGGCATGGTTATTATGTAAGTTCGAGCCTTTGCGCCTTTATACCATAACATTTTTTTTTTATGGAAATTGTGACTAAAAGATGAACGTTTTCCTACAGGATAAGAGACTACCGGTTGGAACCAGTGCCTTACTAAAGTTAGAAGGTCATATATAGGAGTAATTAATAGCATTTCGTTTTTCATAATGACATATGAATGCATGAAACTAATTAACGACGTCTTCTGTTCCTGCAGAGTTTGTTGCCAAATTTATGAGTATACACAGGAAGAATCTAATTCATCGCCAGTAATTGAAAATTCTGGAAGCATTAAATAATGAAACAGGAGATAATAAGGTATCTCCTCGGACCTTTTAGCAGGTCACAGAAACATCATATTTGTCTTTATCGAGTTTAAAGTGTAAACACAATGCAATCCCAATTGTAAGGAAGTTCTGATGCAATATGTGAGTTTGTGTTACCAGTTTGTAACTCCTTGCCTCCTTGGTACTGAATTAATGGTCATGTTTGCTGTATGATTGAGTTCAAAGATCACCTTCATGGATGTATGTATTTTCTCTGTTAATTACTTAAATTCCTACCATTTTTATGCCACCTTAGATGATGATCATGATTTATGTGGTCATTTCTCTAATATAAATCTGTTCGTTTCGCATAAATTGTAAAACATTTTGAATATAAGAAGCAAGATTCAAGTCTGTTGAACCGTAGAGGGGGGTTCTTTTCGACTAACTTGAAGTTTAACAACTTCTAGTCTCAAACAACAAACAAGTGGTTATACACAACAACAATCACAACCACAATATAAAGCGAGTAAAAAGATATAGACACCACGATATGTACTGGTTTGGGATGAGGGGTTTATATCATCCGTACATCCAGTTGCGAATCTATGACATCGATACTATTACAAGTATAATCTTTACAACGGTAATCCATGACATCGACACTATTACTAAGTATAATCATTACAACTGTTAGGTACTCTGCCTAGGAGGATTGTAAAACTTCGGTGTTGCAATCCATATGCATCAGTGTGCTTGACTAAACGGTCAAACTAACAGAAAATGTCCAAACTCGTAATGAGTCAAAACCACAGTAAGAGGATCCGCAAAAGGAAAAGTTTAGAGACTAAATTCGCGATATATGAAAAACCATAAGATTTAAGTAATTAACTCAAATAAAAAGAGAGCAAGGTTGAAATTGCCCATTTTTGTTATATAGAAAAGGGCAATACAAGAAGCCCGACAGAAGAGAAAATTAGCAAATGGAAGAAGATGACCGTCGTCCGCTAATAATAAGAGGGGATGGAAGGCCACCGATTAGCCCCTACACCGCTGAAGAAACGTGCATTTGGTTCGCCCAGAATATGCCCAATACAAGACTAATCGATTTGGATCAGATAATGGGTATCTTCAATTTTTCTACAACAAACAAACAAACAATTAGTATGTATATTTTAATATAAGTTATTCTTTTCCTTAGCTGAAAGAGAGGCTAGAGATCGTGAGAGAAGGGATGCTGTTTTTGGTAGACGGGTCGACCCGTCTGAAGGTATGTTCAGTTAAATTATTCATTCTTCAATGACTAGTACATGTTTATTATTATGATCGACTTTTGATTATTAGAATTTTTTTTAGCTTATGGACTTGTAACTATGCATTTTTGCTAATGTTCTCGATAGTCGATATGACCTTTCACACAAAACACTCCCCATTCATTAAAAAAAATAAAAATACGTACTGGTGATGCATCCAATTAAAAAAAATAAAAACACTCCCACATTGAATCATCATCATATATATATTTTACCAGGAAGCGTTTTCTTTCTTCTGACATTTTCTACCTACTGGTGAATTACTACTGAATTACCGTTCAAATACTCTAATTGATGCTCTAATAGGGGAATGAATGAAAAATACACTAGTGTTTTACGGCCTAGTTTTGCACGTTTGACCCAATCATAATCCAGAAACTCAACCAGTAGTAATGAAACCTCTAGATCATAATCGGAAACAATTTAACACTTAGCTTGACGGTTACAAGTGCAACCACTTTTGGCGCCAAATCTGTTCATTTATGTGTTTTTGAATTTGATATCAATCAATCATGATTATATTTCAAAACTTGTTTAGAATAAATCCATAACATTCATCTTGATACCTTACACTCTTTTCCGTTCTTAACTAAACATCATCTTGATACCTTTCTCTAATTTGTTTTTGGTTCGTCCAGAATAAGCCCAATACAAGACTTATTGATTTGGATCACATAATGCGTCTTATTCATTTTTCTTTACAACAAATAAACAAACAATTAGTATTTTTTTAACGGCAATCACTATATATGTTAATATAAGTTTTTTTCCCTTAGCTTACAGAGATGCCACGGATCGTGAGAGAATGGATGTTGGTGTTGAGATTTTAGAACAAGTTAACCATTAACCTCTACGAGTACGCAGCGGAAAAGGATCTAGTAATCGCAATTAGGTTAAGCACGTAATTAATAAACTATTACTCCCTCCGTCTCAAAATTATTGTCATGAGAGAGATTTCACAAAATTTAATAAAAGTGGGGTCATTTTGATTTCCAACCACTTAAATGGAATATTCCCTCACTTTATTATATACTCCCTCCGTCCCATAATAATTGTCTTCTTTGACTTTTTTTAGTCTTTCTTGTTCAACTTTGACCATTAATACTTTTATTTGTGTTATATAATACTTTAAAAAAATTATATCAAATGAAAATACATATAAAACCCAATATATTCTTATATTTTTTATCAATTATTATATTACACAAATAAAAATATTTATGGTCAAAGTTAAATAAAAAAAACTTAAAAAAATCAAAGAAGACAGTTATTATGGGACGGAGGTAGTAGTTTTTACTTAAAAAGGCAAGTGGACAATTATTTTGAGACATCCTAAAAGGAAATATGGACTATAAATTTGAGACGGATGGAGTAATTAATAAACAATTACAGTAATTAATAAAATGAATAAAAGAAAACCTAACCATGCTTGACAATTGAACTTTAGTAACGGACAATAAAACCAATACGAAACTAAGCACCTAAAATAGATGCATCAATGAGTATCACACACAAACACATAAACCAAGTATGTTCGATAATGAGCTAGTCGAGAACATAATTAAAACCAATCAACAAGTGATCACTTGAATATAACACACGAACAAAGAAACTCTGGAACTAGTCTTTCACTTATATTCGTGATCACAGCAAAACACCAAAACACCATTCTTTGTTTTGTCCAATAACTAAAAGCTGCCAAAGAACCTTTTAGTATTACCTGATATCGGATGAGTCTATCCAGTAACTTTATGTTTGTTGTCCGAGAAAATACCCCACGACCAAAAACAGAAAACCCTCTTGCTTGATGTTGCTGCTGTCAATCAGGAGGAACAAGAAACAAGAACTAAACCCAATTAATCAATTCCCTAACACCTTGGTACGTAGCAAGTAGAGATTGAACAAAAACCAAACACAACCTAAACGATTTGAGAGCAAATCGTTAGGTATAATAAGCTGGAACAGCAAAACGTTTTTAGGGTATAGTACAGGTTTGATATATGCATATATGTGCAGGAGGGAGTCTTTGTTTATATAATACAAACAACCGATATATTGGTTGAGCCTAAGACTTGGTCGACAAGCTTAAACCCAAGCAAAAGCCCACCCTCTTTGCCCGATCAGCTGGAGACTTCTAAGGCCCATGGCAGCTCCAATTAAACCAACCCAAGTCCAAGAAACAGCCCATGGATCGTTTAATATAATCGGGTCAAATATCATGCATATCGGGTATCTATATTCAAGTATATATTACGTTCTACACATATACTCGTGTTTATCGTGTGTGCCCCCATTGGCTCACACACTTCTAGTCGTTTTTTCGTGTTTAAAACTCCCACAAACCAACAGCTGGTACACGGGTCGTCCCATTTGAAGGTCTGTTCAGTTAAATCATTCATTCTTCAATGAATTACTAGCTAGTATGTGTTAATTTTTATGATCGTCTTTTGATTGTTAAATTTTTTTAAGCTTATGGACTTGTAACTATGTGTTTTTGCTAATGTTCTCGTACTACTGATAGTCGATATGACCTTTCACACAAAACACTCCCCATTCACTAAAAAAAATACGTACAGCTTATACAAGCCTTTTTTACTATTACCCGGAAGCGTTTTTTTTTTTTTTTTTTTTTCGACAATCTGGTGGCACAATAAAAATAAGTTTTTGGAGATACTTTAAGATAAGGTTGCAATCTGGAAGAACGTACACGAGATTTAGAGGAAAGTTTTACAAAACGATTTTATCTATTCTCACTACAAGATATAA
>OU343220.1:223678893-223725697 GCA_910596185.1 Chrysanthemum makinoi
GCCGCAGCAAATTTCTGACTCATCCTTTGTAGTGTTGCCATCATGCGAAGGTGTGACTTTTGGACCTACATGCTCACATTCTGGATCATAATATCTTCTCATCAGAGTTGCGGAAGCTTTTGTTGATTCATGACATTTGCAGCAGCGTACAGAAGCATGGAGTGAAAATATCAGATTCACTTGATGAAGATATGCACATATCATGATTTCTTTGAGATGAATGTGATGTGTGAGCATGCGGCTATTGATTGACGCCTCAATTATGATCAGCTGTAACCGTCGGGTGTACCTGCAAACAACAGTTAGCAATAAAAGCGCATGAAAATGTCTTTGATCACTTTCGTCGAATTGAGGTGCACGGCCCACGGTTCCCCGTTGATCAGTACAAGTACTGCCTGTGATCAGGTATAATTCCGAAGAATCTCCTTGACAGGGTTTCGCAGCTGCTCTAGCCGTTCTCAAACCGGAACGTCTCAAAGAAGACAACGCGGAGTGAGTGAACCAGCAAATTAAGATTTACTGATCGATCAAAAATGATTTGAAAACAATCGTGTATCGCTTGCAGAAAGAGTTTTGCGATACGACGAAGGTTTTGTAGGAAAAATAAATTTTCAATCATAAATACCCCTTTTAATTTAGAAAACATACTACTCAGTCGATGTGCTAGAGACAAGAATTTTTAAGCACAACGACCAGTTTTTCAAAGGTATCCGTCAATCCATTCCTGAACCAGGATTGATTCATAATATGAATTGCCCCATCGTTTATGTCCAGTTGTCACATGTTTGACCTACTGGATAGATCTCACATGCCACCCACCAAGAGCTTGTTTGATGTTGGCTCTAGAAGGTTTTCCATCTTCATTGTGAATATGATAGCATATCACTCAGATGTTCTGGCAATTACCACAAGGATAATGCGTAGGACTCTTAAGATATATTTTCACTTTCCACATTGTGTGAAACAGTGAGTCTTCATTGATTGTGTCCTAATGAGATTTATTGATGATCTCTTGGCTCTAGACTCAATAGTGCATATTTGGTTCCTATGCCAGAGACTAGGGAGAGGGTCTCCTTCTTCAATATCAACAATATCTAAGAGAAAGTTGATAGATTATGTAGGTTCCCCGTGAGAATGAAACAAGTACTTTTAAGAGGAACTTGAGTAGCTTGAGAAGATGTAGCGCAGTGCGTTACTGGGTCCATGACGTCTTGTCTTCAATACCGGTGTTACCTTGGTAACAACCAGGAGCATATGAATTGAACCCGGTTTCTGCCCTAAGGTTGAATTATTGGAGGGCTATTTCATTTCACCCTTTTCTCATTTAATTCTTTTTCATTCTTCAACCCCTTCAGTGCTTACCGAGACTTCATTACTAGAACCTTGTTGGGTTTATTCCAGTTCTAGCTTTTCTCAGTCCGCACTCTTCCTGTATTCCCATTTTTCTCCTTTTTTCATCATCCCTAAGGACATCTACACTATCTAGTGGATTGTCCCTGGGTAGATCCCTCCGGCTCTGGCGGGATCGTGGGAACGAATACCTAACCTAACCATCCTTATATCACCATGCATAAAGTAAATTGGTAGGTCTTTTGGTATTGTTCATTCCGCCTCGAAACCAATTGATAATCATTTGAAAATCAATCAAGGTACTTGTGATATAGAATCAAAGCGTTTTGTACCTTAATTGTTTTTTGATATTTTATAAATGCTCCCCCTCAACATGTGCTTCAAGTATTAGAAATTGTTTTAGCACATGGAGGCAAGAGGACTTTGAAATCTTAGATTAAGAATTAAAGATCCAATCTTTGATTAACATTTTCTAAAATGATCATCATAACTTCCCAATCAAATCCAGTATTCTAAATACTTTGGATAAAACAATTTTGGGAAGGATGAGGTTTTCTTATGATTGCTCCCCCTCAATATGTGCATCGAGATTCGAAAGTGTTTTGCACATATTAGAGAGAACCTGCACTTAGAGACAAATCAATCACGTTTCAATCCTTTTTGGTTTGAGATAGATGCTCCCCCTTAACATGTGCATTGAAAATTTGAAATCGTTTGGCACATGTAGGGAGGAGTGCTTGTCATTATCTTTATAAAATCACTTATTGAATTATCAGTTTATATACAATTTAAATCACAAATTCTCCCCCGATCACAATTTTCAAATCCTTTGAGATTTGTGATCTCTATTGATTTAAATTGTTTTTTGAAAGATTTTGAGGAGAATTGTGACTTGCTTTTAAAACATTTAACTAATAAGGATCAAATTCTGAGACTTTAAACTCCAATGATTAAACATGCATAAGTATCTTATGAAAACACAACATTAGCCAAGGTCTTGAACCAATTGTATAAGATATTGTGAAACACTGTTCTTTTTGAATATCCAAAAGTAGACCTTGTTCTTTTACGTGCCAATTGTTTGAAAAATAACTTTTTTTTATTTAATTGAGATCATTCTCCCCCTCAATCAATGACAGACGTTGTTGATTGAGAGATAGAGATTTTGACAAATGATAAGTCCAGATGATTTTCAAAAATAGAGTCCGAGTTATTTTCAAAGCAATTTAGTTTTCATTAGATGACAAATATTTTTCAGAAGAATATTTAGAAGGAAAAATATTTGTGAATGAAGCATTAGTCTTTTTGGCGACAAACATTTGTTTTTTAAATCAGAGCATGAGGTTTTTTAAAAATAAGATTAAGCATGGCTCTGTTCTTTCTTTTAAAACGGGTTACTGCCTGAAATGCCAATAAACCATCATTTTTCTCCATCTCAATTTTTTTTAATTTATAAATAATCAATTAAAAAAAACTTTATTACTACATTTCGAACTTCATCTAAAGACCCGTGTCATTTTTGAATGACAATTCAAAGTCCGTAGATGTTATCGAAACGGGAAAACATGACAAAGGAAATAATATTTTTGGAATTTTTCAAGATTTTCTAATTTTTATGGGTTTTGAAAGTTTTATAATTTTCTATTTTCTTTTTGTTGGTTTTATAATTTTGTATTTTGCTTTTTGATAAAATATATACAAAAAAGATAATTTAGTTTAAGAGGATGATGAAATGAGTACCGAGATAAGGATATCGTTCAGCACGTTGTAGAAGAAAGAAATCAACATCTCTTAAACTTTCACCACCAAAAATTCGAGGCTTCTATGAAAATCGTCTGAACATTAGCCTTCTCAATGTGAATCTTTGGTAGCTTCCCCCCTCCCCCCAAACCGACAAACTTCGTAAGAAGACTAATTCCCCCAAGAAGAAGTGAAGCAAACAGTCTCATTGTATGAAGCTCAAGAGCCCGAAGAAGACGAAAACACTGGAGTAACAAGTTAAAACATTGATCATCTATGTGGTTGTCAAACCCGGAATAATTGATTAAGCCCGATCACATGAACTTGTTGTGCGTCCCCGATGTACACATTACTCTTCGAGTTTGAGCAGTTGTCTATTCAGGGAGAACAATATATCCACATCTTCATTTCACCAAATGCATTCCAGTTATCTTACATACAACCAATCAGCCCATAATGTACACATATACCCAACAAGAGTAGAGACGATGACATCCATGTAACATGTTGAGTCACTAATCATCTCTATTGATGTCAACTCCGGAATAGCTGAATTAGCTCGATCAAGTGAACATGTTGTGCATCCCTGATGTACACATATCTCTCCCCTGATGGTTGCGATCTCATAGGAATCATCATTGCATTGTGTACATGAAGTAATAACCAGAAGCACTACCATAAATCATATAGAAGATGTCGATAAGCAATATCATCTCACGCTCCACATATTCTTCTCATATTTCTTCCTACTGAAAGCTGAGTTAACACATACCAAAAGTATCCAGAGACCACTTCCTCCCAAATGGTTGGAATAATGCATCCTTCCCCAAATATTTGGAATAATATATCCTTCCCCCAAATAGTTGGAATAATACATCCTTCCCCCAAATAGTTGGAATAACACACCAAAGGCTACGAGTTAAACACTCAATTTCTCTGCGGTTATAACATTTGTCTTTCCTGGGATTACTTCAATAGAGAAGAAGTATTAAGTTCATCACATGTACTCATTGTGTGTTTAGATGTATATCTCCTTCCCCTTTAATGGTTTTGATACCTCAGAATCAGCAACACATTATACATGCCAAATACTCTTGAAATAGAGAAGAACAATCAATTAGCTCAACTGAATCCTGTGAGAATCAACTGCTACAGAAACTCTCTCTGACTATCTTTATCAACCCATATGTAGACAACTTGAAGTGACCACTAAAGAAGAAAACCCGATATACCAAACTTGAAACTGAAGTCGAATTCCCCACATTTGTATCTTAAGCTTGCACTTAATGATGGAAGAACGGTGTTGAGAATTTATGCACCAAGCAAATCTCTAAGTGCTCGATACTCACAAAGTATGAGACATTAACACCTCTTGCGATTATCCACAATGACATCTGCGTGTGACACTGAGTAAAACAACGTAACTCCTTAAAGTGATAGTTAACCAGGTCTTCAACCATACATCCCGACTGCTGGTAACTAGATAAACCAAGTCTTCAACTCAAATTCTTAAGACCGAGCAAGTTATCAAATAAGAACACGCCTTAGTGAAAGTCAACTTCAATCTTAAATAAGTGATAAATGTTTAACTCCGAAGTAATCAACTTGTGTCAAATGCCCAACACGTGAATAAACATACAATCGGATGTACATTGACCCACTGGATGAACCGGAACAAATGATTCCTCAACATCAATGCATTCTTCCTAAAGGTATACATGTAGAGACCGATCTAGAAGATTTACCAATAATGTCTTCGAGCGGATGAGGTAGTCATTTTCCTTAATGTTCATGAGGGTTGATGTATAGCGTGTACAATGAGAGGAACAATAATCCGTGAAGATTTGGCAAAGGAATACCAAAGAGCGGATCATTATTCAATAGTGCAACTACAATATCATGATAGTCCTTATCAACGCCTTGTGAAATAACTGGAGATAAGGTTTCTTGAGAATTCCGAGAAGTACTTCTTAGATGGTGAACCAGTTGAGTCGGTAGGAACTGGAGCATGAGCTTCAGAAACTGGATGATCAACATTCGTTGGAGGTTGGAAGTACTCATCAAACATATCTTGAAAACAATGAATCCCAAATAGTAAATCCCAGTTATCCTTAGTGAGTGAAGACATTAGGCGTTGGAGAGTCGTATGACCATAACTCAAGCATCCATCAACATGTAGTATATTCACTCTTCTCCCCCTCAAAAGTTGCATCCGAAGTTGCCATTTTTGATTTGGCAAAGGAATAAAAATACGATCAATGGTAAGCAGATCCCTTGATGTCTGACATTTAGTTTCTTCACTCTTCTCCCCCTCAAAAATTGCAAATGAAGTTTGCCTTTTTTGATTGAGCAAGTGAATAAGAATATACACCAATGAACGTAGATCCACTTGAGGATTGAATGAGCATGGAAAAACATGAAGCTTGTTGATGAAGAATGTCAATGAGAATGGTCATAAAAATGAAGATTTCTCTTCTTCTGAAGATAAAGCACACTAAGGCGTACACTTTTCTTTTCTTTGGGAAATGGGGTCTGAAGTGTTATCTACAGACGCCATTATGATGAAGTACGAGGCCTGAACTGATGTGAACAGACGTCATAGTCATTTCCCCTCATCTGTTTAGAGCAGCCTTAATCCAAGTACCAACGGATGATTTGTACGACCTGCATTGGAACACAGACAAAGGTGGAAATTTGAACATATTGGATCCCCATGTGAAAATGGGTTCCTTTTGGTTAGCGTAAACAATCTTTGAATCAGCAAAAACCCTAGTTACTATGGCATTATCACTAGGAGATATACTAGTAGAATCATCAGACTTAGTTGAAGGGCATTGTGTGCCTAATGGGATTATTCTACCAGTTGGCTTCCAAACCTTAACATGCACTACTCTAGGCACAGTGGATCTAGTTAAGGATCAAGGTTTGCCATGCGTGAATATTCGACATGTGGGCTTCTATTGAAATCCTATATTGGTAAAAACCTTCCTTGTAGGTTTCCAGGATTGCTTAATCTGTTTCTCTTTCCAAACTTTCTTAACTGGGTTATGATTCTTAGACCTCAGAAATAACACACTACATTTATCATGATTACCAGAAAATAGACATTCTTTACATGTTTTGCGACATGACATAAGACTTCGAATTAATGTCAGTAAGCTTAGAGCTAATACTAGAACCAACACGATTCTTTTTGTTCAAGTCAAACTTATAGTCCCTATGGTGTTCTTTCACTTCCTTTTCATGATCACTTTTAGTTTGCATAATCCTATCCTTCTTTGCATTGCTTCTAGGTTTTAACCCGCTAACTTTAGTGTCAATCTTAACATCTATAGAAGTGATGACGGGAGCCTTAGTTTGTTTTACTTCCATTTGATTTTCTGGTCTAGAAGTGCTGGGTTTTGAGGCTTTCAGAGGCACATCAAAGGTCACATGCTTGACTTTAGGCATAGAACAAGGCATAAATTCTCTATCTTTCCTAGTACCATATTTAGGACATGTTGCAATCACACATTCTAAGAGTTCTTGAGATCGTTTGGCATATAAGCATGCATGCCCAACAACATTATCAAGTGGTTTCTCTATCTTATCATCTTCAACAATCTCACGGAGGCACTCTAGACTATCCTTGAGGTACGAAAGATATGTTTGATATGCAAATTCATTGTTTCGAAGATGAGAGGGGATATATTTCATAGTTACAACATATTTAGAACAAGCAGGCACCTTTGGTGCAACATTTTCACCACTAGTGATTGGCATTTTCCCTTTTACCACACGTTTCAGATTCTCAATTTCGTTAAGCAATGAAGTTACCTTTTCGCTATTATTATGATTAACCTTGATTGAATCACATAACTCTTTGTTCTGAGCATTAACTTTTGAAATTTCAGCTTGAAAACATTCATTTTCATTTTGCAGTTTATCAATTATGTTTTGAAGTTGGAAATTCTGATAATCTAAAGGCGGAGGCATACGGGAGCCAGCCACTTCATTCTTTTCACCTTTCAATTGGGAAATTTGGGCTTTCAACCTTTTGATCGTGTTACAATGAGCTTGGATCTGTTAATCACGTTTGTTGATTTCAAAAACTGCATCAAACTCAGGAGCATCCGAAGATGTCTTGGCATTTGAGGTTTTAACATTTTCTTTCAGATGTTGATATTTTAATTGTAAACCAAGATATTCAACTTCCAATTTAGAAAAATGCTTGACCATGTTATCATGATCGTCTTTTTTGATTTTATCATGCAATTTTGAATTTTTTGCCTCAAGCTCAATGACACGATCCTGGGAGACTTTCAATGCAATTGACAATTCATGAAATTGAGAAGCATTAATGGAATAATTCGTAATAGTATAGAACACATCTTGAGCAATACATCTAGAAATCAAATTATCGTTAAAGATGTGAAGGTTCTTCCTCTCAATCTCATTGCTCTTAAGCTCACATTCATTTATTCTTACCTCATTTTCCATTTCATTAAACACCTTTTTCATTTCTTTAATCT
The DNA here is from genome assembly GCA_910596185.1 of Chrysanthemum makinoi. Classification (NCBI taxonomy): domain Eukaryota; kingdom Viridiplantae; phylum Streptophyta; class Magnoliopsida; order Asterales; family Asteraceae; genus Chrysanthemum; species Chrysanthemum makinoi. The sequence goes on from OU343220.1 coordinate 223,686,495, forward strand.
CTGTATCTATGCCCTTTTGAAGACTCTCAAATTGTTCTTTTAGTTGTTTAAAGAAAGCCATGACCTCAGTTAAATAACATTCTTTAGTTTGCTCAAAACCCCTTTCCCCTTCATTTATCCCCGCAGGTGTGATTCTCTTCTTACACGTTTTCTCAAAATCAACGAATAGTTGGTAAACAACATATAGGCTGATTAAGGTCTTTCTTTGAGTGGGAAGAGTTCTAGGCACTAAATGCATTGGTGTATTGGGTGGATACACAGTAGCTGGAGGCAATTTCCTATGGGGATGATTCTTTTCAACAAGCTCATCAGATTTTTTCTTTTCCATATCTAACTTCCAAGACACTTGTTCAGGGGTTAATTGAGTTTGAGGTCTAAACGTGTTTTAGGCAATCCAATTATCCTTTGTGTAATTGGGAGTTTTGAACGTTATATTATGATTTATACACCAAGGATCTTTTAGTTTCTTTTCCATTTTCTCTCTAGAGGCATCTTCTAACTCTCTATCTTCTTCAGTGCACTCTAAACAAGTAGGCTTTTGTCTAGGCTTAAGGATTTCATTACCATCATAGATCACTTTTTGAGCAACTTTTTCTTTCTTACCATACTCAGGATTGGGTTCTTCTACAAGGCCGACTATGCTTATCGCTTAAGACTCTATGCTTAGTGATCATGTGAGCAGTCTGAATGGTGTTGCCTTGTACATACAACTTGTTTTCAAGTTTGTTCTTCAAAGTTTTAAGGTTGAAAAAATCATTTAAAAGTTTTGATCTCTATTGTTTGAACTCCTGCTTAAGCACTTTAACATTTTCTTGAAGTTCTTGCTTTTGCTTAACAGTTTTATTAAGTTTCTCTTGTAAGGAAATTAACTCTTGTTTTAATGTTTCTTCCCTTAAGTTACTTTTTCTGATTAATGTATGCATTTGGCAATCCATTTCCTGCTCACGTGTGGTCAGCTCAAATTTAGCACGTTGTTCATAGATGGCAACTTGATCCTTATACATGTTAAGCTTAGTGGTAAGCGAGTCATCAGGGATAAATGGAGAGTACTCATGCAACTTATAATCATCATTTTGAGTAGAAGATGCACAACTAGGTATAACAGAAACTTCCATGCAACTTTCCTCTACATTAACGTGCACAGGTTGTGGCTGGTGCATCTCTCTCTTGGGTACATCCGAAGCTTCCATGGAGCGTTTCTTTGCATTAACTTGCACAGGTTGTGGCTGGTGCTCCTCTCTTTCTTGTGACTTTAAGCACGAAGATTCCATATTAGCATTATCCGACTCAAACACGATAGCCTGTTGTACATTGTTGGGTATCTTCTGTTCATTGATAACGTCGTATAAACTGAGTATCTTAGACACAACTGAATCTGAATCGTTAGGCATGATGTTGACGTGCACGGTATTTTACAAATCTATGATTTAAACCGAGAAATAGAATCTTTCGAGGGATTTTACAAAATCAAGAAGAAACCGTTAAGCAATGACCAATAGAACATGTTAAGGTGACTGATGGCTCGACACAATGATAGACGATTGTGTGTTAGGACTTATGATAGTTTGTAGGATTAGTTGTGATGTTGTTCGGTTGAGATTTGGATTGGTTGATGTACGTTTTTACGGTGAATTTTAGGTCTAAAAACTTAAAACCTCAATAACTTCCTTTCGGAGGGGATTTGGGCCTCAATAACTTCCTTTCGAAGGGGATTTGGGTTGTTCCGATCATTTTGGCAGGTATTTCGTTGAAAACGGAGTTACGGTTCAAAATTTATGGCCGTTTGAAGTTTTGACGTAAAAAGTCAACTTTGGTCAAGCCGCAAGTGATCAAATCGCAAGTAGTCAAACCGTAAAAGTCAAAACTCAGTTTTCTTGATCAAATCGCAGTGGAGACAAATCGCACTGATGACAAATCGCACTGGTGACAAATCGCACTGATGACAAATCGCTTAAGTGTCAAAACGCTTAAGTATCAAATCGCTTAAGAGACAAATCGCACAACAGTAAAATCGCATAGTATACAAGTACACCCACTACTTCCACTACTTTGTCATTTCTTGTCGTTTTGTCTTGATCGCTCCCGAACCGTCAAGTTTTATCACACAAGCTAACCACTTGTGAATGGTCAACCGTGATAAACTTCAAACAGCTCAGAAACAATGCAATGAAGATCAGAGGAGTATAGTGTTTCCCAGTCGTTAAGTCCCAACGAGTACATGCGATTGAATAATCAAACGTATAGTGATCGGGTGATAATGAACGGGAAAAGGTTATGATTTTGAATAATTATACCTAAAGAAAAAGTTTGTAAATTATAGGGGCTTAAATGCAAATTAAAGAAAATTAAAAAAGATAAATTATATTAAATAAACGCTATCACTATTTTTAAAATGATGTTTTCTTGATTTTTCTTTTATAAATTTAAATTAAAACTACGTAACGTACAAAAGAAAATGTGAAATTGAAACAGTATTAATCCTAAAAATATAAAAATGAAATTTTTACAAACCTAATGATAAGAGAAAATTTTGAGAAAAAGAAAATTATTTTTATGACTATTTATTTAATTATTATTAATTAAAAACTATTTTTACCTATTTAATAATACCCTAAAATATAAGAAAATATGAAATAATACCTAGAAAAGTGAAATTATGACTTGGAAAAATCTAAAATAACTAAAGAGAATTTTCAAAACTAATTTTGTATTTTTCTGATTTATATTCTAATTTCTATGAATTAAAAACTATTTAAAACTAATTAAATGGCTAAAAATTACAAATTTAACTAAGAAAATTATGGAAAAATATTTTTTTTGCTTTTTATATTTATCTTAATCTATGAAAATTGAAAACTTAATTTTTTGAAACTTTTCTGAATTAATTGTATTAAAAGCTAATTAAAAATGCCTAAAAACTGGTTAAAATAAAGAAAAATAGTAAACAGTAATGGAAAATTATGAAAATTTCAGGAAAAGTCTAAAATAATATTCTAAATCTATTAAAAATATAAAAACAATAGCTTATGTGAAGGATTATGAAGCTGCAGTGAAAGGTGCTTATAAACAAGCACTCAAAATAAGCTAAAGCTGCTACAGTGTCCCTGAAGCTACAAGCACCTAAACTAAGCTATAAATAAGTGAAATCAACTTGAATCAACTAAGCTAAACCACTGAATGTCAAGCTACAAAGATTTGGTGAGCAATAAGCTCAAGTGCCAAAACAGTTTTCTGTCTACTTTTGAGCTAAAGCATAAGCTTATTTAATAAGCCAATGTGAAAACCAAAACTGAGGATCTCAAGACCACCAGCTTAACTAACTCAAGACCAAGGTTCAGACCCTGAGGAGCTAAAACCAAACCTGTGCAAGGTGCGCAGAGGCACATTTCACACTCGAGTATCTGAGTGTGAGCAGGGCATATAAGGGGTGTATTGAAGAGCTGATTAGGAGCTTGTAAAGACTTGAAAAAATTCAGCAAAAATCAGATTTCAAAAATAGGCCAACTGAACTTGAAAATCCCAAAGTATCAATTATTTTAACTCAAAGCGAGTTCATGAAAAATCAGCAAAGTTAGGGCAAAAACTAGCTATGCAACTTTTTGACTTATTACACAGAAATGGATCTTTGACTTTTATGAGTTTTGATCTTGCAACACTGGTTATATTTGGTGTTTTATGATGAAAGGAGACCTGATAATGCTATCCTATGTGATTCTAAGTCTAAATGCAAGCTTGTATACTCTTGAACTTAACTGATGTAAACAATGAATGAGATTAAAGTGAATTTTGACTATGAATGGAAATGAGCACACGTTTTTGACTAGAAACTACCACTAACAACTAAATGAAAGTAAGACCACTGCTCCTAGGACATATAGAAGCCTGCAACTTGGTTATGTAAGCTAATCCAAACACTACTATTTATAACAACTTAGAACAAATTCCACTTCAAACTGAGAATCTAAGCTTTCATCCAACAATTTCATATTCCAAACATCTAATTAGGACTTATTGATGAGATTAAGACAGCAATCACAGGTTCAAACCACATATATCAATTTATTGCAGGCTATCTCATTGAATAAGACACTTGTGCAGATTCAATTAACTAGAACTATTAGATAATTAAAACTAATGTAATACACTTACTAACACATAAATTTAGCTAAACTAATCAACTACAAGCTGAGCTTATTAAATCTATACTACTTTAACTGATTATAGAGAATTTAGAAGCACTTACAAGAGGTCCGACACTTTTACTAACTGGTAGCCAAAGAACACATACCTAAATCCACTAATCATCCAAATCAAGCTAAATTCAACCCCAATTCTGAACTGAACCAGCTTCTCAACCCAATCCTGCTTCCATGTTCTTGATTGACTTTATTTGACTAAAATTGTGAATTGGGAAGATATTGAATTTTAAACTAAGATAAACTAACCATAAGCTATATTAAGCTTATATCGGTTTATACCCATGAATCCAAAGCTTATTGAAGCTTATAAAAGGTTTTAACATATATTTTATATTTTTCAAGGATTTTTTGATTTTTTTTGTATTTTTGGTTTATTGATAAGATTAAGCTACAAATAACTTCTGAATCAAACACTATGCATAAAAAACAACTATTAACCTGAATTGAGAAACAAGTAAACTTAAACAATAAAAACTGAATTTCATTAACTTTTAAAAATCTGAGTCTGAGAAAAGAAATTACATAAGCATAAAAACTAAACTGAGATTACACTGAGACTACTAAAGCTTAATTTAACTTGAAAACATTAAGACTGGAATTAAAATTACACTAGCTACGACAATAATTTTTACTAAAAAAAACTCCTTTTGTCTTCAGCCTTCTCTTCCCTTTTATATGCTCTAATTAGGGTTTGTGGTACCCTTCTGATCATTTCCCACCAATAATCCTGGCCTTTGAATGCTTGGAACCCTTTTTAACCGTTGATGAGATTTTTGGCCAAAATGATATTTGCAGTTGGAGTTGATTGAGTGCAAGGAGGGGGAAGCATTTAATGCTTCTTGGATTGTTGGGTGAGGTGGAGGGATAAGGGTGTGGGAGGTGAGCTGGAGGTGAGGTATGTGGAGTGTTGCAGAGGGATTTGGTGAAGAAGGAAGAAAAAGAAGGGAAAGGAGTTGGGCGGGGTTGGACCATATTTGACCGGGGGTTTAATATTTAGACAAGGGGTCATAACAGGGGGTAAAAGGTGATATGGCAGGGGTCAAGGTTCAAAAGGGGGTTCAAGGGTCATAGCTTGGTTTATTAATACATAAGGACCATTTTTGCAATTCCATAAAAACCAAGGACCAAATCTGCCATTTTCCAAAGTTATTCCAAGGGACCAATTATGACAAGTTTCAATAGTACAAGGACAATAATAGACATTTTTAAACTTCCAAGGACTATTTTTGCCAATTTTGAAACTTGAAGGACCAAACTTGTAAATTCTCAAAACTTTTTGAAATTTTTCACCAAAGGACTAATTATGACAACTTATGATTTCAAAAGGACCTTTGGTGACTTTTCTTTTAAAATAAGTGCTCAGGGACTATTTTTGACAAGATTTGAAAGTCGGGAAACGCCAATTATGCAAACATTGCTCATTTTTCATCTGATTTTAAACATTTTGCATCTGAAACATATAAAATGCAATTTTGAGATATTTTCATATTTTGATGCATTTCGAGCATTTTTAAGTGTTTTGCGTTCAGATTTGACCAAAAATGATGAGTATTTTCACACTCATCAATCCCCCACACTAAACTATTGCTAGTCCCTAGCAATCTTTCGAGAAAACTTAATGGATTTGAATCTCTTTACCAAAAGCCATTACTTCTGGAGTAGCCAAATGTTTCAGTTCAAGTAAGAACCTTGGTACACGGATAACCAAATGATTTTGAGCAAATCACCGATTCCAACGGATTTGATTTGTCTTTACCGAGCCGCTTTGCTTCGGACTAGCCAACTCTTAGATAAAATATCTTTGGTGAGTCGATTACCAATTATGGTTTTCAAACTGCCTTTACCACAAGCCATAAACTTGCGGGCTAGCCAACTCTTCACTAATTAAAGATATGGTGAGTTGAACACCATACAATTTTGGGCAAATTGCAAGCCGTCAACGGATTTGAGATATCTTTACCAAGAGCCGTTTGCTCCTGGATTAGCCAATCCTTTTGTTTATTAGACATGGCGGACTGATAACCATAAGCTGAGTAAGTGCAAAACACTTACTCCAAAATATATATATATATTTTTTTTTTTGGCCAAAAATGGGGGAATTGGGTGGTATAATTACATGACAAAATTCGTGAGAATTCCCCCCCACACTAGAAATGAATATTGCCCTCAATATTCAAAGTACCGGCGGTTATGCCGAAACAAAGGACGTAAAAGGGAAATACTACGGCCATTTTTTATTTTATTTTTTTTTAACTTATATACAACAGCGGGGGCAACTCCCCCACACTAGGGTGGTAGAAAATAGAAAGAAGTCAGAAATATGGGTGAAAACCCATATAGTGTGCTCTTACTTTTTTGATTCCCGAGTTGCTAGCTTGACTCGACCCCGTATTCATTTGTTCTTGGGGAAGCAACGTGGAAAACCAATCTCGATCGGACTTTCGTTCACGGTGTTGATAAACATATGAACTTCAGAAAGTTCCACACCGACGAGATACAACCGCGGTATTGTTAATAGTATAAACTATAAAGGATGATACCGGGGACAAAGATGGTGTCCTCATTCCCGAAAGAGAAAAGGAAAAGAGCAACCACACCATCTGTGAAGAATGGAATAAAGATGTGCATGAGAATGCAAGTCCATTCCTCATCAGTAAAAAGCAAATCACCATTTTTGACATTTTTAGGCTTAGTCTTGAAGTTTGTATGGTGATTGTCAATAATTTCCGGTAGGGAGGGTTGGAAGCGGTTCTTCAATCAACAGATTTTCCGAAAAGAATGTCCCCCTCCGGATCAAAGTAGGTATTATCAATTCCTGTTGGAATCGACTCATCACTAAGAAAGGCATCGACTTCATTCCAAAAGTTGTCATCTTCCTCATCCGAGGTGAGAGAAGGGATGGAAGAGTCGGAAATAATAAGACTAGGAGATGATGGATCATTTTTGAGCAATTCTTCAATGGGAAGAATGTCTCCCATTGGATCACAAACATCATCATCCAATCCAGATGAAACCGAAGAGAGTTTGGTTTCATCCACAGAGTTAACAAACTCGATACGATAAACTGATTCCGGAGGTGGGACAAGTGGTGTGCTCTTAGAGCTAGCAATTTCCACCACTCCGATAAAGTCTCCGATTCTAGATCATAATCATCAAGAACACTCTTGACTCCCCTGGTATAACTTTCAAACCATTTGTTTGAACCAGGGTTGATTTTCAACGCTTTTAGCTCAACACGTTTTTGGTGACTCCTCTTAACCGTGAAATTTGAGAGTGTTGCATTGATTCTTTCTCGATTTTGATCAATTGTGACAACACTCTGTTTGGATAGAGGTTTGGAGTTTTCGTTGATATTAAACGTGAGTTCTTCGTTGTCAACCCGTATGGTCAACTCTTCAAAGGCAAATACATCAATTGAGCACGGCTCGTTCTCAAGAAAGCTCTCCTAAGATGAGGGGAACTCTAGGATCTGCATCAAAGTCTACTACAACAAAGTCGGTAGGAAAGTGAAACTTTCCTACTTTCATCACGACATCCTCGGCTATCCCAAGTGGACGAGTTATGGTACGGTCCGCTAGCTCGAGTGTCATACAAGTGGATGAAAGTTTAGGAAGAGACAGTTTCTTCCATACCGAGAGTGGCATGAGGTTAATGCTTGCGCCAAGATCGGCCAAGGCGGAGCATTGAACCATCCCAAAGAAATCACACGGGATTAAAAACCTGCCGGGGTCTTCAAGCTTTTTGGGAAGCTTTTTGAGAAGGACCGCTGAGCATTGTTCATTGAGAGGGGTTTTAGCCATCTCGGATAACTTATCTTTGTTGCTCAGTAAGCCTTTAAGCGTGGATGCAAATTTAGGCATTAGAACGAGAGCATCAACGAAGCTTATATCAAAGTGTAGTTCATTGAAAATTTGGAAAATTTTTCCATTTGCTCTTTGTTTTTGTCTTTGAGCTTCTCATCATGCATTCTTGATGGGTAAGGAAGCTGACTAGACTTTTGAGCAGGGATGGAAGTTATTTCGGCTCGAATTAGTCTTCGAACTTCGGGTTCCGGACTTAAAGCTTGGACTACGAAGGTGGGACGTGTCTTGATACCGTGGGCTTGAAAAATGCACCTTGTCCGTTGTATCCTTGGTAACTTGACTCATTGCTCATGGTGGAGGAGGCATTGGAGTCGAAGGTCCATTGTGCGTCTTACCACTACGAGTGGTGGCGGCTTTCAACTCGGCATTTGGATTTGGAACTGTATTGCTTGGGAGTCCTCCGGAAGATGACGAAGCTTTGTTCATATTCATGTTCATGAAACTCCTCATCATATTCTTCAACTCATTTGTCTGCCGAGACAATGTGGTATCAATTTCCTTTTTAGCTCAACTCTCATGTTATTGATCTGAGTTTGCATTGAACGTATGCTTGACTCGGTAATTTTCATGAAGTCATTTGGTAGGGGAGCTTGAGAAGGTTGTTGATAACTTTGCGGATTTGGAGCTTGATATGGTTGGTTGAAATTGTTCCGGTTTTGATTGAAATTTTGAGAGTTATTGAAGTTGTGTCCTTGATTCGAAACAAAGCGATTTTGATTGCCATGGTTTTGCACAGGAGGAAAACCAGGTGGTGTCATACCGCTAGGTGCACGGTAGTGAGGATCGGCTTGTGGTCGGTATTGATTGTGGTTTACTGAAGCTCACGGAGCTTGGTAAAAGGCAGCATCGGTTGCTTGACAATCATAATACGCGTGTGGACCACTACAAGTTTCACACACCTTGTTTACGGCTTTGATTGGTTCCGACTTATGAATTTCGCTTTTGATTTCCTTTACCTCTTTCATCATACAACGGATGACGTCCGTTAGCTTGGCTATTGGAGCGGCTAACTCGGAAGAGTTACCGGATGAAGAAGGAGGAGTGTTCGGAATATTGACTTTGTTGCGAGAAATAGGAACTTTTGATTTTATTTCTCAAATCTCAATCACATCTTTAGGCTTACGATTCAAGATATTGCCACTGCGCGTTCAAAGAATCTTGATAGTTACCGTTCAACCCATTATAAAAGATATTAACTTGTTGAAGCTCCGTGAATTCATGATGGGGGCATTTCCTGAGGAGATCTTTGAATCTCTCCCATGCCTCTCCAAAGTTTTCATCGAAATTTTGACGAAATCCGGAAATTTCATTTTTAAGATTAGTTGTCTTTGATGGAGGAAAGAAATAATTGACAAACTTTTGAACAAGATCCTCCCAAGTTTCGATGGATCGAGGGGTTCTTTTTCCGCCAAATCCGGATTTGCCCCTCAGTGAGAATGGAAAAGCATCAACTTGATTACTTTTTGTGGCACATCCTTGAAATTGATAGTTGAAGTCAACTTGTTAAACCAACGGATGTGTGCATACGGGTCTTCTCGATCAAACCAGTGGAATTGATTCGTAGACACAAGTTGGATCAAATGTGTCTTCAATTCAAAGTGATCGAATTGATTCTTGGTAAAATGATGGCATCTCCATAACCCTCGATGGGTGCTTGGAGCATTTCCGCCATAGTTCGTTCGTCTGCCATATTGTTGTTTGAAATAGTACGAATCTCGGGTTCGACTATTTGGGCAACACGTCTACGAGAACGTCTTCTAGGAATTTCTGCTAGATCACGCAAAGGACTCAATGATCTAGAAGAACGAGTGCGCATGCACTAGGACGTAACTTGAGGAAACACGAGAATTATGAAAATGGGGAAAGAAGAATCTTTTTGGGTTTTATGGTTTTGAAAAGTAGATATAACAACAAATCCAATTAAAACAATATCGAGGCAAAACGACAGTGAACTTAAACCAATAATCACAAGATGAATGACTTCTTTGAAAAAGGTACACCACTCACAAGGACACAAAGGCAAGTTTTAATCTTTGGTTCGGGAACTTATTATGGTCGTACCCGCAGTTAGGTAGTACACTGCCTTGGTTTGCGGTGGTAATTTTTATGTTGTTATTATTAAACAAAGAAAACGACAAATCTTTTTGTATTTTTATCTTATATATATATATAGAAACAAAGGAAAAATATTTTTTTGTGTTTTATACGTTTTAAGATGTTTTTGGGTTTTTGGATTTTTATAAGAAAATATATATAGATATAGATGGTATAAACAAGGAGTGAATATTCAAATCACTAATCTGCTAAGCGTAAGATAATTAGCATGAGCTCCGTGGCGTAAAAATTTGATCGCTTCTGAACCGTCAAGTTTTATCACACAAGCTAACCACTTGTGAATGGTCAACCGTGATAAACTTCAAACATTTCGAAACAATGCAATGAAGATCGAGGAGTATAGTGTTTCCCAGTCGTTAAGTCCCAACGAGTGTGCGATGAATAATCAAACGTATAGTGATGGTGACAATGAACGGAAAAGGTTATGATTTTGAATAATTATACCTAAAGAAAAAGTTTGTAAATTATAGGGGCTTAAATGCAAATTAAAGAAAATTAAAAAGATAAATTATATTAAATAAACGCTATCACTATTTTTAAAATGATGTTTTCTTGATTTTTCTTTTATAAATTTAAATTAAAAACTACGTAACGTTACAAAAGAAAATGTGAAATTGAAACAGTATTAATCCTAAAAATATAAAAATGAAATTTTTACAAACCTAATGATAAGAGAAAATTTTGAGAAAAAGAAAATTATTTTTATGACTATTTATTTAATTATTATTAATTAAAAACTATTTTTACCTATTTAATAATACCCTAAAATATAAGAAAATATGAAATAATACCTAGAAAAGTGAAATTATGACTTGGAAAAATCTAAAATAACTAAAGAGAATTTTCAAAACTAATTTTGTATTTTTTCTGATTTATATTCTAATTTCTATGAATTAAAAACTATTTAAAACTAATTAAATGGCTAAAAATTACAAATTTAACTAAGAAAATTATGGAAAAATATTTTTTTGCTTTTTATATTTATCTTAACCTATGAAAATTGAAAACTTAATTTTTGAAACTTTTCTGAATTAATTGTATTAAAAGCTAATTAAAAATGCCTAAAAACTGGTTAAAATAAAGAAAAATAGTAAACATTAATGGAAAATTATGAAAATTTCAGGAAAAGTCTAAAATAATATTCTAAATCTATGAAAAATATAAAAACAATAGCTTATGTGAAGGATTATGAAGCTGCAGTGAAAGGTGCTTATAAACAAGCACTCAAAATAAGCTAAAGCTGCTACAGTGTCCCTGAAGCTACAAGCACCTAAACTAAGCTATAAATAAGTGAAATCAACTTGAATCAACTAAGCTAAACCACTGAATGTCAAGCTACAAAGATTTGGTGAGCAATAAGCTCAAGTGCCAAAACAGTTTTCTGTCTACTTTTGAGCTAAAGCATAAGCTTATTTAATAAGCCAATGTGAAAACCAACCGAGGATCTCAAGACCACCAAATTTTAACTAACTCAAGACCAAGGTTCAGACCACGAGGAGCTAAAACCAAACCTGCAGCAAGGTGCAGAAGAGGCACATTTCACACTCGAGTATCTTTGAGTGCAATGAGCAGCATATGGGGTGTATGAAGAGGCGATTAGGAGCTTGTAAAGATTTGAGAAAATTCAGCAAAAATCAGATTTCAAAAATAGGCCAACTGAACTTGAAAATCCCAAAGTATCAATTATTTTAACTCAAAACTGAGTTCATGAAAAATAAGCAAAGTTAGGGCAAAATCTAGCTATGCAACTTTTGACTTATTACACAGAAATGGATCTTTGACTTTTATGAGTTTTGATCTTGCAACACTGGTTATATTTGGTGTTTTATGATGAAAGGAGACCTGATAATGCTATCCTATGTGATTCTAAGTCTAAATGCAAGCTTGTATACTCTTGAACTTAACTGATGTAAACAATGAATGAGATTAAAGTGAATTTTGACTATGAATGGAAATGAGCACAAGTTTTTGACTAGAAACTACCACTAACAACTAAATGAAAGTAAGACCACTGCTCCTAGGACATATAGAAGCCTGCAACTTGGTTATGTAAGCTAATCCAAACACTACTATTTATAACAACTTAGAACAAATTCCACTTCAAACTGAGAATCTAAGCTTTCATCCAACAATTTCAGATTCCAAACATCTAATTAGGACTTATTGATGAGATTAAGACGGCAATCATGTCGTTCAAACCACATATATCAATTTATTGTGGGCTATCTCATTGAATAAGACACTTGTGCAGATTCAATTAACTAGAACTATTAGATAATTAGAACTAATGTAATACACTTACTAACACATAAATTTAGCTAAACTAATCAACTAGTGAGCTTATTAAATCTATACTACTTAACTGATTATAGAGAATTTAGAAGCACTTACAAGAGGTCAGGACACTTTTACTAGCGGTAGCCAAAGAACACATACCTAAATCCACTAATCATCCAAATCAAGCTAAATTCAACCCCAATTCAGGCCCGAACCAGACTTCTCAACCCAATCCACCTTCCATGTTCTTCAGTTGACTTTATTTGACTAAAATTGTGAATTGGGAAGATATTGAATTTTAAACTAAGATAAACTAACCATAAGCTATATTAAGCTTATATAGGTTTTATACCCCATGAATCCAAAGCTTATTGAAGCTTATAAAAGGTTTTAACATATATTTTATATTTTTCAAGGATTTTTTCGATTTTTTTTGTATTTTTGGTTTATTGATAAGATTAAGCTACAAATAACTTCTCAATCAAACACTATGCATCAAAAACAACTATTATCCTGAATTGAGAAACAAGTAAACTTAAACAATAAAAACTGAATTTCATTAACTTTTAAAAATCTGAGTACAGAGAAAAGAAATTACATAAACATAAAAACTAAACTGAGATTACACTGAGACTACTAAAGCTTAATTTAACTTGAAAACATTAAGACTGGAATTAAAATTACACTAGCTACGACAATAATTTTTTACTAAAAAAAAAACTCTTTTTGTCTTCAGCCTTCTCTTCCCTTTTATATGCTCTAATTAGGGTTTGTGGTACCCTTCTGATCATTTCCCACCAATAATCCTGGCCTTTGAATGCTTGGAACCCTTTTTAACCGTTGATGAGATTTTTGGCGCCAAAAATGATATTTGCCAGTTGGAGTTGATTGAGTGCAAGGAGGGGGAAGCATTTAATGCTTCTTGGATTGTTGGGTGAGGTGGAGGGATAAGGGTGTGGGAGGTGAGCTGGAGGTGAGGTATGTGGAGTGTTGCGAGAGGATTTGGTGAAGAAGACAGAAGAAAAAGGAGGGAAAGGATTAGGGGGGTTGGACCATATTTGACCGGGGTTTAATATTTAGACAAGGGGTCATACGAGGGGTCAAAGGTGATATGGCAGGGTCAAGGTTCAAAAGGGGTTCAGGGTCATAGCTTGGTTTATTAATACATAAGGACCATATTTGCAATTCCATAAAAACCAAGGACCAAATCTGCCATTTTCCAAAGTTATTCCAAGGGACCAAATATGACAAGTTTCAATAGTACAAGGACCATAATAGACATTTTTAAACTTCCAAGGACTATTTTTGCCAATTTTGAAACTTGAAGGACCAAACTTGTAAATTCTCAAAACTTTTTGAAATTTTTCACCAAAGGACTAATTATGACAACTTATGATTTCAAAAGGACCTTTGGTGGCTTTTCTTTAAAAATAAGTGCTTTCGGGGACTATTTTTGACAAGATTTGAAAGTCGGGGGTGAAGCGCCAATTATGCAAACATTGCTCATTTTTCATCTGATTTTAAACATTTTGCATCTGAAACATATAAAATGCAATTTTGAGATATTTTCAGTATTTTGATGCATTTCTGAGCATTTTTAAGTGTTTTGCAGTTCAGATTTGACCAAAAATGATGAGTATTTACACACTCATCATGTCTCAATAGACAAATCGCATACTAGACAAATCGCTTCAAAGAATATGACAAATCGCACTTTGAATATGACAAATAGCTTCAATAAACGATCCAAAAAGGGACAAATCGCATAGAAGAATATCCTAACGTGACACAAATCGCGTCAAAGAAATATTCAAAAACACCACTTTTCAATCCAAAAACAACCCAACCATGATGATTCAAGCCTTCCAAATCAAAACCTAAACACTTATAATGATTCTAAACACAAAAGTACTATCAAAATCCAAACTTTAACAAAAAAAATGATCCAAATGATGCTAACAACTCTAAACTCGTTCAAACCCAAAAACCTTATGAAAACCACTAGAAATCCAAGAACATGAAAGATGAGTGATCAAACCATGGCTCTTGATACCAATTGTTAGATATTGGTTTTCATAAACACATAACAAATCACAATATGGTTCGAATAAAGTGAGGTTTAGAGAGAGAAAGTGGAAGAGGTTTTGGAACTTAGTGAGACAAAGAAAAATGATATTGAAAAGCTCCAACCCTTTGCCTTGCTAGGCAAAGGGTATTTATAGTTACAAGCATAGGCGCCCTCCGGTACGTGGATCAGGCATACAGTGGGTAAATACCCGTCCGTCCTCCACGGTGTTACTTAACAAACTACTTACTAACGCTAAATGACTACGACTACGAGCTTTCTAACGATTACATATACTTGAGGTGACCGACTCTTTAACTACCGGATTTTCTAAATCCTAACAGAACTCGAGACCACGGGATTGCACGCTTTACGTATGAGAATTAAAGTTAATAATTAAATGTAAAATGTTATATTTATTTATTATTTACATGAAATATATAACGGACGTTAAGTTAATTAATTGTAATGGACTAACGATCGTTAAAATGTTAAATGGAAGGACTAAATAATAAAAGAGAGATTGGGAAGGTTCCGGAAACCCTTGGTGATGCCTCAACCGATCGGTCAAGGGGTTCTCCAAGCCCAACCCATGCTTAACTTGGTAACCAAGTTATCTTGTGTATAAATACAAGGCCAAGGGTCTTTGTATTCCATCTCTTGTACTCCTAAACTAAAATCTAAAATTGTTTGTATGTGTTTTAGTACTAATCGATCGTCCAACCCCTTTGGGTAGTCGATCCATATTGTTTTTCCAAAACAAATATTTTTGTGTTCTTAAAACTAGCATTACTTTAATTTGATTTAGTACGTGTGTACAAGAACGTGGTACTAACATACTTTTGTTAGTATTTTGGATTGAATTACAAAATTGGTAAGGGGTAATTCTTATAATCCTATAAACCCTAATTAGGGTTCATCACTTGCTAGTTTTGTGGAATTGATTCTTGTTTGGCTAGAATCAAAAATGTACGCATGCTTTATGTTTATGTTAGTTAATTATTCATTATTCGTTCCTATACGCTTCCGCATGTTTCTTTGATGTTTTATGTGTTTTATATATGATAGTCATGTTATATAATTCCAACAATGGCATCACGAGTCTTGTTTAATGTGTAATTAATTACTAAACACGTAAAAAACGAATATTGTATGTTGTTTGATATGATTATTCTAGGGTTTTGGTTATGATTATGTAAACCCTAATTTTAGGGTTAGGGCTTTTGCCCTAATTTGGTTTAAAAAAAAATTTTGGATCGACCAATTTTTTTTTTATGGGTCGATACCCTAAATTTTTTTAGTGGATTTCTTTAAATTTTTTTTAGGGTTTATATTAATTGTTATGTTATCTATATCGAAACCTAGAATTAATATATTTGTTACGTGATAAATTCATGAATAAAGTATTATGTGACATGGAATTGTATGCGATCTTGTGACTTACTTGAATAATTGTTATATTATATCCATGATGATACATGCATGTTCGTCATGGATGGTTGCTTGAATTTTTAGTTTTTAAGTTATTTTATCACATGTATGTTTTGATAAATCTTGAATTGGGAAAGAATCCAATAATATATTAATGAATCAATTATGTGCAATTTGGTATATTTTAATTATGGCTTACGCAATCGATTTGTCGATGTATGTGGCTCACTTTCAATTGTGCGAGTGAAAGCCCTAGTTAATATATACGTTAATTAACCTAGATATTGATTATTAATAGGTTTTATCAAATAAGTTGCATGTGGAAACTTGTTTACACGTATTAATTGTTAATTATGTGCGCATTGTTTTAGTTGTTTATTTTTTATTGTTACTTGTTTGTTTATTATGTGCGACAAGTTTTAAGCAAAGGGTAATTTTGAATAGAAAAATAAATTGGACTAAACAATGGTGAAATTTGATTTGTTTGTGAAGAGTTAAATTTTCAATAAGTTTAATTGATGGATGGTTTTGGTACAAATAGTGAGAACGGCTCATCCAATTTTGACAAACTATAAGAGGGGTATAAGGAGGGGAGCGCATTAAATTGTGACCCGAAAGAAGGAGGTTATTGCTTCAGCGCTGACCAAATTCTCCGCTTCTTTGTGCGTCAAATTGGAGTTACCAAGTAGGCTATAAATGTACAAAATCATCTTAAGGGCGAATTAGCTTTAATTCCATGCGCCACTTTTGTGGTAATTATCCGAAACACAAAGTCTTTAGACTTATGCAAAAGTACGATATAATGGACGATAATTAAAGGTAAATTTCTTGATTGGCAAAACCAATACCTAAATCAAAACTTTGATAATTTAATCTTTGTGAATTGGTTAATAACAAGTTTTTTTTTTAATTAAAAACTATTGATACGAAGTTGTATGCATGCTTCTTCGTACATATTTGATTTGACACCATAAATCAAAACTAGTACCCTTTTTAAAATTAAGTTAAGTGCCATCTAGTTAAAGGAACACTCGAAGTTGCAATTTACGTCATGTGGAAACTTGGCAAGATTGTGATAGAAAGGTAAATCTTCATGTGAAGTCAGACCTTGCATGGACATTTTTGTAGTTCTTTAAGTTAGACTACTTAAATTGAGTAGTAAGTGAGAACTGGACTCAAAGCACAAGATGGGATAAAACATATTTACATTTGCAATAGCGTTGGAAAATGTAAATCCCATAATGATCTAGGAATCGGAAAATGTTTGCCAATTATTCTTCGACAGATTACCATATTATGTGCTTTCGTTACTAGTAGATCAAATGATGAAATGGAACTATGATAATTTGGATCCTAGTTTTCGAGAAAATTCTATGGTTATATGAATATTACCTTGGGTATTTTTTTTCTTGAAAAGTTTAAAATACTAAAATTGAATTTTGCAAATTCTTTAAATGTATTAATGCAACATTAAACCGTAAACGTATGTTATTCCTGTATTGGTAAATTGATCTACACCTGTAACGGTTTTTGGTAGAGTTAACTTTGCTAAAAGAATAAACCTAGTCCTCTTTTCATAAGAAAGAGTGAGATTCAATCACATTCCTTTTCATGAATGAGAAATGTATGATAGGACAAATTAGAATTGTCTAAATTCTAAATACATAACTCGTAAGCAAATTATAATAGTTAAGAAAATCGCATATTTTCTGAGTTATTAAATTAGAAGCTAGACTAATTTACGGCAAAATTGGTAAAAGACAAACTAGCATATTTTATCTAGTTGTTGTGTTTTGACCATTTAAAAGTACTACTTACAATTGTTGAAATAGTAGAACTATTAAGAAAGAAATTGCATGCCCAATTTTTCAAGTTAATAGAATTGATGGATAATTCATCATC
The DNA here is from genome assembly GCA_910596185.1 of Chrysanthemum makinoi. Lineage (NCBI taxonomy): Eukaryota > Viridiplantae > Streptophyta > Magnoliopsida > Asterales > Asteraceae > Chrysanthemum > Chrysanthemum makinoi. The sequence continues at coordinate 223,704,347 of OU343220.1, forward strand.
TACATAGTAGAATACACTCTTTTAGTACATAAGTAATTGTTATGTATGGATTTTCTCAAAAGTGTAGGAAAGTAAATAGAACACTATTTTTTTTTCACTGGTTAATGAAACACTTACAATGTTGTCAAATCCAGTGGGAGCATTGTGTTCTTATTACTGAATAAGCAATTAATGTAATGATCTCTAATTTAGTGGGAGTTACAAGCTTTGTCATCTTGGTAGTAACCCGGATTATCTCTAGAATGTCTTAAGATAATTACTTTCCACTTGTAGACACTTATGTTTTCAAGGATAGTCATGTACGTTTTCTTATTAGACAATGAAGTGGTTCTACATCTACTAGTTATGCTAATATCAATGACACAATCATATTGGTCACATAAACAAACATATGTCGTGTTGTTTATCTGCTACATGATGTTGTTCCATGCACAAGTGGGAGAAATCTATATTGTGTGCAAGGTACAACGTAAGAGACTAACGTTCTAATATGACTTGTACATATCTAATTCAAGAAACACTTGGTGTTGCAATTTACGTCATGTCATAACTTGGCGAGATTGCAACAACAAAGTAAATCTCCATGTTACGTGGGATCGTATCTGGAATAAATTTACAGTTTTTAAATTAGACAAGTATTTAGAGCATGTGTCAAAATGATATATAAGACTACTTCAAATTAGATATTTATGTATTATTATAATGACATAAATAAATGAAGTAATCTAATACTACTTCAATTTGTTTATTTATGTATTTTGGAATGACATAAATGAAAAATAATGTAGTCCTACGTTATTGTGAAGTAAATAAATTAACTTGAAATTACTATTGAAACCAATAGTTGTGTTCATAATTACTTTAGTTAAACATGTTTATGATTCATTGTAAAGACATAAACATAAAGTCTTTTAAGACTTATAATAAAGTAAGATGTTAACTTGTTATGTTTTTTTAATTAAGACATATACAAGAAGTCATTAAGTTGATCAATGATTTATAAGGTATAATGGGATTATAACAATTTATGTTTTCTTGATGAGACATGGATATGAAATGACTTGGTTATAGAGTACTTGTGTTATAAAGCATGAAATTGGCTTGAAAAGTCTATTATACCATTAAGTTGACTTAGTTGGTAAATAGGTAAGGCAAAAGGAATATGTTTATCTTATATATTGTTAGATTGTCTTACAGTATTAATTCTAATGAATACCACAAGTTGATAGTATGTTCAGTTAGGAGAATCAAACTCTATTTGATTTGTTTGATTCAAGATAACCATAACTTCTTTCTTAAAAAGTAACAAGGTTAGAAAATTGAGTATGGATCGAATATACTCAATATGACTCCAACCTAGAAGATTAATAAAACACCATTTTATTATGGAATGTGATGAATCACATTAAGTTTTAAAATTAAATATTCTGAATTTGTTAAACTACTTATGAATAGGTTATTAACAAACTAAAGTCAGGAATTATCAATGTGTATTTGTAATGTCTCAAAAAGAGAACAATGTAGTTTTGCTCTAATTGCTAAGTATATATAGATAGTCTATATATTACAAAAGGCAAGTGAAAGTTTTTTTTTATCTTGAAGGATAAAATTACAAGATACATAATCTTCTTAAATACACTAGTAAATATCATGATGCGGCTAGATATGAAATGTTAACCTCAAGATGATGGAATTTTCATTCATAGATCTGCAAGGATATCTCAGATATTTGATTTATATGCTGAGAAGAACATAAGTTACAAGATTATAGTAAACCTGATAATCATTATGATGGATTACCAAATATTAAATTGGGTAAATTACTCATACTATGAATGTTAAAGATGCTGTCCATAAAGATAATCAATTTTGGAAATTTGGTTTATCTTAATAGTTAGACTAGAGAATGAAGATAAGTTTCTTCAAAGAGATAGAAAACTCTGGTGGTTTAAATCTCTGTGTAGAAATCATATGGACAAAATTGTACATATATTTAACGCATGTTTTATGACAAGATTATTAATCATACTTAAGCAATTAATTGTGATTGAATATTCTTTCCTAGACACATTAAATATATAAAGATGATAATTGTCACACTTGTTTACATTAATATGAAATATGACAATGGAATATCAAAACTCTTTCTTGAGAAATTACTTGAGCGAGAACGGTAAGTAATCGAAAGGTTTTTTTGAATTCATATAATCTTTGGAAGTATACGAAGTGCAATAATTCATGAATGGATAAATGCATGCATATATGAAATTATTCTTATGTTTAATTATTAAATCCGAGTTTTGATTTATAATTGAAATAAGATAAATTTTAAGTATTCATGAAAGCTAGTGGGAGTATTATGTTAAGGTTTTAAATCTTATATGTTATATAACATATAGGAAGTAACATTCCTTGTAAGCTAAATGCTAAGTCTTAGATTGGAATGAAACTTCACTTGTAAGATTTAAGAATTAAAACATACAACCTTGGAATACATGTTTATTATTAATAAACATGAGCAGTAAAATAAATGATTCTAATAAAACATAATATATCATTTTGGAAATGGATAAATATCTTTTGACAAGATAGAACATGAATGAAAAATCTAAGTTTGACTTGTAGATTCATCATGTACATCATGTACATCATGTAGTGTATTCAAATTGTTGTATCATTCTTGAATAAGAAATGATTTGACAACATTGATATCTAACTAAGAGTTATTAGATAACTTGTGTAATGAATATTCTAATAGAATTACATCCTCAGCCTGGAATTGCTCCTAGATTTATGGATGAACAATATGTCAATTGTTGTGCAAATTGTCATCAACTACAAACTTGGAAGTTTGGAAGACATCAAACATTGCACAATAAGATATTAAAGTTTACGGAGTTTTAATGAGCATATTGTTGTTTGTATACAATGATGCTGGTTTAATTGAGATGACACTCAATACTAGTAATAGTAGGATTTCATCCTTGTTAATGGCCATGTGAACTAGTTGTGCTACTAAGAGCCGTCAAAAGAATAAGAATACTTTAAACTTTAAAATGTTTGAAATTTTAAAATTTCAAAAATTAGTTATAGAGGATTTCACACACTTTATGAATTATTATGTGGATTAGTGAATGCACACATACAAGGATTCACTAATTGAATTCTTGAAAAAAGTATTCTCAAAATTACGATAGATCAAGTTGGTTGATTTATACTTTGTCAACAAGTATGATTATCATTACTTGAGGCATAATTCATCAACTGGAATTTTCATGCATTGATCTATTTAGTATTTGGATAAAGGATGTTAAACAATTATTATAATAAATCAAATACTTGGTATGTTTGATTTTATAATATATTGTATCATATATTTGCATGTTTAATCCGTGAATAAATTTATATATTCTAAATCGTCCGTTGTCAATTAATGATATGGGAGTATCGTTAAATTAAGACAAATATGAGTGATTTGGTGGAGTATACTTAAAAGTATATTGATGAGAAAACATACAAATTTCAGATGTAATTGAATATAGGACTTATCCCAACTACATGATTTTACTTTATAGATATTGTTATTAAGTAAATCATGAATAGTTATCCTCAGACTTGAGATACCAGATAAGTGTCATGAATGTAGTGCACTTCTGTTGAACAACTTAAAGCTATACGTAACTGGTAGTCATAAGGGTTGTTTCCAGAAGTGTTGCGAAGTTTGTGGGTTAGTCTCGTAGTCAAGATATAATTTGTTCCTTCAAATTTATTTGGAGTTTAATACTGCTGGGCCTCTCGTAGGGTTGACAAGATGTTTGTGTGGCCACACCCAAAATCTCCCCTGAATATGTTCAGAAGATTTGATAATCTTAGTCAATCACTTAAAACGAGAAACAGAATGGTTGAATAAAGAATTACTTAATTCCATATCTTTATTTAACATGATATTAGAAACAAAAGGATAATAATAATGAGAAATCATTAAAAGGTTTTTCAGGAGCCTTGCTCGAGTTGTACTAGAGGCATCGAAGTGTTGTTAGACGCTAACCGATGTGATCACTCTATTAAGATATATCCAAGTGGGAGCTGTTAGTATTATGGATATAAATTAGTAGTCGTGAGTTAGGATCGAACTCGAGACCACGGGATTGCACGCTTTACGTATGAGAATTAAAGTTAATAATTAAATGTAAAATGTTATATTTATTTATTATTTACACGAAATATATAACGGACGTTAAGTTAATTAAGTGTAATGGACTAACGATCGTTAAAATGTTAAATGGAAGGACTAAATAATAAAAGAGAGATTGGGAAGGTTCCGGAAACCCTTGGTGATGCCTCAACCGATCGGTCAAGGGGTTCTCCAAGCCCAACTCATGCTTAACTTGGTAACCAAGTTATCTTGTGTATAAATACAAGGCCTAGAGTCTTTGTATTCCATCTCTTGTACTCCTAAACTAAAACCTAAAATTGTTTGTGTGTGTTTTAGTACTAATCGATCGTCCAACCCCTTTGGGTAGTCGATCCATATTGTTTTTCCAAAACAAATATTTTTGTGTTCTTAATACTAGCATTACTTTAATTTGATTTAGTACGTGTGTACAAGAATGTGGTACTAACATACTTTTGTTAGTATCTTGGATTGAATTACAAAATTGGTAAGGGGTAATTCTTATAATCCTATAAACCCTAATTAGGGTTCATCACTTGCTAGTTTTGTGGAATTGATTTTTGTTTGGCTAAAATAAAAAAGGTATGCATACTTTATGTTTATGTTAGTTAATTATTCATTATTCGTTCTTATACACTTCCGCATGTTTCTTTTATGTTTTATGTGTTTTATATATAATAGTCATGTTATATAATTCCAACATCTACATGTACACGTATATCGCATTTGTACAATAAAGGATTGAAGACGTTTATTTTATCTTTTGAGAGTTTTTGACTATGGTGTTTCATATAAATTATGTTTGATGATTTTAAACTGTACGTACACTTTAAGTTTGTTTATCCATATACGGTTCTTTCTAACTTACAACTCCATAATAAGTAGTTTCATTTACTATATTTTTCAACATTACTTAAAAATATATCCGTGAATTTCACGAATAATTTAGCTAGTGTAATATAAACGCTTAAAAAAGACCACTTAAATGAATTTATTAAGACGAATAAACCGTTATGATATTTGTAGGGGACATGTAGTTTTTACGGATTAATGAGAATGTCACAAAAAAATGAAGCACAAGAAGCTTGTTTATATGAACATGGATTAAAGAGAAAGTATTAGCTTTCTCCGTACACAACACCATGGGATGAATAAAATAAATCAATCATTCTTCTTCCTCGTTTGCTCTAATTCCACGATCCTTCAAAGGTATGTTTCATCTCTAACACAAATTACGATATTCTCTTTTTTGTTTATGTTTATTTCGCGGTTTTTGAATATGCTTGTATATATGCCCGTGATCGTTTCTATTTTATTTATTTATTTATTTGAGGTTCGATTTAGGATATTTTGTACGCGATGAATTCCGTTTTGAGATATGATTGGGAGGCCGAAAGATATGCCTAAACTTGCACGGCGGGCGCCTGTTCGTTGCAGGGACAAATAAAACACTGACATGCACGTTTAGGCATAAAGTTAGTTAGTTATACCCGTAGGTCTCTCAATCATTTCTCTTATGTATTTACTTTTGTCTTTGAAATGTTACAAATTCGAGTCTGCCTGTTAAGTTATGGTGATTTTAGGTTTTAATAGTTTTGTTAAATATAATGTTATTGTATGTCAGTATGTGTACATGATGAATGCTGTTTTTGCATTTGTGTTTTCGGATATTCGGAGTGATTAGGTTATGTTATGATGGTAAGTATTTGAATCTGCATGTTATAATGATTTCAGGTTAAAGTTATTAGTTCAATAAACTGTTTATTATGTATTTAAATGACGAATGCTGTTTTATACTTGTTGTATTTTTGGATTTTGAGGTACGATTAGGTTCTGATTTATATAGGATGTTAAGCAGTCAAATCTAATTACTATTGTGATTTCAGGCTCAATAATGATTTCCGTTTTTGGTTTTGTGTTTCTTGATTTGATGTTTGATTTCATTATGTTAGCTAGAGTGGTGTGTACGTATTCAAATCTGCTTGTTATTGTCTAAAAGTTCATAAAATGTTATTATGTGTGCCTTTTGTTTTGAGGTTCAGTGTGATGCATGTGTTATGAATTTTGCAGTTTTTCTTTTTTTTTTTATTTTAGGTTCACTTACGGGGTGTTTGTTTAAGCTTAATTATTGAACGGCTTATGAGCTTATTTGTTTTCGGCTTATGTTTCATAAGGCCCCCCCCTTTTTTTTTTTTTGAAACTTATGGGCTTATATTAGCTTATATGTCTTAACAAAGTCATATAAGCTCACAAGTGTCAAAATAAGTCTAAAAAATTGAGCTAATGAAATACTATAAGCCGAAAACAGATAAGTTCATAAGGCCATAAATAAGCTTAAACATACACCCCGTTAATTTGTTCAAAATGATGTATTTTGTTGTATTTTTGAATTTGAAGTTTCATTTGGACGTGTTTGGATGTTTCACATTCTAATATGCTTGAAATTATTGTGTTAACTTAAATAGTTAAATGTTATTTCTATGTTCTTTCTGGATTTGAAGTTTGATTTGGAATATTTTTTAGGAATGTATCATTTTCTGATATGAATATTAGATGATTCACGGCTCAATTGAAGTGAGTTATATATCAGTTGTTGGAAAAGCATTTTTAGCATCCTAGTTATGGTAAATATGAAGCGATTCTAGACAATACCGATGATATTGCTTAAACTTTAGGAAATTATTAGAAAACGTAAACAGTATGTCACTTTGTGGCTAAATAAGCATGCAGATACTGCGTAAGTGAGTGTGTTTCATTTTGTTTCTTTTTATAATCTGTTTTTAATATTGTCATTTAACATCGATTGTAGGCGACCTATCAAAAATCTGAAAGCTATGCCGTAAAATAGATCTGTTAATGGTGCAATGCCTACGTTTACAACAGTAGTTTTGGATAATCTAATAGAACCAAAAGCATCTAAGCTGGCAGAAGTAGGGAGAACTAAATCTGACCCGAAACTGAATAAGAACAATGGTAACTCTACTCTTGTAAGAGAGGCTAGTGGAATTCCTAATACAATGACACTTGAGAGAAAGCATCATTGGACACAGATACAACCTGCTCTTTATGCAACACCTGAACCGACACCTGTTCCAGATTCCCCCCCTTTATCATTTCCTACATCACCTTACATTGTTGACCATAAGAGACGTGGGCCACGACTTTCAAAGACTTTTTCTGAGGATGATTCTGTTCTTTCCAAAGCTGTAGCTGATGAAAAGACTGTTGAGATTAGGAAAAGTTTAGAAGCTGAGGATATTCAATTGAGCAAGGCTTTTGACATTGCGGATTCTGTTTCTGGTGATGTTAAGGGTACCCCTGTCAAGTTGCAGCCTAATGTAGTTCTTGGAAGAGCAGAGGACATTGGAACTAGCAAGGTTTCAGACATTATTGAGGATAAACATGTCAAGTTTGATATTTCAAATAAGTCTGATATATTGGAACGAGAGGGTGAGATAGATGATTTCTTTGATCCTAACGATTCAATGAGTGTTAGGAGCAGCACTGATGTGGAAAGTAGTCACGGATTAGAGCGGTCTTTGAATGCCAACACTCCATTTTCTGAGTTCTATGATGCTTGGGAAGGTAATTTGATTTCTTCTTTTATGTATATACTTCATATAGTTCCTACCTAGAGCATCTGCTTTTTTGAGGCATGTTATTACTGCAACAATTGCTGCATTAAGGGTGCTTAACTCGTTAGCTTCTATAATGATTACATGTTATGTCTTCCCTATCAGTATCTTCTTTATTTCTTATGTTTCATGCTTTCTTTACTTAAATTGTCAATTTGATGATCTCTGGGTTAATCATTTTTGGGTTAATTGCATAAAAAAGTACGTAACAGTTTATCTTTGCTTCCATGCTGAGTAAGTAACTTTTTTGCACCATAAAAAACCCTGAAGTTTTCAAAATTTGCGGTTCAATGTAATTTACAACCTTTAACAATGCATTTCAAGTTTTGAGATGGTAACCTGGATTACCTTAATCCATAAATTTTGAGATAACTTAGGAGCAAAAGATAGATGGTTAACTGAGATAGAAATTGGACCTAAGTGGTTATCTCTTTTATCAATTAACCCATCACTTTTTCTGTCGATTTTTGTGATTAATATGCTATAAAGTTAAAATCTTTATTGTTTCTCAAGATAATGGAAGTAAGTTGATTACCTATATTTCCACAGAACAAGCGTCTGAGACTGGAATCCAGCATACTGAAACTGATGCCGAGGGTGAGTTACGTGAATTACGAATGGGGTTTTTGATGGAGATGGAGAAAAGGAAACAAGCAGAAACCAGGCTAAATGATATGAAAAGCCAATGGGGTAGGATCCGAGAACAATTATCTGTAGCTGGGCTGAGTCTTCCTGCAGATCCTACTATGCTGGAGGATGAAACCGCCAATGATCCTGGAGAAGAGCTATGCCGTCAGGTTGATCTTCTACGCTTTGTTTCCAACTCCGTCGGGAGGGGAATGGCAAGGGCTGAGCTGGAGGTGGAACTGGAATCTCAGATGCAGTCTAAGAACTTTGAGATTGCTCGGTTATTGGACAGACTGCATTACTATGAGGCTGTAAATCAGGAGATGTCCCAAAGGAATCAAGAAAGTATCGGTGAGATTTAATTAGCTTATTATCTTTCAAAACTACGTTATGCATGTCTCCTCACTTATTATTACCATTAAGGGTGTCAATCCCATTTACTTACTAATGTGCCATTTGGGTCAAGCGGGTTGCTAACCGCTGAAAGTCTTTTTTATATGCATACAACCTCCTAAATCGTTTTTATTCGAAGATTTAGATTATTATGATATTATTTTTATTTTTTCTGTAGTCATAATACAATGCATATTTAATTTTAATAACGCACAAAAAAGTTGTTTGTGGATAAACCTAAACTAGCCGCCCCCGTTCGACCTCTACCAAAAATGACCCATTTCAACCCATCTGTCCACCTCCAGTATAATTAACTATCAATGGCCTTTGGTAAGAATAAGCAACAATCTTCTTAAACTGTTATATTAATCATGTGTAATTAATCTATACGTTTTGCATCTTATATACCTGTTTTTGCCTTAATGATCACATATGCTGCGTGTTCAGAAACCATGCGTCGTCTTAGGCAAAGGAGGAAGAGAAGACAGAGGTGGATTTGGGGTTCAATTGGTGTTGCAATTACGTTTGGAAGTGCTGCCTTAGCTTGGTCTTACCTTGCAACCGGGAAAGGATCGTCTCCTCCCACTTCTGAAAGCAAACATTCTGCCCAGTGACAACTAAACTTACTAGATGCTATAGATGACGTAAGAAATATCAAAAAATACGAACCAACAATCAATGGTAAATGACATGTTTCCTGGCCCCCCAAGGATGTACAGTTCAATAAATATAAAGTAGAATGTTTAAAACCGTGTTTAGATCGACCTTTAAAACCACACGCCTAAGTATTCAAACCTTTTTTGTTTTGTTTACATGTGGGTGTTATTTTTTGTAATTTTGTTAACATTTGCTTTCTGGACATGATGCAGATTAGTGGCCACTAGCATGAAGCTTTTTTCTGACTGAAATCATTACATGGAACCTTTCGAGCAAGTTCTATCGGTGCATAATACACGCATTTCAGAGGTAAGAACATGGATTTACACATTTTTGGCAGTAATAAAGGCATGGTTTACAGTTTACGCCTTTTGAATGTACACCAAAATTTCTTACATTATGCTTTAGTATCCATCAAACTGGTGTGAATGTTGATGGATGGAAAATGACTCCTGATTGTGGAATATCATTGTGGTAATTGATTCTGCTTGCAAGAATCTATACCTCCTGACTCCTAGCTACACTTATGCTCTTTGATTTTGCTTTTTGTTTATCTTTTAGGCCGGATGTAATGGTATGTGATCCACCACCACCACCTCCCTCTTTTCACGCGTGAAACCCATTAACACAACCCCTTTCCCTCTCATGCACGGTTTCCCGTTTTTTCCATGGTTTGGTGGTGCAAACCAACAAACGGTTTGCCAACTCTTTTTTGTGTGTGTGTTTGTGGTTATGTTGTATGTTTGTATAAAGTGAGATATTTTTATGTGTTTTGTTTGTTGGTCACCATTACACCAGTTTGGTGATTTGCCGCTAACGTGGAGGTGGTGGGTTTGTTGACCATTGCACCTAGTCTTAGTTTAGGTTTATATTATACATATAGCTAGACTTAAAGCTAGTAGTACAATACTACAATATATGAGATTATATTGATAGATTGTGTACCTTAGGGTATATGATGTCTTTAGGCCCATACGTCTAATGTATTGGGCTAAGCTCAAAATACAAATGTTTTAGCAACAAAATCTGGAATCATCGGTATATATTGAAAGAACTTTTAGTAAGTGGTAACTATAGGGGGAAATAAGTTCATTCTAAATTGGTTGTTAGGTGTTTATCTCTTCCTAGCTTATTGCTAGTTGTTCTAATCTGATTGCTGTTCAAAGTATTTTGAACATGAATTCGTTTATTAAAATGTTAGTAACTATAGGCAAAGCATCTATTCTTCTTATATACTAAAAAGCGTACAAGTTTTGTAATATTAACCGCCGTGCTCTGGGTTTTGCCACCGCAGGAAGTCTTTGACTGTTCGCCGCTCCAGTGGGAACGCATGCACGTTTGACCAACGACGTTAAGTTGATGTTAAACTCTCATGTGATTTGCATTGGTAAAATGTCATTTCATTGTGGTCCATGTGTTATATTTCACACCGTGACCCCCATATTTTCCCAACTTGTCATTTCAGTTTTGTATATCTTTTACCTATATAAAAGAAACTTATAATAACTTTCTTCTCATTTATCAAAAAAAATAAAAATAAAACCCTAGCAGCCTTGTGCCTTCCTCCTCCGCCTCTCACCCAGCAGCCGCCACCCTCATCCGCCACCACCATTCGACCACTCTCCACCACTCTTTGATGCCTCATCTCCACCATAAACAACTGCTGCCGCCGCACTCTCTCCTTCCGGTCAAGATCCGGCCAAGTAACCACTGTTGTTGCCGTTGCTCAGATGCAAGGAGATCAAGGTAGAGTTGTGTTTGGATCGGTTTTGGGTGAAAGACTCGACTAGGGTTAGTTTTGGGTTCGTGGTTGTTGTGGGTTAGAGTGACGTAGGTCACTATAGGTTTGTAGATCGTTAATTTTGTTCATGTTTTGGGATCTCTTTGATAGATAACTTTGATGTAGATTGTTGCCAAGATAGATCAAGTCACAAGGGTGTCATCAAGAAAGTAGAGTCAAAGTGTTCTTCTTATTCTTCCTTATATGGCTGTCGAACCACAGGGAAGAACACAAGTTCACAACCAAATCTCATCTCCAAAGCAAGATCATTAATCAAGCAGAAGGATTTTGGGTTCGATGGATTTTGGGTTAGATAGATTTTGAGTGGTCTCCTTTTGGTTCCTTGTTGTTTCCAAAATCGACAGCCTATAATTTGTGTAAGGAACTTTTATTTTTTTTGAACTTTGTATATTCTTGAGTTTGTTCGATTGATAAGACTTGTTATCTGGTAAGTTATAAATTTTGTAAGTTTTGATTTGTGATCGGTAAAAAAAAAAAAAAAAAACAAGTATCGATCTATATGTAAACGGGTTGATTGATTTTGGTTGTTGTTGATCTTAGTAAATGGGTTGATTAATTTTGGTGGTTGTTGTTGTTGATCTTTGTAATTTACTCTTTAATTAAAAAAAAAAAAAAAAAATCACTTAGGCTTTATATGTAGAAAAAAAATAATATGCAGATGGTGATTAGGGATTTTTGATAAAGAATTGATTTTTGGATTTTTTTTTTTTTTTTTTTTTTTTTTTTTTTTTTTTTTGGTTATGATGGATTTTTGATAAAGATGATATGATTAGGGATGAAGAGGATGTAGATGTATATAAGGATGAAAATGTGAAATCTGGTACCTTGGTAAAGATGATATGATTAGGATGAAGATGAAGTTGATGATATTTTTAAGTAGATGAAATGACATTTTTACCCTTATGTGCAAGTCACATGAGGGGAGTTTAACGGTCAAACTTAACGTCGTTTGGTCAAAGGACGAACGGCGCATAACGTTTCCCACTTAAGGACGAATGGTGCAACTTTTTTGGTCAAAGGACGAAACCCTGCGGTCAACGCAAACCATAAGGACGAACGGTGTAATTTACTCTTTTTGTAACAAACCACGCATTAAATGCAAACTTTTCTAACTTGGCAAAAACAGTCCCTGAGGTTCAAGTGGCGCTGCAAAATAAGTCTCAGATCATTAATTGCTATCTATAGCATCTGGCAAAATAGTCCCTAAGGTTTAAGCGACGTTGCAAGGTAAACTCAGAGAATTAATTGCTAACAATAGCAACCTGGCAAAATTAGTCCCTAAGGTTTAAGTGTCGCTACAAAGTAAGTCCTTTGAAGCCAATCCCGCTGCATCGCGCGGGTTTCCACACTCGTTTCATTCTAAAACTGATAGAATAGACGGATGGCATCATTTGTTTCTTTAATATAGATTAACTCTTAGCAATTTGATGGTATTGATTCTATAAAATTTATCTGGTTTAGTGATCTAGTTAGATTCTGATTTAGTTCATTTGTTTGATTCTTTCTAGTACATTCTGGTGTGGTTTAGGCCAGATGTAATGGTCATCATCTGACATTCTCCTCGCTTCAACTGACATATCAGTTTTTTAACACATCATTTTAATTTCACTTTTCAGTCGTAATGTTAACCAACCAGATAAAAATAAATTACTACTTTTTATACAAACACGACATACAATATACCTCACAATACCCCACATATACTCACAAATAACAAAAAAAGGTACTTCCTTGGTTTAACAAACAAGAAAATCTCGAATCTGAATTGGTGCAAGTACCATTTGAGTTCATGCGAAAAGGATAGCACCACCACATAACCCTATTAACTTCTTTTTACAGTGGATAGAAGTACATGACATGATGGAATTATAATAGATTATTAGCACAAAAATGCATCATATTTACCATTTTTTGTTATTGTGTGTATCGTCGTTTTTTTCTTTTTATTTTTTACACTAACCTTTTGAATTCGTGCTATTGTTTGTATTTTATGATCATTTTACCTTTATTTTTTTTTAAATTTTGAAAGGTAAAATGGTTATTTTACGTGACAAAACAGTCACAAGATACACACAATAGCACGAACTCAAAAAATTATTGTTAAAATTGAAAACAAAAAATACGCTACACATAATGACAAAAAGTGACAAGTATGATGTATTTTTGTGTTAATAACCCAATTATAATTGTGTTGTCCTTACCATATGCGAATGACATTACAAAGATGGATCTTCAGACCAAGTGTAGTAAGTGTAATAAAGATTATCAAGAGATAGACATCTCTTTCACTTTAGCTTTTTCTGAATTAATTCATAATCAACTTGGTGTAATAAAGAGACCGATATCTCTATTTTTTATTTTTTTTTTTGGTTTTTTTTTAACAGTAAAATTAGAATTTATTAATAATAAAAATATTACATAAATAAAATAAAAACATTACAATAAATATCCAAATAAAATGACAAATTATTGTACATTTGACACTAAATGTGTTATACTAAATTGACTTTAAGGCTTAGATGAGTTGTTTGGTTGTGTATTTCTCTAACAACTTCTAATGTTTCTTCATGCGTTTGTAAAGGGATCATAATCATGATGTTGCTCATCTGGATAAAAGTCGGGAGAGATTGTTAAACCTTTTGTCATTTAGAATCATATTACTGTATGTAATATGACGCATGTGTCATCATAACCGTAATTTTACTCGGACGTGCATAATGTTTTATTATAGCTCACTTTCTCTTTAGGACGCCAAACGCTCATTCCATATCTTTCCTTGCTGCTTCGTGTCTGTTCTTTATATCTTATTCGCTTTGTATCATTCGAAATGGATTTCATAAGAACAGACCATTCCGGATATATCTCATCAGTAAGATAATTTCCCCTTTTACAAGTCAGGTCGTTAGCCATAAATGGAACATCTGGTGCTTTCCCGTATTTGAGATCGTTGAAAAGAGGCGATTGTCGTATAATGTTCACGTCGTTGTTCGCTCCGGAGACACCAAATAACGCATGATAAATCCATAAGTCTTGGGAGGCAATCACTTCCAACAAAATGAATGGATCGGACCCTGATCACCCTTACAAAATTAAGCTGGATATGCATTTAGACAATTAACCCACGATCAATTCGTACAATCAATATTTCCTATCATCCCAGAAATCCATGTTTATTCTCGTGATAAGCGTAGAGTTTTTTGATATATGTCGCCTTTCGCAAAAACTCGTCTCCATATAAGTGCATAATAGCCTTACAGAAAGCTTCGAGAGAATCACGGGATGTTTTCACACCCATTTGTAGATATTCGTCTAAAGCATCAGGAAAGGTATGCTAATTGATGAATTGCGGAGGTACACTTCATCAATGGGGAAATGCCAACTCTTCCCGAACAATCACTAGTTTGTTGAAAATGTGAACAATTGTCAGTTATTTCTTGAACAATGCATGTGAATAGCGTTTTGCTCATTCCGAATCGCTTACGGAATGTACCTACGTCATACATTGAGTTCTCAAAAAAGTAACTCGCCACTAGACAATCATGAGCACCGTAACGATCTATTTCTATCGGTTTCTTAGGATTTTAGGGATTAGAAGAAAAAAAGCTTAAATAACCGTAGTAACGACCTCCGTTAAAAATGCTTGATCACTACTAACTTCATCTTCATCATCCGAGGATGTAAAAAAAATGACATTTGTTTTAGATGGAATATGTAGAGTGTAAAAGAAATAATATGTTTGAAAGTGTGTATAAAAATAAAGAAGGAATGGTGTTAGCCTCGCTCTTTTATAAAGATAATGTCACTTATGTGAATTGGACTAGATGTGTAGTAAGTTGCACCCGTAGGGACTACTTATGTAAACGGGGCAAAGTAATAGTTGGATGAGCCTATAAATACCCCTCATGACTCTCCATGAGGGGTGTGGTTGATCATTAGGTTTTGTATTGTTTCTCTTTCAATAAAATATTTTGTGTTTTCCCCACCCTCTCTCTACTTTCTCTCACTAGGAAAGATGATGTCTTTCATCTTCTTTCACCAACCTAGATCTCCCAAAACCACATAAATCTATAGATTTTCGATCCTAACAAGTGGTATCAGAGCCAAGGTTATTGTGTTTTGATGATTTATTGTGGTTCGAATTTTGTTTTAAACTGTTTTTATATCATTTTTTTAGTCGGAAATTTTTTTTCCTACTTTTTAGTGATATCAGTTTTTAACAAGTTTATGTATCCTCTTTTTGGTCAAAAAAGTCATGGTCCCAACATGTTTACATATCTGTCTTGGTCATTTTGCTGGTCCAAACAGATTTATGTTAAAAACACATCATATTTTTAAGATTTTTTGGGACCAATATGTGAAGTTGTGGTCATCTTGTCAGATTCGTGTGGTCAAAAAGGGTAAAAAATGAAGCATTTTTATGCTTTTTATGGGTTATGAATCTGGTCGGAAAACTCGTCGGAAAAAAGTCAACTGGGTCAAAACCTTGATCTTACGCCTAAGGATATTTTTACGCATATGGAATACGCGTAAAAAAAGTTTACGAGTAAACAAGCTTTACGCTTAAGCAATGTTACGTGTAACAATTGTTTACGCATAAACTGTTACGACCAGAAAAGAGCTTACACATAAAACCATGTTTACGATTAAGAAGAAGTTACGCGTAAGACCACGTTTTACGCATAAGTATGTTACGCATAAGAAATTATTAACTAGCATAAAAAGAAGAAATGACTTATGCATAAACAAAAACAACCACTATACCAAGTACCAAACATCTCGACCTCAGCTTAATCCTTCATAGGTCCAAGTATTATTAAAACTGAAAAAGACCTAACAGCCTCAAACCGCCATCATCCAATCCCAACTCTATCCTAACTATTATCCTCTTTAACAACAACTTCATCAGAAACAATCTCCACTTCAACTAGACTCAATGTATTAAAAGAAAACATCAAAAGACCTCAGATTTGGTTCGGTTTTAATCTTTACAATATTTTTTCTCCGAACCATCCTCGTCATTGATCAATTAATTGTGATATTATTCGAATTCAAAGAAAGAATATAACAAGTATGTTATATCTCTTCTTAGTTTCGTTAAAGACTGAAAAACAGAAACGCAATCAACAAAAACAAGAAATAAAACCTACCCGAGACCAAAGTATTGATCTTGAAGCGCCATCAAGTTGTGTTTTTGATTCGTTTTTGAGGATAAAAAGGGAGAATATATGCATTTGATTGATGGATGATGCATCTAAGATTGATGTGGAGAAGAAAGGAGATGCGTTGTTTGTTACATCTGGTTTGGGAAAAGGTTGATAAAGATGCGTTCTTTTTTTTTTCTCAGATCGATTGGGGAGTGTGATACGTTAGGTGAGAGGATAAGATGAGGGAGGTGGAAAGAGATTGTGTTTAGGGTTTGATTATCTGAGCAAATAATTAGGGATCCCCTTTAATACCCGGATATTATTTGTGTGTGACATATATATTGGATCTGAGCTCGCTTCTTATTGGATCAATATACCTCAATTTGGGTCGGGTCTCATTATTCCATTGTGGGCTGATTTATATAAGGATGGACTGGGCTGGTTGATTTACTCTTATACGATTGATGGATTACAAAATTGTTATCAAATTTTATGTTACAAAATTTATAGATACAATTTTTTAATATTGGTTCAACGAGTGATATTTTGGTATTATAATTTCACGGAGGATACATAATTCACGGATTAAGCTAAAATTTGAAAAAAATGACTACGGGGTTTTTGTATGGTATTACTTACGAGGAATTGAAGTAACATATAATGGGTGAACTTCTTTATCGTTGAGACGTTGGTTGGTTGGTTGCATGTCTCAAGATAACTTGTCTGGGAAGTTTTTCATAAGTGATTATGAATTTGACAATCTGGTTATAACTGATGTAAGGAGTTACGTTGTTGTGCTCACATTGTATAACTCTCACTTTAAGGAGTTACGTTGTAGCACTCAGTGTCACACGGCGTTGTGGATTGTTCAAAAATATAGAACAAGCAATAAGTCACAAAGTTGGGATGTTTACTTCCTTTTTAAGTTTGCCGTAGCGGGTTATCTCCATATGTGGTCATTACTATTAGCCGGTGAATTCAAAGGAGGTTCGATTTCAGGTTGGTTTGAGAGAATTATTGAGAGTATTTTTGCGACATATTATCACGGAACTATAAACAAGACACGGTTTAATATTGCATCAAGGAAAAGGTATACGACATGTACGCAACATTATGATGATTCCGATAGCTCGCAACCATCAGGAGGGAGAAATTGGTATTTCATCTTCTGTAATTGGATTGACGAAAGGAATTGTGCTTAATACCGAAGAAGAAGAAGTAATGTGTGTACATCGGGGCTTTTTACCAACTTGGATGCAATACTAAGTGAGTTATGTTGTTAAGATGTTCCCAAAACGACAACCATTGTGCTTCAATCAAGTGTCTACTTTCTCCGCTGCGTGTTGGAAGAGAGTTGTCGATTCAGGAGGGAGCAAAAAAAAGAAAAAGGCTCACTAGTTAGGAGGGAGTAATAACCTAACTAGACTGTTACAGTTGAAGTTCAGAGCTACAAGGATTTGTGCCGTCAACGCCAAAGATCAAATGCCGAGATCGTCGGAAGAAAGAACTTCAAGTTTGCCTCTGTATCTAGACTACATAGACTCTGCGCTTCAACAAAGTCAACATTGTTCATTACTATTGTAATTTACTTTGTTTTGTATTTATAGGTCTCATTGTAACCATTCACGTGTGACGATATCTTGGAGGGAGATTGTTAGCCTCGCTATTTTATAAAGATAACGTCACTTACGTGAATTGAACTAGATGCGTAGTAAGTTGCACCCGTAGGGACTACTTACGTAAACGGGGCAAAGTAATAGTTGGATGAGCCTATAAATACCCCTCATGACTCTCCATGAGGGGTGTGGTTGATCATTAGGTTTTGTATTGTTTCTCTTTCAATAAAATACTTTGTGTTTTCCCCACCCTCTCTCTACTTTCTTTCACTAGGAAAGATGATGTCTTTCATCTTTGTTAATACAAATATCGTCATTAAACGTTATTTATATTTTTGATCTTTACCTAAGTTTTGTTAACGACAAAAGTAAATTTAATTTTTATAAAGCTTAAAGCTTGTCAAGTTTAATAGATATTAAAACAAGCTTTTTCAAATAATATCTTCATCACTCTAGCATTTACATTATGATTAATCATATCTTAATGTGACTCTAACCATAATGTATGATAGTAGTTTTTATAATTTTTTAGCTTCTTAAAAACTAAACATTACTTATGTATTTACATATTTCTAAAAATAGAAAAACAACACATGACATCATGTGATGCATCATGGAAATCATTGGAAGATTTCCTTAGATATTTTGTGTAGATTTGTACTCTTCATATCTTACACAATCTTGCATAGATATGGTTGACTTTGGCAAGATCTTGATATCTTGTCACGGACTCGGAGGCACCAAAAGCCATAACGGCGGAACCCTTTAAGGGGTCCGCGGTTCGTAGAGGTCTGCCGATGGTTTTGGCTATAAATACCAAAGCCAAACCAAGTAGTTTCTCATCCCTTTCTATCATACTCTCATACATATCTTCTCTCTAACCTTTCTAACTCGGTTTCATATCATATTAGTGATCTCTTTTGTAGCAAAGAAGATCAAGTCACATTCAAGCTTCAACGAAGTCGAAGTCTTGTTTGTTTAGTGTTGTATGATCTTGTGTTGATTCATACTTCATTGTTGTACTAAACCATCATAATCTTGTGAGTGTGAGTGGTTAGTATTTTAGTCCTCAAAATACATTGTGTGTGGAGTAGTTGTACCCTTGGAAAGAACTCGACATCTAGCTTAGTGTCGGAAATAGTGTAAGCAGGTAAAGGTTTCTCCGTCGGTGAAAGGAGCTTGTTGACTAGTGAAGTTAAACTCTTGAGTGTGAGACTCGAGGAGTGGAGTAGGGCAAGGAGAAAGAGTCCTTGTAGACCAAACCACTATAAACAACTTGTTGTGGTTTGATCATTTTTTCCTTATTTACTCTTTACATATTGCTTACATATTTCATTAACATATCAAAGATAAATATCAATTGATCTTTCAATAAGATTAAAACAAAGTTTTAATTGGTAAACTATTCAACCCCATTCTAGTTTTCTACAATTGGTACGGAGCCTCGTTCTCAAGAATTTCTAAATAACTTGTATTTTATAAACTTGAAACGATCCATGGATTCTGAAAACTTTAAAGAAGGGAAATCTATGCAAAGACCACCACTATTTGAAACCAATGGATTTATCTATTGAAAAAACCGTTTTGAAACATATGTAAAATCAAAAGATATAGATCTTTGGTTTGTTATTGTTAAAGGGGATTTTAGTTCTACAACAAAGGATATTTCTGTTGATGAACAAAAGAAATTAATTGCTAAAAATAATGAAGCTAAAATGATGCTTTATAATGCTTTCCGACTCTTCTTATTCTTCTATTGATGATGACACTTTGCAAAAACAATACAATCAATTGTGTGAGCTAAGTCTAAAAATCATAACTAAAAATAAATTTTTAAAAACTAAAAATGAATTTTTGGAAAATGAAGTCTATGAGTTAAAAAGAAAAAACAAACGACTAGAAAGGGAAAAGCAAATGATGATGGTTGTAAATCATGTCAAGAGCTTAATCTTGAAATAGAAAAACTAAAGCTCACAAGATGTTCTAATCAACATAATTCTAAATTTAAAAGGTTTAACAAAAACATCATTTTGCCGATGAAATAGTTAAAATTCATGAAACACCAGGAGACATGAATGAGCTAGGATTTAATGAGGTATTAATTCCAAAGATTCAAAACAAAACGCCGAAGGATCGAACAATCTGTCAAAACCTGCTGCAGTGATGCAGAGGACCGTGACGGACCCAAAATAAGGGTTCCGTCCGTTGAACAAAATGGTGCCGTGGGTACTTCAAACAGACGTAATGTTTGTGATAATGACCGTAATGAATTTGTCAAAGTAACAAAGAAAACCAAGGATAGTGTTAAACTAAAACCACCTGTTACATCAGGAGTAGGACTTGATAAAAATGAATTTAGATAAAAAAACTACTCAACAACGACATAAAACACCTTTGCCAAACACCCCTTTCCTAAGAGCAACCACAACGTACAACCCAACTTCCAACACAACAGTTGGAATCAAAACTTTCCTAGACCATATCAAACTCCAGATTATATGTCATGGAACTCTTACCCATCATTTCCATACATGAATCAAATAAATGGTATGTTTAACCCAAACGGACCCATGAGATATTGGGGACCAAATGCTTGACTTATTTGCTTCTTAGGTATGCTTAAAAGTTGGATTGGAACCTGATGAGTGGATAAAAGATAGTGGATGCTCACGGCACATGACGGGCAACAAAAGTCTCTTCTCATCATACCAAGAGTATGACGGAGGTAATGTCACTTTTGGTAGCAATCTTAAAAGCAAAATCATTGGCAAAGGCACGATAGCTCATAACTCCCTAACTATTGAAAATGTTGCTCATGTAGATAGGTTAGGATTTAATCTACTTAGTATTAGCTAATTATGTGATAAAAAGTATAAAGTACTATTTGATGAAAATGGTAGTAAAATACTAAAAGATGGTATCACCATAGCTAAAGGAGTTAGGAAAAATAACATATACGTCATGAAAATAGATAAAACATCTAATGACAAACTTTGTCTAACAACGTTAGATGATAGCTCGTCTCTTTTGCATAGACGCTTAGGTCATGCTAATATGAGACTTATACAAAACCTATCTTCAAAAGAGCTAGTTAGAATATACCAAAACTAAAATATGACCTACACTTTATGCACGCTTGCAAAATTGGTAAACAAACCCATAGTAGCCATAAATCTAAAAATATGGTGTCCACATCTAAGTGTCTAGAATTATTGCATATGGACTTGTTTGGTCCATCCGCTATAAGAAGCTACTGAGGCAACTTATACACTTTGGTCATAGTAGATGATTACTCAAGGTTTAC
>OU343220.1:223725797-223843128 GCA_910596185.1 Chrysanthemum makinoi
CCTATGACACTGACACAGAACAGATGATCGAGGTACAATCTATGTTGATCATATATTCTCGCAAATGCGACACAACATACTGAGCAACCTGAATTTAGTAATGAAGGAGAGGTTGACCAGTGTGTTGCACAATGTCCAGACAACTATCTCATGTCTGAGCCCTTCCTTGTTAACAATTCAACTGAAACGTCAAATCAAACTCTTGAATCTGAAAACATTCTTCTCAAAAGACCATTGCTCAGTTTCATAAAGATTTTTCAAAACTAGAGGCACATTGCATCTCTCTTGAACTTAAACTACAAAACAAATCTTTTTCTTCAGAACACAGTGGTCAGTATTCAAATGAACAAAGTAATCGTGTGGATACATTAGTAAAAGAAAATGAGCATTTAAAGGCTCAAATTCAAGCAAAGGGGCTTGCACATGTTGCTTTACAAAACAAACTGAGAAGATTAACTGACAAGAGTGTGGATACTAATTTTGCTAAACCAACAATCTTGGGGAAATCGTCTCTACAATCTTTCAGAAAACAATCTGTAGTTAGACAACCAACTGCATTTAAATCTGAACGTTCAAAATCTTCAAAACCACGATTTCCCTCCCAAGTTGTTGAGAATAATCATTTGATAAAACCGGTCCACCCACATTCTGGCCTAAGAATAATGCGCCCATTCTGTTAAACTGTTTCTTTATACTGTTTTCTGTTAAACTTCAACAGGTGGATGCTCCTGGCAAATCTAGGATTAGTTCAAACACTGTGTCTAAACCGAGCATTAAAATTAAAAATTCATATGATTCAAATGACGCATACAAGAACTATGATCTAGAAAAGGCTAGGAAAAGGGCACTTCTTCAAAAGGATAGAATCTTAGGTTCATGACCTAGTGTATCACCTTCAAGTGTATTACTGAACACTACATGTAGTAGCAAACCAAAACCTAAGTTAACTCAACAAACAGTTAGAAATAAACCCGTTGATCTAAATGTAAACTGTCAGAAACCTAATAGGTGGATCCATATAGGACGCAGACTCTTCCCAAAATAAGTTTCAACGTCCCCTAGATCTAACCTTAGATGGATACCAACGGGTAGGATTTTCAAAACTGTTAGTCTTAGGTGGATTCCTACAGGCAAGATACTAAGTAGTTGCACCAAAACACGTGGGATACCAACAACATCCATCCCTGAGGTAGGAAAGGAAATCATCAAAATAGCATGTTCCGGTGTCAAGAAGATAATTGACACTACATCTTTATGCTTCTAACATCTGGAACCCGGTTACACTTGGGGATCCATGTTTTTCTCTTCCTTGCCCCCCTTCTATTTTTCTATGCGGTACAAACTATGGCTCCTATGCAAACAAAGGATAGGACCCATTTCTCACCGTAAAAATATCATGATCCATCGGCTGTTCCACCATTGTACTTAATCGTCATGAATTGGAAACATTGCTTGCTCCTCTGGTTAAATATTCTGCCAAAAGTCGTGCTTCAGATGTATCGAATGTTTCCGCTACACAACCGATAATACTCTAATTTCGGATACACTGAATCTACAACAACAACCGAATCTTCTATAACAGAAGATCAAAGCGCTTCAACAACAATGATACGGTGATGATCAACATAATGAACAGAGATGTTTTATCAGCAGTTGACTCTCTCGAAATATTTTTGGTACTTCACACTGGTTCGATCAATTGGACATACATGGTTTCTTTGTCTCCTTATACATGGTTTCGTTGTCTTCAATTCATCATCAACATACGTGGTGTATGATTCTGAATCATTGAAAACATTGAGGGGGGGAGAATGTGTAGGTGGTCATTGCTTCCTTGTTCTTCTACATGCTTCTTTGCGAAAACCCAATGCCTTCTTGAATTTCTTCAATTAGGGGGAAGAAATAAGACGATATGTGGCTCAAACGTCTCACTTTGGTGTTATCGTCTCAATTTCACGGGAGATCTTGTGTGAAGTTACCCAAATATGATGTTATTATGCCTCACACACGGTCTTGGTATCGTGTTATTGCATATTCACAGGTGATTAGTATTCCGAAAGACCACAACATTCAGGGGAAAATCGTATCATTTCGTCTTTCGTGGTTTGTTTGGTGTGATGCGTCTACATACGTGAGAAGATCTTGTTGATTTCTGGCATGTTACCCTCGAACGGATCTTCCGCAATTAGTCAGATTTTCTTTGTGTGGTTTATTGCTCATCTACAAATTCACGCATCTGAAACCTTAGAAGTTAGAGGAAATGTAGACTTCATCAAAGTTTCAAATCTGCTAAAGACAGTTGTCGGTTTGGGGAAGCGATTACGAAACTTCTTCACTATGGCTTACGAGTATAACACTTGGAACCCGGTCACAACCGCTAAACTTCCCCAAACCCCATCATCGGTGACACAAGCCCTCGACTCACTCGTCAACAAATGGAAAGGTTATTTGCTCCGGTTCATGGCGATATTGATGAACGTGCTCAAGGTGTATCATTGTTTGCATTGTTCCGCTGCTCAATCGATACTACTCTTATACCGATACACTGCTACAACAACTCTGCTGTTGAAGCACCACCAGTTGACTCCACCACAACAGTTGAACAAACCGCTTCCAACAATGATGAACCGGCTGATGATGTTCTAAATGAAGTACCCACACCTGCAGATTTTGATCCAAATGCGTTCTTTAACCCGTTTGCTAATGAAACTGCTGCACCTGATGTCGCGGAATCTTCAACAAGCCATTTGAATCCTCAAAATCTGCACAATGTATACCAACATCAACCCTCTACACATAGATGGACAAAAGACCATCCTATGGAAAATATTATTGGCAACCCGAATCAACCAGTCGTTACGAGACAACGTCTTCACACAAATGGTGAACATTGCATTTATGCACTCACTGTCAGCCAAACTGAACCCAAAAACATTAAGGATGCAATGACAAAAGATAACTGGATTGAATCCATGCAAGAAGAACTCAACCAATTCAAACGTCTTGAAGTATGGGAACTGGTTGAAAGACCATCAGGGGTCTACGTCATTGGTCTAAAACGGATTTAGAAGAACAAATTGGATGATGAAGGGAATGTCATCAGAAACAAGTCACGTCACGGTGGCTAAGGGTTATAAACGAGGAAGAGGGTATTGACTTTGAAGAATCATTTGCTCCGGTGGCTCGTCTTGAGGCTGTTCGGATATTTCTGGCGTTCGCAGCTCATATGAACATAACGGTCTTTCAGATGGACGTCATAACTGCTTTTCTAAATGGTCAACTGAAGAAAGCGGTTTATGTCACCACCAGAAGGATTCGTTGATCCCGCGCTTTCGAACCATGTCTACAAACTGAACAAAGCTCTGTATGGTCTCAAACAAGCTCCTCGGGCATGGTATGATAAGCTATCTACTTTCCTCATTGCCAATAATTTTACCAAAGGTTCGGTCGACCCAACTCTTTTCATACAATATCACGGGGAACATATTTTAATTGTTCAAATTTATGTGGATGACATCATTTTTGGGTCATCTCATAAAAAGTACTCAATCGCTTTTGCAAAACTAATGAAGAAACATTTTCAAATGTCCATGATGGGTGAACTTACGTTCTTTCTAGGACTACAAGTTCATCAATCACCCCGTGGTATTTTTTTGAGTCAGTCAAAATATGCCCTTGAATTGTTAAACAAATTTGGAATGCAATCCTGTGATACCTACGCCACACCAATGGCTCATACCAAGAAGCTAGACGCTGATTTACATGGGAAATTGGTGGACCCTACAAAATACCGTAGTATTATTGGGTCTCTCATGTATCTAACAGTCAGCAGACCTGATATTGTCTTTGCCATTTATCTTTGCTCCCGTTATCAGTCGCGACCAACTGAAACCCACCTCTCAGAGGCTAAAAGAATCCTCCGATACATAAAGGGAACCATTAATTTGGGAATCTGGTATCCGAAGGATTTTGGTTTTGAAATAATCGCTTTTTCAGACGCTGGCCACGCAGGATGCTTAGACTCTCGGAAAAGTACTTCAGGAGCACTACAATTTCTTGGTGACAAATTGGTATCTTGGCAATCGAAGAAGCAGGATTGTACATCGCTGTCCTAAACCGAAGCGGAATATGTAGCCATGTCGGCGTGTTGTGCTCAAGTCATTTGGATGAGAACACAACTCAAAGACTATGGTTACGTATTTGACAGAATCCCGATGTACTGCGACAATCGGAGTGCTATTGCGATCTCGTGCAACTCAGTTCAACACTCGAAATCAAAGCACATCGATCTTCGATATCATTTCATCAAGGACCACGTGGAACAGGGTACAGTTGAATTATATTTTGTGGGTACAGAATACCAATTGGCAGATCTTCTCACCAAAGCCTTAGCTCCTGCCAGGTTTAATGAGTTGGTCCACCGAATTGGTATGAGGTGTTTGACTCAAGAGGAACTGGATGAACTCTTAAAACATTCTTAAAAATCCAGTCAAACACAAAAAAAAACCTCTTTTGTAAATATTTTTCAAAAACAAAATACAAAAATATAAAATCAGATAAAACAAAAATATTCTTCTATCTATTTTTTCTTTCAACATGGCAAGTACATCTCTTCCGTCAACACTCAAATCTTTCAAAATTCAGTATTTTTCCGATCAAGTGTTGAGGGGGAGAAAATATCTACTTAACTGTTTCAAAACATCCGTATACTTGCATGTTATCCTATCCCGGTTGTTTCTTTTATCAATGGTGGTAAATTTTCTGGTTCAATGACACTCCTCGGACTAAAATTTATAACCTTTCATTATTTCTCAAGTCGAGGGGGAGTGTCGTCAAGTTTATTTCTTAATATTCTTCATTTGGTAACCAAAATGGAAGTTAAAGGCTTTGGATGAAAATGGAAAAGGTGGAGGGACTAAAACTGCCAAATGCTTAAAGTTATTTTAAATAAAACCTTCCACCTAACTCAACCACTTCACATTTATTACTATAACCAAACAAATCCTACGCCTAGAAATTCATCTTCAAATCTGTGTTTTGGATCATCAAATGTAAGTGTTTTCGTAATCTAAACGTAATTAAAAAAAAGGGTTTTGATTTTTATGCAAATCCAACGGCTAAAACGTTAGATATGCGTGATTATGTGTTCTACGAATAAGCGTATGAACACACAATCATTGGTGTGTGTGTTTGTGGTTAAACCAAGTGGGCCAAAACGTTTAAATAACATCAATGATACTTTGTTTATCCTCAAAATCCACCCAGAAACACGAATTGATTGTTTTTGAAAATTAGGGTTTATGCGTGGTTTTGGGCGTTTTCAAATGTGAAAGTTTTTTGTGAAAAAGATTGTTGTAGGAGGTTGTAGTCAAGTTGAATTGATCATATCTAGGCCCAGATTTTACCCAGAAACTCAAATGAATCATCAATTGGATTTTAGGGTTTATATTCATACGGTTTGGGTATTTTTGATTCATGGCATTTTTGATGTTAAAACTTGGATAGGACAACTTTTTATGCATCTTACACCTCCCAGAATTACTTTGGTGCAATTTCCACGGCTAGATTAGTTACGCGTAAATATTAAAACTAGGGTTTAAGTCTACGCGTAAGTAATCTTACGCGTAAACTGTCTAATGAGTTTCATGCCATGATCTGCTTTAGAATGAATGTTAATGTTAATATTGATGTTATGATGATGTTATTTCAGGTTTGCTACTCGTAAAAATCACAATCAAGGTTATTGAAACTCTACGCATAAGGATCACCTTACGCGTAGAAAGTTATGCGTAAGAGAAATATTACGCGTAACTGTTACGCGTAAGGTTCTACAAAGGGACTACGCGTATCCTATGAAGGATATGCGTAACATGACCTTTACGCATAAGGTCTACTCCTACGAGTAAGCCTTACGCGTAAGGTTTTATATACGCCTACGCGTAAGCTCTACGCATAAGGTTACTCTGTTCCTACGCGTAACATTTCTTACGCGTAAGTCAGATTCCTATGCATAAGCTTGTGTCTGGCGTATAACTCCCCCGCATAAGCTACCATTTCTACGCATAAGCCTTGAATATACCTTCATTATGAATTGTTACGCGTGCATACTTGTAAATAAATAAATCATAACGTCACGAAACCAATAATGTCACTAATAAGCTTAAACGTTCAATATGTTGTATTAAATAAGTGATAACATAAACTTTAAAACTTAAAGTTAACTAACTCACGAAACTTATTGGCACGCCATTGGACTATTGAACAAACAAGTGACTTTGGACTCGTAACTATCATTGACATTGCACATTCAATAATTAGACAATAAAACCTTCTGTTGACTAACATTATGTCTTTCGATATATTGGTTCTTTTGGCTAATATTATTTCAGTCCCGACATGGCGCTCAAATGAATGTGGATGCACCGAGGTTCTCACATTGCCGATATCTTCCCTAATGGCTATCCGAGGAAGATTTGAAAGAACAATCTCAGAGTTGACTTTGAAACTCTCTCCGCTCGAGAATCTTCATGTCTCATTCTGTGGGTGTTCTAAAGAATCATCCCTACCGAACATGCTCTCACACTGCCACTATTCCATAGATCTACATACGCAATTCCGGAATACTATGCAGATGGTCAAAGGTCAAAATGTTGTGACGGTGACGCTCAATCATAAGCAACTCACCATCACTCCTGCTGACTTACGAGTTGTTCTCCTCATTCCCGACATCATACCAACTGAATTCTCTCGATGCACCTATCAAGAGACGCGGTTCGCAATTCCGATCAATATTGGGTACACGAAGCTTCAGGGGTTATCATTAAGCATTCTCACGTGGATCTCAAGACCATCCCTCAGCCTTGGAGAACCCTTTATATCATCATCACAAAATCCATTTCAGTGTCGTGGCGGCTATGAGCATCCCAAGCTCGTGGAACTGCAAATCTTTTGGGCTCTAATCAACATGAAGCACATCGAAGTTGAAGCTCTGATTTGGGATGACATGATGACATTCCTCAAAAGCTTGGCTCAAAGATTCCCTACATCGATATACTAAACTGTTGATCCGAGAGCACTTGGGTACAACCCCGACATCCCAAAAGAATCAATGACCCCGACAATTATGACATGTTGACTGAACCCACTCTAACAGTCAGATTTAAGGAGTCAACTACCAAGAAACAAGGTGCTTTGTGTTGCCGATCACCTTCTCTCATATGTACTCAAACGCTCTACTCTTATAGAAGATATTTGGTTGCTGTAGAAGAGAACAAAGTTGGATTTCTGGATGAAAAATCTTCCTGGTACACCGCAAGGAAAACCGTAAGAGGAAGTGGAGGAAGTGCGCAAGCGAGAGTCGAGGACGTTCCCCGGGAGGAATCCTCCAAGAAAGAGGACAGTTCCCGCCAAGGAAGCTGTTCCTATTCCCGTACCTAAGCCTGAACCGCAGAGAAAGCTAATTGACGAGGACTCGGAGGGCACTGCATCAGATGAAGAGACTTTCTACTCTGAAACTGCTAAAGATGACACTACAACGGTATCTAAACCTCCTAGTCCTCCAGCTGACCATGGAAAAGGGAAGACTCCAGTACTTGTGCCTTATGAAGAAAGCTCAGATGAAGAGCCACTAGAACCTAATTACAGGAAAAAGTTCAAATTCCTTCACGTGGCAAAAGAATTTGCTAAGGATCAAATGGGTGGCCCCGGAGGGTCAAGTGGTGGAGTTCAACCTACACCAAATCCCGATGCGGTTAATCGACCCGATAAGGGATCTGATGCCACCACTTTGGTACAACAACAAACACATTTGGAGGACACTCTTGAGTATGACTTTGAAGAACCAGAGAAGGAAAAGACTGAAAAGACTTCTGGTGATGAAACAAAGACTGATGATACGACTAAGTCTGGAAAAGATGATGACGCTAATTATGATAAGCTTCTTCTAGACAGTCCAACACGTCCTAAGGAGAAAACCTCGGAACCTCCTAAAGACCCTGAGTCTCCTCATGTCTCATCATCATCAGATTCATCTTTTCACTCTTCACCACCACCATCAAAAAGATCAACCAAATCATCATCCAAATCAGTAAAGAAGCCAACTCCATCTTGGATCTCTCAATCTAAGAATTGAATTGTTAAAGCTGTCAAAGCGAGTCAAAGAAAGATATTCTCTGAAAGTTGAATTTCCTCGCCGATCGATAACGTATCTTCATGATGAGAATGACAAGATGAAAGTTGAAAGGGAGTATGTCCAGAAGCTTATGACAGATGATCTTCAAGGGAGCATGGACGAGATGATCAAAGGATACTCACACAAGTTCCTCATGGAGGTCATTCCTAAACTGACAAAGGAGATGTATACCAGACAACTTTATCCGAATCTCTTACACCTAGCCAAGCAAGCCATGAAATCAACACCAATGAATTTGAGCATCAATCCGTTGAATCCACAATCTTCTCAGATGATGAATTGGTGAACCGGCTAGTAGCTCAAATTTCGAAACGCTCTGCAACGTTTGCCTCACACGAAGCTAAATTGTTTGAAGCTTTGCCGAATACCAACTCAGGTCAGCATTCCGAGAAGAAGTCAGTAAGGCCTAAACGTCAAAGAGACGGACGAAGACAAAGATCGAGGGATAAGGACAACGAGCCCAAACACACGAAGAAGTCCGGTGAATCATCCTCCATTCACTCAATGCAGCCTCCACCCCAAAGGACTCCAGCTCAACAAAGATCCCCCCTCGCTCTTCTGCAGATAAACCTCAGGGATTACGAGCTACCGCCCAGACTCAAAAACCGGTGATCACTTTGAGTATACGGGTGGTGACGATGAGGAATACCATGAGCCCCAACAACAACCCGCCTCTCCGGACAAAGTACAGAAACCAGAACCCTCATCTAGGCCTAAGAAACAGAAGAAGAAGGCGCTCAACCGACGTCCTATCATGGCTAGATGAAGATAAGACAGAGGAATTTGAATGGTTTTCTACACTTGTTAATTCCACTCCCTACCCTGCTGAAGGTCAAGATCTGGTAGACGGTAATACATTGGAGCATGCTAAGTTACTGCAAGAAAAATTCCATGTGAAGAAGATGACGAAATCTGAGTTGCGGCGAATCAAGAATGAAGCTTTTCAACTGCTAAAAGATAGCTCAGAAAGTGCCATTGAGGTCGAATATCACCTTGAAAACATTGCTCGAGCTATGACTAACAACATGGATTGGCTCAACCCAGAAGCAAACATCGACTACACAAAACGGGACAACCCTCCATATTACACCGATTGGTCTAAACCTCTACCAACAATTGGCCAACCAGATGAGCCTAGAATTCCATTCAGATATTTTTTCAACAAAGACTTGGAATTGCTTCTACACGGTGGCGATGGTTCAAGGAAATACGCTACATCGTTGACACTTCCATTCCCGGCGACAAAGAATATACTCTAACTGCATAGCCATCGAGGAAAGATCTAACCACTTGTTCTCCAATAAAGTGGAAGAATATGACCGTGATGCAATGTATGGGATTCACCATTGGCCGGAAAGCCGAAGAATCTACTACAAAAGCTGCCAGGTACAGAAATCTCAACATGAAGTGTTCAATACTAAGAGTATCGTTGCCATCAAACACGTTGATCTTTCGTCCAAATGGGACTACACTTTTCTCAAGAATATTGTGGTCAAAAGGCAAGACGAAAGGGATTATGCATTCTCTGAAGCTGACTTTGAAAAGTTGTCTATCAACGACATTGAATACATGTACCTTGCCAAAGTACAGGGTCGCATGAGACAATTTTCAACTGAAGTACAACGTGAATTCATCAAGTCATTGCTCATCTTCATCAGACGCATAGTCATCAAAGAACGTGTAGAAGATCTCCAGCTTGCAGTTGAATCTTATCAGACCCGTGTCAACTTCACTCCACCGCAGCTTGATCTTCCCGACATCAACCAGCTCTCACAATATACACTCATCAGCAAACCTTTCGGCGTCGTTTACCCGAGTGAACTTTAAAGAAATTGCTTAATGGCGTGTAGAGATCTTCACAAGTTTGGGGATCACACTTTGAAGATGGTTAGGGACGGATTGGCTTATCGGTTGAAGGATATACATCAAAAGATTGGGTCTCTTAAGCGATGGAATTCTCGATCGGGGATGTGAAGAGGATCATCATGATGATTGATGAACGGTTGTATCAAAGGGATCATTCGAAGATTGGAAAGCTTTGTTGGTGGTCGACCAGGATTAACATCACCGGCTTTCAACGCCCGGTTCACACTCCTGGCAACATCAATGGACTACACGGTACCCCTTGAACGCTTCTTTCATTATAAATTTGGATGTATGATTTATTTTATCAATGGCTTGTGCACACATAACAGTGTACAACCCGTTCTTGTCAAGAAAGGACCCTGTAGTGCGCTTCATTGCCACAATCCTATAAAGAAGCGAAAGCTTCTTACTTTTGAGTAAAACCTATCAAACCTTTCACTTTTCAAGGTTTTGCTCAAAAGAACAAGTACTTCCCCTTATGATTTTCAAAACCTCAACCGTTTATATCACTTGTTGAGGGGGAGTATTTGACTTAAAATCTTTGTTCACAAATTATTCACAGTGGTCATCTTTCCACAAAACTCAAAATGTTCATATCTATTCTCAACATTTCTTCAAAAATAACATTTATATGCCATTTTTTAGGGGGAGAAAATTTATGTGATAAGAAATATGTTGTGTAACTGCAAATGAATCTTTGTGCTATAGACTTAACCAACGAATTGACGAAATCTTAACTGTTAGTAACTCGAAAAGACTTGTCCTGGACGGGTAATAATTTCAAGCTAGTTCGCTAGTGATGTAAACGTGTCTCGCAAAGGACTTGTCCGAGTAGAATGTACCATTCGAGAAACTCTTGGTAGACATGATCTTTGACGGGTTTGACAACCTTTCGAGGTTTTTCCACACCTTCAAGATAGTTATTAGAGCTAGTTGTCACCTAAAAGCTGACAATGTAACTCTTTAACTATTCAACGTAACCGTGTCTCGCGGGGAATTGTCTATCTTGAGTCGATCAATTCAAAAGTGCGCGCTCTTCTCTCACCGTGCAGATTTCTGTCTTAACTATTAAGCACGTGTGGAGGGGGAGCATTTATGCTAAAAGATAAAACTCTCACAGTGATACAAAATGTTTTTCATTCACAAACACTATGAGAGATTTTCTTGAAAATGGTTTTATGGCAATGGAGTTATAAGGAGATTAAGGTTAGGAATAACTGTCCTATGATCCGCCAGAGCCGGAGGGATCTACCCAAGGACACTACAAATAGTTAGAATTAGAATTCCTTAGGTATGATTATAAAAAGGAGAAAATGAGAATCAGATAAAGAAGGAGTTGAAGAATTAAAAAGAAATGCAAAGAAAAGGGTGAAAAGAAATAGCCCTCCAGATTATTCAACTTAGGCAGAACCAGGGTTCAATTCATATGCTACTTGGTTGTCACTTGATGACGCCGTATTGAAGATTAAAAGTCGTCATGGACCCAAGGACGCATGCACTAAACCTTCTTAGCCACTCAAGTTTCTCTCAACAGAAGCTTGTTTCATTCTCACAGGGAACCCTACGTAAACTATCGGCTTTCTCTTAGAGATTTTTGGTATTGAAGAAGGAGACCCTCTCCCTAGTCTCCGCTCCGGAAAACCAAAATGCACTATTGAGTCTAGAGCCACGAGATTCATCAAAAGATCTCTTAGGTGCACTTGACATTTCATCACTTGGTGTTCAACAATAAGAACATAAGTGGTACGTTATCGAGTCCTTCACAGATCTTAGCAATCTGTCGAGAACATTTATGAGATGTTCACAATTTTGATCCTCAGTGATTGAATGGAAACTCCTGCCAGGGTTAACATCAAACGCCCGACGCAGGTCACTTCGGTAAATCCCCGTAGATTACACTTAATGTGTCTCAAACGGTCTACAGTCGTGAGGTGATGCTTCGGTGTACCTCAGCGACTCATCTAAACCGTAGATGTACTTCGATTACATCGTTATCTCACTTGTGGGACTCCGGTTCAGAACGGCCTTTGTGAGAATTAGAGTTGTGTTTTCACACTATGCTGTTAACACTCTCGAAGTTCAACTTGTAAGTGCCAGAATCCGCTTATTACTAACCTTTCTTATGTTTACTTCTTATGGAAGCTCGGAGCGGATGATCGTGCAGATTCTTCACATGCTCATGCCAACATCATCACTAATGGAAGTTCTCTTAAAAAGCAACACAAAAGTCGAATGATTCTCGTCAATCAAAGAATCTACAAAGTTTAAAGACTTAAAGAACTTCATCGATCTGAATTCCAACGTTAAAGAGTGTGTGAGCATGTTGAAGAATGACGTGGAGACCTGGAGCGCAAAGCGGACCTGAGGCAGACTTGATGCAGACAACAACAACTACCATCACAAAGAACAATGATCAAAGAACAAAGATTAAGATGACGTCAAAGTAGAACTGTTTAAAGAAAACAATTTCTCTACACTGGGGAGGTTGTTCGAATCAAGACAATTCTTCTCACAAGAAAGAAGAATGTCAGAAGACGTCAAAGCTACTATTACATCAGCACTTTCACCGTCTGTATTCATCACCAACACTTGAGGGGGAGATTGTTGGAATTACTCCTAAACCTTAATTCAAGTGTTAGTAATTAATGTGTAATAGTTAGCTTAATATGGCCTTTATGTTAGTTATTAGCCTTAGGCTTATGTAGAAGGCCCATAAGCCTAGGCCTAGCCCAATAAGGAAAAGGATGGGAACTAGGAGTGTTGCCCTAGCTTCCCTCCTATAAATACCTCATGTAAACCCTCACTTGAGGGTTGGTTGTTCAATTTATCTCTTTCACATACTCCTACGCATAACCATCCTTAGTATAACGTGTGTGTGTGTTTGGATATTGTTCAACCGACCTCTATCTCTTCTCTATTTCTTCTATTGTTACTTGTGTTGCATATTTGGGAACCTAACAAAGTGCACTAAAATTTCCAACAATCCTCCAAAAATTTAGTTCACTTCTTTGGCATGAAAATCAAACATCAAATAAAACATGTGCTTAAACGAAAATATCCGGAGGATTGAATTTTCATCTTAGTACATTACACGTTCAACCAACAAAGTAGAAAAAGTCCATAACGACACATGTATGACTGTTTGAGTTACTGCAATAGTAGTAAGAAACAAAAAATGAATATATGTAAAGATACATAGAAACAGAGTGCAGTGTTTGGAGTGAACTAAAAGGACGTATGCAAATACTAATAAATTTGGCTTTTACTTGCATGCTATTTGTGTTAGATACCTTCCAAGCGAATCAATATGAAATCTGCAGAAACAATAGTGATTCTGTGTATTTTGTTTTCATGCAAATGGTAGTCAATGTGTAATTATATGTTATACATGTGCCTATCACTATGCAAAACATATAGCCTTACTTTTCCTACTTAAGAGGGTCTATCACTATGCAAAACATATAGCCTTACTTTTCATAACTTGTAATAAAGAAGGAAAAAAACACAATGTCTAACGCATACTAAGTGTGATCGACTTAGAGCAGAAGTCAATTGAATAAGCGGTGCGAGATGCTAGTGTTTGACTGTCGCCAAGCTGGTCGGGACATTCAAATGTCACAACAAATGAATGTCCTATGCGCTTGCTTGGTGAGTGTTACTCATGAGATGCTTACTTTTATTCAAGAGTTAGAAACAGTTGGGAACATTTATGCCCAGAAAACTGTAGAATATCTAAGAGAAATTCAGGCAAGAGATGAAGAAAAGCTCATGCAAATACGCATTTTGGCAGCTGGATTGGAGCTAAATTTTCGCAATCATGATGTGTTCATTCAGAAACTTAAGGGCTTAATGGATTGGTAAGTGTGTTTGCATAGCTGGGGAAGCTGTTGTTGGTCATGATGTCTTGTTTATCTTTGGTCTTTGCATTTGCAATTATGTACTTGTCTTGAATTTTATTTTGAATGTTGTTGTAATATTTGGTTTTAGCCTTTGGCAGGTGGTTGTAAGATATTTTATCAAATAAAAGCCAGTGTTTGTGTTAACTAATTTTACGATGCTTACCTTTTATTGTGTTTGCATTCCATGATCTAGTCTGAAACAACATCCTCATCACTGGTTCATGATTAATCTGTTGAAATGCCTTCGTTTATGGAGTCTGTTTACCTGTTGCTGCAATTAAAGCGGATGAGTAAAATTTCCATATACGAATCTTCATTTTCAAAGTAACAAACACTATTTGTTCATCTGTCTAGCAAAATGTGTGCCGCAGACCATTGCACTTACAATGCCTGTTTAGGTGCAATATCTGATTGGACCAAGCATAAAATAATTGCAACTTTGTGGCACTTTCAATCAAAGTATTATTATTCGATGTCAATTTCCAGCCCATTCTACTACGACTATATACACAGATGCTTAACATCTTCGAGCCAATCATGATTCATTGGGACGGGTGTATGATAGGGACCAATGATTATATATAGCTTCTAACAGAAACTATATATACACGTGACGCCAACGGACGCCAGCCACAATGAAACATGATTGACCTGAAGAAATTTACCAACTTCATTAAAGTACAAGGTTGTGATAATATTATGCATATAAAATAAAACGGTCACAAACATGCGACATAATCGTCTATACATTGCTATAAACCAGGACAAGATATGGGCAATCTCAAGTTTAAAACTACCCGTCATAATTGATCAAAGCGTTGATGGTCATGGTAAGCTTAACATACATATAATCCATTAGTCACAAAATACAGGCTCAGATAGGGTAGCAGTTTGAAAAATTGGATGCCCACCATGGTACGCAACCTTAACATGCTGCCAAGCCAATATATGGGCATTATCATTTTGTAAAATATCCGTCAAAATTCATCATAGCCTTGATTTTGTTGGTAAGCTTACACCGTGCTTAAAGCAAAAAGGAAATAATCAATTTTAACATTAAAACTGAACCAAAGTCAAGATGTGCAAACTAATTGTCCATCTAATCACATAACCTTCACCAAATCACGATAAAATCATCATATAACACATTTCCTAACTGGGTCATTCATTCATCATAATCAAGGACCCAATTCCCAAATTGCAACAAGCTTATATTTTGACAAGTAGGTCGTCATTAAAACATCAGGTTAGCAATGAATTGACCCTAACTTTTTTT
This sequence comes from Chrysanthemum makinoi, assembly GCA_910596185.1. Classification (NCBI taxonomy): domain Eukaryota; kingdom Viridiplantae; phylum Streptophyta; class Magnoliopsida; order Asterales; family Asteraceae; genus Chrysanthemum; species Chrysanthemum makinoi. The sequence continues at coordinate 223,741,030 of OU343220.1, forward strand.
TTTGAATTTCATACGACAAACCTATTTTAAGATAAAAACGTTGATCTGCAAGTTTCAATATTTCCAAATAAAAGAATGGTTTCAATATTATAGTAATGGTTTCCCCTATTTGCTAATGTACACATATTTTAAGTCACAAACATTAACATTTAACTATGCTTTTTATAGTACACATTCATATGTTTTCTATATTGTCATTTCCAAATTTGTTTTCATTATAGGGCAAGGATGGTGATTCAAATACTAATGAAAATATGCAAGAGATAATTACAAAACTGCAGGAAGAAAAAAGACGGATAAAGGAAAATCCAGAATTACCAATTACAGATAACACGAAAAAATTAAGACGAAGGTTTTTCAAAGCTACCTACAGAAAAAAAAAACACATCAATTTAGAATTGTCGTTAGCACCACCAATAGTAGCAGATGTGGAACCGTTGCAGGTTATATATCCTAACAATCATGAAATTTATGAACATATAGACTTCTCTTATGGCAGCGACTATGAAGAGCAATAATAGTGGAAAGCATATTCATACCTTAAACCAAGTGTTCAAGTAGCTTTTTTAACAAGTTTTTTTCATAAATTTCTGTCTTGAAGTTTGTTATGTTATTCTCTAAGTTTTTAAAATGGATAATGCTTAAACAACAAGTTGCATCCTATGTTGTTTGGTCAACTTTAATAAATCATGCCCCAACTGTTGTTATCATACTACCAAGTAAATCAGCATAAACTTTGAAAATTCAATAGTTAATAAACTGCATACCTTATTGAATATTATGCGATCAGCGAACGCAATTTGCTCCATTGCCTCATTGACGAATAATCTCATTCTTCGCGTCTACTAAACCGAAGCCCGTCAAGCTTAAAACATCATTATAATTTGTGCTTTGCATTCACTAGCCCGCAAACTTTTAAAAATAAGTGCGGAGTTTTAATCCACAAACGCATATTTATAATTATATATACTTCAAATAAAATCAAACTGCTCCTTCGTAACTGTATTCTTGATGCGCGCAAAAACAGTCAAGCTAAATCACACAAGCCCGCCACTTGTGAATGACGGACCGTAACCAGCTTAAAACTGCTTAAGCACGAAATCAATGAAGATCTGAGGAGTATAGGGTTTCCCCGGGTCGTTATGTCCCAGCGAGCTATGCAATGGATTATCAAACGTATAGTGATCGCGAGATTTGAACGGAAAAGGAGATTGAGATAGATTATAACTACAGGAAAAGCCAACAAATTACAACGGCTTAAATGCAAATTAAAGAAAGTTAAAAAGATAAAATCTATTAAATAAACGCTATCACTATTTTCAAAATGATGAACGTTTAAAACTTAAAACTAAAAACTTACGTTTAAAATAAAAATACGAAAGCGTACAAAAATAAAAGTGAAATCTAAGAAATAAAAGTCCTAAAAAAATGAAAAAACATTTTACAAACCTAATGATATAAGAAACTTTATAGAAAAGGAAAATTATTTTTATGACTAATTATCTAATTATTATTAATTAAAACTATTTTTAACTATTAAATAATTATCTAGAATACAAGAAATTAGGAAATAAAGCTAGAAAAATGAAATTATGAAATGGAAAAGTCTAAAATATCAAACTAGAATTTTCAAAACTATTTTTGTATTTTTCTGAATATTTTTCTATTTTCTAAGAATTAAATACTATTAAAAACTAATTAAATTATTTAAAAATACAAATTTAACTAAGAAAAATCTAGAAAAATATTTTTTTTCTCTTTTTATATTTATCTAAACTTAAGAAAATTGAAAAATTATTTTTTTGAAGCTTTTCTTAATTAAATGTATTAAATGCTATTTAAAAGTGCTTAAAAACTAATTTAAAATAAGAAAAATAGCAAATCAACTTAGAAAAATATGAAAATTTCAGGAAAAGTCTAAAATGATATTAGGAAGCTGGGAAAAATAGAAAAACCAGGGCTTGAGTGCAAGATATTGAAACTGATGTAGCTAGTGCTTATAAATAAGCACTTTAATAAGCCAAATGGAGTCCAAAAGCCACCAACCCAAAACAGAAGCTACTATAAGCTAAAATAACTGAAATGCAACAAGATTCAACAAGCCAATACCACTGATTCACAGGTTTGGTCAGATTTGATACTTGAACTAATAAGCTAAATCATGTTCTGAGGTACCAAGTTTAGACCAAGGCACAAGCTTAAAAATAAGCTCAAACTGAAAACTACTAATTGGAACTTCTAGAGGACCTGGCTAAGTGCTTATGAACCAAAAATCAGACCTAATGGAACTATGAAGAGCTCTGCACAAGCTTTGCAAAAACTGCTCAAGCCCTGTGCAGGCAACAGTGCCTGAGGCACTTAAGCCTATTTTGAACGCTTATCGAGAGTTCTAAAAATTTGCCAAATTCCATAAAAGTGATAATAAGAACCAAGACCAGGTGAGGTTTTTAAACATACAACTTTTACTTGCATTGACCTAGAACTGAGTGCATGAAAAATCCTCCATTTAGACTCAAAACTTGATATTATGCAAAATTGACTTTTGAAGAAAAAGTGGAAAGTTGACTTATCTGGATTTTGATAATGATTTGAAGACTGGAAATGAAATATTATGATTAAATAAGACTAATGCTAGCTTTGTTTAAGACTCCTAAACACAAAACCATGTTCTGCAATCCTCAAATTCCAACATAAGAGATAGACGATTTGAGTAAAAGTTTGACTTTTGAAGTAGCAGGCACCAGATTCTGACTCAATTGAGCATACTTAAACTACACAAACATGAAACAAGAGAAATGAACCACTGCACAAGCCTTTAGGGCAGTCTAAGGCTATAAACCAAACACCCCTTTATGGGCCTGATTTGCAACAAAACAGATCCAAACTCAGAACCATCTTGCAATTATGATTAAACTAACTTAATAACACTTAAATACTTCTATTAGAGCAGATTTGATCAGATTAATACTACAATTACTGATTATGCTAAGAATTTGAACTTGACTTACAAATGTCCAAAGCCACTATGGCTAGCAAACTGTGAAACAAGGACCACTACCCTAATTTAAACAACCATAGCTTCCAAAACAACCCACATCCATGCCTGAATCACCCATTTCCTTTTCTGTATCACTTTTGCTCCTTTTTGTCTTTTTGTTGACCAATATCAAAAAATTGTTGAAACTTGATTATAAGCTTACAAGAAGCTATTATAAGCTTACATAAGCTTATATGAGATTAACTTGAAATGCTAAAAGTTTTAACAACTGAGTTTGAAATTTAAAATGTCAACAGTGGACATAAATGATGGATATTAAACATTAACTGAAATTGTCACTTGAATCAAGTTGAAATACACTGAGATACTTGAATTTAATACAAAGAAGTTTGAAATTACAACTAAGAGCTAATTAAGAGATGGAAAAATGCAAGTCGACATTCATTGCTAATAAAAATAAAACTAACTAACTGCTTGTTGCTTTCCTTGGCCTCTTTATACACCCAAACTGTCTCTCTCCTCCTTCTGAATAGTTCCCAGCACGAATATTGACCATAGGATGTCTCAAAGTGATCCTAGCCATTTAAAGGTTTTTGGCGCCAAAAAATGGTTAAGGCCAGCTGGGGCTTGAGTGTTAGGTTTAGGGTGCATTTAATGAGCCTTTGGCTTGTTGTGTTTGGAGGGGGTAGGGGTGATGATGGTTGAGTGTGAGCAGAAGGTTGCAGGGGGTGGTATGATGAAGAAGACAGGTGGATTGGGTAACTCGTGAGGGAGAGAGGGAAAAGGTGGTCAAATGGGTTTGACCGGTATTTTAATAACAAGGGTGGGTTGGATTCGGGTTTAAACCGGGTAAATGGTTTGGGCCAGGGGTTATAGTTTGGGCTTGGGTATTTAATTAGGGTCCGGCTGGTTTGTGCAAGTAATAACACCAAGGACCAATAATGCAATTCTTCCAAACTAAGGGACCAATTCTGTAACTTATGAAGAGTAGTCAAAGGGCTGGTCTTGCCAAGCTTTAATAATCCAAGGGCTAATTTAAACATTTTTGAAACTCCAAGGATTAATTTTGACCAATTTAAAAGCCCAGGGACCAAAACTGTAATTTCTCAAAACTTTTAGATTTTTCACCAAAGGACTAAATATGATAATTTTTGATTTTAAAAGGACCTTTGGTGATTTTTCTTTTGAAATTTTGACTCAGGGACTATTTTTGACAATTTTAGAAACTTGGGGGACTGAAACTGCCAATTTTGCAAACTTTGCTCATTTTTCATCAGATTTTGATAGTTTTGCATTTAAAACACATAAAACACTGATTTGTGATATTTTGATCATTTTAATGTGTTTCGAGCATTTTAGGCGTTTTGCAGTTCAGATTGACCCAAAATGATGAGTATTTACACACTCATCAATCCCCCACACTAAACTATTGCTAGTCCCTAGCAATATTTTGAGAAAAATTAATGGATTTCATCTCTTTACCAAAAGCCATTACTTCCGGAGTAGCCAAATGTTTTAGTTCAAGTAAGAACCATGGTACACCGATAACCAAATGATTTTGAGCAAATCACCGACTTTCAACGGATTTGATTTTGTCTTTACCGAAGCCGTACCCTTCGGACTAGCCAACTCTTAGATAAATTATCAATATTATCTTTGGTGAGCTGATTACCAATTATGGTTTTTCCACTGCCTTTACCACAAGCCATAACCTTGCGGGCTAGCCAACTCTTCACTTTTTAGGATATGGTGAGATGAATACCATACAATTTTGGGCAAATTGCAAGCCATATAAACGGATTTGAGAAATCTTTACCAAGAGCCGTTTGCTCCTGGATTAGCCAATCCTTTAGTCTATCAAACATGGCGGACTGATAACCAAATGAGTAAGTGTAAAACACTTACTCCAAAAAAATTTTGGCCAAAAACGGGGGAATTGGTATAATAATATGATAAAATTCGTGAGAATTCCCCACACTTAGAAATGAATATTGCCCTCAATATTCAAAGTACCGGCGGTTATGCCGAAACTAAGAACGTAAAGGGAAATACTACGGCCATTATTTAGAAAGAAGATTTTTTTTTTTTTTTTGAAAACATGTGGGGCAACCCCCACACTAGGGTGGTAGAAAATAGAAAGAAGTCAGAAATATGGGTGAAAACCCATATAGTGTGCTATTGTTTTTGATTACCGAGTCGCTAGCTTGACTCGACCCCGCATTAATTGGTTCATGGGGAAGCAAAGTGGAAGAAACAATCTTCATCGGACTTTCATTCAAGATGTTTGGATAAACATTGAAGTGCGTGAAAGTTCCACACCGATGAGATATAGAGAGGCAGACCCGGCTCACAGATGGTACATGAAAATGCCGGGATCAAAGATAATGTCTTCATTCCCGAAGGAGTGAAGAACAGGAGAAGCCACGGGATAGGTGAAGAAGAGATAGAAAATCATGATAAACATCATGACTAACTCATCTTCATCTATAGGAGGATCCATAATTTCAGGATTATGAATCTCATCATTTAAGCTTATGTGATCAAGACAAATCTCGGGAGTGTCTAGATCAAAGTAGAATTTATCATACTCCCGCGGAGATATGATATGAGTGAGTTCATCTGAGAACTCCATGAAGGTAAATGAATCATATTCAGAATTGATATGAGTGGGTTCAATGGTGAACTCCTCAAAAGTAAATGATTCATGATCAAGGAGAGAATTATGAGAATGAGAAGTGGTACTGCCACTAATCTTCTCTCCCATATTATCAAAACAAGAGGCTTTCATTTCGGAATAGAATCATCGGAAAGAATGTCACTACCCTTAATGGGGGTAGGAGATGAAATAGGTTTCTCTTTGAAAGCCTCGATTTTAGAAATGAGAAGACTGACATTCAATAATGTTGCTCGAAGAGTTTCATCTTTGATTTCGTGTCGTAACTTCATCATTCTCTTCTTCTAAGCTAACAAGCTCAGAAGGTAAATCTTCCACATAAGCGATGTCTCCACAAGATAACGAATCATCATCATCAGAATCAGAGGACATCTCAACATGATCATTTTGGAAGACAAGAGGAGGAGGGATATCACACACATGATCAAGAATTCCCTGTGACTCTCTTGGGATTGGGACAAGGTCCTCAACACTAGACTTTATGACTTCGTCCGATTCCTTTTCAAGAACAGTGTCAAGATGCTCGTCCCCATAATAAGAGAGTGAGTGTGAATCTCGGGTGTGATAGCAGTTGTTTGAGATGGAATCTCAACTGCTGGAATATCAACTGACTGAGGGGGTTGAGAATTATTATTTCTAAAAGGATAAAAACCCTCCTCGTCATCATCATAGAGAGCTGCCTTAAGAAATTGGGAACGCCTTAGAGCTGCATGCTCTAGGATTAACAATTCTTCCCTAGATTGGCGAGCCTCTCGCTCTTCGGCAAGCAATTCTCCTATAGTCTTTTCACCACTCACTTGATTCTTAAAGTTTTGAATCATATCATCAAGTGTTTTCATTGCGGTTTCAAGATCCTGGGAGATTTCATGAGACAACGGCTCAGGTGGATTTTGAACCGTATAGTCTTTGTGGAGGTTGGAAATTTTCAAATATGTGAGAGTCATGATTGTTACAAGGAACTGGGTTCCCTATTTGACAATCAGAGCTGAAATGGGGACCTCTACAGTACTCACAACAAGAAACTGTTGAGTCTGGACAGGTGAATCATATGGATTTTGGTCATATCCAAAGTTATGAGCATCACCGGAAAACTGTTCATAGATAAAGCGTGTTTCGGATTGACACTCAAATCCTTGGTGAGGACCTCCACAAAATTCACAGCAGAAGTGTTGATTGTATGATAAGTCGGGCTGTGGTGGGTAATTGGAAAAGTTAGAGAGTCGTTAAATGAGTTCTGATTAGGATCATAATCAAATGAATTCCTTGAACCACAAAACAAACAACTCCCGTTATGAATATCATTACCACATTGTACACAAGTACACCAACGACAGGGTGAACCATAGAGAGGCTCACCACAACCGACACAAGGAATAAACGATTGCATTTGAAAGTTATGAAGAGGAATCGGTTTATTCAAAGAATCAACAAAACCAACATGGTGATCCGGATGACCATCAAGTCTCGAAGAACATTGAGAAAGATCGGGGAGGTGGGACAAGTGGTGTGCGCTTAGAGCTAGCAAGTTCCACCACTTCCGTTATGGTCTCCGGTTACGGTTCTTGAGAAAGCGTGAAGATTAGGCAAGTCATGCTTGCTAGTCACCGGTGTTTGAACGGGTTCATCGTAATCAATTCTAATTCTTGACCTTTTTTCATCGACATAAATTTGTTCGATTAGATTACGGGCTCTAGATTCAAAGAGATAGTCCTCGTAATCCTCGGTGGGTGCTTGGGGTAGCTCCGACGTTTGAACTGGATTGTCAAGATTAGAATGTATTTCAGGTTGTGGCGGTTGGTCGAAATAACTTTGAAAAGCATTTTTGATGGATAATTCGCACGAATTGCAAAATTCGCTTGAACTAGGACCTCCACACTGCTCACACACATTTCTGACGATGAAGTTGACGAATGTCGACATAAGAATTAAACATATAGAGGATTAAGAAGAGAATCAAATGGTTGAGAGGATATGAAGAATAGAATTAAACGGCAAAAGAGGGTAAGAGAAATAGAATCAACGAATAAGAGGAATGAGAAGAGTATTTTTGGGGTTTTAGGATAAGAAAACATAAACATATACAGATGGATGGTATGAACAAAGAGTGAATATCCAAATTACTAATTGCTAAACGTAGGATAATCAGCAGCTCCCGCGGCACAAAAATTTGATCGCGCCAAAACAGTCAAGCTAAATCACACAAGCCCGCCACTTGTGAATGACGGACCGTAACCAGCTTAAAACTGTTCAAGCACGAAATCAATGAAGATCAGGGGAGTATAGTGTTTCCCCGGGTCGTTATGTCCCAGCGAGCTATGCAATGGATTATCAAACGTATAGTGATCGCGAGATTTGAACGGAAAAGGAGATTGAGATAGATTATAACTACAGGAAAAGCCAACGAATTACAACGGCTTAAATGCAAATTAAAGAAAGTTAAAAAGATAAAATCTATTAAATAAACGCTATCACTATTTTCAAAATGATGAACGTTTAAAACTTAAAACTAAAAACTTACGTTTAAAATAAAAATACGTAAACGTACAAAAATAAAAAGTGAAATCTAAGAAATAAAAGTCCTAAAAAAATGAAAAAAACATTTTTACAAACCTAATGATATAAGAAACTTTATAGAAAAGGAAAATTATTTTTATGACTAATTATCTAATTATTATTAATTAAAAACTATTTTTAACTATTAAATAATTATCTAGAATACAAGAAATTAGGAAATAAAGCTAGAAAAATGAAATTATGAAATGGAAAAGTCTAAAATATCAAACTAGAATTTTCAAAACTATTTTTGTATTTTTCTGAATATTTTTTCTATTTTCTAGGAATTAAATACTATTAAAAACTAATTAAATTATTTAAAAATACAAATTTAACTAAGAAAAATCTAGAAAAATTTTTTTTTTCTCTTTTTATATTTATCTAAACTTAAGAAAATTGAAAAATTATTTTTTTGAAGCTTTTCTTAATTAAATGTATTAAATGCTATTTAAAAGTGCTTAAAAACTAATTTAAAATAAGAAAAATAGCAAATCAACTTAGAAAAATATGAAAATTTCAGGAAAAGTCTAAAATGATATTAGGAAGCTGGGAAAAATAGAAAAACCAGGGCTTGAGTGCAAGATATTGAAACTGATGTAGCTAGTGCTTATAAATAAGCACTTTAATAAGCCAAATGGAGTCCAAAAGACACCAACCCAAAACAGAAGCTACTATAAGCTAAAATAACTGAAATGCAACAAGATTCAACAAGCCAATACCACTGATTCACAGGTTTGGTCAGATTTGATACTTGAACTAATAAGCTAAATCATGTTCTGAGGTACCAAGTTTAGACCAAGGCACAAGCTTAAAAATAAGCTCAAACTGAAAACTACTAATTGGAACTTCTAGAGGACCTGGCTAAGTGCTTATGAACCAAAAATCAGACCTAATGGAACTATGAAGAGCTCTGCACAAGCTTTGCAAAAGCTGCTCAAGCCAAGTGCAGATTCCGCAGGGCACTTAAGCCTATTTTGAGCGGCTTATCGAGAGTTCTAAAAATTTGCAAAATTCCATAAAAGTGATAATAAGAACCAAGACCAGGTGAGGTTTTTAAACATACAACTTTTACTTGCATTGACCTAGAACTGAGTGCATGAAAAATCCTCCATTTAGACTCAAAACTTGATATTATGCAAAATTGACTTTTGAAGAAAAAGTGGAAAGTTGACTTATCTGGATTTTGATAATGATTTGAAGACTGGAAATGAAATATTATGATTAAATAAGACTAATGCTAGCTTTGTTTAAGACTCCTAAACACAAAACCATGTTCTGCAATCCTCAAATTCCAACAGTAAGACAGATAGACAGATTTGAGTAAAAGTTTGACTTTTGAAGTAGCAGGCACCGATTCGACTCAATTGAGCATACTTAAACTACACAAACATGAAACAAGAGAAATGAACCACTGCACAAGCCTTTAGGGCAGTCTAAGGCTATAAACCAAACACCCCTTTATGGGCACGATTTGCAACAAAAGCAGATCCAAACTCAGAACCATCTTGCAATTATGATTAAACTAACTTAATAACACTTAAATACTTCTATTAGAGCAGATTTGATCAGATTAATACTACAATTACTGATTATGCTAAGAATTTGAACTTGACTTACAAATGTCCAAAGCCACTATGGCTAAACGTGAAACAAGGACCACTACCCTAATTTAAACAACCATAGCTTCCAAAACAACCCACATCCATGCCTGAATCACCCATTTCCTTTTCTGTATCACTTTTGCTCCTTTTTGTCTTTTTGTTGACCAATATCAAAAAATTGTTGAAACTTGATTATAAGCTTACAAGAAGCTATTATAAGCTTACATAAGCTTATATGAGATTAACTTGAAATGCTAAAAGTTTTAACAACTGAGTTTGAAATTTAAAATGTCAACAGTGGACATAAATGATGGATATTAAACATTAACTGAAATTGTCACTTGAATCAAGTTGAAATACACTGAGATACTTGAATTTAATACAAAGAAGTTTGAAATTACAACTAAGAGCTAATTAAGAGATGGAAAAATACAAGTCGACATTCATTGCTAATAAAAAATAAAACTAACTAACTGCTTGTTGCTTTTCTTGGCCTCTTTATACACCCAAACTGTCTCTCTCCTCCTTCTGAATAGTTCCCAGCATGAATATTGACCATAGGATGTCTCAAAGTGATCCTAGCCATTTAAAGGTTTTTGGCGCCAAAAAATGGTTAAGGCCAGCTGGGGCTTGAGTGTTAGGTTTAGGGTGCATTTAATGAGCCTTTGGCTTGTTGTGTTTGGAGGGGGTAGGGGTGATGATGGTTGAGTGTGAGCAGAAGGTTGCAGGGGGTGGTATGATGAAGAAGACAGGTGGATTGGGTAACTCGTGAGGGAGAGAGGGAAAAGGTGGTCAAATGGGTTTGACCGGTATTTAAATAACAAGGGTGGGTTGGATTCGGTTTAAACCGTAAATGGTTTGGGCCAGGGGTTATAGTTTGGGCTTGGGTATTTAATTAGGGTCCGGCTGGTTTGTGCAAGTAATAACACCAAGGACCAATAATGCAATTCTTCCAAACTAAGGGACCAATTCTGTAACTTATGAAGAGTAGTCAAAGGGCTGGTCTTGCCAAGCTTTAATAATCCAAGGGCTAATTTAAACATTTTTGAAACTCCAAGGATTACTTTTGACCAATTTAAAAGCCAGGGACCAAAAGCTGTAATTTCTCAAAACTTTTAGATTTTTCACCAAAGGACTAAATATGATAATTTTTGATTTTAAAAGGACCTTTGGTGATTTTTCTTTTGAAATTTTGACTCGGGGACTATTTTTGACAATTTTAGAAACTTGGGGACTGAAGCGCCAATTTTGCAAACTTTGCTCATTTTTCATCAGATTTTGATAGTTTTGCATTTAAAACACATAAAACACTGATTTGTGATATTTTGATCATTTTAATGTGTTTCTGAGCATTTTTAGACGTTTTGCAGTTCAGATAGACCCAAAAATGATGAGTATTTACACACTCATCAATTCTCTATGACAGTATGAGCAAATCTCCCATTCTTTTGCATCAACTAACGGCAAATCGATATTCACCTACCCATACTGCATGTATAACACGTAATCATTATTACCTCAACTAATGAGCCATAAATCATCAAACAACTACTTTTCCTATGCAAATGACTAATACCCTGACTAAAAACCAATGTTGGCAGGATTTAGGCTAAATAAAATTTGTCCCGCCTCGGGTTATTTTGCACGTCTGTTAAATATTAGTAGTTGATTTTTGTACATTGAAACATTCTAACCGCTATTATAAAAATCTTCAATCCCTTCCAAATTTAGTATGATATTTAAAACATATACTTGATTTTCCAGATTGAATCGAAACTAACATAACACAATATCATTTATAAATCAATAAACATCCTAAACTAACAAACTAGCAATAAATTATAACATTTTAACATTCGCCCTTTCAATCTATCATATTCAAATCGAATACCTGGGATATTAGGCTCAATCAGAAGAGAATCAAGCCCTTTATAATAGCCCTCAAGAATATTTGATTGACTAACATTTATTTTGATTGATTTTGCGTTTGATTGAAAACCCTAAATCTGCTATTTGAATCTAAGTGTGTGTTTTGACCGAGTGTAAGAGAGATAAATGTGTGAAATACTGAAATTCAAACACACACTACTTGACCATTTTCTAATAAAAGTAAATAAATAAATAAAAATAAATTATTTCTTCAAGTTAATAAAGCATTAAAACCTAAAACCATTAAACTGATCATTGATCAGTTACATCCATTACCAATATATTGTTATAATTATAATAACAAAGTAGCAGTCAATAAAAGCTTCCATACAACCATCAAATATACATCAAAACACAAAAAAAACTTCCAAAGCTTCCTATTCTTCATCTTCAGACTCATCAACTTCATCCAAGTCTTCCAAGAACTCCTCCTTCTCCAACAGACTCCGACGACATAGCACCAAAAGCCGAGCCAGCAAATCAATCTTCCTTCGATCCTTCAACTGTATCTCACGAAGGGCAAACTCACCGATTTTTGCAACAGCGTTGAAACGAGTAAACAACCTCCCATTCTCATCGATTGTTTGTTCCTTTTTGGCAACAACTTCCCTCAGCTGGCTACTCTCTTCTCCCATCCGCTCGATAAAACTTTTTTCCTCAGCTATGTCGTGCAAGATCAACGCCCTGAAAGCATCACTAAGCTTGCCGGATTCAGTGGCAACTTTCATTTCATTGATATTAGGTGTGGAAGACATTTTAAAATTAGGGTTAAAATTATGGATAGTTGTGTGTTTAGGGTTAAAATTATTGATAGTTGTGTGTTGATATTATGGTTAGGTAAGTATAAATAATTACAATGTACCTCACAATTTGCACAAATAATCACAAAAAAACACTCAAGAGGCATTGAAAAATTTATTTTGGGTGTTACTGTAGCCCTTTCATATTCTTCCATGCATAAATGTGATATGCAGTATTTAGGAAGATATCTAATATTGCAATTTAACCCTTCATTTTTTCACTGGATCTAAACCATCCCCTATATACACAATGAATTACGATTAACATCCTAATCTTTAAAAAAAATAATAACTTATAGATTATCTTTATATTTATATACTAACAATTCCGGTTTGTGTTAATTGAAACTTTAAATAAAAGTAAACTAATTTAAATACAACAAGTTTATCATTTGTCATGAAATAAATATATATTTCTTTGACATATCATCATCCCAAAAACAAACAAAACATTCAAATTATTAGAACCAACAAAAGTACCTAAATTCAAACAACTACTTCAACTCATTCATCATAATAGCATTAGCTTCTTCCTCACGGGCACCCACTTTCGCTTCATCTAACAAATTGTTTAACTCTGCAAGCAATAACCGATGCCTCTCTTGGGTTTTTCTTAAAGCTTCAAGTGACTCCAAAGCAACCCCGTTAGCACCATAAGCTTCCATGTTTGCCATCATGGTATGGTTCTTCGCTATTACCCGCCTCAAATGTTGGCAACAACCAAATAACATTTTGGATAATGCATCATCTTCACTTGCCTGTTGCACAAACCACAAACGCATGCAATTATGCAATTTTGAAGAACCGGCAACATTCGATAAATTAACTATCAACTCGAAATTTGCCATTGAAAATAAAATATATAAAAAACCAAATGGTTCTATAACTCATTATGAAACAAGCACCAAATAAATAGGCCAAACATTATTTATGTAACATACTAATATTAAAGTATTACATATGAAAAGTCTCTTTTAAATATAACATATTAACATAAACCTCTTCACATGTACTCTTATAAGGTTAATTAACTATCTAAAATAATAGGAACCTAAATTAATTAATGAGTTTTGTTCAATAATATGCCATGGTACAAAAAGTTGTGTTAATTATTGATGATAAGATGCTTTTCCTGGTTGATGGGCTCATATCAGATGTCAAGAGTCTGTATAGCGGCACCTCATAACAAAAGGGTTTGTAAGAGAAGAAAAAAATTATACCAGTGAAATTAATTCAAAAATCTTTTGATTAACCTGTTAAGAATTAAAAGCATAAAAGCAAAGAAAAACTATATTAACAAACTAGCCATAGCCGATTGATTTTAAGTTTTAAACAAGTTTGGGAAAACGTAATAAATAACTACACAGTTTAAATTTAAATTAATGACTAAACATGTCTAAAAGGTTTATTATCTCAACTTCTTATAACAAAAATATTAATACAAATTTATGGTTAATCAAGAAGTTGGGTATTAAAATTTACATATCTAATTTTGTTCAGGAGGAAAAAAATTGCATATTGTAATCAAAAGTTTGAAAATTAGTTACATGTCAACTGCAATACATCGACCAAAATCAAAGTTAGTCATCTTTACAATGTAGCACATTGACCAAAATCAAAGTTAGTCATCATTACAATGTAGTCATCTACAGAGAACGAAGAAGACTAATCTTGCTTTATAGACACTACAACTTTGGCAAACAATGAATGCGGTGGTTATTAATTTGCGAACCATGCAAATTTGCATAACGAAACCCTCGTAAACATTACCCGACAAGGTTACAACAACATTACGCAACAAGAATTTACCTCCGACCTATTGCGTAATCAAAATTACTACCGCAAAGACCATGACGATAACAACTTAGCAATTTACTCAAACATTAGGCAATCAAAACTTGGATACAGTTCCTGTGCATCGCTATTAAAATATTAAATAGAGTACTTAAAATACAAAACTTATGATAACATCAATTGCAATACCTTACATGTAACTACTTGCATACAATATTACGTAAAAAACACGTATACATTCAACCCTTACCCAATCGGTGCAACGCACGGGGTTTTTGTAGCCTCGTTATTTTATATTTTGGATTATGATGTCTTTATATGTAGTATAGATGTGAAGAAGTGGGTCCTCCTATTGTCCCCAATAGGATCGGCATATATGTTTAGCCATACCATATGAGTTAGGGGTTGTTTACTTTTTTCAATACTTTTTCGCCGTTTTCATACGTTTTCTTACACTTTTACACACATTCGTATGCGTTTATACACGTTTTGTCTTTTTAATACGTTTTAGTATGTCTTTGTCCCTTTTAATCTGTTTTATACGTTTCTTTTTGTTTGAGGTTTTCGTCCGTGTTTACACGTTTTCGCTAGTTTTTTCATGTTTTCGTCCGTTTGAATACGTTTTTATCTGTTTTACATATTAACGTACATTTTCAAACGTTTCATACATTTTCATATGTTATACATATGTTTTCGTCTGATACCCTTTTCATCCGTTTGTACCCATTTTCGTATGTTTTTAAAATTTTTCAACCGTTTTCATAGGTTTTCTTACACTTTACAGATTGCGTTTATACACGTTCCTCTGTTTTAATACGTTTTGGTCCGTTTTCTTACGTCTTTGTCCCTTTTAATCGGTTTTATCACGTTCCCGTTTTTGTTTACAGGTTTTCGTCCGTGTTTGCGTTTTACGCCGGTTTTTTCATCTTTCAGTCCGTTTGTATAAGTTTTGTATGCGTTTTCATCCGTTTCAATTTGTTTTGGACGTTTTCGTCCGATTTACCCCGTTTTCATTCGTTTGTACCCATTTTCGTATGTTTTTAAGAATTTTTCAACCGTTTTCAAAGGTTTTCTTACACTTTTACGATTCACGTTTATACACGTTTTTCTTTTAATACGTTTTGGTCCGTTTTCTTACGTCTTTGTCCCTTTTAATCGGTTTTTATACGTTTCCGTTTTTGTTTACAGGTTTTCGTTCGTGTTTGCACATTTTTTTGGTTTTTCATCTTTTAGTCCGTTTGTATAAGTTTTCTGCGTTTTCGTTCGTTTCCAGCTGTTTTGCACGTTTTCATCCGATTTTACCCATTTTCGTATGTTTATAAGAATTTTTCGCCTGTTTTCATACGTTTTCTTACACTTTACACGATTGCGTTTATACGTTCTCATCGTTTTAATACGTTTGGTCCGTTTTCTTACGTCTTTGTCCTTTTAATCGGTTTTATCGTTTTCGTTTTGTTAACAGGTTTTCGTCCGTGTTTGCACGTTTTATTTACCGGTTTTTCATCTTTTAGTCCATTTGTATAAGTTTTTATGCGTTTTAGTCCGTTTCCAATTTGTTTTGCACGCCGTCCGATTTACTCCGTTTTCATCCTTTTTTACCCATTTTCGTATGTTTATAAGAATTTTTCGCCCGTTTTCATACGTTTTCTTACACTTTTACACAATTCGTACATGTTCTCGTCTGTTTTAATACGTTTTGGTTTGTTTTCTTACGTCTTTGTCCCTTTTAATTGGTTTTTATACGTTTCCGTTTTGTTTAGGTTTTCGTCCGTGTTTGCACTTTTTCGCTGGTTTTTTCATCTTTTAGTCCGTTTGTATAAGTTTTTGCGTTTCGTCCGTTTCAATTTGTTTTGCACGTTTTGTCCGATTTACTCAAACATTATGTTTGTAGGTTGCTAATTATGGAAGCCATGGCTTAAAATGTAAATAATTTTGTGTCAACCCAAGAAGCGAACTTAATCCATTTTCGGTTTAAAACCATATGTGTCAACCAAAGAATCAAGCTTAATTCATATTCGGGTCAACCCAAGAAGCGAACTTAATTCATATTCAGTTTTCGGTTCGCTTTGGTTTAATTATAGTTCGGTTCGATTTGGTTTTCGTGTTGACCAAAATAAAAATATAACCGATTTAACGAAACAAAACCCGATAACCGAACGGATCAACACCCCTAATTTATAGTCATAGTTTAAAAGAAGGAGGACTTAGTTTGCCGTTTTTAAACATTAGGTCTTTACACTTTGATGGATCTTAGGGATGATAGGGAGGCTGCGATGTCTAAGCTGCAGGGGTTGAATGATCTCATTACTCAATCTTAGGAGGAAATCGATACCAAGGAAGAACAAATTCAGGCGATGAATGGTTGAAGGGTTTCTCGCTATGGAATGGTATGTTTTCTTTTGCTCTAGTGTCATCTGTTTATGTCTAATGTCTAATGTCTAACGTCTTGATTTAATGGGATGGTATGTAGATATATTAACAATGGAATATGTATGGATCTTTTGATGGTTTATCCATATGAATGCTAAATATGTTTGTTAATATAAGTAATGTGTTCGCTAGTTTGTTTCATTTTTTTTTCATGTTGTTTTGAATTTAGGAATTGGTTGTGGTGTTTAAGTTCATATTCGCACTGGTAGAATGTATTATTGTAGGATTAGGATGTTCAATTTTCAGATTGTTGTCAATTTTTATGACTGATTATGAAGTTTAGAAGTGGAGCGTTTGTTCATGACAATTATTATTTTTATTGAACCACTAGATTTAGGGTGTTTTTGTTGTTGTTTTTGCTTTAAGTTAATTGCATTTACATGTTTTCTTGATTTTTTTTACTGCTTGAGGATGTTAGAGCTTATTTAAGTGCTTATAAATAGCTTATTTATTGGCTTAAAGTAAGGTCGAGGGTCGTTTGATGTATCGCCAGTTCTTGGTTTGATTTGCCTATTTTTGTGCTTAATTATTTATCCGGACGACTTATTAGTTATAGTTGCTTAATTAGTTGCTTTAAGTCCATTTTTAGCTTTTGTTTGTTCATTTGTATGTGCCATGTGGTGATTTTAGTGTATCTGCAGTTATATGTGTCTTTGACACAGTGGGTTTGAAGTTATATGGGTGTTTGGGACGTGGGTAAGCACCATTTACTGGGGGGGTGCTTTTGGTTTCAAAAATTGTTTGATTTTTCAAAAATTAGATTTTCTAATTCATATTTAAATTGCCGCCAAAAATTAAATATTTAAATGCTATATTATCAATTTGGAGCCATATTTTAAAATTATCAAATTTGGAGCCAAATTTTAGCCAAAATTTTTAAAATTAATTTGAAAATTATGGTTTCCTTAATTGAAAAGCTGCCCCATCATTAGCCCTAATTTTACTCCAATAAATCAGGCTTCAGGCAAAACAACCGAAATTCAATTTTACACCATTATTTACCAATTAAGTTTACTAATTTTCTTTAACACATTACTTTTGACGAATCATGGCAACGCAAACCAATTATCCGGATGATTTGGTTTATTCTGATTGTGAAAATGAAAACCCTTTAGGATATGAATCGAGACGTATTCGGATGACGGTGAGGATCTTTGAAAACAACCATTCAAATGCGAATGTTGTTAAAAGGGGCATAACTAGGTTAGCTAAGTTTCACAGGGAATATGGAAAAACAGACGGAATAAAGGTCAGTGTAACCTTCGATGCATGGATAGGTTATCGGAAAAACAGAGCATTTAGTTTTTGGGTGATTTGGTTCGTGAGCATATAGGTGTCGGATTCTATCCGGAGGAAGGTTGATTCAGAAGCAAGAGATAAAATGTGGGACGAAATCACGGTACACATATACTTTGTTTTAACTAGTTGTGGCTTGGCTGCGTAGATACAAGGTGTTAATAAGTTTATCTCTGCATTTACAGTATGTGCAACTAATTAACAACAATTTGTTAATCTTTGCAGCGATATTTTGATGTTGACTTGACGGTCAGAAAGCTGATAATGAACCGTCTTGGTCAACTTCTAAGGAATTTCAGAATGAAATTGACACAAAACTACATATTGCCCAACCAAAATACCCTTTCAAAACTAAATGAAGTCCCGGCGAAGTATAGTGCAATTATAAAAGCCCACGACGAGGAATACAAGGTGTTAATTAGTCATTTTTGGGTTAATTTTGGGTTACTTTGTTTTAACTAGTAGTGGCTTGGCTGTCGTAGGTACAAGGTGTTAATAAGTTTATCTCTGCATTTACAGTATGTGCAACTAATTAACAACAATTTGTTAATCTTTGCAGCGATATTTTGATGTTGACTTGACGGTCAGAAAGCTGATAATGAATCGTCTTGGTCAACTTCTAAGGAATTTCAGAATGAAATTGATACAAAACTACATATTGCCCAACCAAAATACCCTTTCAAAACTAAATGAAGTCCCGGCAAAGTATAGTGCAATTATAAAAGCCGAAGATTGGGTTAATTTTGTAAACTACACGGCCACCGAGGAATACAAGGTGTTAATTAGTCATTTTTATTCAAGTTCAAATATATTTCACCTTTTCATATGTTTCCATATATATTAGTTGTATACTATCAGCATTACTACATCTAAACGCCGTATGATTTTGTGTTGCAAGGTGAAATCAACAAAAGCTAAAGTGTCGCGTTCCAAGTCTGTTTATGATCATACAATGGGACGAGGTGGATACTGCGTGTGATAGAAAAATGGTAACAGTAAACATTTGCACATTTGCATTTAATAGCATCATACTTTCATTTATATTCGTTTATCTTACATTTGTATGTATTTGATGTTTATAAGATCGAGAGTAAAGAAATTAAACCAGATGAATAACCACCGCGTGGTACGCTGTGGTTGAAAGGAAGGGTGAAAAAAGATGGAGAATATCACGATGATGATATCGATCGATGGGAGAAAAATTTGTAAGTTTGATCTGCAAATTTTATTATTATGTTTGTTTAGTTATAAGTTATATCTGCTCTTGTATTACTTAAAACTGTTAGTTATAAGTTAATACAGGTAGTGTTTTAGTTAATACTTTTAGTTACAAGTTAATACTGGTAGAATTAAATAACCTATTTCCCATATTGTGTGTGTAGAAAGAAACGGACGACAAGATCAAACAAGGAATCTTGAAGCTTGATCATGGAACTGATGCCATGACAGTTGTATTAGGTAAGGAAAAGGGAGGATATGCGAGAGGAGTGGGAGGTGGAGTAACCTACTAGAGGTATTTTGATCTCCTCGAATCGACAAGCATCGATGAAAGAGTGGTGTTACTTCAAAGTGAACTTGATAATGAGAGGCCGTAACGTCAAGAAAAAGAGGGTAATACTGATTTGATGAAACAATTGGTGCACAAAGGGGGCGATTGCGTCAACTTCAACTCCATTGACACAAACGGAAGTAAGACATAAGAAAGTAACATTCCAACTTTTTTACCCTTTTAAATACTGCTGCAGTCTTCTTAAACAATTTATATTTCAGGTGTCTCCGTGAACATTAATCTTATAAATAGCAGTGCTGATGAGGATGCCGGAACACGTGTTGGTGGACGTGAGAAAATTGCGAGCATTGAGAAGTCTAATGGACTTGCAACTTTGAAAAAGAAAATGGAAATAAGTGTAAGTAATAAATCATCCCCCTGGGATTTTTGAATTCTACATACATGTATTATTTACCGTGTATTACCCCTTAAGAAAACGACTAGATCAAAACGAAAGGATTCTTCATGTCAACTTTCCGAATCACAAGAACATGAGTCTCCATTAACAGTACTACCACAAGTATGTATTTAAACATTTTCATATGTTCTTTAGTTTAATTAATTACTGATACATATATACATGCAACAAATTATCTATTTAGGTAATTAAGTGCGCTGTGGCACTTAAAGAAATCAAGTATTATTGCGGAGGGTACCGTGCACAAAACTGATGGAAAACAAATGCTTCATAACAAACCACTCCCGAAGGATTGCTACAGAGTGTCTATTGATAAATCTTTAGTGGATGCAGCATGCATACCAGATGTAGGAAGTAACGGTTTCAAAACAGTTAAGGATGCAGTAGGTGGTTTTTATGCATGGCCAAAGGATCAAGTGGTTTTCGATGAAAAGGTACATACATGCATGTGTTTTATAAACCTACATATATCATTCTTCATATTTAATTCAGTGTTTGATACACCCGACTTTAGTTTCCTACAGGTAACACCACCAAGTACCATAAAACTGATTGGTGAGAACAGAACTGCACCTAAATTACAAACGAAGCGCTACATCTCTAGTGATGCCATGCAAAAGGAAGCTAAGAAGATTAAGAGTCAGAAGTCGTTAAATTATTGAGAATTTTATTATGTACGACATTACAATTTTATATACATTCCAATTTTATTGTATTTGAATATATTTTGTGTATATATATATATATATATATATTTGAATTTATTTTGATATATATTGATTTCTTATATGTGACTAAAAGATTCATATAGTCACAATTATTAACACTTTTTCGTCACAATTTGCCTAATTCGATTTGTGACTAAATGTTAGAAAAGGCCACACAAACATAAAATTCAAGTGGTCATTGGATGATCAATAGTCACACAAAACACACATTTCCTCACTTTACACACCATATGATCACACTTATTAACACTTTTGGCCACTTTACGATTAATTGTATGTGACTAAATACCCAAAAGAAACATGTTTAGTGTGACTAAATGTTTAATAAGGCCACACAAACATAAAACTAACGTGGCCATTGGATGAGCAATAGTCACACAAAACACACATTTCTTCACTTAAAACATCCTATGGTCACACTTATTAACACTTTTGGCCACTTTATGCTTAACTGTATATGACTAAATACCCAAAAGAAACATGCTTTATGTGACTAAATGTTATAAAAGGCTACACAAACATAAAATTAATGTGGCCATTGGATGATCAATAGTCATACAAAACACACATTTCTTCACTTAAAACACTATATGGTTACACTTATTAACACTTTTGGCCACTTTATGCTTAATTGTATGTGACTAAATACCCAAAACAAACATGCTTTGTGTGACTAAATGTTAGAAAAGGCCACACAAACATAAAATTAATGTGGCCATTGGATGATCAATAGTCACACAAAACACACATTTCTTCACTCAAAACACCATATGGTCACACTTATTAACATTTTTGGCCACTTTATGCTTAATTGTATGTGACTAAATACACAAAACAAACATGCTTTGTGTGACTGAATGTTAGAAAAGGCCACACAAACATAAAATTCATGTAGCCATTGGATGATCAATAGTCACACAAAAGACATATTTCTTCACCTTAAACACCATATGGTCACACTTATTAACACTTTTGGCCACTTTATGATTAATTGTATGTGACTAAATACCCAAAAGAAACATGCTTTGTGTGACTAAATGTAGAAAAGGCCACACAAACTTAAAATTCAAGTGGCCATTGGATGATCGATAGTCACACAAAACACACATTTCTTCACTGTAAACACCATATGGTCACACTTATTAACACTTTTGGCCACTTTATGATTAATTGTATGTGACTAAATACCCAAAAGAAACATGCTTTGTGTGACTAAATGTTAGAAAAGGCCACACAAACATAAAATTCAAGTGGACATTGGATGATCAATAGTCACACAAAACACACATTTCTTCACTTAAAACCCCATATGATCACACTTATTAACACTTTTAGCCACTTTATGGTTAATTGTATGTGACTAAATACCCAAAACAAACATGCTTTGTGTGACTAAATGTTAGAAAAGGCCACACAAACATAAAATTCATGTGGCCATTGGATGATCAATAGTCACTCAAAATACACGTTTCTTCACTTTAAATACCATATGGTCACACTTATTAACACTTTTAGCCACTTTATGATTAATTGTATGTGACTAAATACCCAAAACAAACATTCTTTGTGTGACTAAATTTTTGGAAGGCCACACAAAAATAAATTTAATGTGACTAAATACCCAAAACAAACATTCTTTGTGTGACTAAATGTTTGGAAGGCCACACAAAAATAAATTTAATGTGGCCATTGGATGATCAATAGTCACACAAAATACACATTTCTTCACTTTAACACCATATGGTCACACTTATTAACACTTTTGGCCACTTTATGATTAATTGTATGTGACTAAATACACAAAACAAACATGCTTTGTGTGACTAAATGTTACAAAAGGCCACACAAACATAAAATTCAAGTGGCCATTGGATGATCAATAGTCACACAAAAGACATATTTCTTCACCTTAAACACCATATGGTCACACTTATTAACACTTTTGGCCACTTTATGCTTAATTGTATGTGACTAAATACCCAAAAGAAACATGCTTGGTGTGACTGTACAGTGTTTATGGTCACTAATACGGATTAATCTAACAAAATTTGTACCTAATTAGTCACACATGTTAAGATTTTGGTTACTCTTTTGCAATAAAGACTAAAAAAAAGTCAAACACGTGACCATAGGGTACCTATGGTCGCGCGACCTTTAGTCACACACGATCGAAAAATCATGTGTGACTATATGTATATCGTCACATATATTCGGTGTAGCCAAATCCATTTTTTGTTCTAGTGGCACTTAGGTTATTTTCTATTCAAATCCTAGATTAAAGGGTTTGGGTATTTACTGAACCCAACATTATCATAAACAGAGATGTCTTTCTTCAATTCCAAGGCGAATAATCTTGGAAAAATGCTTTTAAGATTGACATCTCTAAGCCAAACATCATACCAAAATGATGTGTCAGTACCATCACCCACCTTCTTTTTGCAATTTGCCAGCAAATGGACACCTTTTTCTCTAAGTTGGTTAGTACACTTAATAACATCCAACCAAGTAGACGAGTGAGCAAGCAAAGAGTTAGAGTCAAGCTTCCCTTGGCGACCATGAATCGCCTTCACAATCTTGACCCAAAGCGCTCCTTGTTAAGTTTTAAATCTCCAAATTCATTTGAGTAAAAGAGCTCTATTGAAAGCAAAGAAACTCCTAACTCCAAGACCGCCCGATTCCTTGCTCATCAAACTTTGTCCCAACTAAACCAAGACATCTTTTTTTCCTCGACTTCCACTCCTTTGAAAAACTTACTACGTAAAAGTTCTAGATTTTTCAAAATAGCAGTCGGAACCTTATAAATGAACATATAATAAGATGGAATGGCCCCCAAGACCGATTTTAGAAGAGTAAGTCTCCCACCGATGTACAAGGTTTTAACCTTCCATTTGGAAAGGCGAGTAGCCACCTTATCCACCACTATCTCCCAAGATCTAAGACGTGACATAGAGGATCCCACCAACACTCCTAGATACTTGAAAGGCGGTTTTAAAGGTTCACAACCAATCAAACCTGCAGCCCTCCTTACCTCCTCAAACTCGACACCAACACCAAGAAGACTACACTTATGCAAGTTAATTTTCAAACCAGAAGCCAGAAAGAAACAATGAATGATACAGACAATATTTTGGAAGTTCGAATCCTTCCATTGACATATAAAGACAGCGTCGTCTGCATAAAAAAGATGTGATATCATAACCTGCATGGAACCACCAACAAGAATACCCGAGCAGAATCCTTTGTCCAAAGCTCCTGAGAAAAGGACATGAAACGCCTCCATAACGAAGAGAAACAAGAATGGAGATAAAGGGTCTCCTTGTCTAAGCCCTCTAAGTAAGCGGAATTCGTTTGTTGGACTACCATTCACCAAAATAGAGGCACTAGCCGAAGACAAACAAGCTGCTATCCACCCCCGCCACCTACTACCAAAACCAAACCTCTGCATGATATCTTCAAGAAAATCCCACCTTACTGAGTCGTAAGCCTTTTCAAAGTCCACTTTAAACACCATAGCCTTCTTCTTTTTAACTTTACACCAAGACATCACTTCATTTAAAATCATAGGCCCATCGAGAATTTGTCTCCTCCGAATAAACGCCGATTGCTCCATACTTATTAGACTACCAATTACCAAACTTAATCTATTTGCTAGGATTTTCCTGACAATCTTGTACTGACACCCTATAAGGCTGATAGGGCGGAAATCCTTAACAAATTTTGCATCTACTATTTTGGGAATAAGAGCGATAAATGAGGGGTTACACCCTCAAGGAAACGAACTCGATGTGAAGAATTCCTTTACATATTTAATGACATCTACACCGATCAAATCCCAGAATTTCCGAATAAATTTAAAAGTGAAACCATCTGGACCCGGGGACTTATCAGTCCCACATTCCCAGACTGCCCTTTTGATTTCCTCGTCGGAAACCATATCATCCAACCATGAAGCCTGCTCATGCGAAAGAGTGACACCAAATTCCAAGTTACATTGAGGTCTAGGATCAGAAGGTTTTGAAAAGCGATCCGCAAAATGATCATAAAACGCTTTTTTGACCCTATTTGGATCATCCACCCATTCACCATCCGAAAGAACACCCCGAATAGCCATTTGATTTTGTCTCTTATTAATAACACCGAGAAAGAATTTGGAGTTCTTATCCCCTTCCACCGCCCACTTGATCTTAGCCTTTTGAGCTAGCTCCGCCGCTTTCACCCTATCCAAATCCATGATCGATTTCACCAACGTAGCTCTCTTACGTAACAAGTCGGGATTTGTATTACCTCCCTCCAAATGTTTATCTAGATCAGCTAAGCAAGATTGCAACTCAATTCTTTTAGAACTCGTTTGATCCCTCTTAGTTTTGCTCCAGATACGTAATTTTTGTTTCAACAGTTGCAACTTTTTTTAAGAGTAGTCATCGCATTACTGTTATCAACAACAATCTCCGACCAGGCATTAACCACAAAGCTTTCAAAATCAGTCAAAAGAAACCAAGAATGATAAAGACGAAAAGGAATTGGACCATAATCAGAATGAACCTCGTGCATCAGAATTGGACGATGGTCCGATAAATGACGATCTAAGATGATTCCCGTGAGCGAGGGAAACGTAAGCAGAAAACCTTCGGACACCAAGAATCTATCCAACTTACTCATTTTTGAAGCTGCTCTATTAGACCAAGTAAAAGAATACCCACCTAATGGAACATCAACAAGCCCCGTACCCGATATAAACCCGTTAAACGCAGCAGCACCGGGTTTATCAAACACTGATCCAAGTCTCTCTGATGACATTCTCACCTCATTGAAATCACCCGTCACTATCACTTCCCCTTCCCATCTAGAGATTACGCGATGCAAGTAATCCCAAAGTAACCTCTTTTCAGAAAGTTCTTGCGGAGCATAAACCGAAATCAAAAGTAATCTTGTATTAGTAGAATTCCAAACACCTTCCACTAAGATAAAGTAATCAGAATAGTAGCATTAATTTTTGTGAACATCGATCTCTCCCATACACATAATATTCCTCCTGATCTCCCCCAAGATAAGCTAGTAACATAATCAAATGAAAGAATCCCCCATAGCTTACGAATTAAAAAATCATCTACTTTTTCAAGTTTTGTTTCTTGTAAACACAACACATTAATCTTATTCTTCCTACATAATTTCTTCACCCACTCCTTTTTCTCCTTTTGGCCTAAGCCTTGAATATTCAAAGACATTAGATTCATTTGTAACCCATACTACCTCCTTGAGAAGCAATGATCTCTTCTATGTTCCTCAAACAACCCTCCATATTGAACCCCATAGCTTGTCCCACCTCAACAAAATCATGTAATTTCACAAGTAAAGAAGAATCGATGCAAGGTTTTTTAACCCGGTCAACTGTGCATGATACATGTGAGGTGCTATCACTATTACCTTCTTTGTTGGACGCCTTGACTTTCCTCGTACCCGATGGAATCTCCTTTGATTTTCCCCCCATAGAACCAAAATCTTCCAAAGAAGAAGTTGTCTGCTTCATTTCAGTCTTTTGGAGCATAGCAACCGACTCTTGATTACTACACCCATCTGAGTGTACAATAGGTGTAAAGCCAGGAGGGTACAAATTATCTTCAGACACCGGTTCTACATTACCCCCTTGTTTTTTATTAAAGATATCGTACAACCCAAACGGATCGTCTGACTTGGGTAGAGACTCCACCTTCTTATCACCTTGTTCCACCCTTTCATTAACATGTTCATCCACCATTTGTTCCTTCCTGTCTACCAAAAGCTCGTCATCTGATGGAAGTGAAGAATCACTTCCCTCCTTACTCGATTCTGAATCCGAGTCGTCATCAATAAAATCAGGACTCCATCTCGTAATCTCACGCGCCCGCACCATAGAAACATGACCCTGTACAACAATTTTAAAAGATTCAAATATGAGATCTTTCATCTTCGTTTTGATGCACAGTCTCTTATTCCAAAGATTGTTGTCATTTGGATCCTCCACAAACAACAGCTCTCCCCACCTTTGTGCAATTTTATTGAAAGTTTTCGGTGTCCAAGCAATTGATGGAATGCCTTCAACATCCACCCATGAAACTCTTTCATCCACCACAAACTCCTTATACCAATGACGTACCTCAGAAAACCATGAATTCACCCCTGTATGCTCCTTAAACTTGTTACGTGCATGTGAATCATTGAATTCTAACGAAACCCAAAAACCTCCCATGTACCTAACCAACATATCTTGGAAACCCACCTTATTACAAAACAATCGCAAGTTTGGAAGGGAATCGAAATCTTTTACCTTAGCTATTAGAGTTAGCTCCGTATCTTTGTCAATAAGACAATCATGCCCAATCACCATAGTCGGTTTATCCTCCTTATCCCCATTTACCGCATCCACATAAGACATAGAAGACATGAGATGATAAGTCGGCATGGACGGGGCTGCTGCTTTGTTAACAGCCACCGAAGGTTTTGATCCCCATTGAAACCTAGCTAAGTTAAAACATAGCCTGAATCGACCCACCCAAATGGTGTTCAAATTTGCGATCAAGCTCTCTAGTCGACCTACCTTAATAAATCTCACAAAACCGAACCTTTTACCAGCCTTAGACTCCCGAGAAGGGATGAAAACATCAACCACATGCCCATATTGCTCACATGTATCCCATAGTTGCTTTGACGTAAAACTTGACGGGAAATTTGTAACGTACAAAGAATGTGATACCTTATGCACGGAATCCTCCTTAGAATAACTCTTCCCGTCACGGATTGAACCCGATGAGCCGCCGTTTCTTGCCATAGTCGAATTTGTTTGGGTTTTTAGGAGGGGTTTTGGGATGGAAACGATTTGAGGGTTTTGGAGTGGATGTGATTTGGGAATTTTGGGATGGATAACTGATGGGTAATTCACCGGATCTTGTGTTTGGGGTGAATTTTACTGTGGACGTGGGATGGAAATCGTCATCAGAGAATTAGTAAAAGTTGATTGATAATTGTATATTTCTACTACTTATAAAACAAATTTAACTATTCTTGAAAACTTGAAAATTCTTAACAGTGAGTAAAGTTGATTTTTAAAAATTCCTTTTAAAATAATTAACTCGCATCTTTTTTAGTAATGTCAAATGTGTAAACTTTATAATACTCTTGATTAAAAATAGTAACAACATTCACTATAAAGGTAATATTTTGTATATTGCTTAATCCTCAAACTTTTATTTTTTGTTTTGTTTATAATTAATAAATTATTTTAACACAATTACTACAAATTGAACTCGTAAGTGTTGCATCAAGAGTAATGCCTGAACTACAAGTTAAAATGTATAATAATTTGTCGATATACACTATCATTTGTACGAATATTAGTCTAGTATTTGTTAATTGTTAATGTTAATAACCGTGAGGAAACTGAGTACTCAAAATAAAGATGTTAGGTTGTAACTAGTGGTGGGCCGAGAGGGTTTTCCTCTGTAGTTTAACAACTATGTCATATATATTGATTTTTTTGGAATTTCGTGTTACAAGTTTTTTCACAAGACGACGAGGTTTTTTTAGTTCGATTTACTGAGTGCATTTTTTACTCAAATGTATGTAGTTTAATTGAAGTGTTGTACATTTCTAGCCTTTTACCTTGTGGGTTTGAAACTTAAGTATTTTGCGAGTAGTTTGTGTCTTACCACTATATTGGTGGTACTTGTTAAAAATGCAGCTAATAACTTTGTAGTGATAAGTCCACCTTTGATTGTGCTGATAATTTAAATCGCGGCAACAAATGAAGATTCGAAACCATGAATTTCTCTTTAGTAAGTTAAAAAGGTTATTTACTAAATTAAGTGATATAGATATAAAGGTTTTAATTAGCCTCTTATAGTAGAAAGAGAAGCTTTAATGACTCAGAGAAGCTTTAACGAGTCTCATAATTAAGAGAGTGTAAAGGTTTTGAGCCAACATTTCTCTTCACTAAAAGAAAAGTAAACAACCCTTAAATCACTCGTGGTTCTTTTCCTACAAGTTTATCCAAATTTCAAACGACCATTGTTTTTATTCTAAATGAGTGGATCTGGGAACTCAATGGCATCTATTCTACCTTTATATAGAAGGTATTGTGCACGTCCTATTAGCTTATATTCGACCACAAATGTGTAGCTCAAAAAGTCGAACATTCAACTTAGCTTATGATATTGTACTTGGGATTTCTTATCTAATTCGCAAAGTTATGCAATTGATACGACATGTGAATATATGCTAGGATTATTATTAACTTGGAATATATTCCATGGTTGTTTAGACCATATTATACTAGTAATGTCAAAAGGTGCACTTGAAATCTGTTTTACGACTAGTATTGTATATGGATAGGATACTTCAACAGTTAAACAAAGTACTCGTACAAGATAAAGCAATCCCATGCATCCTTAACTAACTCAGTGTATATATACGACCTTCGATTATTATCTAACACGAGGCATTTACCAAGGTCAACCTTTAGGTTAAGTAAAGCACAACTAATGAGCGACTTTAACATTTTGCTCTTTCATGTATAAAACCAATTGTTGTTAAAAAAAAAAAAAACTCTATTTCAATCCCTTATTGTTGTCTCTAGTAGTGTAATTAGCTTTGTGTTTATTCCCCCTCATTGACCAAGTTTATGTTTGTTTTGTTGCAAAATTAGAGCCCAACGATTATTGTACGATTATATTCTCTTTCTTTTTGTAAATTAGAAGAGTTAGATACTTAGATATGAACTTTAAATGGTTACTATATAATGGTAGGGTTTCATTTCAATATTCAAATAAAAACATAAATCCACTTTTGCAGAATTAATGGATCACAAAAAACAGGCATTAAGAGAATATCGAAGAACTTTCGATATAAGATGCATAATCCTAATGATGTTTATTTGGTACCCACCAGTCCACCACTTCATCAAAATCATTTAATTTGTACACGCTAACACTATATCTTTTCAAATATTATAGATTTTAGTTTTTGGTCTACTATTGCCACTTAAAGATAAATGCAACAGTATCAAACTAAGCATGAGAAAACCAATCATTCTCAAACACCACAACAGAAAAAAGTCAGCCAAAAATGAAAGTCATGAGTTATCAAAGTAAATAAGGACTAATATATGTATCACCTATCATTATTATTCTTGTTCTTGTTATTCAGATATTTTTTTGTGTTACGTGAGTCTGTGGCATGTTATGAAATAATTCTTTTTGAGCGGCAGCATTTTATTGAAACTAGCAAAAGCTAGAAAATTACAAGGAAGCTATTGTTTGATGTTCCATTGCAAACGCGACTTGGCTCAATGTTCTTAAATGGTGGAAGCTACACAACCTTCAAGTCTCGAGAATGTTAGAGTTACACAATGTATAAGATCATAAGTATGAGCAAATGAAAGACAAAAAGACATAAAAGGGAACAAAAGAATGTTATGAGATTAAGATATGGGCCAATATGTTTGACATAAACATGTAACTTTTGGGAGGAAGATGGAAAAATGATGTGTTAAGCTAACTTTTAGCATCCAATGACATAACTAATTTACTTCATATACACACTTTTTTTCTTTCATAGTGGAATTAGTCATCATAACGCCCCCCATTTTTATCAAATAAACAATTAATTATCCAGATTGAGGACCAAAATACACAATAAGTTATATTATTAACAAGATATATTTTACAAAAAAAGTTAGATTGACCTTTATCTGTTTTAGACTTTAAGGAAGTTGGGGAGCAAAGTGTGGCATGGCGATTCATAATTACCCCATAATTTAGCTTCATCATGTGGGAATGTTAACTTTATTATCCATCCATAACTGTATTTAATCTAGCTAATGACATTTGCATTCTTCGTACCCTCTATTAACAAAAACTTGATAATTTGGTTTCAGATACACAACATTTAAGCAAAATGGAACTAGTCCAACCAAGGCGTTGGGAGTCCTTGGTCTCCCATTCAATGACATAGATAAGGTCATTCGAACTATCGTCAATCTTCACAGATAAGCAATTAAGAGCAAGTCAACCGATATTATGACAATAAAAACACTCTAAATTAGCAATAATCGAATTTTAAAAAACTGCAGTCACAACAAGAATCTAGTGTTAGAATGTAGTTATCTTTGCTACTAGTGATGATGTTCGTAAGCATAACAGATTCATCTCAGCGAATATATGCCCTTGAAAAGTAAGCATGTCACAAAGACTATGACATCGCGCATGTGTCGTGTCTCCTTGGTCATATATTAGTGTGTCTATCTAGAAAACGAGATAAAATTTTGGAATTATATTCTTAACGAAAATGAGGCCATTTGTTATTCTGCGTAAGCCCGAATAGAACATCGAACAACCAAAGTTCCACTGGACAAATCAAAATCAAAAGGCATTTATGCAAAATGATGAAGTGTAATCGAATAGGTTTGTAGTGATTTACGTGTAATTTGAACAAATTCCGTTAGGGCATATTCTAGTGTAAATCTGCATCATGATCATATTGATATGTTCAGTCACAACTTGTTTTACGAATTTGGAACACATTCCTCTTGTTTTACCACTCTGTTTGAGGAGACAACTTGCATCATTATCCTATACTTTTTATTCAAGCAAATGCTAGACAATATGCCCCTGTAATCCACACTCTCAAATGAAGTGTTTTTAATATATATGTTTCATGTGCAATTATGGTTTTAATCATTTCGTTTACCTTCTTTTTGGTAAGAAAAATTTCATCATGTTAAATAGTAAAACATGGACGGAGCATAATAAACGATGTTTTGGTTTTACGGAACAAATATTCATTCCCATTTTGAATCAATGGTCAATTCTATTATTTTTGAAAGAAAATGGTCAATTTTAATTTAGGGGGATATGAATTTATTCTGTATTAATACTAGTCGTGTCAACTTGTTATGGAATGTAATAAGATAGCTCGAAGAATAAACATAGATAAGACTTGCATACATGCCTCGTAAGTCGTAACTTTTGGTGAAAATATATCTTTCCCAGTTATAAAAAGGGTTAATTATTTGAAAATGCATCTAACTTGTTAATTTTTGTGGTTTTTTATAATCATTTTTTTTTATTTTTTATTTTTTTATTTATTTATTTTTGTTATTAACACACAAACCTCTCAAATTTTGATATTTTTGTGTATTTTTTAAATGTAAAATGACCATTTTATCTTTGGAAATTTGAAAAAAGTAAAAGAAAAATGGTCACAAATACATATAAAAATCGAATTTGAGAGTTTTGTGTTTTAATAGCAAAAAAAAAAAAAAAAAAAAAAAAAAATTTACACAGAACAACAAAAATTAACGAGTTAAAATGTTAAATGTATTTTTCAAATCATTAGCTCTTATAAAAATAACAATATATTTATTTACCAGGTTAATAAGAAGTAAACATTTTGATCTGCAAAATAAACATCCTCTGGCCTAAAAAGTTTGCAGTTTTCGTACAAAGAAAGTTTGGATCAGTAGCTATACACTTACGTCCTAGACATTTTGACCGGCTCGACGCAGCTAACTGGTTTCGTGGTGGTTATGAAATAAGAGGTCGCGTGTTCGAGTTTCGTTTATGCAAAAGCATTTTCCCAAAAGAAACATGTGTATTCGGGAGACTGAATTTTGACCAAAAAACAACATTGGTTATGCAAAATATCAAATCATGTCACAAAAAATTAAATATGTATATCCAAATTTTGAGAGATAAATCTTGTAATGTGTGAGCATTGACCGACATAAATAGTCGTATCGGGCCAACACAGCCCAAGTGGTCGTACTTCAGTTATGAGCTTGAGTTCTTTCTAGGTCAACACACAATTTGTGTCCTCTTTTGTCAGCATAGCATGGATGGTCCAACTAGAATTACATGTACTCTAAAGTGTCGAATACTCGAATAAGGCTAACTTTTTTTTTTTTTGTTTTGTTTTGTTTTTTTTCCCGAGCTACTGTTACAGAAGCTCCGAAACTCCTATATGATGTTATAAGAGGCGGTATGAATCATCTGGTACTCAAGACACGAGTATATAACATGTAAAACTTTTTCTGTTAATACCTGCTTAAATGTAAAAATAGGAAGTCTTTGAAGGTTGGCTTCGACAACGCTTATTTGATGAGCCCCTTCGTAATAGACGAAACAAAGAAAGTTGTAAATCAAAGATAGCTCAAGGGTAAAGCTAATAAAGCCAGGACTTTATGCTTCTGAATTTTTAAAGCCCCCAATTTCTTATGGGCCTCGTATATATAGATTGTTGGTCGCATTTTTTCTTGAGCCTCCTCTGTTAGGCCTCGATATTTTAAGGCCTTAATTCACTATAACAATTTGGAATTTGGCTTGTCATGAAGGGTTATTCGTTCATAAAAAGTTAACAACAAAAGTATCATTTTAAAACTTCATTTTAAGCCCCCAATAGACTTGAGCCGCTCTTGGTTGTGATCAAACCCGAAAGTATCATTCTAAAATTTGTTGGTCTAATGTTCTACTCGAGCTAATGAGTAGTTCAAAAGTCACAAGCTTAATGTGCAGTCCAAAGAAACCGAGCTGATGGAAGACAAAACAGTTTCCAAGCATATGGAAGTTTACAATTCTAGTCTAATTAGGATTCCTTATTTGTTAAGGACTATCTAGCTTTATTAGAATTGTAGTAGGATTAGAAAGCAAATTCTAACACTTATATAAACAAACCGAGCTGTGGTTTGTATGTGTGCATTCAATATCAGTTTTTGTAAGCAAATACTTTTCTGATTAATTGGAGAGCTTATTCCAAGAAACATTGTGTGTTCCAGTTTTATTTGTTTTAATTGTGTTTTCTGTTGTGAACCGATCAGAGGTGTGGGACTTGAATTGGTATCAAGAGCCAGGTTGCAAGAAGTAAGTCGACCAAGGTTCTTGGTTTTACAACAAGCAGAAGGGTTTCCAAGCTGATCGATCACAGCAGGTAGTCCAAGCAGTCGACAAAGGGTTACAAGATCAGTAGCAAGCAGTCGACAAAGGGTTCCAAGATCAGTTATCCAAGCAGAAGGGATTCCAAAGTCGATTATCACAGAAGGTTTCCAAGCAGTCGATTATCACAGAAGGGTTTTCACAGTCGATCACAAGGTTTTTTACAAGGTTTCGACTTAAGCAAGAAGTCGATAAAGTTTCAAACTTTAACTTGGTTTACTTAGGCAAGAAGTAAAACAAGCGTGTTCTAGGGCTGGAAGATAATCCAACTACACCGGTAACTTACAAAAGGCGTTCAAGAAGGATGGTGCAAGGCAAGTCGAGTCAACCACCTATTGAACATACTAAAACGGCTCTTCAATGTCCAATGTTAACAAGCACGAACTATAACATATGGGCAATAAGAGTTAAAGCGGTATTCCGAGTCCATGGAATACTCGATGCACTGGAACCAGGGGAAGGAACACAAGTTGTTGCCAAGCAAGATCACATGGCGCTTCGCGTTACTTTTCCAGCGATTCCGAAGAACTTGTTTTTCAAGTTTCACAATTCAACACGCCCAAAGAAATCGGGGAGCTTTGAAGACCAGGTATGTGGGTGTTGATCGGGTTCGAGACGCAAGGTTGCAAACCTTGGAGACGGAATTCGAATCTTTAAAGATGAAAGTCAACGAATCAATCGATGACTTTGCGGCTAGGATGGGCAAAATTGTAAATCAAGTCAATAGCTTGGGAACAATTTATGAAGACAAGAAACTTGTTAAGAAGCTACTTGCATCCGTTCCGGATAGGTATGTTGCAATCGTTGCCTCAATAGAACAATTTGTTGACTTGAATACTATGTCTTTTCAAGAAGCAATTGGAAGGTTGAAAGCTTTTGAAGGAAGAATGAAGGGTGTTGACACCACTTCTGAAGATCAAGGCAAGTTGATGTTCGGAAGGGCTGAAAGATATGAT
This sequence comes from Chrysanthemum makinoi, assembly GCA_910596185.1. Lineage (NCBI taxonomy): Eukaryota > Viridiplantae > Streptophyta > Magnoliopsida > Asterales > Asteraceae > Chrysanthemum > Chrysanthemum makinoi. Next base: position 223,775,715 of record OU343220.1, read on the forward strand.
AAGAAAGGTCGAGGAAGGAATTCTTCTGGTGGCAACGGTAAAGGTCAAAACTTTTCTTCTCAAAACAAATCTCGTGGTAGTGGTCAAGCTAATAACCACAACCGTAACAACTCCGGGAGCAATACGGAGCAAAAGAAGAACAAAAGTCGAGACCTTTCAAAGATTCAATGCTTCAGATGTGATGAATACGGTCACTTTGCTTCTAACGCCTCAACGACGTGAACGAAGCAAAAGCATGAATCAAACCTTTTGAAAACGGAGGATGATGATGACCCAACACTTTTTATGATGAAAAGCGTTCAAGAAGTAGTTTTCTTGAATGAAGAAAATATTATCCCAAACCAATTGAATACTAAGCCAAACGAAGAAGACACTTGGTATTTGGATAATGGAGCAAGTAATCACATGACGGGGATCCGAGAATACTTTTCGGAGTTGAATGAGAATATCTCCGACAGAGTGAAGTTTGGTGATAACTCCTACATCGAGATAAAAGGGAAGGGTTCGATAATCATTGAAGGGAAAACGGGTGAGCAACGGTTAATCACTGGAGTCTATTACCTACCCGAGCTTAAAAGCAACATAATTAGTCTTGGGCAAGCTACCGAAGGCGGATGTGACATTCGTATGAAAGGTAACCTTCTTACTATGCGCGACTCAGATGGCAAGCTTCTGATGAAGGTTCCTAGAACAAGTAATAGACTTTACAAGATTAAGCTCCAAGTTGGAAGTCCGGTGTGTCTCAAAGCAAAGATGGAAGATGATGCTTGGTTATGGCATGCTAGGATGGGTCACATTAATTTCGAGACAATGGAATTAATGGCAAGGAAGGGCATGGTTGAAAAGTTGCCAATAATTCATCAAGAGAACAAGTTGTGTGAATCTTGTTTGGTAGGAAAACAAACCAAGAAGGCGTTTCCTAAAGCTGCAAAATTTAAGGCAACACATCCTCTTCAACTTATACATGCCGACCTATGTGGACCAATGTCTCCACCATCCATAGCTAAACAGTACATATTTGTTCTTATTGATGACTTCTCACGGTTTATGTGGACTTTTACCTTGAAGGAAAAAGGTGAGGCATTTGAATACTTCAAAAAGTTCAAAGCTTTAGTTGAGAAGAAGTCAGGAAGCAAGATTATAACCCTAAGGACCGATAGAGGAGGTGAGTTCACTTCAAAAGAATTTACCAACTTTTGTGAAAACGAGGGTATAACAAGACATCTAACCGCTCCCTACACACCGCAACAAAATGGAGTCGTGGAAAGGCTAAACCGTACTCTTATGGGAATGACTAGAAGCATCTTGAAAGCACGAGACGTACCAAACTACATGTGGGCTGAAGGAGTTAGACACGCTACATTCTTGATTAATAGAGTTTCAACTCGAGCTCTAGTTAATCAAACTCCATACGAGGCTTTCAAAGGAAAAAAGCCTAACTTGGAGGGTTTGCGGGTATTTGGATGTGTGGCTTATGCAACGGAAACAAGGCCATATTTACATAAGTTAGACGACAGGTCAACACGACTCATTTACATCGAAACGAGCCGTACAAAAGGTTTTCGATCGCTTAATCCAAGACTAAAGAAGATAGTGGTATGTCGTGATGCGGAGTTTAATGAGGAACTTGGCCGGAAGTATGTTCCGAAGCGAAACACACGAAGCTAAACCCAGAGGTGAAGATCAAGAGGTCGAAAATCATCATGATGTTGATGAAAATCAACCGGTCAATACCGAACAAGAAGATCAAATCGAGGCGGATAATGACCCTAATCCTGTGACGTAAACTCAACCAATTATGATGCGTTCTTCAAGGGTTTCAACTAAGCCAACTAGATTTAATGACTTTATTATGGGGTCTAGTTCAAGAACCTCAGTTGCTAATGAAGATCAAAATCTACTTTTGATTGAAGATGATGAACCAAGAACGTTCCAAGAAGCAAAAGTCTCAAGCAAGTGGATGGTTGCTATGAAGCAAGAGATTGAGTCTATCGAGAAGAATGATTCATGGGAATTAGTTGAAGCTCCGGTTAATGTTAATCCCATTGGATTAAAGTGGGTGTTCAAAATTAAAAGAAATCCGGATGGTTCAATTAATAAGTTTAAAGCTCGGGTAGTAGCAAAGGGTTATGCTCAAAAGGAAGGAATTGACTATGACGAGGTATTTGCTACCGTAGTAACGAATTGAAACGATACGTTTATTAATCTCATTGGCCGCAAAAGAAGCATGGGAGCTACATCATCTGGATGTAAAGTCAGCTTTTTTACATGGAGAACTAAAAGAGCAAGTGTTTGTTACACAACCGGAGGGGTTCGTGAAGAAAGGAGAAGAAAGGAAGATCTACAAGTTGAAAAAGGCGCTTTATGGACTTAAACAAGCACCAAGGGCGTGGAATACAAAACTTGATAGAGAACTCAAGAAAATGTCTTTCAAAAGATGCCAACACGAACAAGCGGTGTATGTGAAGAAGACAAACAAGTCAATCTTGATTATTGCAGTCTATGTAGATGATCTCTTAGTAACCGGTTCGAAGCTTGTCGAAATTGGTGAATTTAAGAGACAAATGCAAGAAAGGTTCGATATGAGTGATTTGGGAAAATTGAGCTATTATCTTGGCATTGAAGTAAAGCAAGAGGATTCGAGTATCTCAATAAGTCAAGAAAGCTATGCAAAGAAGATCTTGAAAGATGCTGGGATGCATGAAGCGAATTCCACACAATGTCCATTAGAACCTGGAATGAAGTTAAGCATGGATAAGGAAGGAAAACCAGTTGATGCAACTTTGTATAGACGACGAGTTGGTTGTTTAAGGTATTTACTACACACTCGACCTGATTTATCTTATTCGGTTGGTTTGGTTAGTCGTTATATGCAAGAACCAAAAGAATCACATATGGCAGCTGTGAAACAAATACTAAGGTATATCCAAGGTAGTTTGAATTTTGGAATGCGATATAACCAAGAGAAAACCAAGGAGTTAGTGGGGTTTAGTGATAGTAGTTTTGCTATGGACCAAGATGATGGTCGAAGCACAACTGGGCACGTATTTTATCTAGGTAAATCACCTATCACTTGGTGCTCACAAAAGCAAAACACGGTGGCTCGATCGTCTTGTGAAGCCGAAGTTCATGGTCGCAACCTCACCGCGTGTCAAGGGATATGGTTACGTGGATTGTTGAGTGAAATAACCGGAATGGAAGAAAGAGTGGTGGTCTTATTTGTTGACAACAAATCGGCTATTGCACTTATGAAAATCCAGTCTTTCACGGGAGAAGCAAGCATATAAACACACGTTATCATTTTATCCGAGAATGTGTTGAAAGAGGCCAAGTACAAGTTGAGTTTGTAGGAGGTGATTTGCAACGTCTGATATTCCGATCGAAAGCTCTAGCAAGGATTAAGTTCAAGAAGATGCAAGAGTTACTCGGAGTTGAAGACCTACCTATCTCGAGTCAGAAATTAGGGGGGTGAATGTTGGTCTAATGTTCTACTCGAGCTAATGAGTAGTTCAAAAGTCACAAGCTTAATGTGCAGTCCAAAGAAACCGAGCTGATGGAAGACAAAACAGTTTCCAAGCATATGGAAGTTTACAATTCTAGTCTAATTAGGATTCCTTATTTGTTAAGGACTATCTAGCTTTATTAGAATTGTAGTAGGATTAGAAAGCAAATTCTAACACTTATATAAACAAACCGAGCTGTGGTTTGTATGTGTGCATTCAATATCAGTTTTTGTAAGCAAATACTTTTCTGATTAATTGGAGAGCTTATTCCAAGAAACATTGTGTGTTCCAGTTTTATTTGTTTTAATTGTGTTTTCTGTTGTGAACCGATCAGAGGTGTGGGACTTGAAAATTTGCATATCTCATGTAGTTTATTCAAATCAAGTCAATCGTATTTTCTACCCATGAGATATTATTCACTACTTTTATCTAGTATTTACATGCTTCTATAAGTCTTTTACCATTGGAAAAACATAGAAAAGGCTACAAATTCCACACTCCAAAGTCCAAAAGTAAAATTCGAACTCACTCCACGCATTCTCAAATTTCGAATCTGGATAATATCTTCAATTCATTCGCAAAGTAAAAAACTACTGTACATACTACATACTAACATACTCATTCTCATTTTTTATATAATACGTTCAAACTTTTATAAAATCGTGTAAATCAAACAGCAGCGATTCTATTATTCATATCAGGATTAACAACAATAGCTAGCTTCTCCTCTTGATGAAACTTAACTTGCTTCGCAATAAATCCTTCAATCCTTTTTTGAAACTCTTTATCACTCAATTCATCAACAACATTTTCCGTCACCGGAGTTTCACTTTTCCGACGACCTAATTCCGTTTCCGACCGTTTCAGCTTACCGTTAGTCATCGCCTTAACCTCATCCAAACACCGCTCATTCTTCTTCAAATTCTCCGATTGACTCCTTTTATACACTTTCCGGTCAAATAACGGTTTCACTTCCGATACAATTTGCTTATCCTGATAAACTATTTTCTCTTCAGGTTCAATCACCGGAACGTTGACGACGTCATCGATGACGTCATCGTTTACGATTTCGTCATACAGATCCGTAACGACATTACTAACGGCGTTACCGTTACCGTTAAGTTGACCGGATATAACAACTAAAGTTATGACAATCACGTTACTGATTAAAAAAATGAACAACGGACTAACGATGATCGTTAAAGCGTGACGTAAGTATATACTCAGCATTCCGATGACGGAAGGAAGGCGCGTGGATATCCACGCGCTCAAAATAACCGCTAAAAAGAGCTCGATTAAACGGAATAAGTTCGCGATTTTGCGGAACCTTCGGTATCGAAGCATCGCGTTAGCTTTCTCTACTTTCACGTTGTGGATGTCGAAAATATCCATAACTGAGTGTAACTAACTAACTGTGTGTTTTTTTAGTGTGTGTGTTTTTTGAAGAGTGAGTGAGTGAGTGTGTGTGTGTGATTTTTTTATAAGAGATGGAAAATGAGTCTGGTATTTATAGAGGGTAAGTGGGACCCACGGTGGTTTAAAAAGGGGGGAAATGAGAAAGAATATATTCAAAAATGTATTTTATTTTTTTTGGTTTTATGTTGGGAAAAGAAGTTTTTGTGTTTGGTATAGTTTGATGGTACTTAGAGAATAATTTGTGAGAATGTAGTTTAGCTAAATTTGTGGATAATTATGATGTATGGATATTATTCTTGTGAGAGTTTTGTGTAACTACGGTATCGGAAGGTATTTTTGTGATATTCTTTGTGTGTAGCTTGATGTATTATTTTTTGTTGTTTTGAGAAAGAAGTATCTGGAAAGTTGATGTCAGGTTGGTGCTCGCAAGTTATGCAGTGTGGAGCACGAAAACATGAATACAATATTGGTAAAGGACATTCAGGTGTTGTAGTTATTTTTGTAGTTATTGATAAGTGTACTAATAAACTAAATATTACTTTTTTTGTCAACTATAAATCTCTACCACTTACAGAGAATATTATTTTATTTTATTCTCAACTTTTTACTTAAAAGGGAAAATAAACAATTATTTTGAGACAGCTCAAAAAAAAAATGTGAACTATAATTTTAAGACGGAAAAGTATCATTTTAAACTTGTTAGTTTAGCGTCAAAATATAAAGTTTTGTGATACTCTGATGTTATTTTTCTCAAATAAACCATCTAAGGGCATGCTTATTGAAGTCGCTAGATGGAGTCATGTGCATTCTTAAGGGCGACCACGCATGGTCTTCATTTGACTCCTCAGATCATCATTATTATCGTCAAAGACTTGGAGGAGAATGAAATAAATAAATCAGTCTGTGTATTGTGAAGTAATTTAACTAATTAATATATAATATAATTATTCAATAGGTTCAAAAGCGATCGAACATCCACTCGGACGCTCTCTCTATTTCACTAGTTTGAACATACATTAACATTTTTTTGGTTGAGATGATGAATATATACTAAAACCAACCTTTTACAACAAATATAAACAAAGATTTTGGACATGCCTATAAATCCTTTTCGACTGTACATGGAATCTATAATTTTTCTGGGTATATACAAGGGCAAATGATTGAAAAAAGTATCATACTTACCATCATTTCCTTTTGTTGGTAGCGAACAAATTTTTTTGCTTTTGTGGGTACTCTCATTTTAAATTTATCCTTTTTAGGGTACTATGTGACATTTTTACCTTTCGGAGAAAAAAAAATTCTATTAGCTAAGAGGGGCAAAAATGTCTAAAAATTTTGAAAATCACCCTAAAAAGGATAAATTTGAAAGAAAAATACCCACAAAAGCAAAAAATTTGTTCGCTACCCATAAAAGTAAATGATGACAAGTATGATACTTTTTTCAATCATTTGCCCAATATACAACACTGCATTCCAAAGAAGAAAATAACATTATTGTAACCCATACAGGTTATATACTTATATTCACCACTAATTCACCCTACCATAATCACACGACTACATTTTCTCAATAAGGAATCCAACACAGACCACAATCCACCTACTGAGTGACCAATAAGGACTTCAAATGAGGCTTCATCATGCAGATGATGGTGTCTCTGACCTCACAACAGAAGAGACACCGCTGCTATCAGGGAATGAACTTAGTAAGGACCGGGAGGGGCCGTGGCCTCTCTTAAAAATTTTAGCCACAAATACATTTTTAATCCTTACGCTTTGTAGTAATATGCATTATTAGTAGAATCAAATGAAAATGTAAATTTGCCCTCTAAAATAAATATGTTACTGATGACGTATAGTCTGGTGTCGGGTCATAAACCCGACTACAGTCCACTACTGGCAAGCCCAATACGAACTGGGCCAATGTCCATACGCGTTTGGGCTCACGAAAGCCCAAGCCCATATCTATTTACGGAATAGATATCCGATATCTTCTAAAATAAGAAGATAATCATTCCCAACCGACTTAGGCGGGATACGCCGAAGGTTGGGGAACACGGAACCAACAAGGATTCCGTGTGTAGATAAAGGGAATTATATCCTCGTTTAAGGTACGATCTCATAACCCTAAAACTCCTTAAACCCTAAACCGATTACTTACTCTCACGCCGGAGGATAATCGTGGGAGACAATCCCACGGTAAGCCTAACGGTGTTTCTTGTCTCTTAGTGCGCAGGTCTCAAGCAAGCAATTCTCAATTGGTACGAGAACCGGAGCTCCAAATCAGGAACGTCCAACTTTTGTATCAACAAGTGGCGCCATCCGTGGGACCCGAACACTAAGAACCAACACTAGAATGACAAAGCACGTAATCGCGATCGCATGATCTCATGGGAAGAAGTCGCAGAGTGGATTGACCCCTAAGCATACCTCGGGACAACCGCTACTAAAATAAGGGATCGGTCAAGATTTGATCTTCCCTGCGGTGGAACCGCACTCGGGAACAACCCAAGCCACTACAACCACCACGAGTGGAGTAGACCCCCTGCGCACCACCTTTACTACTCCCTTCCAACCGTCTTTGAAACTGACGACAAAGGTACCGAGGCACCTGGCCGGATAAGGGTAAAGCAGCGGAAACAAACGCTCACCCTCGAGGAGTCGCGCCGAATTAGCACCAGAAGTTTTCGTATCCCAAAACTACGAAACATTAACCGCCCTCATGCAAGAGGAAGAGAAGAAGAGATCAGGTCGGAACTTGAAAGCCCGACTCAACTTCGACTCTGAATACGAAACTTCTCCATTGCGAGATCGAAAGAAAAGCGGGGAGATAGCGGCCGACCCCCGGTATTCAACAGAATAGGGAGGAGAATTGAGGATGATGAGACATCTCACTCGCAGCACTTGAGTGATAGTGAGAAAGAAGAACGGCGTACCAGTGTCTACACTAGATTGGGTAGCCGTAAAATACGTGACGATGGGCGAAAGCACTCCCCAAGTGAAAGTCCTTCAGATCCGCACTACGAGTCGACTCGAGGACAGCCGCAGCAAACGCCGTAAGAAGGAAAATTCATCTTCGATAATTCCTCGGACAACGAGGACAATGATACAGGACATTGGAAGTCTAGAAACGACGCGTGATAGCCAAGAGGAAGACATGTCTCTCCCGTGGGCGCCGTAGAAAGTGGATGCATTCACCGGACGCATTAGTGATTTCTCCGAGAACAAGAAGAGACGCATGCCTACAAATGTCAAGACCTATGATGGAACAGGTGATCCTGACGATCACCTAAAAATCTTCGAATCAGCCGCACCATTGAGAACGCCACAACCGTGTGGTGCCACATGTTTAATTCCACACTGGTGGGAAGCGCGAGGAACTGGTTCAACAAACTCCCACGAAGGAGCATAAATGGTTTTGAAGAGTTGAGAAAGGCGTTCCGCCTAAATTTTACTCAACGGAAAAAGTGTGCTAAAAATCCTGTCGAACTCGCCAGGGTAAAGCAGAACCAAGGAGAATCTACGAGTGCATTCATGGAACGCTTTAAAGATGAATGCATGCAAGTTAAAGCATGTCCTGAAGTACTAAAGATCTCTGGCTTCATGAATGGGATTAATAATCCATAACTCATCAAGAGATTGAACGACAAAATCCCCGAGACTTTTGATGAACTCATGAAGCGCCTCGATCTTTTGTTCAGGGGAAGCCGCCATGCGATAGCAAAAGAACCACTCGAGTTACCGGTCACAGAACAACCCGGAGACAATCCAACGACCAAAGTAATAACCGTAATAGGAACTATCGCAGCCAGAGGAGCGGCAGAGACAGAGATAATGACGGTATACCCCGATCAAAACACCAAAGGAAATACGCGCAGCGGAAGGTGCGAATTTCCCAAGACCACCGCAGATGCGCATACCGAGGATCGGCGACGGAATGGATACTGTGACTACCACGCACAAAAGGGTCACACCACTAACGAGTGTGTCCAATTGCGCCAATTCATCGACAAGATGGTCAAGGAGGGCGGACCTGGACCACTTAGTTAAAAACATTAAAGAGGGAAGAGATAAACAAAAGAATGGAAGCAAGAAGGAGACACCCAAAGATAAGGCCGACACAATCTACATGATACAGACGTGGCAACGAACCACTAGACAAAAGGTCACCAGAGTTTTCCGGCGAAATCTCCTTCCCTACTTTAACTGCGGACAACGCAGCAGAGCCCTCACCATTGAAATTAGTGCGGGTGGTCACGACATACACCGCATGTACATCGATGGTGGGGCATCGGCAAATATCATGTACGAGCATTTCTTTAAAAGACTACGACCGAAATACGTAGTCGGTTAAATCCGGTCAACACAGACTCACCGGTTTCACGGGTGAAAAGATATGGCCTATGGGGCAATCTGCGATTACTAGTCGCGTCGGCAACGCAGAGCACTCTACGACAACCCGGATGGATTTCATGGTGATCAAATCCCCTAGTCATACAATGGCATTATTGGGAGACCCGGGATATCAGCCATGCGTGCGGTGCCATCAACAGCGCACGGGATGCTTAAATTCCCAGTAGAAGGAGGCATTGTTACTCTTTACAATGCCACGGTACCAAACAGAGAATGTAACACGGTTACATGTGAAATGGAACCAATCCCGGCGGCGCTGCCAAAGTCCCCAACTTGAAGGTCGCAATTCACCCAGTTACCCGAACAGAAATAATCATTGGAGGGTCATTGTCGGACGGCAAAGCAGCGTGTGCGCGCCTCCTACAAAAGAACGTGGATATTTTCGCGTGGGAGCCAAAACACATGACTGGAGTACCACGTTCGATCACAGAGCATAAACTTAGAATCCGACAAGGATACTCACCGATACGCCAAAAGAAGCGTGGCCAAGCCCCGAGAGGGCGCAGCAATTCTGCAGAGGTACGAAATTGGTAAATGCGGGAATTATGCGTGAAGTCTATTACCACGACTGGCTTTCTAATCCAGTAATGGTCAAAAAAAAAGCGATGGTAGCTGGCGAATGTGTGTAGACTTCACCGACCTTAACAAAGCATGCCCGCAAGACCGCTATCCATTACCGAGATAGACCGGAAAATAGAGTCCTTGTGCGGATACCCGTTGAAGTGTTTTCTTGACGCGTACAAGGATATCACCGATACAAATGGCTAAAGAAGACGAGGAAAAAAGACTTTCCACACAAGCCAAGCGTTTCTTGTTACACAAAATGCCATTTGGCTTGAAGAATGCGGGTGCCACCTATCAGCGATTGGTAGACAATGCCTTTGAAAACAGGTGGGGACGAACCGGAAGTCTATGTGGATGACCTGGTCATAAAAAGCCATACTGAAGTTGAGCTTGTGCGCGACATAGAAGAAACATTCAAAACTCTACGAGAGATCAACATGAAGCTAAATCCTAAGAAATGCACCTTCGGCGCTACTGAAGGCATGTTCTTAGGGTACCTGATAGAACCTGAGGGCATAAAACCTTGTCCAGAAAAGACAAAGGCGGTAATAGAACTTCCTTCACCACGCACGCTGAAGGAAGTCCAATCCTCAACGGAAAACTGGCCGGCCTCAACAGGTTCCTGCCTAAATCGCCAGAAAAGTCATTGCCTCTTTTCAAAACACTCAAGAAGTGTATAAAAAAGGGTGACTTTCGATGGACGACGGAGGCGGAAGAAGCCTTCACTACACTCAAACAGCATCTAGCAACGCTCCCAACACTCGTGGCACCCCGACCAGGAGAAGAACTCGATCATGTATTTATCGAACTCATGGGGCGCCGGTATCTTTGTACAGATAGGGACTCAGTGCAAACCCCTATCTATTTTGTCAGCAAAGCGCTCAAAAAGACGGAGATGAACTACAGTGGCATGGAAAAGTTGGTCTTGGCACTAGTGTTTGCCGCCATAGCGGCGCGCCGATACTTCCAAGCGCACCCAATAGCGGTAATCACAGATCAAGCCATCAAGCAGATCATCCCCAAACCCGATGCGTCGGGGATCGACTCCGTAAGTAGAGTGTGTTACTAGCGAACATAACATCTCTTACGACCACGCATCGCAATAAAGGGACAGTTCCGCGCAGACTTCATCATCGAGAAGCCGAATCGACGAAGTACCTACACCAACCGAGAAGGAACTACAAGATCCATGGATTTTGTTTGACGACGGTCCTCATGCGTGGGACGGGTCGGGAGCGGCCTTATTCTCACAAACCCGGAGGGAATGGAATTCACTTACGCGATGCGTTTTGAATTTACGCGCACAAACAATGAGGCGAATATGAAGCTCTAATCGCTGGACTACGCATTGCAGCTCGAATGGGTGTACGTAACTTGGAAGCAAATGTGGACTCCCGGCTAGTGGCCAACCACGTGTTGGGTGAATACGTGGCCAAAGAAGAGAACATGATTCAAGATATCGGAGAAGACTAAGTCCTCGATCAAAGGCTTTGCGATTTACTATCAAACAAGTCCCTAGAGGAGAAAATCGCAGCGATGCACCGAGCAAGATCGCCTCGACGAGCTTCGCGACACTTATCAAAGCAAGTCCCTGGTGGAAACACCGAAAAGCAAGTCAATATCGGAGATGGAAGTCTCCGCAGTCATAGAGGAGGACGGTCCTACATGGATGACACCGATTGTGGAGTACTTAAACAAAGGTACATTACCCCAAGAACGTAAGCTCGCAGAATACGGCGCCGCTGTAAATTCAATTGCGACAACATACCAGATCGACGTTCTTTCCTCCAACCATGGCTCACTGCGTTGGCCCCATGCAAGCAAATTACGTGCTGCGAGAAATCCATGAAGGTTCATGTAGCATGCACGCAGGACCACGGTCCGTTGTAGCACGCGCCATGCGATCCGGATACTACTGGCCAACCATGCATAAAGATGCGAGAGACTTGATAAGGAAGTGCAATGATTGTCGTCCACACCCTGCTCCGCGCCAACCACAAAGATGAGTTAACGCCAATCACGACGCCATGGCCATTCTACAAATGGGGCATCGATATCGCAGTCCTTTCCGATAGCAAGGCGGTCTCAAGTTTCTCATAGTAGCTATAGACTACTTTACCAAGTGGATCGAGGCAAAAGCAGTGGCGACAATCACCGGCAATCAGGTGAAACGCTTTGTTTGGGACAACATAGTATGCCGCCGGATTACCGGAGAAATCATCTCGGATAATGGAAAACAATTCTGCGACAACCCCTTCAAAGATTGGTGCGAAAAGTTAAACATCACCCAACACTTCGCGCCGCTTACGCACCCACAAACCAATGGCTTAGTAGAGCGCCGCAAATCGAAGCCCGGGCGAAGGAATAAAGGCGCTACCGACGACACAAAGGAAGGTGGGTCGAGGAGCTTTCGCATGTCTTATGGGCCCACCGCACCTCGATTAAAACCAGACGGGGACACCCCTCTCTAGTCTACGGGAACGAAGCCGTATACCAACCGAGATCGGCATGCCAACTATCCGCACCGCGGAGATCAATGTAACAACAAACAATGACGAAAGACGTATCGACTTGGATCTGCTGGAAGAAAGACGCGAACGCGCAGCCATACGGGAGGCAAAGTCGAAGTCAAAAATGAAAGGATACTATGATACCAAGGTGCGCAGTGTTTCATTCGCACCGGCGACTTTGTCTACCGTGCCAATGAGGCGAGCCACGCCAGAAGATACTGTAAGCTTGGACCAAAGTGGGAAGGACCTTATGAGGTTATCAAGCAATTGGCACAGGCCGCAGTGCTACGAGGCTTGGATAGTCGTGACCTACCAAGCACATGGAACATTGGCAACCTCAAGAGGTGCTACTTGTAAGACCAAATAGCTACGCACAAGACACAGACGCCCGCACTTTTAATGCCCAATAAACATTCATGTATTTATTTCTTATTTTTCATATTTATGTTTCAAGTATCAATAAAATGCCGCGGTTTCTAGCTAACTCCGCGACACATTTTAAGTTGTTATCCCCATATACAGTATGACTTAACGCTTTTTATTTCTTGCCCATGATGGCGCAAGCATGCACTACTGAATAAACCCACGATGGTAAAAGGATAAGTTAACCTACTAACTAACTTGTTGAGTAAGAGGGTTGCAAACCCATCAACACTGGATCACGCATCCTTGTTAAACACCTTGTTCTCAAGACGTTAGAATAAGATATGTGCGATCCCACTAAGGTTGCGAAAGACAACGCACACGCACGTTTAACAATTTAGGAACCAAGACACTTGATTCCTTAATAAGATATTTACAGTACGCTGCGAACTACAACATACACGATTATGATAAAGTACTTAGCATTATTTTCTACGTATATTAGGATCTTCATACATGATTATGCATTTCCTACATTCTCATTGGCTTACACGTTTGTCTCTTCGACAACAAATGCATCTTTCACGTAAAGACAAGTAGATACGTTTACATTACACGTTTTAGTAATAGCCACCGCAAAAAAGAAATGTTCATCCATAACTACGAGTTATTACATATTTATTACCAGCTGCTACAACGCTTAAGTGAAGAGGTGCCAACATGACTTGTCGCACCTTTGACTTCGCTAACACTCTTCAAAACATCTCAGCATCCCTGATGCACACAAAGTGGCCACACCGACCGGCACTCCATCTCGACCTCGCAAGTGAGCCGCACCAACCCCACACAAAATGGCCTTCCTCGCATTCCCCTTTTTTAGCAAGACGGGTGGCATGCGCCTGTGACTTCCTTTAAAGGTATCTCCTTCTAAAGAGAATGGATTCTCGACTATCCCCGGACGCGCGCAAAAGACAGTGCACTTGAGCCGAGACTCATGAGGTTTCAAAAATAGTCCAGGTGGTCAAGCATCCTCGGCACGATGACGCGCCAAGGTCAACCCCGCCATAATCACATTTATTGAATCGCGCTCGCTCCGAAATCACGGGAGCTCCAAGTCTTTCATTCTCTGCATAGCAGCGACCAAGTGATTATATGACTCAGCATCATACCCCGGTGCCTTATCCAACGGTGCCTTCAACAGTTCTGCCTGTGAGCTCTTCAATGGCTTCCTGATTTACCACGCTGAGCGCACTTCACCACTCTAGGCATTAACCACCTCTGATGATTCCAGGTACTAAGAGCAGCCAGCGGAGACCATGGCCTATAAGCGGCAAGCCCGCTATCATAGACATAAGCTGCGGATACAACTCTTCGTCATACTCGATGCTTAGCTTACGCAGCTTTGCCTCCTGTACCTCCAAGGACCATCACAGATTCCAAGCTCCCCCAACCGCGAAATAAACTTTCTTTACCCTGATCTTTAGGACCCAGCACGCAGACTTATACCTAGCACGCAGCACGCTCTTGATTCACGCACACTAGCGCCATTTCTCCTCTACCGCTTTTAGCGTACGCCCAGTCCCCGCTCGCATGGGCGCTATCTAGTTGTGCCCGGTAGTTACCGCTATGCTTCCAAATACGAAATTGTTTGATCCTTTTGGGAATCTTGGTTTTCTCATCGATACTCGGCCTTTCCTTCACAATTAGCGAAGCCTGATGAGCGGAGACTTGAACCAATTCTTCAACTAATTGCTCCAGGCACATTTGCATCGTGACCGATCTTCCTTATCCTGCTCTCGGTTCTAATGCGAGCGGTTGGACTAACCTTAGGGGTGACTCTATAACCTCGCTCCATTCTCGCAGGATCATCAGACAATATTAGAAACACATCTAGCACATTCACCAACAAAAGAAAATTATTCATGAACGACTTTACTTACTGTGGCTCGCGATCATCGTGGTGCGACGACGCTTCATCAGTAGAGGATAACTCCACACGCCGTGACCACGGACGCTTTTCCTTGAAGGGCCCGCACCATCATCTCTTCGAGTCCTTTTGCGACTAAGTGCGGCTTCTTCTTCCTCTCTTCCTCTTCAGTTGAGCCACGCTACGGGCGGGATGCGCCATCAGCGGGTTACTTCAGGATTGGGACGGCTTGCAGGGGCGTTCTCCACCGCAACTGAGGAACGGTCCTCGTATCCCCAAAGATTCACTCTATGACGCTACCCTTCAAGAATGCTAAAATAGGCTCTTCATCATCCTTCAAAGGTCTCTACCTGCCCTACGCCAGAGGCTTCGCTAGCTGCATAACGGTGAACAGATCCATCTCTCTGCAGACAAGACAGATATAAAAAAAGTTATATAATGCGCGACATATACGGAAGATTGTTCTTACAATATTTACAAATGATGTACGGAGGAATAAGTACCCACCCCTGGCCATTGGCCTAGAAGATAGGATCTCATCTTCGGGGCCAAAATAATTACGGCTGATTCCCATGTGCACCAAAAATCCCTCAGGATACGCACTAATGGGGATGCGGTTAGCATTTATCGCCCGCATCCTCGACATTATAAGACCCAGTGCAAGGCACTCATCCCTCTGTAAGGTTCCCCGTATAAAAATCATAATCCCGGTGGAAAACATGTATCATCTACCCAGAAGAAATACTCCCTCCAATTCCTAAGTGCATCTAATTTATTCGTATAACACTGCAGCCTACCGAGCGCTTTGCAAAAGATACCCACCCATGTGCCCATGTGGTGTGATAGAAGGCGCGGAATAGGTGGATGGTGGGGTTAATCCCCAGCAAACGGCAATTTACTTCAAAATTTGTAATCTTAGCCGCCGCCAATACAAAGGTGCCTGATATGTGTAGATTATAATATTTAACACATCGCACGTAAAGCGTGAAAGGGCACACGCTGATTCGCAAATTCAATAACCGTATATACACCCACTTTCCCGCGGGGAAATCCGCTATCGCGGGCTTGCGCGATCCTAATCCACGGATGCACATTCTGGGGTATAAAGTAACTGAGGTGAATTCCATCGATCGATCACAGTGAGGTCGAGGTGAAGTCGCACAACCGCTTCACCATTGGGATATTCTTTTTTTGATATAACGCACGCGCGGTTACCTTTGTGGTTGGTTACTTTCGATCACAACTCTAGAACACTTTAGCAATGGTGGATGGAGGTTTTACTATGAGGAATCCAAGTGAAAATGAATCTCATAGTTATATATCCTTTCTCCTCCACACGATTAGCGACACGTGGATCCCACTAGTCCTCATTGTGTGGCCGAGATAGCTTGATGGGACAACGGGCAGAACTTTCCCGAATAACGAGGCCTTCAAAATTCACTTGGATGTCTCGATACATTGCACCTACGGGTAGATGTATGGTTTCTTCCATACGTTTTCTAAGTTATTTATTTTGATTACGTCTTTAGTCTAGCACCCGCAGCTACGCGACTCGCGCCTACTAGACTGGGGACATGATGACGATAGTTCCGGTGTCGGGTCATAAACCCGACTACAACCACTACTGCAAGCCCAATACGAACTGGGCCAATGTCCATACGCGTTTGGGCTCACGAAAGCCCAAGCCCATATCTATTTACGGAATAGATATCCGATATCTTCTAAAATAAGAAGATAATCATTCCCAACCGACTTAGGCGGATACGCCGAAGTTGGGGAACACGGAACCAACAAAGATTCCGTGTGTATATAAAGGGAATTATATCCCTCGTTTAAGGTACGATCTCATAACCCTAAAACTCCTTAAACCCTAAACCGATTACTTACTCTCACGCCGGAGGATAATCGTGGGAGACAATCCCACGGTAAGCCTAACGGTGTTTCTTGTCTCTTAGTGCGCAGGTCTCAAGCAGCAATTCTCAATTGGTACGAGAACCGGAGCTCCAAATCAGGAACGTCCAACTTTTGTATCAACAGTTACAGTTTGATCCTTTCAATAGAATTTGTCAAGTTTCGTCTATGGCTGCTATGTGTACATTTCCTATACATATGCAAATACCATACTCACTAGTAGCACATTCTCACTAGCAAAGCATAGGCATAAACAAACTATGTACATGCAATAACATGATGCGTCCATACAGTTAATTTCAGAGATATTTGTTACCGAATTTTTCTTGCTTTCAAAATGCGAAACAAATTACCGTTGTATCATATTCTTAGCCAATAGTTAATGTTTATTATTGTATTCACATATTATTTGGTATGTTAAACAAATAAATGAAATGTTGTCTTTGTAGCTCGACCAAAGACGACGATTAAATAACTTCACGACATATTCAACAATATATATATATATATATATATATATATATATATATATATATATATATATACACATATATATATATACATCTTTATTTCGGTAACCCCCGCAAGTCATGGTGAATCATGGTAACCCTATTTGAACCGTTAGATTGTTTGATCAATGGATGAAAATAATGTGGCATTTTCGTAATAAACTAGAAGATCAATAAATGTCTAAAAAAGCCAAGAGGGGCATTTAAGGTATTTCAAAATAATTATTTTCACATATACAGAACTAATTCCCTTTTTCTCTCACATATCTTCTACTCACAAACTCACAAACCCTCGATTCATATTTTTTCAGTGCCATCAAAATTATTTGCTACATCTTTCCATGAAGATTTATCAAAAACCAGGATATCTAAGCCTCACCGAATTAAAAACAACCGATCTAAAATAACCTATATAAAACCGATCTAAAAATCGGTTTTTCAAAATAAAACCACCCCGAACCTCCATGATCAATGGTAATGAAAACCATATCACCACCCAAGACCGCGAATACATATCACGCCCGTCGAATGGATCCCACCATCAACTAAGCCACCATTACCGTGTCGGCCATTGAGTGCGCCATTTATTTTTGTTTTTCTTTATTAGTTTCCTATTTTTATTCTATTGGTAAATTAATTTTGTTTCATCATCAATAAATCAAATAAAAATTCGATAGCGCAAGATTGTTGTCGCTAGATTGTTGTCGCCATTTTCGATGGCCGTCAATGAACTGCGGGTCACGATCTAGTCATAGTTGTTGGTGGAGGGTCAAGCAAAGATGCGATATTAAATATGCGTGTTTGTTCGTTTGATGGTGGATGGTCAAGCTTGGAGGAGGACGGCGCTACTAGGATGATGGCGGACTTTTGTGGTTTATATCGACGGAGGATGAAGACGCGTGCTTTTGGGTTTTATGTCAACATACCCACCTGTGTTTTGTTTTGTTTTTGATTAAGTAAAATATGTGTTTATTATGTGAATAAAGATTAGGCTAGCACACATGTGTTTTTTTATGTTAAATAGCATGTGGTGCCTTGTGTTAAAGTTTATATGTGAATAAAGACTCGCAAGTGATGTAAATATGATCTTGTTCAATCTGTGTTCAATATGTGATGTAAAATAAATATCGAATCGGTTTATTTTGATCTTGTACACGAATCTTTTCAATAATATATGAGGTATATATTCAGTTTATTTTCGATATGTTCTATCTATTCGGTTTATTCAATATGCGATATAAAATAAATATGATCCGTGTTGGGTTTGTTTCATCTATGTTCGCTTTTATGTTGCCGATGTTCGCCTTAAAGAAAATATTTAAGAGTAGTTTGGTAGTTGAAAAAAGAAAATATAGGATTGCTTATATACTGTTTATCGATGAATACGGCATAGCGAGTAGCATATTGATCCTATCCTGTATCTATTAATGTTTTAATATAGCATACAAATTTGCCCACTTATTTGTGTCTATAGCAGGTGTAGTATTGATGATCATTGTATTTCACTTGTGGTATGTAGAAGAATCTCCAAGTTCGACTTCTCTATGGGTACGAAACATGGTAAATGCTAATTTAAATGAGAGTCACTTTAAAACATACATGTTTGTTTTAAAAACATGTATTCACTTTAAAACATCCATGTTTTTTTCATCTTCTTGAGAACCATAGCGAATGCTTCTAAAGATGTATGTTAAAAACATGTATGTTTTACAACATGTATGTTTTAAAAACATGTATGTTCTAAAAAGAACTTGTGTTACTAAACATATTTGCTTTTAAAAATTTATGTTTTTGATTTTTTTTATGTTTGATACTTTATTAGTAGTAGTTAACTGTTGGTATGATTTTATTCTTTCATTCATTCATATCTAATAGTTTCAATAAAATTATAAAACATGTATGCTTCATAGCAATTATGGTTCAAAACATGCATGTTTCATAGCAATTATGGTTCAAATATGCATGTTTCAAAATTGTGCATATGCGTTATGATAGTTATAAAATTGTGCATAATTATCTTTGTGCTAAAAAACAACCTATCACTTGTGAAATCACAAAGCATGAACTCATATTACATCTACTGCCATGATGCATACACATGGATGGGTTCGGTCTGTGGTGACTGGTTCCCTCATAACAGGGTGGGGACATGCCACAAACTTTTGTCTTCCATATTATTTTGGTTGATAACAAAAGCACCCACTAACTTTTGTCTTCCATATTATTTTGGTTGATAACAAAAGCACCCACAATTACCAGGAAAAAATTAACATCACCAAATGCATTCAATACATGTTTTATTAGTAGTAGTTAATTGTTGGTATGATTTTATTTTTTCATTCATTCATATCTAATAGTTTCAATAAAATTATAAAACATGTATGCTTCATAGCAATTATGGTTCAAAACATGCATGTTTCATAGCAATTATGGTTCAAATATGCATGTTTCAAAATTGTGCACATGCATGTTTCAAAACATTTATGTTTGACAACAAAGCAGCCAAAACATACACGTTCTCATGAACATGTATGTTTTGATAGTTGTTTATGATTAAATATGTTTGATATACACAAGATTGTGTATATGCGTTATGATAGTTATGATTAATTTTTGTTTTTTATTTGTTGGAGGTTTAATTGTTTTTGTGCATGCTTGTTTCAGATTGATGAAGATGATGATATCATTAAAGACTATGGAGTGGATTAATACAAATATACATGAAGATAATTTGCGACTTTTGAAGATATACGATTATTGCATATGTGTTTTTTGTACTTGTAATTAAATGAAATGTAACATTTAAGTATATGAATCTTGTTTTTTCTTTTATAATGGTTTATGTTTTTAATTTATGCTTCAAACTTCAAAAAAATAATAATAATGCTAGAAAAAAACATACATGTATTTCACTAAAAAATATACATGCACCTTATTTAAAAACACACATGGACGCGCTTTAAAACAAACATGTATCTCATTAAAAAACCTAAAATTTAGGAATGCTTAAAATCGATTTAATAAAAAATATAAAAATATAAAAAATTGTATTTTACTATAATACCCTTTTGGATTAATAATAATTTTTAATATTAAAAAAAAATCTCATTGGTTTAGAGGGTTCTCATAGTTCTCGCACTTAACAGGGTTTTCAAAATATATATATATATATAACACTTTTATAATTGTCCTACTATATGATACAAAATAGTCTATCGAGAAAATGATCCAAGCAAGTCATACTTTGTTTAGAAATCCTTTGGTCTATTGTAGGAAAAAGTTAAAAGGAGTTCCCAACCATCATTTTTGAGATTTGTATCAGATGCAAAGTAAAATGACTATATATCATACCTTTTGTTTTACTAGTCAATACAGAAGTTACTTATAAATAGTCGCATGCTTTTATGCAAAACCAGAAAGTATTGAAAAACCATTAGCTAGTATACTTGCATTAATCACTTACACGCTACACCAAACCTCAAGGCTCACGGAACATCATCGTCGTGACCACCAAAAAGCTCATGTTAAAGCAGGAGTAACCAAAATCCATATCAACTTAAGTCTCAACAGTATTGAAAATGATTTATACCTCTTGAAAGTATAAAGAAATAAGCACCCTAAGGGCCAATAATGCAATGCATTCCTTGACTTCCTAAATAGTGAGTTGCTAGTGAAGATGTTAACATCTAGATATTTAAGTTTAAATGCGAGCTATAAATCAATGCACATGATACAACTTTACTATTTATCTTGAACACTCTATTGTATCCATAGTTGTTTCCAACCTATGTATAGTAAAAGGCTACCTTATAGAGTTACAAGTCTAATACTCTAGCCTTGAGGAAATATCATATACAGTATGAGTTCTAACACTTAAACTTAAAGTATCATAAAAACATATCGATCAAATGATTATGGAGATCCTCAATAAAAAATCAAACACTTGAATCACAAACGAGAGTTACAAGAACGATCTATTATCAAGAAATTATAAGTATCACATTTCATAAATTGGATTACCAAAGTTTATTTTTGTAATAAGGTCACGAGTTCAATGCTTGTTGGGTGTGTATATTTGAACGTGATCTGGGAAGGATCGGAAATGACACCAAATATAACTAGATGAGACCGCGTACAATTAAGTCAAAAATGCCCACTCTCCCCGAATAACCTGATCGAACAGAAAAAAAGCTATCCATTTTATATTATAATCGGATTATATTCTACCAACTGAGTGCTTGAATCTTTTTTGTTATAGTACAAGGTATCATATGGTGTCGTAGGCTGGTGTCATGGTAAGTGTTAGCATCTCAACACTATTTACTATAACATCAGAATTTATATAACCCATCACAAAACTCCCTTCCTTCAACAAAAGTAATGTCATGGGTAAAAGTTGTGTCATAGACCTACATATAACCCAATAAACTCTAAATAAAAATAAATAAATAAAAATTGCGTGAGTTGATGGGTACGACACGAAAGCCAACGGCACCAGCTCTAAAGGCACCTTGAGTTGAGCCGGTGGGAAGGCATGAGAGCCACCACTAGGGCCAGAAACTAATCGAACGCTCAATGAACATTTCGTGAACCGCTCTAGGTAAAATGTTCGCTTATGTTCTTATTTATTAAATGAATCCGTAACGAATAATATTTTATGTTTGTTTAGTTAAATGAACGAACATGAACAAAAGTCGCGTATGTTCATTTATGTTCGTAAACGTCTGATTATGCGTTCGTTTATGTTCATTTATTTATTTATGTTCGTATATCAAATCAAATTGATTTGTTTAAACAGAACAACACTTATAAAACTATATATTGTGCATAATTTAATAAAGTTTATGTTCATTTTTGTTCGATTGTTTATATTCGTTTAGTGTCTTAATGAACAAACATAAACGCAACACGCAACAAAAAATTCGCTCGCTTAAACGCTCGCTGCGTCCGCTTATTCGTTCTGCTAAAATTAAACGAATTGAACATAAAAAGCCAATTCGCTTTGTCCGATTCGCTTACGTTCTAGCTACCACCATAGCCTCTTACAAATTAACATGACCTAAAAATATCTAACAAAACTACAAAAGTTCTACTATTGAAAGTTTTTACTTTTTAGCTAAGTTCACCTCTTTCACGATCAAAAGTTATACTGCAAATTTACCTCCTATACATAGTTTGTTACCTCACTGCGTAACTGTGAACGTGAGACAATGAAACGTGGGATCATGTGTACACGTGTCAATCAGGTGTTGAAAGGTATAAGAAGGGCCCCTTTGAACCACAAGGTAATCTCATGCTACGCGCATTCCTACTATGTAGTCTCTGTCTGGTTCCATAATATTCTCCCTAAATTGGACACAATTTATGTCCTCTACAACTGTTACGTACCTCTTTTCTTTCTTTCTAATATCATGATATATTCAAAATTAAATATTATTTTTTGTATGTGGTTTACGTAAAGTAATTTGTTCGTGTATCTCATAGAAGTTTGAATTCTTTGACCAGTCAACATGCATGATCTAAATGATGTGATAGGACATTTCTGTTTATCATACGGTGATGATGAACAGATAAACAATTAGACAACGTTAAATGTAACTCCTGTAAACAAAATGATACAGTATCATTTTGTGTAATTAGCGACTAAGTATTTATAGCAATTTTAAAAATGATTCATGATTTTGAAGTGTGGTGCACGAGTGATCAACGTAGAGAAGAAAATGGCGAGAGGGTTACTATATAATGCATGACATTAGGAGTTATACAACAAGTTCAGTATGACATTTTTTTGGCATGGTTATCAGTTATTGAATGAAACCAAACAGGACGGTGGAAAAATAAACGTAAAACTTAATGATAACTGAAATCGTAAGCTAATATATATACATTTCCTGGTCTCGCCAAAAATGGGATGACGAAAACTCACTTTTACTACTCCATGTTGTCGTATACATTGTCTATGTACTTATATCACAAGTATTTTCCAAAACAATCTAAATTTAAACTTAATATGAAATGTTTGCATGGTAAGAATGTGACGTTGTTTATTAATGTAACTTCCACAGTACATTTGAAAGTATTTAAATTTGAATAAATATGTAAGGAAAAAAAGTGAGAGGGTGGAATCCGACCGGGGGAAAATAAATGGGAAGTACAGTAGGTACGGATTTAATGGAACACGTTAACTAGCAGCCTGACCTGACACCACACGGACTACCATAATTCAACTCTATATTCTTCATAATTATCGAAGGGGCAGTTATTCATACGGGGGCTATTTTTTTATTAATACCCCCCCTACATTTTTTGTTTTTATTTTTATTTTTTTTTATTTTTATAATTTTGTTTACATCAAAAGCCTATAAACCTGAAAAATGCTGAATCAGAAATATAAAGTTTAATAAATGAAACGCTTTAAACTGCCGTCAGAAATACGTAATGTAAACTGACAACAAAACTGATTGCACTGAAAAACGGGACAAAGGCTGAAAAAGTTGCAAGCCTACGGGTTAGACCCCGTAGGAATAGTGTATCCCTTATCGAACTTAACTTGTGCAATACTACTGTAATATCTTATTTGAAAAACTGATTGGTCTTTTTCATGTTCGGTTAGGCGAGAATACAAGTTTTTCACTGAGATGTACGCGTATCCGCATTGCCATTTTTGAAGCTTTCTTTAGTCACCTCTAAGTTATTTACCTAGTAAAAGTTTAAAGCTAAGATATTTTGTGAAAATATAAAAATGTTTGACCGTTTCAACCAAAGAACAATACATAGATGGCTTTTAAATGAAAAAGTTACTGTACCATTTTCACATGATGTACAAGATAAAAGAATAAATTTTAAAAATTAAAATCTTGAAGCTCTCGATCGAATATATTGTACTCAGAACACATGAAGGATTTTAGGGCATATAACGAGATATTTTGGCATAAATTTCAAACCCATTCTCTTTGAATTATTTGGTAGGCATCCCCTACTCTGTCGACTTCTAGTGTTCGTAAGTCTTCGCATATTAAACTTTATGTGGATAGAATTTTGTGTGTTTCCTTTGCATACATGTGTTCCTGCTACATGAATTATTGTGGCAAGTGGTATTAAATGCTTGATGTAGTTCACATCACTACATCACGCCTGATCAAAGGTTCAAAAGTTGGACCGCAAAACCGAGTTGGCTAAAACACATATGTAGGTACAGGCCGGTTCGTTGATTCAGTCCGGTCCAACAAAGCATATTAGTAATTTGTGCGCAAGACCGAAACGAACCGGAGCGGATTGAAATATGTTCGATCCGGTTCGATCAGGGCAGTTCGTCGATTTATAGTTCACATCAACTTGGAGTTGTAATAGTTCCTGAACGCTTATGCTTTTCCTACGAATTAATGCTAGAGTCTGAGGGTAAATGCTTGTGAGTTTGCATGGCCATTGCTAGACCCGGAAATTTGAATGAGAAGTTTGGTCATCTGATGGCCATCGAAATCGCAATCATAAGTAACAACTTAAGTTAGGGAAACACGGTTTTAAATAGAGTTTTCCAGAGTATAAGATCTCTAGATAGATGTGTGAACCACCTAATTAAGTAGTTTGTGTCGTCTATCTTTTGTTATGCTATTGCTATTTGTGTTCGTTGGATCAGTTAGTCACAACAACGAACAACCCATGCTACTAAATGTTTACCTTTGATGGATTCAATTCATTTGTATGTCTACTTTTAGAACATTAATAATATGTCATACTTAGATGCTCACTACAAAATAAATGACATTTGCTCACTAAAAGTAGTGTGAGCAAAAGATAAGAAAACAGTCACTAAATGCTAATTTCTCAACTCACACTAAAGAAAAAAGAGTAAGTAACAAAGGGATCACTAAAAGTCTTTTATCACTAAAATTTTAGTAAAGCAAAGTTCAAAAGATTTAGTTTCTAACATTTTTTAGTCACTAAAAGGTACACCACCTTTCTACAAAATCACTAAAATGGCACAAATTTATTGCCAATTTCAGTCAGCAAAAGCTGATTTTGCAATGTACAAATACATATTGGAATATTGCATTTCTGGAAAAAATACAAATTGCATTCTAAAATGTGCATAATGCATTTCTCAACAAAACAAAAAATTTATTGCACAAATAAAAACTGCATTTCTCATGTTAGTTCAAACACATCAATCTCTAAAACATTCTCGATCCCTAAAACAATCTCAAATCTCAAATGTACGAAATATGGTAACCAGAAAAGAACTCCGTACAGTTACCCAAGCCTAGCATTTACAAAAAAAAAAAAAAAAAAAAAAAATGTCTGTGTAACCTGCATTTACAACTGGAAAATTGGACTCTATATCTTTGTAACTCGAACTGGAAAAGACCATCTATGGTCTCTGTAACCTGCATTTACAAAATAAAAATTGGTGTATTAGTGCCTTATTAAAATCTTGAATTAGAAGAGCATGCTAACAACATAACTCACATGAGAAATAACTCAATTTACACAATTTAGCAATAAGAAATAACTCGATTTCATATGCACTAATCCAAAACAGCTTATTTTGCTGCAAAGCTAAATCTTTTTCCAGTAAACTAAGCCAATACAACTTATCGATACAACTTGTGTATGGATCAACTAACCACTATAATAACTCCAAAACTAAGGCAATCAACGAAGTAGCGACTGTACTATTCACATCTAAACCATTACAACCAATATATTCATGAACCTAACAACCTAAACCAAGAGCAATAACACACTTACCAAACTCAACACCTAAATCCCTCATCTCACAAAACACTCTCCTCGCCAGGCGCAACTCATTACACTTGGAGTAAAAACTAACCAAAGCAGCCTGAACAAACAAATCTGACCCATACCCACAAAGCATCACATGACAATGCACATTACTGCCCAATCCTATAGCAGAAAAACTACCACATGCTTTGATCAAAGTAGTAACAGCTAATTATTAGACTATAAAAACAATATTAAGGTATTACCTCATCCTTCTCTGTAGTTGCATCTGCAATTGTTCTCACATCCTCATGCACATCAAAGTGGAAAAGCTGTGGATGCAAGAAAAGCGTTCATGTGACTTTTCAAATTAGTCCAAACTTCGTACTAAAATAAAACATGTATAAAGATAGTTTAAACGTACCGGCCCACGTTTTCCCCTAGCTTTGTTCACAATCGATCATAGAAACCGTGGTTGGTAATGGACAACCGTGGTCGAATGAGAAATAGATGTTCAAACCTGACCAATAATAAATGAAACAACTAGAACAAATATACGTAAACAGGGTAAAAAATTCCTTACAAGTGGAAATATGAGATCTTCTTTCCACGATAGAAGGTTTCAACCTGAAGTTGCGCGTACTTCTCAAATCCATGAGCAAGTTGCTACCGTAGAAACTCCTGCTCTACTTCCCCCTGTCAAGGGTTTATCAGTTTATGCTAGTCTCATCATTTGTAGAATCAAGAATATTTATAATAACTAGTATTCAGAATTCTACATTTGACTATGAACAATGTTTTCTGATATGGACCGAACCCTTCCCTGGTCAAGAGGGAGCACACCATTAAACGAGAATAATAAAAGAAAAAAATTTAACTCATACACATACTATTTAATCTTTTATTCAAGATGCTTTAGATCCATAGATGTGACAAACATAGCAAAATCTCTTGAACAGAAACTAAGAACACTACTACAAAAATGGGCATGAGCCGGTTCAAAAGTGCCATAGAGCCCGGTTTTGCCTACGGGCACAAAAGGGGAGGGGTGGAACTCTATTCAGAAACCAAATAGAGCCCGGTTAGACAAACGGGGTATATTAACAGTTATAGAGCCCGGTTTTCTCTTACTGAACATGGCGTTATGTGAACATAGAATGTTTAACTGAGAGAAAGGGGTGAAAGGGAGGAAAAGAGTTGGTATAGTGTATCAACAATGAGGTGATTACCACTTTCTCGTAGCTACCAGAGCCAATTTTGTACTCACAAACATACTCATTTTCCATCTTGTTCCCATTCTCATTCTATGGCAAAGAGAAAGCAAAACAAATATAAGTCGAATGAGCAGAGTATTACCAAAACAGTCTGTGGAAATGTAGATGGGGGGGGGGGTGAATACGTTACCCTTTAAAAACTTTAGATCTTTAGTATCAAATTGCTTATGAAGCTTGTTATAATATGAAAGTACCAATTATTGTTTGTGACTAATATAAAGTATGGTAAACCAAGTTGTCACACAATCATGAACATCAAACCACATCACAAACAATAGTATAGTGCAAGTATAAAAGTAAAGAGATAAAGAAAGGAAAGTGCAAACCGAACACGAGGATTTATAGTGGTTCGGTAACGGATCTCCTTTCCTACTTACTCCACTCCTCGAGTGCCCAACTCGAGAGTTACTTCACTAAATCAACAAGCTCCCTTCTCGGCGGATAAAACCTTACAATCGTACTTACACTTTTCCAGTACAAAGCTAAATACCGGGTTCTAGTTCGAGGTAGAACCAACCTAACGTCGCCTATACAATATTTCCGACAATAAGCTAGATGTCGAAGTCTCTTACAAGGGTACAACCACTCCCAATATGTTTTATGGCCCAACATAATAAACCTTGTGTTTTATGGCACAAACACATAAACCATCTAATCTAGTTTGGTGAAAGTGTTGTTATGATGCAATGATGTTTACACTAATGATCCATGACACAAATGTCTAATGGATATGAATAACTACTTCTAAATGAACTTCCATTGATAGGAAGCCTTCATGATGAAGATCACAAGTTCCCTAAACTTCTTGTGATAGATCTTCAACTTGTGGTAAGTTGGGATGGCTAAATCTCCAAACTTTCCTTGGTTGATCAAAGAGTATGCTTACAACAAAGATGAATGTAAGAAGCATTATGATCATGATCATTGGGTGTTTAATGTATGTTATTACATTGTTAATGATTGATCTAAATGTATGCAAGAAGGTGGAGAAGATGTGCTTTGAAGTTGTGAAGAAATGGGAAAACAATGGGCTTCTATTTATAGCCAAAAGTGGATCGGAGCGCCCACGGACCAAGGAGCCCTTTAAAGGGTTCCGCCCTTTATGCATTTTGGTGCCGTGGGTGCCTGACAGAAAATCTAAAAATCTTTCTTCAAATCTTTCCAAGATATTACCAAATCTTACTAAGATCACATTTGATATATTGAGTGTCAATCTAACCAAAATATTCAAGTGATCTTTCAAGGGTTTCAAAGATGATGCATGACATGATGTAACATGTATTTCCATTTTTAGATTAAAAGGTTTATCAAGGTAAACTTGTAAAACGTATTATGTAACTAGTTAATAAAATGTCTAGTTACCTTTTGAAATACTTGTGAATGCAAATTGTAAAATGAGGTTCAAATAGAATGGTTAACCTATTAAAATACTTAGTGACTCTAAATGTATTTTAAACATTCTAAATGATTTGTTAATGGGTTTGATCATAATGCTACATAACAAACATGTAACGAACCTCGTGTTGTAACATACGAGGACTTGAGACATCGAGAGGTGTTGAATGTATGTTGAGACAAAGTGTGATTACAAGTAACTTGCACATTTTACGTTATGTATTACAAGTTACATGTTTGTCATCAATCAAAACAAACGAGACTGTATAGATTAAATATCGTAATATTTGCACTAACACAGTCATAATAGCCCAGGTTTTTAACACGATATACATATAATTGTAAGGAATTCACATCCAAATAGTAAATGTAAAAAATGACATCCTATCAAATTACCTCCTGACCGACAACTTGTGGTGTTTCCTTAACACCTAAACTCCCCTCAGAAATCAATCAGCTCTGTGGTCCTGTGTACCCAAGATTTAAAAAGAGGCAAATTACTTAGGTTATCCTAGTTTGGTAATGAAGCTTACTATGTAACAACAATAAAATTTCCCCCATTCCTAAGATCATAACATTTACACCAATAGAGGATAAATCAAACTAACCTGAATGTCGCCATGGATCTATTTCTTTCTTTTCGATGTTAAGTTTGCCCAACGGGTTTTAGGACCAATGCCTATTAGTTATTATTTCAGCTTTTCTTTTTTGGGCCCTTTTTCTTTTTCGTATGAACTGTTTTATCAACCGGATAACTCTTACATTGGTAGTCGAACCAAACCGCCTTCAAACAACCTCTCTGCTCCTTAGTTTCGTATGATCTTCGCTTTCTTTGAGTTCAAATTTATGCTTGCTTTATATGTTTCTTCCTGTTTTCTTGGTTTTGGTTTTACTTTCTGTGGTTATTTAGTCTCACGTTTTCTATTTGTGGTTGAATGGAAGCGAATTTTGGACCCTAACTGTCTTGTCGAAATCTTTGTTTCTCTATCTGTTTTCCTTTTATCTGTGTTTCTTTATTTGTCTCATAACGATGCAAACTAACTTCGCTCTAAGAGTGATGGCGCTTAATCGCTACTCGAAACTACCAAACCAAATATCTACTTAATATTGATAGACTTATAGCATGTGTACGATTTTAGAAATTTTAAAAAGTTTTGCTCGAAACAACCCCGTTTTCTAAGGGAAAAACAAAAAAAGAAACTACCAAATGATACTTAAAACCTAAAAGTTGTAACCATTTAACCCACTTTAGTTAATACACAAAGAAAAAGCCATGAAAACTGCTGCAGGCAGCTGGGAGCCTCATCCTTGTTTAATTATTGACTTTAAGATTAGACATAACAAATACCTGCATCACTCGGCGATGTCAATGGCCTCATCTCATCACTCCTCGCTCCACCCCAGTAAGTGTAAGTGATTTCAAAGGCCTCATCTGCAATGCAATTAGAATATGACTTAGATGATATCACTGATTTAGTATGTTGCATACATTTTACATTGGGCTCAGATCATAATATAGCTACACCTTGTGTGAAATAAAGGAAGCAACTCTAAGAATCTGATAAGCAATAAAGAGGATTATGCACAATGAGCATATAAAAGTTAGAACCAAGTGAGATAACAAATAATTTGTTATCAACCTACAACACAAATTTGTAAGTGACAAAAGATGTTAACATGATAGAAATCAAATGATAACATATTATATAAGCAAAAACAACACATTGCACTTAGTAGACAAGAAATCACTACACAAGATAGCATCAAAACAATCATATTATGCAAGAATACGACTTTATTCAAGACATTTCATTATAATATTGTTTTGTCGTTAGACTTAGATACTTAAGCATACTTGGATATACAATAATCTATGTGATTAATTTGTAAGATAAAAAGGCTTCTAAAAGTTAGTCATACCAAAAGCACTTTGTCAGATTATATGTGCACACGTAGCAAAAAAAATAGTGTGACAAGCGGCAAAAGAAACAAGATGAAAGATTCATGCAAGCCATGTTTAAGACATAACAATTTGGATCATGTATCATTTAGACCATCTTGTGCATAGATTTAAGGAATGTCAACAAAAGACAATAGCTTTCAAACATGGATACATTAATGACATATTATGAGTTCACAAATAACACATTAGTCATGTGAAACATTATATAGATGACAAAAATTTCTTCAACCTTAAATATCATGCAAATCATGTTTACGCTTAACATTAAGTAGCATAAAGCATCACAAAAACTTTCTAGGGTTTACACATTTGACAATCAATCAAGTAGGTATCAAACACCAAGAAAATGTCAAGACAATTGATCATTTTAAACAAGAGCATGTATCATTTGGATCGTACTACACATCGATGTAATGAATGCCAACTAATAGCTTTCAAACACAAATATATCATATCAAAATTATCACGTATCAAAATGACATATTATGAGTTCATAAGCAACATGTTAATCATGCTAAGGATAATTCAAAAGTAAGTATCATGCAAATAAAGTTTAGGTTTTAAACGTTTAGTAGCATGAAACAAGGATACAAGCATTATAAAAACCGTACTAAGGTTTACACATTTGACTAGTTATCAAACACTAAGATAATGTCAAATCAACTTATCGGATCAAACAAGAACATGTAATCAACACATGTAAGTGCAATGCAAGTGGTTTTAAAAGAAAAGTCATATATACTACTTGTTTGATTAGTATTCCTAAGGCAAACTATCAATGTTTTAACACTTACTTTAGGCAAGTATAGGAATACAGATTTTTCAAGTTGGAGAATGAATATGAGACTATTACTAGCGGTGCTCAATTAAGGCTAAACACGACCATTTTTACGGGTGATTCCACATACCCAACTTCTCTCCATGAAGCAATTCAACCGTTAGGTCAAATTGAGTTTCTAGTGCAATAGGTTCTCCAGGAGTCATTCTCATGTTAGAAAGATGGGAACTCCTACTTTTGCATATTAAAGTGCATAAAAGATGATAGTTTACCAATACTTAGCTTAATGTGACTTAACTAATATGCAATATAACTAAAGTGATGAAGACGTCATGTTATACACATGAATTTTAACAATGGTGTGTTTGATAAACAATGTGTTTTAATCTTGTGTTAAGAATCTAAGGTTTGTTCAAATTACAAAGCTAATTGTATGATCTAATGGATGACATCTTTTATGTTGAAGTGTATACTTTAAAAGTGATTTGATTATCTAAGACTAGGGAATGGAATATGTTAAATTAAGAATGTTCTCAAGAAAGTTCTTTGGAACTTTATTTGACAAGAATCTAAATAAGGTTACTAACTTCAATAGATCATGTGTATGTTCTAGAGATGTGTAGTTTCAACCTTGGATGTGCACAAGGTTTGAGCAAGGTTAGGTTATGATGTACGCTTGAAAGGAAATGAATACAAATAGTATCTTTCAACAAATGAGATTATCGCATGGGATAAAGTTATCATGCTTATGAAAATAAGTATGACAAGATGAATTGGATATGCTAGTTCATAGAACTTTTGGATGTTCGTTTCAAGATCATTTAGCCAATGAGGTGTAATGAAATCTCTTGTAACATAACCATATATGTCGCAAGGAGAGAATGATGCATATGATATACAATATCCTTTTAATAAGATGAATACTTAACGCATGATTTCTTAGGCATAATGTTTTTCAAAATATCATGTTTTCCTAAATGAAGATATGAAGCCAAAGTGTTTGAATTGGATAGTCCTATCTAAATAAACTTGGTCTCAAGATTATATTCACTAGATGATGACAAGAGGAATTCACTCGAGTTTCTTATGTATACTCCTCAAGAGTCATTGTTGCTTGGGGTGTATGATGTTGCCTTTGAGATTGCATTTTAACATATGTTGTTAAAATGTTGATTTGAGGTTTAACGAAATTTATGCAGAAGTTTAATGACAAAGTATTACTAATACTTTGATAATTTGTGAAGGTAGTACTACTTATACCTAGTGGAAATTGACAACAATTACCAAGAGCACCATGCTTATTTGATAGTTGAGGTTCTAGCCATAATGAATTATCTAAGTCCTTATATGTGGGAAAGAATGTTTGAGTTTGTTCAAACGTGCATTTGATTCAAGCAAGTGTTGGACACAAGGGCTTTTTGAGCAATACACTTAACAAATTCAAATGATGGTAAGCATGGTGGATTGGTTGATCTAGGTGGTAGGTTTTCTAGTGTGTCTAAAAAAAGGATGTGGTGATGTAGGGGTTTGTTGTGCTATGTGAATACTTAGGTTGATTGTCCATAGATGTTGAACATAAAAAGTATGGATACTAATTCTTATGGTTCATTGGTTGCTACAACTAGTGGGTGAAGTGCTTGAAGCTTTGGTTATGTCTATGAAGCTTAGGGGTTGAGGTATAGGTTCACCTTCAAAGGGCACGTTTGATTTAAAGGATGCTCTTGGAAGTTCATGAGCAATACGCTTAATGGTGCCAAAAGATGGAAGAGGGATAGTAGGTGTCAAAGAGGGATAAGTGGCACAGTGTGTTGTTTGTTTTGATAAGTGTTTCAACATGTGTTGTTAAAATACTTGGGTGTTGATTTTTCGGATATGACTTTCAATGACTACAATCGTAAGTCGCATATGCTTGAATATTTCGGATGAAATACTTAAGTTGTCAATCCTAATTTGTTGAGATTATAAAGCTTAGATTGAACTCAAGGATAACAAGACTTGATAGTATGTCTTTAACATACATGTGAGTTATGACTCTATGTAAATACTTATTGTCTTGAAGGATGACACATTATTTTCATGTTTAACCAGGTGAGGCAATACATGTAGATTCAAAACAATATCTATAGTCATATGATAGATTTGTGTATGATATCTTTGCAAGTAATGAGTCCAGATTTGTTAGTCTTGGTAAGTCATCTAAGTCATCCGCAAACGGGTGAGGAGATGTTGGTGGTGTTTCACAAAGTACAAGTTTTGGAGACTTTGGTAGTGAAGGTGTTTTGGATGATGGTGGGTGATTTTGGTGGTGGAGTTGGTGTACTTAAGTTTAGAAAGTTCACATCTTGAATGGGTGATGAGATATGAGAGGTAATGAGTCGAGGATGAAGAGTTCAAGTTAATGAAGCAACAAGATCGAATGCTAATCCTAGTGGTTTTCTTAAGTGAATTATTTGAGGTTGAGGATTTAGTCATTTTGACTTTGCTTTGAGAAATGCTAAGCTTAAGGAAAAGTAAAAGTGAAGGTGTGAAAATGACCATCCTGAATGTGTCGATTTATGGAACTAAGGATTCATTCACTTGATGTTAATACATACAAAGATAGTAGTTTCTAATGAGATGGAAGTGTCTAAGATCATGTCAAACATCCTAAGTTAATTCATTGAGGATGTGTTGAGTGAGGTATGAAAGATATGCATTAACAACTATCCTAGAAACAAAATTTGGTAAATTAGATTTAGTAAAATTAAACAACTTACCTGTAGAATCCACGGCACCAATTTTTCGCACAAAGGAACCCTTAATTTGGTGCCGCCTCGTCCGCCTCTGCAGTGAAGCGGCCGGTACCAAAATGCATAACAGACGGTACCAAATTTTTGGTGCCGCCTAATCCGTGGATACCGTAAAGCTTCATGCACCCATTTTTAGTGTGGGGAGTTTTCCGAAACTAATTTTTGCTTAAAACATGTGACATTAATCATTTCTAGTTAGGAAAAGTCAATAACACATATATAAACATAGTGGAGCATAGACTTTGAACAAGGGCTAACGATTTTCACATATAAGTGAAAATGGGTAAAATTTGATAACACCCGTGTGTTATCCCCTGCATGAACCAGTTAGCATACATCAATGTTTTAAGTTAGTTTATCATCCTACGAAGTGAAAACATATAAATTACATCATACAACATTGTTTTTGTCCTTGTACCAAACACTCTCTTAAAACCTTCATTTTTCAAAGTACTTGACTAATTTACTTAGTACTTATTGCTAAGTGAGTTATGACATTTCATAAGTTATGCGAGATGTTAGTATAACCTATGCAAATGAAGTGATCTAATTCTACAAGCGATGGTAAAACAATTTTCCAACTTAGTGCACAAAATCTATCAAATAACCTATTGTGCATAAACAATAAATCGTCAAACAAACTAATAAATAACATGGCAAGATTGACACTTATATTATGCAAACAAACAAGTGTAAATAACAATTTGAAAAGTAAGCAAGCAACATATATGCAAACAACATAAACAAGTGGTCATTTAGCATAGCATAACAAGAAAGACACTTTTTGTCAATTTGCGTTTAAATATGACGATGTATACCAAGCTTGATTAGTTTCCTTTAAACATATTACCAAATTATTTAGTTTCAAAGGAAGTTTTATCAAAGTTCTAAGAATACCAACTTAAATTGCTTGATTAAAAAATTTGAGTTTTTATGTTAAAGCGAAACTCAATATTTTAGACATACTGTAGTATTTGGTATATTTCACTTATTTAAAATTAGACTCAGGCTATGAGAGTATTTTTAAATGAAAGTAGACTCAATTCCCTTTAAAATTATAGGTGGCTCGACTCGCTCGACTTACGGTTAATTAGTTATGATTTTTGAAGTTGCCCAAAAGACTGCATACTGTACACACGGATTCCACGGAACCAAATAAAGGGATCCGCCCTTTATAAGATTTGGTGCCGTGGTCCTCTGAGACAGATTCACCAAAACTTGTATTTGACATAGAGAAAACGTGTGTGACTTACTAGATTTCATAGTAAACATATAATACACATATTTAACAACATATCTACTTATGTAACTTATCTTAAACATTTACGGAGGTGATTTTTCAACTAAATTTATAGTTATCCCAAACACTCCTTTAAAATCATATTTCTTCATAAATTTTCTATAAGCACACAATACAATACTTACTAGTTCTTTCAACAAACTTTTTATTTTATTTGTCAAGAAAACCTTCAAGCTTGTATACAAAGTTACATTTAACAACAAAATTTCTAAGTATAACAAGCAAAGCATTTTTCATATTATTTTTCGCTTCAATGGTAATTTGATACATGTATCGTACTCTATTTTAAAAACCATTTGTTTTGAAAATAAGAGCAACATGGCTATGATACCAATTGTGGAAACGTAGAGGGGGGTGAATACGTTACCGTTTAAAAACTTTAGATCCTTAGTATCAAATTGCTTATGAAGCTTGTTATAATATGAAAGTACCAATTATTGTTTGTGACTAATATAAATTATGGTAAACCAAGTTGTCACACAATCATGAACATCAAACCACATCACAAACAATAGTATAGTGCAAGTATAAAAGTAAAGAGATAAAGAAAGGAAAGTGCAAACCGAACACGAGGATTTATAGTGGTTCGGTCACGGATCTCCTTTCCGCCCTACTCCACTGTCACAATTCTCATTTTCCGGTCATTTCTCATACTCCATATTCATCATTTCATAACGATTCATTCATGATTTTTTCATTTCACCTTAAACGCCAGAAATTTTATATTAAATAAACGTTATCGCGTGAGTTATTATTTTGAACATTTAATCCGTTACTTCCAAAAATGATCCCGACATATTTTTATACTTACATTAGTTTATAAAAACTATATTTTTAGTTTACCTAGTGTTTTAAATTATTTGGTATATAAATCGTTAAAGTTATATTATTACGACATTTTTCTTAAAAACTACACGATAATTATTATATCACTCAATTTTTACAAGGAATGTATTTTTACAATTTTTATGACCTCATTATAATTTAATTTGATCTATTAACAATTACTTTTACCTAAAAAATACCTTAGATGCACAATTGTATATAAAAGCTACAAGTTACAACTTATACTTATTTAACTTACATTTTTACTTACACAATTATATAATACAATAAAAGAAAAAAAAAATTATAATTGTTGAAAATAGCCCCAAAAATCCGGCCTTAGGGGGGGAGTATTTCTTTGGGTTGGTAAAATTTTTCCTTGATTGTATGCACCTACACTCCAAGTTAATTATTTCACTTCACATTTCATTTCAATTTCTCATAATTCAAGTCAAGTAAAAAGTGAACTTTCTCTCTTTGTTTCTTCATCTAAAACCGGTCCTTCATCAAGGGTGTACAAGGGATCAAAATTTTGCAAGATCAAGTTAATAAACAATCTAGATCACACTCTTAATTAAGGTTTTGAAATAAAAACCTAGGGTGTTTAGGTTAACCCTTGTTCTAATCACCTCATCATATCACTTGTAAGCATCTCATATTTATTTTTCATCTTACATATTCATTTCATACTCATCTCATCATTTTTGAGCAAAAACATGCAAGACTTGTGTTTATTTATACCATTTTTACATTGATTTTAGAGTTTATATATATAAAGTCATCCTATAATTATTCCCTTGTTATATTTTGGTCTTGATGATGATTAGGAACCCATGACACCCTGAGAAGGTGTATGGTAGGATTAGAATAGCTTTGGAGTTGATTTGAAGGGATTGGAATAGGTTTAGTACGAGAAGAACTATTTTCGACAAGTATAAAAAGTGTTCTGTCCTTATTTTGTTTTTCTGGAAAATCCGACAGTAGGCACAAATTTTTGGCCTAGATATTTAGAAAATATACTTTAAAACGAAATCCGTGGCCGTCATTGAACGGAGTAAAACGGAGTTATAACGAAGAAGTTATGGATTTTACAAGTTTGACGACTAAATATATATTTTTCTGAAATTTCAGCATACTATTTTTACTTTATTCGAGTAAAAAACGAGCCTTAAGCTTTACAAATTATTTCGACTTATCAAAAATATATTAGTATACTTTGATACGAAGCTAAGGACGTATTATACGTAGAAAACGGATTTGAAACGACAAAGATATGCACGTTTTCATAAAATTGCCGTAACTATTATTTTCTGAAAAACTATATTATTTTTACGAGACAAGTATTACGGTAACTAAAACGACCATGTTGGAGGCTGTTTTTAACTATGATGTGGAACTTTTTGGAACGAAATGTCTTCTAATAAAATCAAGATCACCAATCATATTTTCTAAAACGACCAACCGTTTGTGTAGCGGAGTTGTAATAAATTATTTATGGATGCTTAAACTTTGCCGAAACTCATTTTTAACCAACATTTTAGCCAAAATCACCATCTTTAACCCTTATTATCTTTATGTTCGAGACCTTTATGACGAAAACTCCTGAACTGAAACTTTTAGATTTCAATACAAACTTTCCAAAACCGTCGAGTTCGTTTTCTAACGATCGACGACAACGCTTTTACGACTAGTTTTCGAGCCATTTTGTCACTTTTATGAAATTTCCGACGACATTGTTTTCTGACGAAAAGTGATAATTTCACTATAAATCATTACAAAACCATTGTAGGATGACATTTTGACGTAAATAATTGTAAAGTGATTTTTGGATGGTCAAGACGTCAAAAGTGTATTTTTTCGAACGGATTTTATTTTTAAAAATTCACAAGTGGTATAAATAACATACTAAATGCATGCATAACATTACATCATAACTCATTGAGTATCATATCATTCATTTTAGGTCGCGGATAGTTTCCGAGCCTCATTTTCTTGCACTTCATTTTGTTAGCATATCAATCACACCAGGTGAGTTCGTAGCCCCACTTTCTATTACTTATTTGTCTTACAAACTCTTTGGGGGAGATACATGCTCAAACTATTTTCATTTATTTTCACAAATACTCTAAAGCATCGTTTACGATGTGAGTTTTCATAGCCCCACTTTCAATTGTTTTGTACTATTTTTGGGGGAGATACATGCTCAACTATTTTTAGTTACTTTCATAAGTACTTTAAATTTTTAAGGATAACTTCTATCATGATCACCATTGTTTCAAAACCGAATGTCGTACTAGATCAATTGTTCTTGTTTATGTGCTATTGATTATGTGCTATAGTTCTACGTCAGATAACGTTCTAAATCAGTTGACTACCGATACATCGTCGAATAAAGTACTATGTCATTGACTCATGATACATTGAGTTAGGTGCTATTGATTATGTGCTACGCCTACGTCAGATAATGTTCTAAATCAGTTGACTAACGATACATTGAGTCTAGTCCTATTGATTAAGTGCTATTGTTCTACGCCGAGTTAGGTACTATTGTGAATTCATTTGACATCATGTGCTTGAACATAAACAATACACATTTTGGCAAGTGGTTGTGAACACACAAGGTTGCAAGTTTTGTATGGGCGGAACTTGGAACTGAGTGGATTTACAATGCCTTTGCTGCATAAACGATTTTGAAAGGATTTACATTTCAACACAAACTCTATGAACTCACTCAACCTTTGTGTTGACACTTTTAGCATGTTTTATCTCAGGTATCTAAGGCATTCACTTCATGGCATGCATGTGGACATATCATTGAGTCGCGGTGACGACGCGTTTCACTTGGGTTTTACATACTTTAAAACATCGTTTGAATTGTAACAAACTTATTTCCGCACAAGTTGATTTTCAATTGGGACCTATACTTTGTAAACTCTGATTATTTTATTAAATCAAGCGATGTATTTTTCAAACGACACTTTAGGTCGTTCAATATAATTGTGATTGTGATGCTATGACAGTCAATCCCCTGTGAATTCCATTCTACGCAAAACAGGTAATTTGGGGGTGTGACAGATTGGCATCAGAGCTTCGGTTATAGAGAACTAGGTTGCATCATTGACCCTAGACTATAACTACATCATCATAGCATCTCATCATTTCATCATAAGTGCATACTCATTGTACATGCGGGTTTATGACTTAATACCAAACATCATATGAGTCGATTAGTCCAAGCATTGCATAGTTACTCCTAAATTATACATAGCCTGATCACCTATGTCTAATCCAGGAAGAATTATGCAATGAAGGGAGTAGTAGTCTCATATGTGTAAGCAATTCCGTAATCAAGCCAAATTTTCAAAAGATTTTCTTCAAACCACTTGTTTCCAGTTTGATCCGAGTGACAGTTCTTGTTTGATGAGTTGCAAAGATCGAGCTAGAAACAAGTCGCTACCTAAACCGATTTAGCCTAATCGTATGACAGTTCTTGTTTGATGAGTTGTGGGATTAAGTAAAATCGGTTACCAAAAAGTCTTTTAAAAATTTTGTTTGAGAATGGGAAAGCTTGTCTCATCGAGCCTAATCATAAGAAAGCATGTATTTAGAGTGGGAATTGCTCACGATAGCACAGGAACGTATCTTGTGGGACGAGTAACTCATATGCATGAGCATTGACATAGTCATTTAGACCATACACGAGCATATACTTTTAGAACCCTTGTCGCGTTTTGAGCCATAGTATATTAATCGAATCACGAGGACGTGATTCCACTGACATGGGAAGAATGTCACAATTCTCATTTTCCGGTCATTTCTCATACTCCATATTCATCATTTCATAACGATTCATTCATGATTTTTGCATTTCACCTTAAACGCGTAAATTTTATATTAAATAAACGTTATCGCGTGAGTTAGTATTTTGAACATTTAACTTACTTCCAAAATGATCCCGACATATTTTTATACTTACATTAGTTTATAAAAACTATATTTTTAGTTTACCTAGTGTTTTAAATTATTTGGTATATAAATCGTTAAAGTTATATTATTACGACATTTTTCTTAAAAACTACACGATAATTATTATATCACTCAATTTTTACAAGGAATGTATTTTTACAATTTTTATGACCTCATTATAATTTAATTTGATCTATTAACAATTACTTTTACCTAAAAACTACCTTAGATGCACAATTGTATATAAAAGCTACAAGTTACAACTTATACTTATTTAACTTACATTTTTACTTACACAATTATATAATACAATAAAAAAAAAAAAAAAAAATTATAATTGTTGAAAATAGCCCCAAAAATCCGGCCTTAGGGGGGGAGTATTTCTTTGGGTTGGTAAAATTTTTCCTTGATTGTATGCACCTACACTCCAAGTTAATTATTTCACTTCACATTTCATTTCAATTTCTCATAATTCAAGTCAAGTAAAAAGTGAACTTTCTCTCTTTGTTTCTTCATCTAAAACCGGTCCTTCATCAAGGGTGTACAAGGGATCAAAATTTTGCAAGATCAAGTTAATAAACAATCTAGATCACACTCTTAATTAAGGTTTTGAAATAAAAACCTAGGGTGTTTAGGTTAACCCTTGTTCTAATCATCTCATCATATCACTTGTAAGCATCTCATATTTATTTTTCATCTTACATATTCATTTCATACTCATCTCATCATTTTTGAGCAAAAACATGCAAGACTTGTGTTTATTTATACCATTTTACATTGATTTTAGAGTTTATATATATAAAGTCATCCTATATTATTCCCTTGTTATATTTTGGTCTTGATGATGATTAGGAACCCATGACACCCTGAGAAGGTGTATGGTAGGATTAGAATAGCTTTGGAGTTGATTTGAAGGGATTGGAATAGGTTTAGTACGAGAAAAACTATTTTCGACAAGTATAAAAAGTGTTCTGTCCTTATTTTGTTTTTCTGGAAAATCCGACAGTAGGCACAAATTTTTGGCCTAGATATTTAGAAAATATACTTTAAAACGAATCTGTGGTCGCTTGAACGGATTAAAACGGAGTTATAACGAAGAAGTTATGAATTTTACAAGTTTGACGCATTTAAATATATATTTTTCTGAAATTTCAGCATACTATTTTTACTTTATTCGAGTAAAAAACGAGCCTTAAGCTTTACAAATTATTTCGACTTGTCAAAATATATTAGTATACTTTGATACGAAGCTAAGGACGTATTATACGTAAAAAACGGATTTGAAACGACAAAGATATGCACGTTTTCATAAAATTGCCGTAACTATTATTTTCTGCAAAACTATATTATTTTTACGAGACAAGTATTACGGTAACTAAAACGACCATGTTGGAGGCTGTTTTTAACTATGATGTGGAACTTTTTGGAACGAAATGTCTTCTAATAAAATCAAGATCACCAATCATATTTTCTAAAACGACCAACCGTTTGTGTAGCGGAGTTGTAATAAATTATTTATGGATGCTTAAACTTTGCCGAAACTCATTTTTAACCAACATTTTAGCCAAAATCACCATCTTTAACCCTTATTATCTTTATGTTCGAGACCTTTATGACGAAAACTCCTGAACTGAAACTTTTAGATTTCGATACAAACTTTCCAAAACCGTCGAGTTCGTTTTCTAACGATCGACGTACACCGTTTTACGACTAGTTTTTCGGAGCCATTTTTGTCACTTTTATGAAATTTCCTACGACATTGTTTTACTTACTAAAAGTGATAATTTCACTATAAATCATTACAAAACCATTGTAGGATGACATTTTGACGTAAATAATTGTAAAGTGATTTTTGGATGGTCAAGACGTCAAAAGTGTATTTTTTCGACGAAGAGTATTTTTTTTTTAAAAATTCACAAGTGGTATAAATAACATACGAAATGCATGCATAACATTACATCATAACTCATTGAGTATCATATCATTCATTTTAGGTCGCGGATAGTTTCCGAGCCTCATTTTCTTGCACTTCATTTTGTTAACATATCAATCACACCGTGTGAGTTTTAGCCCCACTTTCTATTACTTATTTGTCTTACAAACTCTTTTGGGGAGATACATGCTCAAACTATTTTCATTTACTTTCACAAATACTCTAAACGTAAGCATCGACATCGTGAGTTTTTCATAGCCCCACTTTCAATTGTTTTGTACTATTTTTGGGGGAGATACATGCTCAACTATTTTTAGTTACTTTGATAAGTACTTTAAATTTTTAAGGATAACTTCTATCATGATCACCATTGTTTCAAAACCGAATGTCGTACTAGATCAATTGTTCTTGTTTATGTGCTATTGATTATGTGCTATAGTTCTACGTCGTATAACGTTCTAAATCAGTTGACTACTGATACATCGTTGAATAAAGTACTATGTCAGTTGACTACTGATACATTGAGTTAGGTGCTATTGATTATGTGCTACAGTTCTACGTCGTATAATGTTCTAAATCAGTTGACTACTGATACATTGAGTCTAGTCCTATTGATTAAGTGCTATTGTTCTACGTCGAGTTAGGTACTATTGTGAATTCATTTGACATCATGTGCTTGAGTATAAACTATACACATTTTGGCAGTGGGTTGTGAACACACAGGTTGCAAGTTTTGTATGGGCGGAACCTGGAACTGAGTGGATTTACAATGCCTTTGCTGCATAAACGATTTTGAAAGGATTTACATTTCAACACAAACTCTATGAACTCACTCAACCTTTGTGTTGACACTTTTTAGCATGTTTTATCTCAGGTATCTAAGGCATTCACTTCATGGCATGCATGTGGACATATCATTGAGTCAGGGTGACGACGCTGTTTCACTTGGGTTTTACATACTTTAAAACATCGTTTGAATTGTAACAAACTTATTTCCACACAAGTTGATTTTCAATTGGGACCTATACTTTGTAAACTCTGATTATTTTATTAAATCAAGCGATGTATTTTTCAAACGACACTTTAGGTCGTTCAATATAACTGTGATTGTGATGCTATGACAGTCAATCCCCAGGAATTCCATTCCGCTGCAAAACAGGTAATTTGGGGGTGTGACATCCACTCCTCGAGTGCCCAACTCGAGAGTTACTTCACTAAATCAACAAGCTCCCTTCTCGGCGGAGAAAACCTTACAATCGCCGCTACACTTTTTCCGTACAAAGCTAAATACCGGTTCTAGTTCGAGGTAGAACCAACCTAACGTCGCCTATACAATATTTCCGACACTAAGCTAGATGTCAAGTTCTTTTACAAGGGTACAACCACTCCCAATATGTTTTATGGCCCAACATAATAAACCTTGTGTTTTATGGCACAAACACATAAACCATCTAATCTAGTTTGGTGAAAGTGTTGTTATGATGCAATGATGTTTACACTAATGATCCATGACACAAATGTCTAATGGATATGAATAACTACTTCTAAATGAACTTCCATTGATAGGAAGCCTTCATGATGAAGATCACAAGTTCCCTAAACTTCTTGTGATAGATCTTCAACTTGTGGTAAGTTGGGATGGCTAAATCTCCAAACTTTCCTTGGTTGATCAAAGAGTATGCTTACAACAAAGATGAATGTTAGAAGCATTATGATCATGATCATTAGGGTGTTTAATGTATGTTATTACATTGTTAATGATTGATCTAAATGTATGCAAGAAGGTGGAGAAGATGTGCTTTGAAGTTGTGAAGAAATGGGAAAACAATGGGCTTCTATTTATAGCCAAAAGTGGACAGGAGCGTCCACGGACCAAGGAGCCCTTTAAAGGGTTCCGTCCTTTATGCAATTTGGTGCCGTGGGTGCCTGACAGAAAAACTAAAAAATCTTTCTTCAAATCTTTCCAAGATATTACCAAATCTTACTAACATCACATTTGATATATTGAGTGTCAATCTAACCAAAATATTCAAGTGATCTTTCAAGGGTTTCAAAGATGATGAATGACATGATGTAACATGTATTTCCATTTTTAGATTAAAAGGTTTATCAAGGTAAACTTGTAAAACGTATTATGTAACTAGTTAATAAAATGTCTAGTTACCTTTTGAAATACTTGTGAATGCAAAATGTAAAATGAGGTTCGAAATAGAATGGTTAACCTATTAAAATACTTAGTGACTCTAAATGTATTTTAAACATTCTAAATGATTTGTTAATGGGTTTGATCATAATGCCACATAACAAACATGTACGAACCTGTGTTGTAACGTACGAGGACTTGAGACATCGAGAGGTGTTGAATGTATGTTGAGACAAAGTGTGATTACAAGTAACTTGCACATTTTACGTTATGTATTACAAGTTACATGTTTGTCATCAATCAAAACAAACGAGACTGTATAGATTAAATATCGTAATATTTGCACTAACACAGTCATAATAGCCCAGGTTTTTAACACGA
This sequence comes from Chrysanthemum makinoi, assembly GCA_910596185.1. Lineage (NCBI taxonomy): Eukaryota > Viridiplantae > Streptophyta > Magnoliopsida > Asterales > Asteraceae > Chrysanthemum > Chrysanthemum makinoi. The sequence goes on from OU343220.1 coordinate 223,820,302, forward strand.
TATACATATAATTGAAAGAAATTCACATCCAAATAGTAAACAGAAAAATGACATCCTATCAAATTACCTCTGACCGGACAACTTTGTGTGTTTCCTTAACACGAAACTCCCTGCAAATCAATCAGTTCTGTGTCCTGTACCCAAGATTTAAAAAGAGGCAAATTACTTAGGTTATCCTAGTTTGGTAATGAAGCTTACTATGTAACAACAATAAAATTTCCCCCATTCCTAAGATCATAGCATTTACACCAATAGAGGATAAATCAAACTAACCTGAATGCTGCCGCGGATCTATTTCTTTCTTTCGGATGTTAAGTTTGCCCAACGGGTTTTAGACCCGAATACCTATTAGTTTATTATTTCAGTTTTCTTTTTTTTGGGCCCTTTTTCTTTTTCGTATGAACTGTTTTATCAACCGGATAACTCTTACATTGGTAGTCGAACCAAACCGCCTCAAACAACCTCGCTCCTTAGTTTCGTGTATGATCTTCGTTTCTTTAGTTCTGCTATGCTTGCTTTATATGTTTCTTCCTGTTTTCTTGGTTTTGGTTTTACTTTCTGTGGTTATTTAGTCTCACGTTTTCTATTTGTGGTTGAATGGAAGTGAATTTTGGACCCTAACTGTCTTGTCAAAATCTTTGTTTCTCTATCTGTTTTCCTTTTATCTGTGTTTCTTTATTTGTCTCATAACGATGCAAACTAACTTCGTCTAAGAGTGATGGCGTTAATCCGTTACTCGAAACTACCAAACCAAATATCTACTTAATATTGATAGACTTACATCATGTGTACGATTTTAGAAATTTTAAAAAGTTTTGCTCGAAACAACCCCGTTTTCTAAGGGAAAAAAACAAAAAAAGAAACTACCAACGATACTTAAAACCTAAAAGTTGTAACCATTTAACCCACTTTAGTTAATACACAAAGAAAAAGCATAGAAAAACCTCGCTGCAGCGCAGCGGGAGCCTCATCCTTGTTTAATTATAGACTTTAAGATTAGACATAACAAATACCTGCATCACTCGGCGATGTCAATGGCCTCATCTGCATCACTCCTGCTCCACCCCAGTAAGTGTAAGTGATTTCAAAGGCCTCATCTGCAATGCAATTAGAATATGACTTAAATGATATCACTGATTTAGTATGTTGCATACATTTTACATTGGGCTCAGATCATAATATAGCTACACCTTGTGTGAAATAAAGGAAGAAACTCTAAGAATCTGATAAGCTGATTTAGTATGTTGCTATTTACTTATTATAAGTTTGTTAGCAAACTAGTGGTAAGAAGCAACTACTTATCGATATTTAGGGTTGGTGCTAGGGGTGTGCATAGGCTGAAAACCGGACCGGACCGGCCAGACGGACCGACCAAAACCGAAGTTCGCCAAAAGCAAGACCGAGACCGGACCAATTTGGTCGGTCCGGTCTCGGTCGGCGGTTCGGCCGTCCGGTCGCCGGTCGGCCCAAAAACGCCAATTCGTCGGTTTCGCGGTTTTGGTCCGGACCGGACCGACCGACCGACCGAGGACCGATTTGCCCAAAAGCCGAGGACCGCGGACCGGACCAATGTGGTCGTCCGTCCGGCTCCCCCGTGTCGGTCCGGTCGGTCCTTCGGTCGGTCCGGTCCGGCCGGTCCGTTTGCTCACCCTTAGTTGGTGCATGTACCAAAAAGCTATACGTACAGAATTCATTCATTAGTTTCTTCTCTGATTTATTCCGTTAAACGTTTTCTTTGTTTTTAAAAATCAATGTGTTTGAAGTATGGGCACCCAAACCTTCTATAATTCTTGAAATCATACATCCCTTAAGGTCTAAACCTACTATCGTCACCAACTACTCGAGCACTGAACCATAACTGAACTTGGTTGCACCAGAGGGGGTTGACATATCTGTATCACACACAATCCTAACACAAAACTCAATCCAGATCATCAGTTTAGTTTTATAATTCCAAACTGTTGGATCGATGTACTCTAACCAAACTAACTTAAATAGCTTGTTAAGCTTTAATAACCTCGGATAAATCCTAAGTTATTAACAATGAAACACTGAGTAATCTTTATTAAGTATGCGGAATTTACTTAACAAAGCTAAGAAGAATTATAACTTTAACTTTCAACAACTTTATTAATAACTCTAAATCTGCTTATTATACAGACATTTTAACAACTCTAAAACACTAACTATCAACTTGTAAATCGTACTCTAAGAACTCTAATGATACATCTCTCTCTAATGCCAATCTAGGGATCCTTTTATAGGCTCAAGGATAACCCTAGTCGGTTTACAATTTGTATCCTTGTACGACAAGTAATCTAATAAAGAATATTCTAGAATTACAAGACTTTCTATAAACGAATATAACAGTTCTTTTAGCCTTGTAGTACTTTGACTTCGACATCAGTACTTTGACTTTCTCTTTAGCAGTACTTTGACTCTTTGACTTTTTCCAGTACTTTGTCATTCTTTAGCACTTTCATATCCCAACAATCCTCCCCTAACTTGAATTCTACTTGCTTGACTTCAAGTTCCTTTGTGAATTTATCTTTAACAGCTTCATCTTTAAGGAAAGATTATTTATTAGTCTTTGGATTGTATCTTTGTAGATTCCGTGCTTGTATTAGCTTTATCAAAGTATCTTTAGAATTATTCTTTTACAGCATCATCCAGAAAGCTCCATCTTTTCAAAGAACACAACAACAATTGACAATTTGTACATTAATTCAGTTTAAGTTGCAGTCTATTCTCATCACTTCCAGGTGTGTTAACTCTTGTGAGAGGTGAATCATTGAAAATTTTAATGGATTTTGATCTCTTTACCAAAGCCATTAACTCTGGAGTAGCCAAATGTTTTGGTGTGTAAGACCATGGTACATTGATAACCATATGATTTTTAGCAAATCATCAGCTATCAACAAATTTGATTTGTCTTTACCAAAAGTTGTACCATTCTGGACTAGTTAGTTCTTTCATCTATGGTGAACTAATTACCAATAATGGTTTTTCTACAGCCTTTGCCACAAGCCATTTTCTTGTGGGCTAGCCAATTCTTCACATTTACTGATATGGTGAGTTGATTACCATACAACTTATTAGCAAGTTGTCAACTAAAAACGGGTTTGAGATATCTTTACGACCAGTTTGCTCATGGATTAGCCAATCCTTTTGTAACCATGGTGGATTGATAACCTATTTATGTTGCCATCTCAAAAACCATTTATTTTATTCAACCTTTGTTTCAAAATATTTGTCACTTAACACAAGGTTTCTTTCAAAAATCATTTAATCGGTTAAAGCGCAAGCAGACTTTGATGAAAGTCTTGTTTGATCGCCAGCACTTTGAATAAAGTACGATATTTCAAAAGAACTTATTCAATTAAAATTCATACCAGTTATTCATCATCATCGACCATAGTAGTCCGGTTGATAAACAATTTGATGACCATAAGAGAAATTTCATTATCATCTTCAACTTCCATTCCATGCTCTAACATCCTTCTCATAAGATCTGCTGTAAGCGGATATCTTCTTTCTGCTAACATGTGAATCATAATTCCATCTTCTAACTCTAGAACATGTACTCCATATTCTTCAAAGAATCTCCAGCTAACAATATCCCAATTCTCTTGATTCTTCCAAATTTCAGCAGTGCTTTGTTCTTCAGTTTCCCATACAGTCATGAGATCTCCAAGCAAAACTAAACCAATTCCTTCTGATGTATTGTGTTCAAAATAGTCTCGCACCACATGATATAAATAAAATAAATCCACTCTATCTATTATGTGCAATAAATCCCATAGTCTGTTGAATACTCTGAAGCTTTCATCATTTCTATGAAACATCAGATAACTTCCATCTTTTGATTCTACAACTTCAAAAGCAATAATTTGAGATTTGTTCATCTTCATCTCAGTATCATCTCTAGAATACTCAAAATCTACTACTCTTAAGTAATTTCTTAATTCATCAGTAGTATCAGATTGTAACTCAACTTTCTCTTTCTTTGATGACTGTATTTCTTCAACTTCAGTTTTTCTTTTTCTTTTTAAGCTCCTTTTGCTATCTTTTTATTTCCAAGCAACATCATTTTTATAATCTTTGATGCTTTCAACACTTTTCTTATAAGCTTCCCTAACAACATCATATAATTCTTTCATCTCAAAATAATTAAACCTCTGCAATCCTTTATACCCTTAACTTTTTAGATAAGCCATCATTGCATTTCTGTCCTTAGCTCGATTTGGTCTTCTTGGTAGAAAGGAAACATGAATAGGTGACTCTAATTGTTCATCAGCTTCAGCATTCAATTCCTCTTGCAATTTCTTAGCTGCTTCTCTATTATGAGGTTCTTCAATTTCCTTAGCTTCTCTATCTTTAGCATTTAATTTCTCTTGAAACTTTCTAGCTGCTTCTTCATTTATAGCAACTTAAGCAGCTCTTAGCTGTGCTAAAGTAGGTTTCTTTTTCTTCTTTGTTTCTACCAATATACTTTTTCCTTTATCTTTTGGATCTATTGCGGGTGAGAAGTTTGTGGTTGTTCTTTCAAACTCCCGGTATGCTAACACCCCTTGGTTTTGACAAGTCATGCAAGATCTCAGCAATGGTTTCGTCATCACTTGCAGTATGTATAGGTTTGGGTGTATCGTCTCCTCTGGTATGACATTGTTGAAGGACCTTCTTCATCAAAATCTATCAACCTTGGCATAATTAATCCTTGCCTAAAAGTTCCTTGACCAGCAGTACTTTGATCTTCGGCATACCTTGATCATCGTACTTTGAACTTGAACATCAATAACTTGCTCCTCAAGACCTTGAACATCAGCCCTTTCTTCCTCAAGTACTTTCAATACTAACATATTCTTCAAGACTTGAGGTTCGGTCTCCTTAACAACATCTTCTTCTAAATTCCTCCCCAATTGGACAGAAGATGATTGTTTTTGAACCTTTTGGCGTTTTGTCTTCTTAAACTGCCGTTGCTCCTTCTTTCCAAGCAGTACTTTCATAAAATCAAAAAGCAGTACTTTTTCATTTTCTTCCTTTCATACTAAGTAGACATTAATATCCTCCCCTCAAATCATGCATAGGACTATACTGTCATAAAATAGTCCTCCCCTTAAATGTAGCTCAGTAGTTAATCATGCCAATGCTCACCACCAAGTGATTGAATCGTGAAACGTCAAAACCTTTGGCGAGTAAGTCAGCTACATTGTCATCTGTGTGAACCTTGACCACATTAATGAGCATGTGCTCATAACAATCTCTGATAAAGTGATGCCTAATCTGAATGTGCTTAGTCTTGGAGTGATATAATGGATTCTTCACAATGCAAATGGTACTCTCATTATCAATATTGATAGGAGTATTCTTGAAATTGAATCCATAGTCCAAGAGTTGATTTTGCATCCACAAAACTTGTCAACAACAGCTTGCAGCGACCACATATTCAGCTTCAGAGAGGATGTTTAATAGTCTGTTCTTACATTGCCAAGAGACTAATCTTCTTCCAAGATATTGGCATCCTCTAGTGGTTGATCTTCTATCATAGTTATCACCGCATAGTCACTATCTAAAAGGCTTCTAAGTGAAAAGGTGAATCTTTTGGATACCACAACCCCAACTTAGGTTGTTGTTTCAAATAACTAAAAATCCGTTTTACTGCATTCATGTGAGAGACTTTTGGTGAGACTTGATATCTTGCACATAGACAAACAACAAACATGATATCAGGCCTTGATGTAGTAAGATACATAAGACATCCAATCATGGATCTGTACAACTTGACTTCAACAGGTTGTCCATCTTCATCCTTGCCCAATGAGTTAATAGATTTAATAGGTGTAGTGACTGGCTTCATAGCATCAAAGTTGAACTTCTTAAGTATGTCAGATACATACTTGTCTTGACTTATGAAAATTCCTTCCTTAGACTGCTTAACTCAAGTCCCAAAAGAAAGTTAACTCACCCATTGAACTCATTTGAAATTCATTCTCGATCGCCTTCTCAAACTCCTTAACCATGGACTGTTTAGTAGCTCCAAATATGATATCATCAACATATACTTGAATTCAGGAGAAAGGATGAGACATTCTGTGTCAGTGAATAACACAGGATGCTGTTTATCATAGATTTGAGAGACTGACAATAAGTTGAACTGGCGCTTCACATATCTAACATTCTCAAAATCTATAATACCGCTTGATGGTTCCTTTCCCGGAATTCTTCCTCCATTAGGATCATTCCCAAATGCAACTCTTCCTCCACACATAGATCTAAAATGCTGCATGAATCTCCTTGTCTCCCTGTCATACTTTCTGAGCAACCACTATCCACAATAAGATGATCTTTAAGCTCCTCTTCTCCGGGTTGTCTGCACAAAGATAAAAGAGTTAGTGATTTTAGGAACCCAAGCCATTACTGACTTGTGTTCCCTTTGTGGAGTTACAAACTCAAATTCCTTGAGTATGTAATTCCCACTATTTTTCAAAAACATGATCCGTAATTATCTTTTGATTTTTAGCATGTGGATTTTCAAAACTTTCTGGATTTTCAACACAACTCTCTTGTTCAATTTCATTCACTTTTTCTTATATCACAAAACATCGATTCTTTTTGTTGAAAGTCTTTGCTCGTCCCTCAGAGTACTTTTCTCTTAACCCATTTAGTTTGAACAGTTGGTTCCTGTGATCTAGATACCCTATGTGAATTGTAATACCTTCTAGGTTGATAGTAATGAGATCTCCTAGGATACCTGTACCAAGAAGTGTTAGCAAGACCTTGTTTTGATGGAGCAAGACTTTGGGAAGGTACCGCTTGTGAAGGTACTTGGTGGTCTAGAAAAAGGTCTTCTCTGGTGAGGGTACCTATGATTTGGTGAGAAATTGCTATGATTGACCCTATTTGAATTATTCCAGATGGTTTGTTCTCTAGGTTTCGGTGGGTGAGACCTATTCTTTGGAAATTTTCTTTTGAGGTATTCTCGAGTGAAATTCACAATCCTTGATTAAATGATTAGGACTATAACACACAAAACACAATTTTTGACCCATATTCCCAACATGACTTCTTCTATGTCTGTGACCAAAACTATTATGTCTTCTAGGTGAATGATGAAAACCGTTTTGACCAAAATTATCCCAAAAGGCTTAGCAAGATTTTGAAAAGGTTTGCCCAAAGGTATGCCTTGTAGCAGCATTTTGAGTAGAAGGTACCCTTGACTTTGAATATTATCTTTTGTGTTTTCAACAGTTTCTTTTGGGGTTTCAAATTCTAGATTGACCAACAAGCTTTTTCTTAAACTCTAAACTGTCTACTCCCAAAACGAGAAACATCAGTGCCTAGGGGTTGATGACTGCCATGGGATGAGGAACTGCATGATAACCCGATCTTTCTTAAACTCGAGGAGGTGTTTCACTTATTGAATCCTCATTACTAGATATGTCTACATAATTAATGAGTTCATCATCACTAGTGGTTATATCCTCAAAATCATCTTCATCCTGAGCACTAGGTGGGTTTTCTTCTATTTTACTAAAGTCCATACCAAAACCTAGACCAGTTCTAATGTAAGCACTTCTCTGTTTTTCAACATAACTAACATGAGAAAGTCCGATTCACCCCAACGGCAAACTTAGCTAACAAATCATCTCTTTCCTTAGTCGGTTTCTCAATTTTAGAAATTTACAGCTTTAATTTCCATTCACTTAGTTTTAATCGATAGTCCTGTTGTGCATACTTTTACGCCAAGATACTTCATTATTTTCATGTGTTAAAATTTTGGCTTCCATAGATTCTAAGGTTATTTGATAACCAACTACCTCAGACTCTAGCCCTAACACGCTTATCTCTTTCAATCACATAATCGCCAAGTAATTTTGATAAAAATCATGATAATTTGAGCATACCTCAGAGATAGGGGGTGAACTTGGTGAAGTGGCTACCATTGCAAGTAGAATAGGATCATCTTCACACTCCAAGCTCCAATCAAATCCTTCTAGAAAGTCTCTGGATTCCAGCAAAGCGGATGTTCGGGTTCCTCATCAAGCGGTGCTCCAGTCCAATTCTTCCATGAATCTTCACTGCTTCTTCCATCGCTACCATACAGTAAGTCACTGGTTCATCATCAAATTCTTCACTCCAGTCAACCTCTGATAAATTCTCTTGAGCAACCAAAGCCTTTGTTTCAGTAATAGCAATCTCCACAGGTTCTGGAACTACTTCATTACCATTGACAATTACATTTCATAGAGCATGGTCTCAGAATGGCAATGTACTGCCTCATCTTCATGCACCATAGGTCATGTTCTCCCTTCTTGATGATTGGAATTATGAGTGAGGTGATTGATGGTAGTGGAACAGCTTCAAATCGACATCTTTAGGTTTTGTTGTAGTAGGGTTTTAGGGTTTCTTCCTAGAATGAGTTTCCACACAAGCTCTGATACCACTTGTTGGATCGATGTACTCTAACCAAACTAACTTAAATAACTTGTTAAGGTTTAATAACCTCGGATAAATCCTAAGTTATTAACAATGAAACACTGAGTAATCTCAATTAAGTATGCGGAATTTACTTAACAAAGCTAAGAAGAATTATAACTTTAACTTTCAACAACTTCATTAATAACTCTAAATCTGCTTATTATACAGACCTTTTAACAACTCTAAAACACTAACTATCAACTTGTAAATCGTACTCTAAGAACTCTAATGATACGTCTCTCTCTAATGCCAATCTAGGGATCCTTTTATAGGCTCAAGGATAACCCTAGTCGGTTTACAATTTGTATCCTTGTACGACAAGTAATCTAATAAAGAATATTCTAGAATTACAAGATTTTCTATAAACGAATATAACAGTTCTTTTAGCCTTGCGGATTTTGACTTCGACATCAGTACTTTGACTTTCTCTTTAGCAGTACTTTGACTCTTTGACTTTTTCCAGTACTTTGTCATTCTTCAGCACTTTCATATCCCAACACAAACAATTGCTTAGTTATGACCTGGCAATTTAAGACTCGGTAGTTAAACTGACCAAGCATCAACCTAAGTTCACTTCAACTCACTATAATCGGTCAATATCTACACAACGTAATTTAACTATTAAAATTCCATCATTTATCAAAATATTTTACCAAGTGTAAATTCAGAGTGCTTCAATTTTCACATACGAGACAACACAAGCTCGTTAAATTAGCTAGGCTTTAGCTTATGCATTTCAACTAGAAACAATATCCTACTAGCAACAGTACAAGTCGAGCTAACTATACAATCCTATCAGCTCCAAGCTAACAATATCCTACTAGCAACAAAATTTCACAATGCCTCAATCTTCATGCCCATACTAACAATTATTCAACTTATTAATAAGCAAACAAACATATCACCTCAAAAAAAACTTTATCATAACAAAATAGCAAACATCAAAACACTTCATATACAACATAAAACGTAAAGGAAACGTTGCTTATACCTGATTTGATACCGATGGTGGTGGTGCCGGAGTTAGTCTAATCAAACAATTTCGCCGGTGGTGGATAACGACGGTGATGGTGTCAGAATTAGTCTAATCAAACAATTACGGTGATAACGCCGGTGGTGGAGTTTGGCGGTGGAGGTGCCGGAGTTAGGGTTTCCGGTGGTGGAGTCTGGCGGTGGAGGTGGTAACGATGGTGGAGGTGATAACGACGGTGGTGGTGCCGGAGTTAGGGTTTCGGTGATAACGGTTGTGGTACCTGATTTTGTGTGTGTGGGAGTTTTGGTGAGATCCGGTTTTTATTTTGTGTGGTGGTAACTATTTTGTGTGGGTGGATAAGCTTTATTTTTTACTTTGGTTTTATTAAGGCTAGCCCCAGTGGACTCAATCTTCATGTCGATCACTTGATTTTTTGGAAAATGCCGATCGATCACCTTGATGTGGAACATGTCGATCACTTGATTTTTTGTTTAAGTCGATTGTACGATCAAAACAAACACACATAAAATAACACACAACTTTCTTAATTAATTTTATTAAAGGTCGCCCTTACTGGGGCACCTAATCGCCTGAAGGTCGCCGGAGAGAGAAAGCTGACGTGGCAGGGAAAATGAGGGGGATTGAATCCCCTTACTGGGGGTAGCCTAAGTATTTAGTAGGTAAAAGTTTTATTTAGTTACTTTTATAGGTTTTAGTAGACAAAAGTTTTAGTGAGCAAATGTCACAAATTTTGTAGTGGCTTGATTACAATTCTAATAAAAAAAAAATTATGCTACAAATCTAAATCAAAGTGAAAAGACATGTAAGCCTTATGTTGAAAATTCAATAAGTTGGTCATGAAATTAAACACACATAACACAGCAAAAAATAATATTAAATGTTGATAGGTGAAAATTTACAAATTTTTTTGACCTAGCTAAAAGTTTAAGTTAAACTCGATATATCTTACTTGCGGACGACACGAGTCGCGATCTTCATTATTTGAAGCAGTATTAAAGGAAGTTTTCATCCGTTATTTTGAATAGCTAACAATCTCGGCCCCACAAATTTTCTACACATAAATGGTGATCGTTTTTACCGTGACTTGATGGCAGGACGAAATTTTATGGAGTGTTGATTTTTATCTTACTCATTTTATTTTGGGTTACATTTTGCGTCATCAGACACATAAACACGTTTACAATACTACGGATATGATAGAACTTTATCAGCGACGGCGAGAAGTATGGTTATATGCACTTACCGCTTTAGTGAATTGCTTTCACAACACAATGGGAATGTATATGTAGTGTACTTGTTTGTTTGGGTTACCGTTCGCGTTCCCGTGCACATCATTATTCCCGCATATAAAATACCTCGCATCTCTTACACATCAAACATTCATCCAAAAGATATGATTTCAATTTAATCAAGATTGGATGATTGAAATAAAAGTTAAAGTTGTAATTAAATTGAATCAAAATAAAATAAACGCACTAAAATATAAAAACTAAAAACTCGAAAAAATATATCAAAAATCTGTTGAATTAAAAAGATAAAATTTTTAAAAATACTAAATTAGATTATAAAAAAAAAATAAGTAGATAAAAAGATATTTCAAATTAAAAATAAAAATAAATTTTTAGTTGAGAAGTGAGACATGTCAATTTATAATTGGAGCTCCTTATCTTACTTTTTAGTGGCTAGGAGTTAGGTTTGTAGTTTGTTAAGAAGTGACACATGTCATCTAATGATTAGAGCTGCTTATTTTAATTTTTGGTTAAGAGTTAGACTTGTAATGAGGTTTGACTTTTATATGCATTATAATATAGTATAGATTTAAGTAATAAAATGATGGTTGTTTACATTGGTTAAGATTAACTAGGAACTTTAGAAAACAATCAATCAAATTATATGAAACAGTTATAGCGAGATACTATAGCCTCATAATTTTCACAAAATAGGTTTAGCAAAATTGTTTTAAAAAAAAGAGTTGGTACAGAGAAATAGAAAATAATTGGGTTAAGTGTTTTGTGAAAGTTTGTTTATGTTATGGTCATCACTAAATCATAAAGATAAGTCATCTTATACAAACATACTTTATAATATACCTTACACGCACATACAAAAAAAAAGAAGATTAGAAACAATTTGATGATGCAGATCACCAAACCACAGCAAAATCTTGTCCATGATACGCGGTTGAAAACAAGTTTTATAATGATAATGATGCATGGTGAAGGCCACACCATAGCATTTAGTCTTAAAGGCTCAAACTTTTAAGTGAAACAAATATATAGAAGTGATTGTTACAAACTCTTCACTTAAAAGGGTAAAGCCTAAACATAACCAAAATTTATATCACTAGACACATATATTATATCTACAAAAGGTGTGAATTGATGGGAACATCCTAACTCCTGGTGTTTTTTTGCACCAGACATTTTTCACTTCACAAGGAATAAAATTTCTGTAGAAACACTATGGCTCAAGAGGGTATAACTAGAGCCAGAAGCAGCGGTGAATCGAACCTTCACCTTTTATCCACAAAAATCTCTAATGGACCCAAGTTTTCGGGATGTGGGTACTAACTGAGCCAAAGCTCATATGATTGTCATTTCGTCATACACCACGAGACTGATACAGTTTTTTTGGGTTGTTGTTTTGTTTTCCATCCCATCTACAATGTACGTAATGATATTTGATACAAAAACATTTGGGATTTTTGATCCAGTATCTAAAATGATTGAGGAATTCTTTTTAATAAAAACTTACACTCATTTAAACATAATTCCATTAAAGTCGCTTTATGCTTAGACACCCAAAGATCCCTTAATTTTGCTTCCTCGCCAACTACGTATAGTTAATACTGCTTGCATCTATGCCTAGTCGGTGACATACATATTGGGCTTACCGGGAGCCGCTTTGGTTATCCCCTTGGTCGTTTATATTGGTCTGAATCGCAACGCACGTTGCATGTACGTTAAAAAGGAAGGAACCGTGGCTCAAACCCACACCATTTCCGACGTGGATGGTTTTCATGCTACGTAATACTCTCTACATACCCACCCACCTGTGTCATTTCATCCGCCACTAATATGGCTTGCGTGAGAATGGAAGAAGAAGAAAAATAAAATTAAAAAAATATATATATGATTTTTGTGATTTTTTTTGTGCGTCTATTTAATGATTTGTGTGTGTGTGATTCAGTATGTGTGTAGTGTGTGTGATTTGTGCATTTTTTTACTACTACTATTATTATTTTTATAATATGTGTTTTTATAATGTAGTTTGTATGGGTTATTTAACCGAAGAAAAGAATTTTTTTAACCCAAATGGACATTTATACAAGGCTCTATCAAACAATATTATTTTAATGTTAGGTAATTTTTTAATAATATTATAAATGTTGGTCCAATGTTTGAGTCCAGTTTGATGCTACTCAGCCCAGGTTTGGCTTATCCGATTGGTGGTATATCACACGTGTTATTCTCACATATACATAAAACAAAATACAAATAACCATTGCCAAGACGGATCTTACCTGTGATCGCTTTCGCTTGCAAAGACGCGATCGTAAGATCGGACGGGATCTTAAGATCCTACTCTAATGTTATTTCTTAATAGTTTATGTAATTTTATACAACTCTACAAATTCTAATACATTATAACCAAAATACTATGAATTTCATATAAATATTGTCCTAAATTATGATTATAAAATGTTTAAAAAGATTAACATGTTGTTTTTGAATTCTACAAACAAACAACCCATAAATTTGTAGTTTTTAGTTTGTAATCCGAGAAAAGTAAGATCGGATCGGATTAGATCTTAGGATCGTATGGTCAAGATCGGGATCCTATAAGATCTTAAGCTTGCAAAGATCCTATGTAGGATCCGGATCGCTTTTACTTCATAAAGATCGTAAAATCGTAGATCCTAAGACGTGATCGGATCCCCATACAACTAAAATAACATCTATCATCTCTTCTCCAGTTCATCTTCTTCAACTCTTCGAAATCAAAACCAATTGACACACAACATCTAAATAATTGGTACTGTTGATTTTCTTCTTTTACCTCAATTAAGCGACTTCGTTGTGATGAGGTACCTCGAAGACTTACAATACAAAGAAGTTAATATAGATGCAAAATAAAAGTCGTCATGCAAATTGAAATCCTTTGAAGTTTGAGTGTTTGACATTTGATTTGCATTTTGAATTTTTGTTGTAAATTTATTATCGCTAAATTATTGTGAATTAAATATATTTGACTTTTTTTTTGTGAAGAAGATGGACCTTCCCACTATTGATTTAATAAATTATCAGAACTTTTGTAGATTCAACAAATTGTTGTACGTGATTCAATAAATTATTGTTTCTTTTCTTTGTAGATTCAAGAACGTTGATGCAACTTCGTTTTTTATGATTTGATATGATTTATAAAAAGGCTACACACACATTATATTAATGACGAAACACGTGTATAGGGACTTGGAAATCACAACCACCGCCTCTCTCTCTCTCTCTCTTGATCCACAAACCGTAAAAGTAAAAATTCATGAACAGTGGAAATTTAATTGCATGTATGAGGTGTGATATTTTAATTGTAGATTATCTCTTTTTATGTCTTTTGATTAGATGAAGCCGGTTTTTCATGGCCAATTTATTTATGTTTTGATGATTCTTTACCTTTTAGGGGTTTGTATTCATTTGAGGTTTAGTGCTCGATGTGGTGTGATTTGTTGTTCTTGAAAGAAGGCCTTTTTTGAAAGTATTCTTTTCTTAACATGTTATTGTGAAGGATGTTTTCGTTACAAATAATTAAGATTTACTTTTATATTTTTGCCAATTATGTAATCATATCAGTGGCATTCAATTTTTAAAAATTAACTTTTGTACTCCTCTTTTGTGACACGCTAAGCGGATATGATTGCCAAGTATATAGATTTTTATGCCTTAGGTGAATAGAAAATTGTTTTTTTTCACCAAGTACGATAGTTGCAGATTCGGTTTTTGCTTTTTTGGAGTGTTGTTATTGGTTATTATGCTGCTTTATAAGGTTTATGGATATTTCACTTGATCAGGTTATGCAGTATGGATTATCTTCGCAGGGCAACCTGTGTGGGGCTTTGGTTACTACCTTAACAATGCTAACCTACTTGCGACTTGACACATTATAAAAAACATGTTGTACGAAAGTATCAACAACAACAAGTAAACAGAAGAACTTTTATTCAAACCTAAGCCTCAATAGTTGGCTTAGATTATATCAACAATAGTATCCAAAATACATAAGGTTAGATTAATGTCAATGAGACAATAATCATACAAATACAAAGAAGAGTATAAGATCATAAATGATCAAAAGAGAAGAGAAGAGTGGTGAGAAATGATCAGACACTCAAGTGTGTGTAACCCTAGATTAGGGAACTTATTAAATAGGAGATTAAGTTACACTCAAGACCCTCTAACGGCTATAACTCCACTCATTAAATGAGAATAGCTTCAGCAGTAAACGAAAGCATCTTGGAACTTTAAACCTATTATTCTTTGTCCATGATTAACCCTCGTAATAAGCTCCGCATCGAACATAACTTGAAAGCCATTAGCATTGATAGAATGACATGTTTGCCATGATTAATACCCCAAAATTTAACATTCCCCTTAATCTGATGGGCAAACATATCAAACAATATCAATTTTTCACACAAGAATTTATGCTGATAAACAAGGAGGTTTTTGTAAGTATGTTCAGAATTTGGTTTGAAGAGCCAATCTTTTTGGCACTTATAACACCTCTTGAAATTTTTTCCCTGATGAAGTGGACATCAATTTCAAAGTGTTTTGATCCTTCAAAAATGCGATTGGAAGTTGTAAAGCAGATTTGTTATCACAAAAAGATTAACAGAAGATTGATATCAACTTTTAGATCCTTTAAGATTTTGAATCTAAATGATTTCACAAAAGTGCCAGTATTACAGATCTATACTGCCTGGGGAAGATTTTGAAAGAGTGTTTTGTTTTTTACTTTTCCATGAGATCAAAACACCATTAAAGAAAAACACAATAACATGTGACAGATTTTCCGGTTTTCTTGCATTTGGCCCAATCTGCAGATCATTATATCCTTCAAGATGATTTTCGTGAGTTGCCAAATTGTACTCTGGGACCTTTCCCCGAGCTCCTTTTAGATATCTCAGAACATTGAGGGCACATTCTAGATGAGATTTTAATAGAGAGTGCATATATTGTGCCGCATAAATGAACCGAAAATGAGATGTGTCTTGTATGGTGAGATAGATAAGTTTCAAGTAACTTCCATAATCCAGTGATGTTGACAAGTAGGGGTCAATGCCAGTGGGAATGTATGGAAGGACAGAGTGGTTCCATAGGAGTGACAATGTGTTTGCACCCCAAGAAGACCAAATCTTCGAGGAGTTCAAGACAAGATTTTCTTTGGGAGAGACAAATATCATTCCCGCTTTTAAAACCTCAATGCCAAGAAAATATTTTAAATTTCCCAAGTCTTTGATATGAAATTTTGATTTTAGAAATTCTTTGAATAGTTTTATCTCATCAATACAGCTTCCAAGAAGGACAATATCATCCACATAAACAAGCAGAGCAATAAACTTGTTATTCTCTGTTTTGGTGAATAAAGAGTGATCATTACAATTGCATTGAAAGTTATTTTCTTTTAAAATACCGACAGTTTTTCATTCCATTTCCGAGCTTGTTTTAGACCATATAGAGACTGACAAGTTTGTAAACTTTATTCTTATTGTTCTCATTACGTAACCCCTGGGGATGGTCATATAGATATCCTCATCAAGATCTCCATACAAGAAAGCATTGTTAACATCAAGTTGAAAAAGAGGCCATTTGTTTTTGTTGGGTCTAATAAATTGACCCAATCACCCTGAACAAGATTTGAAAATAAAATAGCCTAACTCACTAAATAATATAGTGAGTGACTCATCGATATAATCAAATGAGTGTTGTTTAGACTCTTTACTTCATCGATACTGTGTCGAGTAAAATATATGAGCTACAAACAACACCAATGATTAATTAAGATTTTGACAAATGTCTCAGCTGATCCAAGACCTATCTCTACATACGATCGAAAAATATGGGTTGAACTTCCAAGAGAAGGTTTCAAACAAGATCAAGACTTTACCAAAGAGTTTTAATATTACTAGCTTACAACTTCAAAAGAGTTTGGCTGTTTTCCAAAAGTAGGAAGATTTCACATACTGAGCACCACATGTCACCAACCACCACAAGTCTTTGTATCTTTAGTTCATATAAATGTCTATAATTGTAATAGATAGGTATGCATTCCTAAACAAACATAATACATAGTATTAGTTGATAAGATCATCCTCTCATTGAAACACAAGCATAGCTTGGATCAATGAGAGTTTATTTGTCATTCAATGGGGATAATATACCAAATTATCCCCGTGAAAAAGTCAGAGGATGTTATCATGTAGTCTAGTTGGTATTGAGAAATTCAGAAATAATGAAGTTGTTCTTTATTATCAAGATTTACTCAATTAATCACCAACCACAAGTTATGTGGATTTTTCTCTAATCCGCATCCGCTCATGATCGGCCGATAACATTCTTCATAGTCAAAAATCAAGTGTGAACCTTCAAAAACTGCTATTGTAATAGCAATTTTTGAGGGGGAGCGACACACTGATAATGACTATATGGCAAAAACACCACCCACAATACCCACTGATTGAAATAATCATGAATACACTCCTAACCCCACACATCTTATCCCCACCTCAAAAACCACTCAAACCATATCATCATTATCCATACACTAACACGATCACTCATATACGTCTAAAAAAACAGATCTATCACTCTCATCATAAGAAAATTCATCACACCTTCATCTCCTATATTCGGTCAAACACAACAAAAAACTCATACACCAAAAAAATCCACTCGATCAAAATGGTATCTCCTCATAAATCAAGTCTATCAACTCACATAAAAAACTAATCACTCTCAATCATCAAAGAATCCCAGATCCGGTTAAAACCACAACCTCATCACTCTCGATTTAAGGATAAATACCAACAAAAAATCACTCACACACACAAAATCCACATCTCCAAGAAAGATCTCGCGGAAAAAAAACTGAAAACCCAATAGGAAGGCCGTTTCCGGTGAAGAACCCACTTCCAAAATCTATTTCGTCAAGATATACACACTCCACCGACTGCAGCAGAGGTAGTAGTGGAAGGGTTTGATGTAAAATTGTGATCTGGGAGTATATTTGGATTTTTTTTCGCATAAGTTTATCACGCTTTATAAGCATCGTGGTGTGTTAAAGTTTAGTCTCGTATCGAAATCGATCGATTGGAAGAAATAGTCGCAGATGCTAATGGTCCGATCAAAAGAAGTCACTAAGCGATCGAGTCACCGAATCAAGATGTGTATCGTGGACACTAGCCGAAAAAAGAGTCTCTCGACCGGCCAATCGACCGATAAATGTCATTAGATCAATTTGCAATAACATCGAGGGATCAATCGCTAGTTATGCTATGTGATGAATCGAGGCAGCGTTCTCGCGCCGAGCCCGAAGAGTATCCTTTGAAAAAACACAGGTTCAAGCAAAGGAGGCTGAGATGGATAAGTGGGTAATAAAAATCAGGGAATAAGGTTTGGTTTATTGAGAAAGATTCAGGTAGTTCTTTCGAGCTGAGCTTATCAGGTGGTGCTAAAAAGAATTAGTTGTGGTTTTGAAGACTACCTAATATGTAGAGTCCCTGATAACCAAACCTGATGAACTTCAGGGAATAAAATGAATCAGTCTTTTGCGTCTCAGGAAGTAATATAAAGTGAACTGGTACCAATTGGATATCGCGGTTTTGAATCTAAACCTTTCTCCCGAGACTCGATGAGATCAACCCTACTCTCAAACATGGTTTGAAATCGATGAATACCGAATCACTAAACCGCACGTAACCCCGGCAATGAACTCCGGGTCTGGTGAGCACCTAGAAAACGTGTCCCTAAGCTGGTGGCACCAACCGGAGTCACTGAAAAGCATACCCAACCGCACTACCTAAAGACAAACGATCAACCCGAAGTCTCAAACATGGTGAGAAATCATAGCGATATGAAAATGGGTCTAAGAAGTCATTGACACTTCAAAGAAAGATCCAAGATCGATGGTATATTGGGGTGTATTTGTATTCATAAATGCATGTGTTATAATTCTCATTTGTATACTGTGTAAGTCATGTGAAAAAAGAAAATGGACACTGATGTATCAAAAATTGAACCAGATCCTTTCACAGAGTGATTAAAATGTCCTTCAGGGAATTGCAAAAGAGAATGGACACTGATGTATCTAAAAATGAACCAGGTCCTTCTTAGCATCAAAGTGAACCCCGGCCACTCAACTCAAGGTTACTCAACCTTCGATCACGACTAATCAACTGGTTATTGAACCTCCCGAGACTTAAAGGATCATACCGAATCCTAGGTTTTGAAACCCAAATAACAACTCAACCTCGTGATCAACCCTCGCCTACACCTTTTTACTAATCACCTTAGGCTATTTGTATATTCAAATAGGGGGAGACTGTTGGGTCTAATAAATTGACCCAATCACCCTCAACAAGATTTGAAAATAAAATAGCCTAACTCACTAAATAAATAGTGAGTGACTCACCTGATACGTAAATCATGAGTGTTGTTTAGTGCCTTTTACTTACCATACCTGTCAAGCGAGTAAAATATATGAGCTACAAAACACCAAGGATAACCAGATTTCGACAAATGTCTCAGTTGATCCCAAGACCTATCTCTACATACGTGACCTAAAAATACGGGCGGAACTTCCGAGAAGAAGTCAAACAAGTACAAAGACTTTAACAAAGTTGGTTGAATATTAGTTACACAACTTCAAAAGAAATGGCCAAGGCTTCCAAAAGTAGAAGAAGATAGACCACATGAGGGACCACATGTCACCAACCACCACAAGTCTTTGTATCTTTAGTTCATATAAATGTCTATAATTATAATAGATAGGTATGCATTCCTAAACAAACATAATACATAGTATTAGTTGATAGGATCATCCTCTTATTGAAACACAAGCATAGCTTGGATCAATGAGAGTTTATTTGTCATTCAATGGGGATAATATACCGAAATTATCCCCGTAAAAAGTTGAGGATGTTATCATGTAGTCTAGTTGGTATTGAGAAATCTTGTAACTATTGTTCATCATAAATAATGAAGTTTTTCTTTATTTTATCAAGATTTACTCAATTATTTGGACCAACAGTTTTTTACAGCTAAGGCAATAAGACATCTAACAAAGAGACATTTTCAATGTGGGAAAAGTTTCATCATAGTCTATTCCTTCCCTTTGGTTATAGCCTTTAACAACTAATCTAGCCTTGTATCTATCAACTTTACCATTGGCTTTATATTTGATTTTAAAGATCCATTTGTAGCCAATAGGAGTTCTATTAGGAGGTAGATCGGTTATATCCCAAGCATGGTTTTCATTTAAGGCCTCAATTTCAGAGTTCATAGCATCAACCCAATTACTATTAAGGATAGCTTCTTCATAAATGTAGGTTCAATACTTTTATTAAGACTAGACGTTAGCAAAGAATTATCTTTGTTAAGATTAGAGTAATTAACAACCTTTTCAACACCATATTTGACTTTTCCTTCTATAATAAAGTCGCTAAGATTATCGGGCAACTTAGAGACTCGTTGACCTTCTAGTAGAGCGGCCGGCAAGCTCTTTCTTGTTCAAATAGAACCGTGTTGTATCAAGAGAATCGTAAGATGCATTAGCAGGATGTGATTCATGGATATGGTGCCCTCGTGGGTGTGTATTATCATCTATAGATGTTGCAACCGGCTCATCAATCCTAAGGATGACTTACCACCGCTATCATCATAGGATGTCACTCTCCTTCATCATTGGGACTTTTTATGAGTCAAAGAAACTTTTGTGATTTAAATCTTTTGGCATAAAAGTTTCAAATAAAAGGTTTTGACAAGGTATTTTTCATTTTGAAAGGAAAACAATTTCATAAAATTTGACATCTCGAGTAAAAGATATTTTTGTTTCTAGGCTCAAGAGTTTATAGCCTTTTTCATTTGAGTAACCAATAAGGACTTTTTTTGCACCTACTACCAAATTTATCGAGATGTGTGAGAATGGTGGCATAGCATAAGCAGCCAAAGACTCTAAGGAGAGAGAGTGAGGGGTCATGCCCATACACAAGGAAGAAGGGACTCTGTGACGTAACCAAGCAGGTAACCTGCTTTTGCACTATATACAGCTAGAACACATTCGTGCCAAAGATATAGAGGTAATTCCCTAAAGATAAGGATCTAGCTACACAAGAGATGCCTATGTTTCCCTCTCAGAATACTCATTTTGTTGTGGTGTATAAACACAAGAGGTTTGATGTAAAGTTCCTTTTTCATGGAAAAAGTGTTGAAGTTTATTATTGACGACTCATTCCCATTATCACTTCTAAAAATCTTAACATTGTGTTCAAATTGATTTGATAACATATGAGTAAAGTTAACAATGGAAACATAAACATCATCCTTCCTCTTAAGCATATAAACCCACACCGCCTGAATAGTCATCAACTATGGTTAAAAAATATTTGTAACCATCTCTCAAGTAGTGACTTTATATGGTCCCTATACATCAAGATGAACAAGTTGACCAATTTTAGTTGATTTATGTTCACTTAGAGGAATGGTTCCCCGTTTGTTTAGCTTTATTACAAGTATCACAGTAGATGATCAGCTCGTATGTACTATCAAATTTAAGAGCTGGTTTATGTGTGTAGGACTTGGTCGAGGATGACCAAGTCTTTGATGCCGAGATTTAGAAACATGACAAATAGATATGCAGTTATTAGAGATAATCTTACATGTAGAATCAATATCAAACATATATAACCCATTGTATTGTTTACCAATCCCCACAATCCTCTTTTGATGTAAATCCTGTATATAGCAATTAGATTCATTAAACCCAACAAACATCTTATTGTGTCTAGCAATTTTATGAATGATAGAGACTAACATTGTACTGTGAACAACTAGAAGATCAAAAAGAGTTAGGTCATTATTGAGCTTTAAATCACCAATTTTAGTAATTAAGGCCTCGAAAGTACCGCTGGGATGTCCGGACATTAAGCCAAGATTTGAAAATGTTAAAACATTAATTAAAACATTTCGCATAATAGCCATGTGCCGATTTGCACTGCAGTCAACAATCCAAACCAAGACTCCATGTTTCCAGATAGGATTTTTGTGTTGTTGTTAAAAAATTTGTTGAAGTTTACATTAAACTTGACACCGCATTAAAGAAGGTTCCTAAAATTTTTACCGCCAAGTTGGCATTAGCAGTATTTACACATTGTTGTCATTGTGAAGACTCATAAGTCCGAGAGCCGCTCATTAGACAATGAGAGTGAGAGTTGCTATTGCTAGCATTATTATCGCTGATAATGATTAGTTTCAGCTATAAAACATTGTTATCAAATAAAGGTTTACCATTAAAATTCCTTTTAACATATCCAGCAGGATAACCAAAGAAGGTCATAACATCTATCAACAGACCAAGTTTTTGCAATTAGTACATTTGAGATTCATGTTTGGTCCTCGCTATTTGAGTGCTACAAGTATTAAAACTAGAACTTTGTTGTAAAACCTTTTGTTATCAAAAATTTTCCACCATCGTAGTTTTTGCAAAGAAAGGTCAGAGTATCGGGTTTAGCAGAGCTATTCCCGTGATGAAACATTTATGTGAGATTCTTCCCGAGACAAATGTGAGAAAGCGGGTTTTGACATTAGGTAAAGGATTCTCGTTAAAATATTGCTTCCGATGGGAACATAGGAGTCATCAAGACCCATAAGAAATGCAGATCAACTTGATTAGTCATCGCGGTTTTTCTAAAATGTTTTGCAAAATTTCACAAGTGGAGGCAAGCTAATCATACAATCAAATTGTTTCCATAAAGAGTTAAGGTAGTTATAATAATCAGCAAAGAGACCCACTTTGACTAAGAGAGTTTATATTTTTATGCAAATTAAAAATACCGAATCCATCAACCTTATCATAAGTATCTTAAGATCATTCCACATTTCATAAGCAGCTTTAGCATAGATAGCACAATGCCAAAAAAGTTCGTACTGAGCAAGTTAATCCAAGTAACTACAACAGATTTTATAAGTATCCTGTAATTGATTAGTGCAAGACTAGGGTTCGACCATCTCTTATGTAAGTACTATCAATAAACCCTAACTTATTATGGTTCCTAAAGCAAAGGTCATGGCCATATTCCATATTTT
>OU343220.1:223843228-223924150 GCA_910596185.1 Chrysanthemum makinoi
TTTGAATGTTTATTTCTAAGTTGCAAAACTTCGCATGTGCTAAGTCATGAATTACAATGGGAGACGAGATTGACGTGACTGATGTAATAGTTACTCATACACCATAGAAAGTGATGAGAAAAACTACCAAATATCTTATGTATGCTAAAACGAAAAGATATGTTTAATCCAGGAATAAGAATTCGTATATCAAACTAGAAAACAAACAAGGAACATATGAGGAAGAAATGATTCCGTATTTGAGTTCTTGATTCACTTTTGAAGTAACAGAATTAGAGAGAGAATTGTTTACAATCAATTTCAGTGAATGAATTACAACAAGAAATGTAAATGAGTATTTATACAAAGGGAGGAAGGAGAAATGGGAGGAAGGAGTGAACAGATTTTCCCGCCAAAAGTTATAACTACTTTGGCTTAGGATTGTTTCCACTGATGGTTAGCAGTGGTTTCCACTGATGGTTCCAAGCTTATCAGTGGTTTCCAAATTGGCGCGTATCAAACCACTCCGCTTGAAATGATGCTTGTCCTCAAGCATCTAAGAAAAACTCAGTATGAACCACTGGATGGAACGCTTCTACCAACACATCTTTAAACTCCATCCTAGCTTCTGAAACTAACACGCCAACAACAGAATTCCATCTTCTTAAAACACACCCAAAAACATTAGTCGAGAAACACTTCTTCTTAATCCAAATACCCCCAAAAACAACTGTTGATAAATCCAAACACTCCATACTCAAATCCAAGAACCCCAAAAGATTATTAGTAAATTCCAAACACTGCCAAAAACAGTACCCCGCAAAAACATTGAATACATGAGGCCTGGCCACTGATCTACTCAAGAAAATGTTCATGAAGTCATCCACAACTCCCTGTGATCTTATTAGCACAACCATCAGACCCTTGTACCACTACACAGACCATTAGACCATTCCGGTTGTTTAAACCTTCAATATCTTTCAATCCCAAGTGTTTCTATGGAGATGTTAATAGAGAACTGTCTTTATGGACTAAGTTGAGCAATTGATTAAGTATACTTACTTTTATTCTGTCCAAACACTTAAAACAAGTCACGTTTCTAATCACTTTGGCTCTTGATCATCCATTCCCTTCAATGATACTTGTCTTCAAGTATCAAGCTGAATTTGAGGAAATCTCTTCGTGATGTCTCCCATTTTGCCCACTGAATCTCAGCATACACAACCTTATTGCCCTTCTATGCATTTTTCTTTCCATAACAGCTTCTTTCCATAATAGATTGTGGTTCCACCTTAATCCCAAATCCTTTGCCACAGTCAATCATAACACTACTACACTTCGACCCTTTTTTTTTTCTTCTTGGCCATTTCCACATATCAATTTTACCTTTTTGCAGCACTTTACATTGTATCTCACTCATTTTCTTCCTTGTAGGCCATTTCCAGCAATCGAACTTCAAATGGGTATCTAGCTGCTTACTTGGCTCAGTTTGGCGCCACTTGTGAGTCCACTTCTCATCTTGACCCACACCACAATGTTCAAACCATTCTTCATTCCAATTATCACCTTCACCATTCTTTCCCAATTTATCCACAAGCTTCTCAATATGCATACACCCTCCAATATCAACACTAACACCCCTAGTCATCGTCCACCTACAATACACTCCACTTGGTCTTATCTCGGTCCTGGTTTCAATCTCCAATGGTGATTGTGTTATTCCCCTGTTTCCACTCATTAGATACGAATTATCCATTTTCAACTTATCTTTAAGTGCTGATATTTGGTTCTCAAAACAGCCATCAAACTTTTTTTCACAAACTAACTCATTTCCATCAGCCCAATTAACATCATAATCTTCTTCTTCTTGAATCTTTTTAACACAAGCCGTAGTCTTCTCCCATAATGGTGTCTTTAACACTAAACTAGCATCATTACTGAATGTTACCTCTGATCTTGGGATTAGGGACTTTGGTAGACCATCACTTGATTGACACAATGAGGAAACGCTTGGACCATTACATGTTATCTCTTCTTGTTCTTTACCCCCACCCAACAAGCTAATGTTGTTATCAATCACGCCATTTACACCATCTAATTTTATTGCCTTACCAGTATCATTTTCTTCACAAGGTTCATCAAGAACAATCAACTGATCCACACGATCAGTTGCTTCACCATTTTCATTTTCTTCCACACAATCAGTTTCTTTACCAATTGTATCACATTTTCCTACAACCTTCTCAAAATCTTTCTTTTGTTCCCCGTATCCAAATTCATTATCAATAACAATACTATTGAAATCATTATTTTCTTTTCTCCCTATTTCTTTACCATCTTTATAACAAAAATTATCCATAGCAATTTCAACATTTTCAACTTGCTTTGAATGATTACTCTTCCAGATTGTATAAGCCCACGAGTATGCATCATGAAGTGTTTTAGGTTTGACAAAACTAATCCGGCTTTTAATATCTGGTTGTAAGCCCCAAATGAATATACGAACAGCAAACAATTCATCCCAACCCTCTCTACTAGCGAAAGAAACAAAGGCATGATAATACTCACTAATCGAGCCTTCTTGTTTGGGAAGTTTTTCTGGTGGCGTTTTATCGACACTTTTGTACATCATTTATACCATTACCATTACCATTCCACTATTTCTTTCTTTGATTTCCCCTGAAGTCACAATTCGTTCGGATAATATTAACCACTGACATCCCAACTTAGTCCCAATAGTGGTGACATGGTCAATGAACTTTCTTGATTTTTTCCCCCATTTGCAACTAACTTTTCCTTTTTTGAAACACGCAATAACCCAAATCTTCAAACAAATCTTAAACAAATTTAATACTGTTGCACACTACCAGTTTGTTTCAAATTCTTCAAATCCATCATTGGATCTTCAAAGCATGAACCAAATCTTTGCAAGGCATGTTTCTCATACACCTCCCAAGAACTGTTTTCACATTTCAAATCTCTTCATGAACTGCGGATGCCAGACTAAGCCTTGATCATACACATGCATTGCCGCAAATCCCCACTTTCAATTCATCATCTACATTATCAAAACAAAAGAACTGCCTACATCGGAATATCCAACCCTTTCACATCATCGCATTGAATCTGGAAACTCCAATTTAGTAGAACCTTCCATATTGTGTAGTCATTTGGCCACCATTTCTACCATATTACACCATGATTCCCAGAACCCATGTATCCTCACCATTCTTCATTCTTTGCATTTCAGCCATCAAATCTGCCATAGTTCTTTGCAAATCACTAACAGTTTGTTGGAGTGATTCCATTGAAAAATCTTGATTACTAACCTGTGGTTCTGTTTCACCATCTCACCAGTAATGTTATTACTCATCTACAATGGAATAACAACTACTGGTCCTATTCTTGATTACCCAAACCAAATGCTTCTGATCAGCTTGTTCAAGGCTAGAGAATTTAACCACTTATGGGCTAGCCTTGTGAACGTACAAATGTTTGGCATTAATCTGATGTAAAAGAATAGGTGAAATTAGTTGTGACTAATTTCTTTGCCGGAAAATCTTGTTTCTTGCGTTGTTTCTTGCCGGAAGTTCGCCGGAGAAGATAACCGGAAAATCAAGAATGTCGGTTTAACACTCTTGAATATTATATGGTGCCAGAAAAGGGCTCTGAATACCACTTGATGTATGCTAAAACGAAAAGATATGTTTAATCGAGGAATAAGAATTCGTAGATCAAACTAGAAAACAAACAGGGAACATATGAGGAAGAAATGATTCCGTATTTTCGTTCTTGATTCACTTTTGAAGTAACGAATTAGAGAGAGATTGTTTACAATCATTTTAGTGAATGAATTACAACGCATGTAAAGGAGTATTTATACAAATGGAGAAGGATAAATGGAGGAAGATGACCAGATTTTCCCGCCAAAAGTTATAACTAACTTTTGGCTTAGGAGTGGTTTCCATTGATGGTTAGCAGTGGTTTCCACTGATGGTTCCAAGCTTATCAGTGGTTTCCAAATTGGCGCGTATCAATATCATCATATCCCGACCATTGTTGACAGTCACCATGTTATCATCATATATCGTGGGTAATCAGATGTGTTTTTGTGTTTTCAAAATTCAACCTAAAACCATGTCGATATCAATCTCAATTTAAAGAGGAAATTATTTTGGATTGAATGGTATAGTTTTTTAACATAAAAATTAACATAACTAGAGATGTCAAGGTTTTAATTGACGGTGTGACAAGTAAGAAAGAGATTTAAAAAAATTAAACGCTTTTTCGGTTTTAGAATTATGAAAATTCAAAAAATGCATTTTTAAAATACTCGTGTGAGAGAGAGAGTGTATAGTGGAGAATCTTTCTTCAAAATTCTCAATGCAAATTCGCGGCTCATCATGAGTTAAAAATAACTATCAGTTCTCATGATAACTTTTAATTTTTGTAGTAACTTAGGGTTTCTATCATTTTCTTCGACTAATCTACGGTGTATGATTTTACTGTCACATAGGCAAGAACCATGTTAAGCCATCTTTTTTTTTTAAAGGTTGGCATGATAAATTTCGAATTGTTTGTACGTAGCATGAATTTAACTTAAAACCTCTCACAATTTTAGTAAGGATAGACATCAGCATTTTTATCACCAGGTCATTTAGTTGGGCTATGGCTTGAGTACACAAACAATGAAACAGGAGCAATTTTAGGCCTGCCTACTCCAGCATGGGCCTCGACCCATTCATAAAGTAATCTGGCAGTGCCAGTTTACTTTAGTTTCGTACTTTCGTTAGGTAAACAAAATAGTTATTGCGTGACTAGATTTTGTGAACGTTACTTTGTTTTTAGCCACAAGACAGAATATTAAATTCTCATGTGAAATTGTCTAGGAAGATAACATGATCTGAAACGTGTGAGGTATTTGGATGGATATTTTCGTGATGATTTGTGGTGTAAGGAAGAAAATTTTCGAGATGATTAGAGGCCGTTTAGTTGGTGAAAAATTTCTTTGTTTTTTCGTTTCTAAATTCTTAGAGAAAGGAATGGTTTTTCTTCTCTAGAAAAGAGTTGAGAAGTTTGAAAACTCGTTTAGTTGGGGTTATATTTTTCCTTTTTTTTAAATGAAAAGTTGTTTAGTTGAAGCTATTTCCAATCATTTTTCTTCTCTAGGAAATAGGGTTATTATTTTAGAAATGAAAAAAATGAGAAGGGTGTAATGGTATTTTCATTTTTTCTATTAAAAATTGGAAAATGAGAAATTCATATTTTTGGAAAATTATTGAAAAAAAGTGCGACTAAACGGGTTTTCAATTTTTCCCTTTTCATATGAAAAATTTTCTGAAAAAATGGAGTATTTCTTTCCAACTAAACAGCCCCTTAACAATGTTGTTTTAGGAAGAAAATATATTTTTTTTCTAGAAACACTTATATAACTAATTTGTGAACAACCATTAACTATCTCACGATAAATACTATACAAATCAATCTCATAATTTACTAAATTAAAACCCATAAATATTTGATTGTTGTGGAACATTCTCACACATTAGGACACGAATTTTTTTATGACACTTATGTAATTTTACTTCACGTACCTTCAAACTCGAACTTGCAAGATAAGATTTTGAGACGAATAGTCGTTTAGTTGGTCTAAAGTCAACGTGATATTATATTTAGTATCGAAGAGATTCGGTGAGAAGTAAAACTAAAATGAGAAGAATAAAAAGGATTTTCAGCCATACATTTTAAATAAGAGAGAAAATTTCAAAGCGAGATGCGTATCTTTTTTTAGATACATCTAAAATATGTGATTGTAGTTTCTTTTCATTTGATCCTAACATATTTAGTAAACTAAGTCATGATTGTTGTCTTAGTCCAATGGTAAGTTAGAAAGTTTTTTATTTCAACAAATTTCAAGTTCAAGCCTATCTTATGGCACTGCCTTCTTTTTTTTCTTTCTTTTTGCACACATCACTTCTAAACTCAAGATTAATACAATGTTTTTGTTCAAATAATAAAATGTATATCATATTAGTCAAAAAAATTTGCTACAACTTTGTAGTTAAGAAATAAGTCCAACCCATTTTACATTTTGCTACAACTTTGATTTCACTGTATTTGTTTTCTTCTTTTTTTTGTTAGTTTTTACGTAGTCAATATTATGTCAGTTGTTCTTGTAACACAGTTCTAACATATGTTAGTAAAATATGATATTACTATATATAACTATAGAGCGAGCAACAGTGTTTGCAATGCAAACATTAAATGCCAACTTTCACAAGTTGGCAAAAATAGTCCCTGAGGTTTAAGTGTCGTTGCAAAGTAAGTCCAAGTTGGCAAAAATAGTCCCTAAGGTTTAAGTGTCGCTGCAAAGTAAGTCCTTTATAGCAATTTGGCAAAAAAAATCCCTATCCAAATTCACGGCTACAAAAGCAATCCCGCTGCACCGCGCGGGTTTCCACACTCGTTATGATTAATACGCATCAAAACTAAAAAAAAAAAATTCCTTTTCTTTTAAGAACTGTATAGGAACGAACCTCATACATTATTACCATTGTTGAATAAAAATAGGTTTTAAATAAAAGGTTAATTACATAATATCTGATATATTATTAGTGAGTGTTTCTTCTATTACTGTTTTATTCTTTTCATAATATAAACCTCATATGTTTATTATCTTCGTCACAATACTATGTATTTAATTATTGAAACTAATAATCGCAAAAGGATTATTCGAAACATCCAAATAATTTTTTGAAGTTTGTAAACAATTCATGGTTTAATAAAATAATCAGATAATAGAATCTCGCAGCAACGCGCGATATTTTAATACCCTCCTCTTGAAACAATTATAAATCTAAAATGATCAGTAATATTACTGAAACAGTTTTCAGCTCTAAAAATAATTTAATCTATGCTTATATGCTTAGGATTTACAAAAGTAATTCGAAAATTCAATCATACTATGTTATTACCACAATTCTAGGTTTTTCTTAATTTGAACATTTGGTTGGGACATGATGAGAAGCTCTTCTAGTCTTCTATATATGAAGCCTTCTATATATGAAGCCCATTATGTGCATACAGATGGCCCATATTTCATGGTTTATCGATATAGCGACTCACATAGTCACATTTGGCTTTGCATATGATGTGTGACCATTAATCATTGAATCCAATCAACACTTGAGATGATGTCGTCGAGGTACCTTGGCCTTACGTTAAACCAAATGATTAAATTGTTGAAAATTACATTATACATTGAAACTGATATCTTTGGTTAATTCCTATTAAATAAAGTAGCTTTCGTCAAACTTTGTTCATGTTTAGAGGCGTGGTGTGGTCACATTTGGCTTTGCTTATGATGTGTGACGATTAATCATTGAATACAATCAACACTTGAGATAATCTCGTCGAGGTACATTGGCCTTACATTAAACCTAATGATCAAATTGTTGAAAATCATATTACACATTATAAAACTGGTTTTCAGAAGTATCTTTCATTAATTCCTATTAAATAGAGTAGCCTTTGTTAAATCTTGCCGGTATTATTCAGGTAATTAGATGAGATAACTTGAAATCTTCATCTACATTTACTCTAAAATCAACTAGACAATATTACGAAGATGTTTATACCGAATTGATTACTCCCTTTTCGTTTGGTTGACACTTTGACACCTCCATTTTCAAAATACCTACATTTCTACAAAACATGTTTATAAAAAGTTGGAGTTGCTTGAAAGTGAAGATTTAGGCCTAATTGTTTGTTGTTTTTTAGTTAGAATATTTTGTTGCTTCAATGATATTAATATAACGTTGTTTCATGTTTAGCATGCTATTGTCTTTCATATATATTTTATTATATGTTTAATAAATAGGCCCAAGTCTGGTGTGTGTTTAGGGTCTGTTTAGGGCTTCTAGAGTTTTATCAATTTATGCATTAACACTATAAATATATGATTAATGAAAGATAATATCCTTTTCAGGATTTGAAGTTAAAGAGTGTTGAACTTGACGTCAAAATTATAATGAAAAATATCGCTCAATGATGTTTTTTTTTTTTTTTTTTTTTCATCAAACCATGATTCAACCTAACACTATAATGAATAAGAAGAACAAATTAAATTTAGAAAAGCACAATTTGACAAGCAAATTCAATTTGTTGTTGTATTTGATTGTTTAAGTTGTTCGTTTTTGAACTTTAAATAGCATATCTATATGATTTATGAGGGCCGATTGCAAAATTATTAAAAAAAAACTAGCTATTGTACCAAATAATTAATAAATAAGAGTCAATTAAAGATTTAGGGATGGTCCAACACTCACTAATCACCTTACTAGTTTCACCCCTGAACTTACAGGGTTTTCATTATCTAAAATGCTTGTTACCTGTATAAAGAGTAGAAGAAATTCTTCGAACACTTCATTAATGTGTACCTCAGACCTTTTACGTTGTATTCATCATGTTTTGTATCTTCGGACTCTTGAAGTTCATCGCGTATACAATTAAAGTCTATATACATTCTTAATGCATAAATTACTTGTGCAATTGTATTATACATTTTTCTTTCCAAATTTACACCAATCACTTTTTTCAAATCCACTAATCAAATCTAACCATATAAACCAATCACTTTTTCAAATCCGCCAATCAAATCTAACCATACTAGTAGGCTTGCGAATTAAATATAAGAATCATTTCCTTTTGCATTTTAGTCATAACAATGGTTTTGATTGCTTAAAATGAAAAACAGGATTATCGATGAGCTAACAATTTTTTTTGTTTATGTGGAAAACTAGAAAGAGGGGGGGTTGGGGGAATAGTTTTACCAATTTAAAACTTCCTTATAAATATTTAGATCGACTTATGTCAATCTTTTTGGTTGTTTATTTTGGACGTTGATAGATAGATATATAAACGTGTAATGAAAGATAAAGAGTAAGAAGCACATCACCACGACACAAGTATTTATAGTGGTTCGGCTACAAGAACACCTTCCTTGCCCTACTCCACTCCCCGAGTCACCTACTCGAGAGTTCGTAAGCACTACACCAATCTCCTTATGGCGGAGAAGCCTTCACAACGTCGCTTAACCTTTTTCCGGTACAAAGCTAAATACCGAGTTCTTTCACACCAAGGTGAACCACACCTAACACAACGTCGCCTACCCTTTATACGGTGCTAGGCTAACCACCGAGTTCTTTCACACCAAGGAGAACTAATCCTATCACAACGTCGTCTACCCTTTATTAGGTACTAGGCTAAGCACCTAGTTCCATTACCATGGAGGAACTACTACCTTTCACAACACAACACCTAATATCAAGGAGATCCTCTCCTTGTTACAACACCATCAAGGATATCACCATCCTTGGAAATAAACAAATACATATATGTATAATGATGCACCTCATCGATTATACGACCTAGGCATTCTTCCCAAATGCTACTTGATTCGATTCTTCGGCATCCTTCACTAATGCCTTTGACACAACGCTTGGCACCCTTCACTAATGCCTTTGACACAACGCTTGGCACCCTTCACTAATGCCTTCGTCTTGACACCTATAGCACTTTTCACTAATGCTCTTGACACGAACGATAAGCATCTTTCTAATGCTTTCGTCTTAACACTTTCGACATCCTTCACTAATGTCTTCAATCCAACATCTATGGAGAAAGGAAGAACTATCAACAAGAGAACTTCAGTTGTCTTGATGATGACGAAGCATGGCAACTCTTGGACTTGAGCTTGCTCGACTTCAAGAAGTGGTGATCTTGCCTTTAAGAGGAACCTAGAAGATCACACAAAACAAAAGACAAACTACATAGATCACTTAGATCTGGGGTTAGAGGGTTAGAATACTTGGGGAAGTATGTGTGTGAAGTGATATGTAGAAAGGAAGAAATGGCTCTCTATTTATAGAAAATTCTCTCTGTTCCCGGATCCCACGGATCCCTTCCCTTATGGGATCCGGCTAGCACAAAGCCAGGGATCCGTTGGACGCTCCTCTTTCCCATGGGTATTTTTGTTATGGGTCATGGGTCATGGGTTGATCCATGGGTCTTTAGCTAGATACAATGTATCTCTTGAGTGCTCACCAAGGGTTGAATGTATCTAGACATTCTCTTGAGTGCTCACCAAGGGTTCAATGTATCTAGACATTGGGTATGGGTCAATACCATGGGTTATGGATATTATCCATATATATATATATGATATAAGCATGATGTCATGCAATGGGTTATGGGTCAAGCTCCATGGGTTGGGGCTTTGGGTTGTACCCAACTACATTCAATGTATTTGGCCAATGGGTTTATGATACTTAAGTTTCTACCCATTTATATTACCCAATATACTACATACTAGTTATGTGTATATTTTACCCAAATATGTAAACACTAGTTGTTGTACATATGTAATATTAAATCATAAAATCACTTATACTTGTTTTAGTGTTTTATGTGAAAATGTGAATATATTAGAAACTATTAGTTCAAACCATTTACGTATTTTATTTGTTTCGTTAAAATGATTTTACGTTTGTTATCGACAAAACATTAGAAGATCGTAAAATATAAATAAACGTTTTTACGGCTTATTTGTATTAACAGTTTATTTTTTGTTAATTGTCAATTGTCAGAATAAAAGATCATTTGTCCAATGTCTATTAAGTGAGAACGGTACGTTTTAGGTTGGTTTTTATAAAAGTTGAAATCGAACCTAAATATTCGGCTTTTATAAAACCTAAATTCGAAACTGATTGGAATTTGTCAGCTCGGTTTTTCAGGTTTTAGGTTTCGATTCGGTTTGTGGGTTATTTTGATTTTTAACCGCTCATATTTGGGTGTGGCCAATTTGTACTAACAATCTTGTTTTGCATAAAAAAAATTGATTACTTTTCTTTATTCTTTTGTTAATTCAATCCTAATATTATTATCCCTAAATTCTACACATAACAATTCTACACATATAAACACACTTGGAAGTCAAGCACACATTATATGATTACTAGCATAGTACCCGCTCAAAGCAGCGGCGGTACCCAACATGTCAGTTTTTCTCGTATCTTGATCTTTAAGCGGTATGTAATGAGAGTCAGTATTTGACGGTTTACCCGTTTGATAGTTCGAAAAGAGTATATGCGTGTTTGAATTTCGGTAAAGTATATTAGTACAAATATAGATATCCATATTTATACTCATTTGAACTTTGTAAAATTTGAATGTTTATGATAAAATTACAACTATAAATTTGTATTATTGTAAGTTTGTAACATCCATTTTTAATACTAAAATTTAATGTGTCATTAGTGTACATTATAATGCAATTATTATAGTGTAGAATTTAATTATATGAATTATTAATTATAGTAAGATGTGTAGGCTTATATTTATAGAAAGTCCTAAATGCATTAGTATGTAGTATAGATTATTGTCGGATATGTATTGATATATTATCAAATAAACATACGTTAATCACACACATAAACGTTAAGACAAATTTATTTAAATACACCCACAAAATGAATATGAATTTGTAAATTTCTTATATTTAGTTACACTATTTATTTATATTATATAAGATATTGTTATTGTGTAATAAAATCGATTCAGTTCGACTTTTTTAACAAAAACCTAAAACAAATTGAATTTTTTTGTTTTTAAGAAACTAAAAACCTAACCATCGAGTTTTAGTGGCTCGTTTGTCCGGCTTGATCTTTTTCGATTTCCTATTTAGTTTCGATTTTTCCGGTTTTTTTCCCAGCCCTATTCCACCTTCTTCAAAACATAAATTTGTGAAAAGAATATAGAAATAGAAAGTTATATATCTAGAAAAGGTGAAAATAAAAAATCAAGTGATAATGAAGCAAACACATCAAGTAGGGCATGAAGAAATTAAAGAATTTGTCTCCTCATGCCAAAGGAATTCAAACTTGACCTTGAAACACTAGAATTATTGCAATTCCTAGCACAACACATGCAACTCATCCTTCTATATGATTATGATGATTATGTTGTTAATCTGGAATTCAATCTTTTGGTTCATTTCCTACATTCAACGTATTGCCGATAGATAAACGCAAGGTATTTATCCTTCGCGTGACTCTCAAGTCTTCTGATTGTTTCAGGAGATTAACTATATATAGATTGAGATTAGTGAATCGATGAGAACTCAATTGACAAGTGACAACCATGCATGTTTAAATAAGTACTTCATCTATATTCTATCCCTAAATCATAATCCAAATGGCCTCTGACTTGCATTATTCTTTCGTGACAAGAAAGATATAAACCAAGGGTCCCTATTGATTTACCAAATATTAATTGTCGACACGTGAAAATGTACAAAGTGGTTATCATTTCTTTTTATGGTTCGATGAAATTGGTTGTATATCAACCAGGCTAGAATCTATTTTTCTTCTTCTCTCTAACTCTCTATGCTAAAGAGACACGTAGTGGACTAAAACATGAGGAAATTTAGTAAACAATGCTTTTTTTTAGCGACCTATACAAATTAATTTGATATCGACACAAATCAATGAATCATGACACTACACATATGTTGTACATATCTTAATATCTACTATTTGACGTCCACGCAATGCGTAGAACCTTCAACGCACAATAAGTATGACATGAGTTAATTATTTTTGAGTTTTCTTTGAGAGGTTCAAATCGCCTAAAAAAATCTGATGTCAACTGAGATTTCTTTAAAAGTTTAGTTCTAGGCAGTGAGCACCATTATTGGCGGAGGTTGCGATTGAATTCACGGGTGTAAGCGAGTCAAAATAAGTCTTTGACAGAGCTCGACTCGAAAATATTATGTTCGGCTCGAGCCCCATTTAATAGCTCAACCTGCCTTTACGACAAAAGCTCGAGCTCGGTGTGGAAAACTAGAAGGGGGGTTGAATAGTTTTACCGATTAAAACTTCGTTTTAAACTATTTAGATCGACTTATGTCAATCTATTTAATGTGTGTGTTGGATGTTGATAGATAAACATATAAATAAGTAATCCAAAGATAAAGAACATAAAACCACGACGCGAGTATTTATAGTGGTTCGGCCATAAGGACATCTTCCTTGCCCTACTCCACTCCCCGAGTTCCCCACTCGAGAGTTCGTAAGCACTACACAACACAAGCTCATTAATGTGGCTGAGAAGCCTTCACAACGTCGCCTACTCTTTATCCTGTACAAGGCTAGACACCGAGTTCTTCCACGAAGTAGAACCAAACCTATTACAACGTCACCTACACTTTATCTGGTATATGGCTAGATACCGAGTTTCATTACAAAGGAGGAACTACTACCCAACACTACACCAATACACAACTACCCCAAAGGAGACACACTCCTTATTACAACAATATAAAGGATATCAATATCCTTTAACCCAAACTAACTATCTTGTACATCGATGCACCATATCGAATGTACACCCTTTGCATCTTTCACTAATGCCCTTGACACGATCCTTCGGCACCTTTCACTAATGCCTTCAACACGGACCTTTGGCACCTTTCACTAATGCCTTCGACACGGACCTTTCGGCATCTTTCACTAATGCCTTTACCACAACACTTCTAAGGAGGAAGGAAAGAACTATCAACAAGATAACTTCAGTAGTCTTGATGATGACGAAGCTTGGCAACCCATGGACTTGAGCTTGCTCGACTTCAAGAGGTGGTGATCTCGCCTTTAAGAGGAACCTAGAGAATCACACAAACACAAAACTACATAGAAAGATCCTTTAGATATGAGGTTAGAGAGTTTACAATACTAAGAGAGTATGTGTAAAAGGGGTGAGTTGCAAGAGAAAAATGGCTCACTATTTATAGGCAATTTTCTCTACTGTTCCCCGGTTTCCACGGACCCTCCCCAGAGAGATCCGGCTAGTGCAATCCAAGGGATCCGGCAGCTGGGTCAGCTTAAGTCCTGATTTTGGGTTGCAAATCGGGTTATGGGTTATGGTTTATGATCCATGGGTTATACAAGATGCAATGTATCTAGACATTGGGTCATGAGTCATGGGTCTTGGGTAATGGATCATGGATAATACCAACATGACTTCATGCATGATGTCATGCAATGGGTCATGGGTTATGGATCAAGCTCCATGGGTATGGGTCATGGACTTTGGGTTTTACCCAACAATATTTAATGTATCTAGTTAATTAGTCAAGTATTAGGATTTTTACCCATTACATTACTCATTACAATATAAACACATTTCCATATTATGTAAACACTAGTTGTTATACATATGTATTTCTATAATATGTAAACACTATTAATTGTTTAGTGTTTTATATGAAAATGTAAGTGTGTTAGTAAACTATTGGCTCAAACCATTTACGTATTTTATTTGTTTCGTTAAAATGATTTTACGTTTGTTATCGACAAAACATTAGAAGATCGTAAAATATAAATAAACGTTTTTACGGCTTATTTGTATTAACAATCTCCCCCTTTTTGTCGAAACAAAAAGAGCGTCGAAAAGAAACTAACACATTGTTTTAAGAAAAACGTGTAAAAAGCAATAATATGAAAAATAGAGAGTAAGAGAAGAGAAGAATTCTCATCTTAGCTCCTCCTTGACGGGTGCTTCCCTTTGTTGAGGGCGTCAAGTAGTTAGGAAGACTAAGCAAGTGTTTTGCAATTATGTTTGCAAATGGTTTCGTCTTTTGACGAACATGCTCCCCCTCGACGAGTGATCCCCTTTGTGAGGGAGTCAAGTAAGGAAATCCTAAGTAAAAGTATTGCAAGTGTTTTTGCAAAAGTTTTGCTTTGAAGAAAAGCTTCCCCTTGTTGAGGGTGTCAAAGTCTTCATGTGTATTTTGAAAATCTACAAAACAAAGGTTAGAAAGCAAGTATATGATGCATAATTCCCTATGAATGAGACTCAAATTAGTAAAAAGAAATGTATCTGTTGCACGGATCCCACGGTTCCTTCAAGGAAGGGATCCATCTAGGCAAAAGTCAGGAATCCGTATACCTGCATTCTCATGACAGCAATGTGGATGTAAAAAGTGATGTTTAACATCAAAATAAGATATGTATTAAGGCACCAAACATATATTCATAACCACATAGCATACAACATGTAATATTATTCAATAAAACGAGAGAAATGATGTACATAACTCTAAAACTAAGAGAATGATCCGAACATGAACTATGATTCCTAACATATCTAAGTTTAAACTTTATACTAGAACACCACTTGAATTCCTGATCTTAAGGATGTTTAGGTTTGTTGACCTCATCAAAACGTTCAAGGAGGTGATAAAACATGAAACGTAGTTCGTCACGCACTTCATGTACTAAACCTTCAACATGTTGACAATGATAACAATCTTTGTCATGGCTAGGGAATGGTGGTGGTAGGAATGGAGTGGTTTGAGATGGAAGGTTGGATGGAGGTCCACAAAAGAAGAAGGATTTTGTGTAGGTATGTTTGATGAAGTTGGAGGTGGTTCAACTAAGGATGAATGTGGTGGAATATGTGTAGATGATAGTGGTAGAGAGGTATCTACTTCCATGTGATTTGGTTGTTGTTGATTCCTCATAATTCAAAATGGACTATTTGAGGGTGATGGAGAAAAAGATATGGGTGCTAGTGTTGTTTCAACACCAAAGTTTTATTGTTGCGCTATTTTATCAATTAAGGAAAATGTTGGCAAGGGTGGTGGATGAGATGGCCTAGAAGGCAAGTCCTCTAAGTTGTAGAGGTGTGGACATGAGAGTGGAGTGGTGAAGGATATGGCTCTAGTCACTAAGGGTGATGGTTTAGTGGAAATATGGGTGTTTGGTTTAGAAGGTATAGTAGTGTTTGGCAAGGGTAGTTTTGTGGGAACAATCCTTTTGGGGATTGGTTTGATTGGTTGAGTTGGTTGAGAGGGAATTCTAGCGTTTGTGGTTTTAACAGGTGATGATTCGGTTGAAGAGATTTCGTGAACAACCCGAGCAAGTTTCTTGGGAGGTCCTTTGGTGGATGATTTAGCACTAGGAGCTTTCCTCATGATGAAATGACAAATGGATAGTGAAATAAGAGCTTTTAGTTGCTGAGAATGAGGTTGTAAATGGTGATTTGGAAGTACTAACAAAGAGGTTTATAAAGGGAAGGAGTTAGTAAGTAAATTTAAGGCTTAAGCCACTAAGATCCTTCAAATTGCAATAATTTCCATGCACAAGAGTCAACTACAGAGTTGCACTGATCTAGGAAGTCAATTAAGATAAGGTGGAGTGTTCAAGTTGGTAAGGAGAGCTTGAAATGATTGTTTTAACATAGTCTGTGAGTCGGTTTCCACGGTTCCCTCAAATGGGGGATCCGTCTAGCCTAAACCTAGGGATCCGGCTCTCAGCAGATAAGAAAAAGGGAAAGTGATGTTTTGTAAGGTCTAGTACCTACATATCTTGAGTGTTTTCAGTCTTCTCAGATGTCTTAAATGAAATGAGACTTAAATGATTAAGTGAAATGAGTGAGGGTAGCTAATAATTGTCTCTTATGGAAAGAAATGAGGCTTTATGAGCACCAATGGGTGATCAAGGATGACACTAAGAGATTTGAGAGTGTCAAGTGGAGTCAAATGATCCTAGAGATCAGATGGTAACTTAAAAGAGATTTGGAAAATTCCTTAAAAATCATAAGAAATGAAAACTAGTTTTTGGCCTATTTTGGGGTAAGGATGACTAAAATCAATTTGCTAAAATTGAGCGAAATATCAAACTAGGTGTTTTGAGATGTGAGGAACAATGTGTGAGCATTGGAGCGGAAATATGGTGAGTTTTGGTGAAGAGATAAATAAAAAACACCTTGAATGTGATCCTAAGCTAGCTATGAGTGAGTGTGAGACCTACTGAGCTTGAGGAAGACTTAAGTGATCCTAATGTATCATGTTTAGCTAGTATGATAAGGTCTAGAATAATGGATTGATATGAGGATGTTTAAAAATCCACTTCTGTTGCCCGGATCCCACGGTTCCCTTACTCAAGGGATCCGGCTAGTTGAAAGTCAGGGATCCGGTTATCTGAGACAGAATACTCAACAGTGAACGTGTTCTAGATGTCTAATTTCACCAACTAATGATTTACAAAAACACATATATAAGCAAGATATCAAATGATCAATAAACGTTTTATTTCATAGGAATGATCATGTTACAAGGTAAAAGATGAATCCTAAGGATTGATTATATTAGGAGAAAAGACTAGGTTTCTCTTGCGTTTTCGTTTGATGAATCGTCGAATGGGTGGTGAGTATTTGAGGAATCCAGAATAAAGAATGACGTGATGTGAGATGTGTTTAAAGGTTCCATCTTTTAGTTCACAAGTATGTATAAAGGAATTTGAAATTGAGGATGAAAGTACATGATATGATGATAAAGGCGTGTTAAGAACATTCCGTATGGAATAAGTTTGTTCTTGCTACCTTGGACATTTACAATTCGTCTTGCGAAGAAGTAGGCGAGATTGTATGGTTGTTGAGTTAGGAGACAGTACATCATGTGAGCACAACAAGCAGGAAGTATCTCACGGTTTCCTCTAAGACTCCAAACGTTTTCACGTAGAATGACTGCGAGAGGTTTGAGATCATCTCGGATATCACATGTAAGGATTATGTTTGGATTTGTGTAATTGGATTGAGGAGTGCATAAAATGCGAGTTAATTCTTGAGGAGAATGTATGTGTGACCAATATGGACTGTTTTCTTCACGGTAGTTAAAGAGAGAATCAAGAGGCCAATCTTCAGTGAAGACACATTGTCCATGATTTGGAATTCGGAAAATGTGAGAAAATTGCCCAAGAGTTAAGACAAACTTTTGGTTTTTGATCCAAAACCATAGTGATAGAGAGCGATCCTCGTTACGAACGAGTTCAACTT
The DNA here is from genome assembly GCA_910596185.1 of Chrysanthemum makinoi. NCBI lineage: Eukaryota > Viridiplantae > Streptophyta > Magnoliopsida > Asterales > Asteraceae > Chrysanthemum > Chrysanthemum makinoi. The sequence goes on from OU343220.1 coordinate 223,861,100, forward strand.
GACGGAATAATTCCAAAACAAACAGCGGACAAATTTTCTCGTTAATTCCGAGAAGACCTTCTAGTCCTATGGTGCGGAATGAGGTATTGATACCTTCTTGGTATAGTAGAGGTGAGTCGAAGCAACGAGTTTCGAGATTATTGAACCCACGGACATGATTTCCAGGTGTGTTAGGCTCCAGAGATATATTAGGAATGTAGACACAAGTGAGTTGATGATCGAACTCATACTCATGAGTCATGATGAGACCTATAGACATGAAATAAATAATTTACAAAAGTAAGTTAAGATGAAGTAATGAGAATATTTTTTATTGATGATAACTTAGTTCAATCCTTTGAAATGATATGGTTGTTTTTATTGGCTATTCTATTTTTATTAACAATGACAATTACCTTACTTTGTTCTAATATTCTAGTAGGGTTTTCCCTTTTATGGTAAGTTTCATGAAGTGGTTTTTATGTTGCATGGGTTTCTGTCACCAGGTCTACGATTCTCCCAGTTCACTTTTAAAAGGGATTCGGCTAGTTAAGAGTTAGGGATCCGTGGATCTGTAGTGTGACAGAAAGATGATCTTGACGTAAAATTGATTCTTGAAACTTTTATGTTTATAAGAAGGAATGTGTTTTAGCCTATGTTTACTACTTAAGCATGCATTTTAGATTTCAAAAACATATCAAGATTTTAAGGATGCGAAAGAAAGGAAAAACAATATGACAAACGCGTTATGAGAAATAAACGAGATAAACTAAGATATTAATAATATTTCATTTCAACACTAAGAGAAATACAAAGGATTTGATATATGATACAAATGTAGATTAACAAGACAAAGTACATGTCTCCATGAGAAAACTTGATCATGGGATACACGAGAGCGATGAGTGTTATGATGATGATCACGAAGGCGATGTAAACCATGATGATGGAAATCTTCCTTGGTTTTGATTTTTCAAATTGAAATAAGGAGGAAGATGAAGTTTGAATGAGAGGTATTTTGAAAGTGGAAGATTTGAAAAATGGGGTTTGGTGGTGTTGTAAACATCGGAAGAAGATTTTATGGGGAAGGATGAATTTTTGAGATTTGTGTTTTGTTTTATTATTATTTAGAAGGGTTTGATTTTTAAGTTTATATACCTAGAATTAGACGGAAGAAAAACACGTATGCACAAAAATTTTCTAATGAAGCCACGTATATCACAAAAGCATATATTATAAATAAGAAAAATAAAAATTACTATAACCGTATAACTTCCTATGCAAGCATACTTATTCTTAGCTAATGTTATTTAGAGATGAGTTTTAAGAAAATCATACTTCTAATGCAATTTTGAGTGTCCTTTACTTTTGACAAAAAGTATCAATGGACAACTCATGTTCCTTCGAGATTTAGTTAAGATACCTTCTTTGGAAAGGTGTCTTGTTACCAAGAATTATGATGGCTTGCTTAATATGAGTTTAACTAAACAAAATGACAAGAAAGGTTAGTGCATTTTGTAAGATAAAATAAGATGTAGAATAATATGATGTTGTCATCCAATGAACATCCAACAAAAGAGTTCTTAAAACATGGTATTTATTTTTAGAAAGTCTTCTTTGTAGTTTTCAATCATACACAGATCGTATCAAGTTTTTAAAGTACCATATACTCTAAGAAACTTGGTAACGAAGCTCTGGTACCAATTGTAGAAAACTGAAAGGGGGGGGGGGTTAAATAGTTTTACCGATTAAAACTTCGTTTTAAACTATTTAGATCGACTTATGTCAATCTATTTAATGTGTGTGTTAGATGTTGATAGATAAGCATATAAATAAGTAATACAAAGATAAAGAACACAAAACCACGACGCGAGTATTTACAGTGGTTCGGCTACAATGACACCTTCCTTGCTCTACTTCACTCCTCGAGTTCCCCACTCGAGAGTTCGTAAGCACTACACAACACAAGCTCCTTAATGTGGCAGAGAAGCCTTTACAACGTCGCCTAATATTTATCCGGTATAAGGCTAGACACCGAGTTCTTCCACGAGGTAGAGCCAAACCTATCACAACGTCGCCTACACGTTATCCGGTACAAGGCTAGCCGAGTTCCATTACAAAGGAGGAACTACTATCCAACACTACACCAATACACAACTACCCCAAAGGAGACACACTCCTTATTACAACAATATAAAGGATATCAATATCCTTTAACCCAAACTAACTATCTTGTACATCGAAGCACCATATAAAATGTACGCCCTTGACATCTTTCACTAATGCCCTGGACACGATCCTTCGGCACCTTTCACTAATGCCTTCAACACGGACCTTTGGAACCTTTCACTAATGCCTTCGACACGGACCTTTCGGCACCTTTCACTAATGCCTTTACCACAACACTTCTAAGGAGGGAGGAAAGAATTATCAACAAGATAACTTCAGTATTCTTGATGATGATGAAGCTTGGCAACCCATGGACTTGAGCTTTCTCGACTTCAAGAGGTGGTGATCTCGCCTTTAAGAGGAACCTAAAAAATTACACAAACACAAAACTACATAGAAAGATCCTTTAGATCTGAGGTTAGAGAGTTTACAATACTAAGAGAGAGTATGTGTAAAAGGGGTGAGTTGCAAAATGGCTCACTATTTATAGGCAATTTTCTCTATTGTTCCCCGGTTACCACGAATCCCTCCCTAGAGGGATCCAGCTAGTGCAATCTAAGGGATCCGGCAGCTGGGTCAGCTTAAGTCCGGATTTTGGGTTGCAAAGCGGGTTATGGGTTATGGGTTATGATCCATGGGTTATACAAGATGCAATGTATTTAGACATTAGGTCATGGGTCTTGAGTCATGGATCATGGATAATACCCAACATGACTTCATGCATGAAGTCATGCAATGAGTCATGGGTTATGGATCAAGCTCCATGTGTATAGGTCATGGACTTTGGGTTTTACCCAACAATATTCAATGTATTTAGTCAATGGGTCAATCACTAAGATTTTTACCCATTACATTACCCATTACAATATAAACACATTTCCATATTATGTAAACACTAGTTGTTATACATATGTATTTCTATAAGATGTAAACACTATTACTTGTTTAGTGTTTTATATGAAAATGTAAGTGTGTTAGTAAACTATTGGCTCAAACCATTTACATATTTTACTTGTTACGGTAAAATGATTTTACGTTTGTTATCGACAAAACATTAGAAGATCGTAAAATATAAATAAATGTTTTTACGGCTTATTTGTATTAACACTCGGCTCGAGAAAGTTTAAAGTAGACTTGAGCTTGTCTAGAATAGCTCGAATTACTTTTAATAAATTGCTTTTGAAGCTTAGTAAAATTGAAATATAAGATAAGATGTGAATTCCGCTCGAGCTCGGATCAAAAAGCTCGATATATTCATAAATATACATAATATGTGTATAAAGAAACTTGTGTATCACTCAAAAGCTCGATAATAACTCGACTAAAGCCTATATAAGTTCGGGCTTGACTTATTAAAATTTCGAGCTCATTTCTGAGCTTGAGCTCGAAGCTCGATAAAGCTCGGCTCTAATGAGCTCGGGTCAATTCGAGCTCGAGTTACTAAAAAAGCACAACTTCTTTACACCCTTGATTGAAACTAAGACATGTTAGAAGTTAGGATCACGGAAATCTGAGAGTCGTGTAAACACTTTCATATTGAAGTATTTCGATGGTTCTATCGAAATCTTAAATCGGATAAAACTCAGATTAGAAACGAGAATATGTTTTTGTTGTTATGAAACCGAACCAAATGAGTAACATATACATATGACCAACAAAACTGATGGTTGGTTGTAACTGCCATAGCAGTCACATTAACTACAGAATTAGTTAAATTAAGGGGCAAAAATTCCGGGAATTTTATTTTCAAGTGCGTTTTTAACATAGCAGCTCGACCCCAGTCAGGGGCTCTGTCCCTTGGACCTGCCGAGAGCTGCCGCCCTTGGACCCGCTACAGGCGGCCCCGGACCCCGTCATTCGGGGCTTCGCCCCCGAATGATAATCATAATAACATCATACAAATGTGCACTCCGCACAATCCCGATTAGTTGAACATTTATCACAATTACACATTGGTAAACTAAGTCAATCCATTACACTTAAATAATATTGGTGATGCAAAATCACCGACAAGACATTTCCGCAAAGTACTCATTGGCCAATTAACTGGACTTACAGTGTTAGACTAATGCGGCAACGCCCCCCTTTGTTATTTTATTATTATTTTATAGTGTTAATCTTTTAATACACTACGAAAATAAATTCGTGGAAAATAGATGCAAAATTGGACCGATAGTAGGCATTAATTTTACCACGTATGCGAAATAGAGTATTACTAGTGGCCTATGTAGTTAATCTCGGCGATATATCGCCGATATATCGTCGAGATCTCGTATCTCGGACCTAGGAAAAATATCGGCCCAAAATATCGGATCCGATAATATCGGCGATATTTTCCGATATTTAGACGATATTTTGAAAATCGGCGATATTTTCGATATTTTGGCGATATTTTTTTTTAACACCAAGATCTGTAAAAAAACCCAACTGAAAAGAACCCAATTAAAAAACCCACTTAGCCCAATTAAAAACCCAATTAAATCCCTAATAATAAAGAACGGCACATTCATTCTTTCTGCTGTAGCAGATGCAGATCTTCTTTATTCTTCTTCTTTTCTTTTTCTTGACTTAATTGTTTCTGCAGATCTCCTAACAGGTAATTGAACTATATCTCTTCTTGACTTATTCTTCTTCTTTTCTTTCTGCTGTACATATATCTTTTCTTCAATTCTTCTTGACTTAATTTATATGCCTAGTGATTAGTGATGAAAACAACTAATTGAACTAACTTATACATTGTCAAATTGATAATACTGATAAAAACACCTACTGATAAAAACCAACTTAAACATGCCTACTGATATGTCAACTTAAACATGCCTACTGACTATAGCTTTGTTGTTACTGAAATTTGAATAGCTAGGTAGCTATTGATATGTTGAAGTATGGAAGGTCCATCTTCGCGTGCTTCCATAAATCCGAATACTAGTGCTAATACTTCATCGGATGCCCGTACTAGTATAAAATGTACGAGTGGGGATATGGCTTGGGAATGGGGGGTTAGGAAGGATCCCACAAAACCTGGAAATATTTGGTGTACACTTTGTGACAAGAAAATGTCGGGGGGATCACAAGGTTAAAACAACACCTTACTCATAAAAAAGGAGATGTAACCGGTTGTTCTAAGGTGACAACAGAAGTAACAAATAGGGTTCTTGCATCAATGCATGAAAAGGATAAGGTAACAAAGGAAAAGAGGAGAAATTCAGAAATTCTAAGGTCCGCAAATACAATAGATTTATCAGAAGATGAGGATATGGATGATGAGGTACAAGTTAACAGGAATGGAAGTAAGAAACGAAAGTCCGTAGGTGCTAGTAATGTCCGCGGTCCTCTTGATTCTATCCTTAATAATGATCAAGGAAAAATACAACAAAGTACATTGGATATAAACAATCCAATAAAAAAGAAGTTGAAAATGGTTGCATGGAAAAAAATTGCAGCTTGGGCTTATGCGGTTGGGTTACCTTTCAATGCCGTACGTGACGAGAGTTTTCAAGATATGATTTATGCTATTGGAGACTATGGAAGAGGTATGCATGCTGTAAGTTATCATAATATTCGTGTAACTTTGCTGAAAGATGCTTTAGAAGATACGAAAAAATTTGTAGATTCGTTTAGGCCGCAATGGCAGAAATACAGTTGTAGCATTATGTCTGATTTTTGGACAGACGGGAAAGGGAGGAGTTTGATAAACTTTTTAGTCAATTGTCCTACTGGCACGGTATTTCTCAAGTCAATTGATGCATCGGAGCATGTAAAGGATGCCCAATTAATTGTGAACATGATTAATGAAGTGATTGAAGATGTTGGAGAAGAAATCATAGTGCAGGTACTTTTAATTTTAGTTTCTTTATGCTTTAATAACCTTTTCTACTTTTAACAATATTGTTTAATTAATTTTTTTTTTAATTTCTTATAGTTTATTACAGATAACGGGTCAAACTTCAAACTTGCGGGACAGCTTTTAGAAGAACAACATCCCAAGTTGTTTTGGACACCATGTGCAGCACACTGTGTGAACCTTATGATAGGAGATATAGGGGAGAAAATACCAAAAATAAAGAGTGCTTTGAGTGATGCAAGGGCAGTCGTGGTTTACATTTATAACCACGGAAGGATTTTAAATATGATGCGGAGATTGACAAAGAATAAGGAGTTGCACAGGTCTTGTGTGACTAGGTTCGCAACTCAGTTTTATACTCTACAGAGTGTGCATGAGAATCGACATCATTTGCAAGTGTTATTTGTGTCCGAACAATGGACCAAAAGTGACTTTGCAAAGAAAGCAATAGGAAAGAGAGTCGAGAGAATAGTTGCAAAACAAGAATTTTGGGACAATGTTTATCTAGCTTGTCAAGTACTTGCTCCCTTGGTGGATGTGGTTCGGTTGGTTGATACGGAAGAGAAGCCGTGCATGGGTTATATCTATGATGCCATGAGTAGAGCAAAAGAGCAAATAAGCAAAAATCTGAAAGGTGGGCCGAATGAAAGACTAGTCAGTAGAGTTTTGTCTATGATTCAGACAAGGTGGACCGACCAACTCCATCATCCTTTACATGCGGGTATAAAACTTTCTTTTATTAATTATTGATTTGAAACAATCTGATCTTTCTAGTTGAAACTTTCTGATTAGAAACTTCAAACTTTCTGATTAGAAACTTTCTGTTTGAAAGTTTAGTGTTTGAAAGTTTCTGTTATTATTATTGTGCATCCGGATGTTTCCTTAACCCTGCGGTTTTTCATAGAGAAAATTCAAACCTTGATACCAATAATGAGATTACGACAAGTCTTTATGTTGCCATTGACCGTCTTGTTCCCGATCCAGAAGAAAATGATACTGTGAGGGAAGAGTTGAATATGTACATTGATTCTAGGGGTCAATTTGGAACTGATTCCGCTAAAAGGACTAGAACAAAATTTGCACCATATATATGGTGGCGTTCTTATGGGATCGATACACCTTTGCTCCAAAGATTTGCTATCACGGTCCTTAGTCAAACTTGTAGTGCTTCACCTTGTGAACGCAATTGGAGTGCATTTGACAATTTACACTCGAAGAAAAGGAATCGTCTTTTGCAACAAAATCTCAATGACCTTGTATTTATCCAATACAACACTAGGCTACGAAGGCGATTCGAGTCTATAAAAACCAACAAGTCTTTAGACCCTATCTTGTTGAGAGACGTAGAGGAAAACGACGAGTGGACGATACCAACGGAGAGTGAGCTTCAAGACTTTGTGGATGGAGGTGATGGTCTTCTTTGGTCGGATGTAGGAGAAGCGATGGGAGGAAATGAAAACATCGGACCAAGTACAAGAAGTAAAAGGGAGCGCTATAGAGATGACGATGATGAGATTAGTATTGAAGCGGAAGATTTTGGTGTAGCTGATGACTTGGAGGCAGAAGTGAATGCTTTAGACGATGTTGATTCGGATGCTGAACCCGTGGATTGCAATTAAATTCCGTTTGTTTTCTATTATGTTTTAAGCTTTTAACTTTTATGCTATGTTATGGTGAACCCATGGATTGCAAATACTATCTAATGACTTTTATGCTATGTTTTTTTGTTTAATTTGTTATGATTCTAATATATATATAGTTAATATTCTAGCTAATATAAAAAACCGATATCTCACCGATATCTCACCGCGATAACCGATATTTCACATCTCGGTCCTTGAACGATATATGATTTCCGACCGAGATAACTACATAACTAGTGGCTAATAAAACTCGAAATTATATAAATTATGGTTAATATATAATTGAATCATGCTAATTTTTATTAATACGCATGCCTTTTTTCTTTTTCTTTAAAAAAAAAATGAATTTAGGTGTAAAATAACGTTACATCTTAGTTTTCTACTTTTTTAGCTATTTGATTGGATAAATTCTAACTCCAAACTTTTGAAATGCGTTATTCATAAATCAAATTTTTTATATAATAAAGGAATTACATCATTTCGGAGTGATTTTGTCAATTCATTCTTATTGAAAAAACAATTTGGCCAATAGGAGAGCTTGATTTCGCCACGTAAGCAAAATCGTGTGATGTGATTGGTTAATAAAAGTCAAAATTAAATTGATTTTGGTCAAACTTTAATAAATTTGGTTTATAAAAAAAACACATTAAAATATAGGTGTCAAATTTGTGAAAACAAAAACTTAAAAAAAATGATGTAATTAATAAAACTTTAGTGGTTGAATTTTAAAAAATTATATAGAGTTAAGTGTAATATTATAAGCCTCCATGTTTTTTAATAATTTTGGATTAAAAACAAATACCCTCTTATACTTTATACCCTTTATACTTTATATCTTACAAAATACAATGTATATGTTGTTTTAAAATAACAACATATAAATTTGCATAAGATTATAAGTATCGCTTCTTTTTTTTTACTATATACGTTTAGTAAGGACTCATTTATATCATTTTTAAAAGTTTAACATATGTATACACGAGTTTACATTTTAAATACGGCTAAATTACTGAAACCGGGAATATAATTATCAAATTGTAAGCACGGGTTATTTTAATATAAAAATAAATATACGTGATTGTACTTATAACAATTACTCATGTAATTTTATCAACGCTCACTGTGTGTTATTAAACTTGCATCATGTGTACAACATAATATCAGTATTGAAATTTAAATAACAATATCAACACCTTTGTCAGCTAAAATCTTGAGTTACCTAACAGAAATTTTTACAAATATTTTACCAAATTCTAATGGATATTAATGCATAATGAAAAACTTGTGCATAAGTATTAGTTGTACTTATATCACAATTTTCATTTGCAAATTCTTATATGTGTGTATACTGAACTAAAATGTTAAAATAAATTTGATTTATGTGTAAACTTCATGCGTGCACGAAACTTATAACTATATAATTATATGCAATTACCTTTAAAGACACAATATTCAGTATTAATACAAAATAAATTTTTTTGTCAAAACCCCGTGCGTGCACGGGTATTATAACTATTTTATAGACTTAATTGTAAAATTTATTTTTTCACGTCTTTTAAAAAAATTATTAGTTTAACAATTACCCCTTTAACTTTAAACGTTTACAATAAGCCAACTTTTATTATTATTATTATTATTATTATTATTATTATTATTATTATTATTATATTTCATTAGAAAATCAAAGGAAATTACAAAAAATTGGTGGGGAGCCGTGAGACTAACTGTGCCCCCACTCCTCTAGCAATAGCAAAACAAACCCTACTAAAAATATAGTTGGCACCACGCGCGCCAATATCTTGAGTGACCGAGAATTTTCGGATTCGCTTCAGCAGGTTCACCGCCTCCTTCTCAAGTTCACCAAAAGAAGAGAAAGAGACGGGGATGAACCTATATCCAATATCAGCGCATTTGGTTTCGTACTTGACACGTTTGCGCTGTGCAGCTTCAATCACGGCACTTGTAGGTGGTGGAGATGAGAATGTAGTAGTAGGTTTGTTGATGGTGGTAGTGGTAAGGGGTAGGGAGCGGTGGTATAACAGATGTTGCAGTAGCATGTTGTGTTGGTAAGGTTTTGTTTATGCTTTTAAGCTTAAAAGAAAATGAAACTCAAAAGTAAATTCAAGGTTGAAGATGAAGATGCGTAAAGTGATACAATTGTCCTTATATGATATACGTGTTACATGACTTAACATAAGATGCTAACGGTCATTTGTGCAAGGAATTACGGGGTTACGAAATGGAGACGTTGGGAGGTTTAATGTATTTATTTTAATAAAAGGACCAAGCAAAAGCCTACAAGAACGGAGTTGATGCTCTCACATCCATAGCATGGGTAGTTAAAGCAAGTGAATGATTTGAAATTCGAGTTTTTCATAGAGTAACACTTGTATATATTGAGCTCGTAATGGTACCACATGATTCAAAAGTCTCTCTATGGTAGAAGAATGAGCGTGTTCTAGGGCCATCGTAGAACATAGATAGCGTCGACGACGAAACAAACAACAAAACTTTACGACATCTTTTTTGTACTCGTTCACTTGCATCACATACACAAATGCTCTCTGAACCGTGCAATAAGATCATCCATAACACGACTCTCCCGTTTGAGTTATCTTACCCCCCCCCCCTCCTCCAAGCTATGTTATTCAAAAATATTAGAAAAATGTCGCGTAAAGTAACAACTAGTAATGAAAGCTACTCACTTTTGGAAGCGTTCCCTGGTAACCAAAGAAAGGACAGGGCGTGTTGTTTTGATACAAGTTTAATGAAGAATGAGTATTGTAGGATTAGAATCCTTTTTTCTTCAAACTTGTACTATTTGTTTCTTTATAATTGCATTTATTGATCAACATTATGGGTCATGTTCATATTAACATAAGGACGTTAATTCTGTATTTCACTCCATAATTAAATTAATTTTGTATAAAATTATTATTCTACAAAAAAAATCAAAAACCATCGAAGTTCTAATCAAAAAGTTCTAATCCAAAAATAATAAATATTATAGAAGTATGTACAAATTAAGTTCAAACGTTGATAATATAAAAACCTCACACGCGTGCGAGATTTAACAACCATGGTTGTTAAGATACCAATCCTGATTCTCGGATCTAACGATTTTACGTTATCACAACGCAAAAAGATCCCGATCCTACGTAGGATCTTTGCGAGATAAGATCTTAATAGCATCCCGATCTTTACCGTAGGATCTTAAGATTTCGATCGATCCGATCTTATTTTTTTCGAACCACAAGCTAAAAACTAGGAATTTGTGTATTAAGATTTGTAGAATATGACAAACAAGAGGCTAATTCTAGTAAACACTTCATAATCATAATCTTGACATACATTTTCATGATATATGATATATAATAATGAGTAGGGATCCAGTGATAAGTAAATTAAAATAAGAAGTGGTGAGAAGTGACCAAAACCACGCATTTAAGATGCAAGGACTTGCATTAGATGCATTTCTATTCATATAGATGCAACATCTTGAGTTTCGAAAGTTATTTTGATGTATTGATGGTGCAAATTGATTTTCATGATTTCAGCAAGTGCAGAGAAACAAAAAACAAGAGAAATCATGAAATGCATCTAATATACGTATATGCATCTGATTAAAAGTTAGAAAACACACTATGGTGCATTATAATGCATCTAAGATTATAGGGATGCATCTAATTTAGGTCGGTGCATCTCGGATTTGTGGTTATATTTCTTCTTATTCATTCTCATTTTAAGTAATCTTCTTATTTAATCCTAACTCAATAATAATATGTGTATTTGCATAATTTTATAACTCGTATTAAGAAAATGAGACTATAATAAGATTTTAAAATCTCGATCCGATCTTATTATGATCACGATTTTGCAAAAACCAAAACGATCGTAAATAATATCTCGATATTAAAACCTTGCTAACAACTAATGATAAAGAAAACGATCGTAATTTATATTGTTTCAGCATATGAATTCGGATGTGTAAGGCCTATTAATCCCTCACTAGTGTGGTCCTGTAGCGGACTAGTAGACATATATGTTATGGTGATTAACTTGAGAAGGATTGGTTTTGTGCTCCTTAATAAAAAATTATATAAAGGGCAAAGCTTTTTAAGATTGTGATAAAGATGGGTAGATGCTATAATTGAGCATACAAAATCCAATATAGGATGTCATATTAGATTATAAGGAGGATATGGGTACATTGAATGAAATCAAAATTAACTCAAACCAATAATGTATGCAAGATCATATATATCACTTTTCTTCAAGTGGTGAGAGTTAAAAGTGACGTCATTACGATACTTCCAAACGGTCCAGAACATAGAGACAATGATGACAAAAAGACGTTTCTTTTTAACTTGAGAGCCCGCAATGTTATCCAGCCAAGAAAGCCAATCGGTGTAAGAGGGCATATGACTGTCCGTAATGTTACACCAATTTCGAACCATGTACCAAATCTGAGCACTAACTTCGCAAGAGAAAAATAAATGCTCAACCGACTCCACATAATTGTTACAAATCGGACAGAGAATAGAATTGATACCAATGCCATGCTTAGAAAGATTGAGGCGATGCGGGAGACGATCTAAATTGAATCTCCATAAAAAAATGTTTACCTTTCTTGGGAGACAATGAATCCATGTTGTTGAAGAAGCCAACGTTGGAAGCATAAGATGGTCTAAGTGAGTCCGAGTAGAAGCTACTGAAAAAGTACCATCATTCCCAATGTGCCATTTCCATTGATCAGAAGAAGAAGAAAGAGTTACTTCAGCAAGTTCAGTAGTGAGAGATTGAAGCATTGCTTCAGTTCGACCAAAAGCAATGGGCCTAAGCCACTGCCAATTCCATCTTCCTTCATTGTAACGCTCACTTAGCAAACAATTCTCGTTAATGTCTAGACGAAAAAGACGATTGTATCTAGAACATAGTGGTTCATCTCCAAGCCAAAGATCTTTCCAAAATCGAATAGAAGTACCGTTACCAAGGTGACATTTCAAAGAGTCTTTAGGAAGAATATTTTGAGAATGTAGGTAATTAGTGGTACCTACAATAGTAGACCAAACTCCTGATGTAGCACAACCTTTACCATCGAAACCCGCTTCAGAACCATGGATAACTTTAATAAGTTTAACCCATAAAAGGTCCGGATTAGTGACGAACCTCCATCTCCATTTTTGAAGTAAAGCAAGATTGAATGCTTTTAAACTACCAATACCCAAGCCTCCTTGATCATGAGATGCAAGAACATTATCCCATCTTACCCAAGCCATTTTGTTATTTCCATGCGTGCCTCCCCAGAAGAATTTAGCACGCGCTTTTTCAAGAATATTGATAATAGATTCAGGTGCTTTGAAGATGGAAAGGTAATAAATACCTAAGCTTCCAAGGACAGATTTAATCAAAGTAAATCGACCTCCGATAGACAAAAGAGAAGCTTTCCAATTCGAAAGTTTTGACTTGAATTTATCAATCAAGCTGTTCCAGCAAGATAAGTAATGCATGCTCTTACCAATTGGGAGGCCGAGATATGTAATAGGAAATGAACCAGCTTGACAACCTGATGCACAATAAAAGGAATTAAGGGAGTTTGTAATTTGTTGAAGATCAAGAGTGTCCCAATCTGAAACAATCATAACATCATCTGCAAAGAAGAAATGTGATAAGTTAATGCTCGGATTCCCAACTGTGGCTCCTTTGATACGCTTGGCATGCCTATCTTTTTCCAGAATTAAATGAAGACCTTCCATTATGAGAATGAAGAGGAATGGAGAAAGTGGATCTCCTTGACGGAGACCGCGTTCCAAAGTGAACTCCGGAGTAGGACTACCATTGACTAAGATGGATGTACGAGATGAATTTAAACAAGCTCGAATCCATGAGCGCCATAAATCGCCAAAGCCCATTTGAGATAGAATGAAGTCAAGATAGTTCCAACTAACCGAATCGAAAGCTTTTTCAAAATCGACTTTGAAGATCATAAGCCTTTTGTTACGCTTCCTGTACCATTCGATGATTTCACTAACCATAATAGGCCCATCTAGAATCTGACGACCCGATATGAATGCAGATTGAGTTGGACTAACAAGCTTATCAAGAATCAGTAGAAAGCCTGTTAGCAAGTAACTTTGCTATAATTTTATATTGCATCCCAATGAGAGATATCGGACGATAATCTTTAATGAGAATGGGGTTTGGGATTTTTGGAATCAACGTAATGAAAGCGGAGTTGGAACCTTTAGGCATGGTTCCAGAATCCATGAAGTGATTAACAAAGTTCACTATATCATCTTTAAATAAATCCCAATATGTTTTAATAAAAAGAAATGAGAAACCATCTGTCCGGAGACTTACCACGCCACAATCCCAAATAGCTTTACGAATTTCATCAAACGAGGCCTTCTGTTGGAGCACAGAGACGTCTTCTGAGGAAAGCGTAGCAAAACCTAGATTCGAATTCTCATCAAAAGAAGAATCAACTGATTTAAATTTCCTTTTGTAAAACTTGTAAAATTCTTCTTTGATTGTAAGAGGATTAGTAATCCTTTTGTAACCCTTTGTAATTTTCTAGCATCTTGCTAGTTTTAATAAAATTTTCTGCTGTTCAAAAAAAATAATGTATGCATAATTGGTACATATGAAAAGAAAAATACTAAGAAGAATTTTACGGTTTTTCATTTTAGACCGTAGGCATGTAGTTGCTCAATATTGTGAAGTAAATGAGAAAATTCTTTCTAGAGTATTATGCAAATGGGAGATGTGAAACTGATAACTATCAATAACTTATTTACGTTTGTTGAACCTTCACCACGTTGTTTGGAATCGCGATGCTTACCGCTTGAACAATAACAACATTTGTCGACAAATTGCTATAATAACAATTATGTAAAAAATAAAAATAAATAAAAGGTCCTCTTTTACGTTTACGACCACTACTTATCAAATTTGTTTACCTATTCTTGAAAACGTGAAAGCTCTTAAAAATGATTAAAGTTGATTAAACGTGAAAGCTCTTGAAAACATTACTCAAAATTAAGGGTATTATAACTTTAAAAATCATCATATTTGTCCAAAAATACTATTCTGGATATCGAACAAATTTTTTGCTTATACGGGTACTGAACTTTTAATTTCAGACCTTTTTAGGTACTAAACTTTCAATTTCGGACTTTTTGAAGTCCTTTTGTGACATTTTTGCCCTGAATTTTTAATAATTTGAAGGACAAAAATGTCACAAAATACCTCAAAAAGTCCGAAATTAAAAATTTAGTATCCATATAAGCAAAAAAATCCATTCGATGCCCAGAAAACTATTTTCTCGTGGTAACTACAAATTGAACCCGTAAGTGTTGCATCAAGATTCACGCCAAAATTACAAGTTAGCAAGTATAATAATTTGTCGTTATACACCATCGCTTTACACGAGTATTCGTCTAGTATTGTTAATTGTTAATGTTAATAATCGCGAGGAACTGAGTACACAAAATAAAGATGTTAGGCTGTAACTAGTGGTGGGCCGAGAGGGTTTCTTGTGTAGTTTAAAGGCCCGTTTGGTTTGAGAGAATTGGTGGGTTTGAAATATGATGTGACTAATAAACATTGTTTGTTTATCGGGTTGGGATTGAAAGAGGATTTCATCCTCACTAAAATGCACTATTTCAAAAGAACACTAAATAGATAGGACTAGTGAGACTGTGAGACCCATTGATACAATGTCTCTATCTCTCTCTAAAAATAATACTTTTTATTTACAGAAAATTATATTTGTAAATAGTAAATATATTTTCTTACACATTTTTTTTTAAATTATATTAAATTCAAATCCAAATCCTAATAAAAATTCAAATTCAAATCCTAAACTTATCGACATACCAAACGGGCCCTAAAAGTTTGTCATATATATTGATTTTTTTTAGAATTTTGTGTTACAAGCTTTTTTACAAGTAAACGATGAGTTTTCTTTGTTCAATTTACTTAGTGAGTGCACCTTTTTACTCAAATGTACATAGCTTAATTGAAGTGTCATCTTGTAGGTTTCCGGCCCTTTCCCTTGTGGGGTTGAACCCTAAAAATTTTGTGAGTAGTTTATGTGTCTTACCAATATATTGGTGGTTCTTGTTACAAAATGCAGAGCTAATAACTTGTAGTGATGAGTCCACCTTTGATTGTACTGATAATTTAAATCGCGGTAACAAATGAAGATTCGAAACCATGAATTGAGTGAAGGTTGTACATACGTAACAAACTTTCTCAAATTAACCGATATGTGTAACATACTTATTTTATTGTAAACATACGTAATATATTTTTAAATACTTACCAATGTACATAATATTGTGTTGACTTCCACTGTTAGTCCTTTGACATTTTTCACATAGAAAAGTTACAGTAATGGTCTCTTGACTTTTGCGTTGACTTTTACCTTTAGTCCATTAACATTTTTTTTTCCTAGTATATGTATATTTTTATAACTTTCGATGGGTACTTGACCCACTTATTTTGACCCCTTTATGTTTTGGGCATTATTTGTATACGTTTTCGTCCATTATTATCATGTTTTATCCGTTATTGTAAGTTTTTTCTGTTTTCGTTCGTTTTGGTCCGTTTTGAACGTTTTCAAGTTCCCATTCGTTGAAATAGGATCCACACAAGGAAAAGCACTTGCCATTCGTTGGTTATTAGCGGCATCCCGAAAACGTCCGGGTCGAAATATGGCTTTCAAATTAAGTTCCGAATTAGTGGATGCTGCCAAAGGGAGTTTTTTCTGTTAGGTCACTAGATTTACAACACAAGCTTCAATGAAAGAGATAGAGGCGGTTGAACAACACACAAACACACACACACGTACAAGTAAAGAAAGGTTAGGCGTAGAGTGTATGTGAAAGAGTAAATTGAACAACCAACCCTCAAGTGAGGGTTTTACAAGAGTATTTATAGGCAAGGAGCTAGGGCAACACTCCCACTCCTTCCCTTTTCCTTAATGGACATGGGCCTAAGCTTATGGGACTTCTACATAAGCTAGACCTTAAACAAACGTAAAGGCCATAATAAGCTACCTATTACATATGAGTAACTAACACTTGAATAAAGTTTTAGGAGTGATTCCAACAATCTCCCCCCAGTGTTGGTGATGAAAACGGTGAAGGCGTTGATGTAATAGTAGCTCTGACGTCTTTCGACATTCTTCTTTCTTGTGAGAAGAATTGCCTTGATTCGAACCATCTCCCCACTGTAGCGAGATAGTTTTCTTTGAACAGTTATGCTTTGACGTCATCTTTAACTTTGTTCTTTGATCATTGTTCTTTGTGATGAAAGTGATAGTATGTTGTTATCTGTATCTAGTTTGCCTCAGTTCCGCTTATTTTATCGTGTCTCCACGTCTTTCTCCAACATGCTCACACACTCTTTAACGTTGGATTACGGTCTGATGAAGTTCTTTAAGTCTTTAACTTTGTAGATTCTTTGATTTGACGAAGAATCATTTTGACTTTTGTGTTGCTTTAAGATAGAACTTCTTTGATGATGTTGTTGGTGTGAACAAGTGGAGAATCTGCACGATCATTCCGCTCCAGAGCTTCCATAAGAAGAAAACATTAAACGGTTAGTAATAAGCGGATTCCGGCACTTACAAGTTTGAACTTCGAGAGTGTTGACAGCATAGTGTGAAAACACAACTCTAATTCTTACAAAGGTCATTCCTGAATTGAAGTCCCACAAGTGAGATAACACGATGTACCGAAGTACACCTACGATTCAGATGAGTCGCTGAGGTACACTAAAGCATCACCTCACGATGTGAGACCGTTTGAGACCACTAAGCGCCAATCCACGGGAGTTGCCGAAGCGACCTTGTCAGGCGTTTGATGTTGACCCTGGCGGGAGTTTCCATTCAATCACTGAGGATCACAAATGTGAACCTCTCATAAATGTTCTCGACAGATGCTAAGATCTGTGAAGGACTCGATAATGTACCACTGAAATTCTTATTGTTGAATGTCAAGTGATGAAATGTCAAGTGTACCTAAGAGATCTTTTGATGAATCTCGTGGCTCTAGACTCAATAGTGCATTTTGGTTTTCTTAAGCGGAGACTAGGGAGAGGGTCTCCTTCTTCAATACCAAAGCAATCTCTAAGAAAGCCGATAGTTTATGTAGGGTTCCCTGTGAGAATGAAACAAGCTTCTGCTGAGAGAAACTTGAGTGGTTAAGAAGGTTTAGTCCATGCGTCACTTTGGGTCCATGACGACTTTTAATCTTCAATACCGGTGTCATCTAGTGACATCCAGTAGCATATGAATTGAACCCGGTGTCTGCCCTAAGTTGAATAATCTGGAGGGCTATTTCATTTCACCCTTTTCTTTGCGTTTCTTTTTAATTCTTCAACTCCTTCTTTTTCCGATTCTCATTCTCTCCTTTTACAATCATACCTAAGGACTTCTAAATTCTAACTATTGGTAGTGTCCTTGGGTAGATCCCTCCGACTCTAGCGGATCATAGGACGGTTATTTCTAACCTTAATCACCTTATAACTCCATTGCCATAAAACCATTTTCAAGAAAAATCTCTCAAAGGGTTTGTAGATGAAAACATGTTTGAACCACTATGAGAGTTTTATCTTTTAGCATAAATACTCCCCCTCCACATGTGCTTTAGAGTTTTCACGAAATCGCACAGTGAGGAAAGAGCGCACACTTTTGAATTGATCGACTCAAGATAGACATTCCCCCGCCCGGACACGGTTACGTGGCATAGTTAAAGAGTTGCATTATCCGCTTTTAGGTGACAACTAACTCTAATAACTATCTTGAAGGTGTGGACAACCCCGAAAGGTTTTCAAACCCGTCAAGGTTCATGTCTACCAAGAGTTTCTCGGATGGTACATTCTACTCGGACAAGTCCTTTGCGAGACACGTTTACATCACTAGCAAACTAGCTTGAAATTATTACCTGTCCCGGACAAGTCTTTTCGATTCTTGACAGTTAAGATCTCGTCAATTCTTGGGTTAAAGTCTTTTCACACGAGAGTTCATATAGCAAAACACAACATATTTCTTATCACGTATTTTTCTCCCCCTCAAAAATGGCATATAAAATGTTATTTTTTAAAAGTTGAGAATAAATATGACCATTTCGAGTGTTGCGGGAAGAATGAACACTGAGAACAATTAGTTGAACAAAGATTTTAGTCAAGTACTCCCCCTCAACGAGTGATATAAACGGTTGAGGTTTTTGAAAATCATAAGGGAAAGTACTTGTTCTTTTGAGCAAAACCTTGAAAAGTGAAAGGTTTGATAGGTTTTACTCAAAAGTAAGAAGCTTTCGCTCCTTTTATAAGGATTGTGGCACTGAAGCGTACCACAGGGTCCTTTATTTACAAGTACGGGTTGTACAATGTAATATGTGCACAAGCCATTGACATAATAAATCATACATCCAAATTTATAATGAAAGAAGCAGTTCAAGGGGTACCAGGTAGTCCAGAGATGTTGCCAGGAGTGTGAACCGGGCGTTGAAAGCGGTGATGTTAATCTGGTCGACCTCCAACATAGCTTTCCAATCTTACGACGATCCCTTCGATACAACCGTTCATCAATCATCGTGATGATCCTCTTCACATCCCTTCGATCATGAGAATTCCATCGCTTAGGAGACCCGATCTTTTGATGTATATCCTTCAACCGATAAGCCAATCCGTCCCTAACCAACTTCAAAGTGGGATCCCCAAACTTGTGAAGATCTCTACACGCCATTAAGCAATTTCTTTGAAGTTCACTGCGTAAACGCCGAATGGTTTGCTGATGGCGTATATTGTGAGAGTTGGTTGATGTCGGAAGATCAAGCTGCGGTAGAGTGAGGTTGACAGTGCTGATAAGATTCAAGCGCAAGCGGAGATCTTCTACACGTTCTTTGATGACTATGCGTCTGATGAAGATGAGCAATGACTTGATGAATTCACGTTGTACTTCAGTGGAGAATTGTCTCATACGACCTTGTACTTTGTGATCGCTTCCGAACCGTCAAGTTTTATCACACAAGCTAACCACTTGTGAATGGTCAACCGTAATAAACTTCAAACAGCTCAGAAACAATGCAATGAAGATCTAGAGGAGTACAGTGTTTCCCCGGGTCGTTAAGTCCCAACATTTGTCTGAATCACCAAGCGTATAGTGATCGGGTGAATTTGAACGGGAAAAGGGTTGTGATTGATACTAAATGACAAAGGAAAGATGAAAGAAAATTAAAAAGCTAAATTATATTAAATAAACGCTATCACTATTTTTAAAATTATGTTTTCTTGATTTTTCTTTTATAAATTTAAATTAAAAACTACGTAACGTACAAAAGAAAATGTGAAATTGAAACAGTATTAATCATAAAAATATAAAAATGAAATTTTTACAAACCTAATGATAAGAGAAAATTTAGAGAAAAAGAAAATTATTTTTATGACTATTTATTTAATTATTATTAATTAAAAACTATTTTTACCTATTTAATAATACCCTAAAATAGAAGAAAATATGAAATAAAGCTAGAAAAGTGAAATTATGACTTAGAAAAATCTAAAATAACTAAAGAGAATTTTCAAAACTAATTTTGTATTTTTCTGATTATTTTTCTATTTTCTATGAATTAAAAACTATTTAAAACTAATTAAATGGCTAAAAATTACAAATTTAACAAAGAAAATTATGGAAAAATATTTTTTTTGACTTTTTATATTTATATTAACCTAGGAAAATTGAAAAATTATTTTTTTGAAGTTTTTCTGATTTAATTGCAATAAAGGCTAATTAAAAAGTCCTAAAAAATGTTTTAAATAAGGAAAAAATAGCAAACAGTGATGAAAAATTATGAAAAATTCAGGAAAAGTCTAAAATAATATTATAAATTTATGAAAAATATAAAAACAATAGCTTATGTGAAGGATTATGAAGCTGTAGAGAAAAGTGCTTATAAATAAGCACTTGAATTAAGCAAATGAACACAAAAAGCTACCAAACTATCACAGAAGCTATAATATGCTAAAACTACTTATCTTGACCTATTTCAACTAGTCTAAACCTCTGAAATGCAAACTACAATGATTTGATGATTTAAAAACTCAAGTGCAAAACCAGTTTTATGTCTACTTTGAAGCTTAAGCACAAGCTTATTGAAAAAGCTTATGTGAAAAACAGAACCAAGGATCTCAAGACCACCAGCTGAACTATCTCTAGACCAAGTTTCAGCCAAGGAAAAGCTATTTTGAAGCTTGTGCAAAGTCTGCATAAGGCCTGTTCACACTCGGTATGCTGAGTGTGAACAGGGAGATGGGCTTATTGGACAGTGATTTAGACCTTATAAAAGCTTCCAAAAATTCAACAAAAATAAGTTTAAGAAACTTGACCAATTGAACTAGAAAAACCCAAAATTTCACTTAAATTGAACCAAAATTGAATCCTTGAGAAATCTACAAAATTTGCTGAAAAACTGTTTTTACCATTTTTGACTTTTGACACAGAATGGGATATTTGACTTTTGTGAGTTTTAATCTTTAACAACTGAATGAAATTGATGTTTTATGACCAAATGAACCTGACTTAAGCTAGATTTACTATTATTAATCCCATATGCAAACTGTGGACATCTAATTTATACTTAACTGAGAATGAGAGCAGTTTAGGATAAATTTTGACTTTAATAGATTCTAAGTGCAAATAAATGACTTAAGTGACTCTAATATACCTAAGAGAGACTAATGCAATAGCAACTGATCACTAATCCTTCCTCTAACTCAGACTTTTCCACTGATCCAAACACCCTATTACTAACTGTTATGAACTTTTACAAAGCCAACTAGTGACTTACAAGTCTACCCCTAATAACAAGTTACTAGCAACTACTCCTAAACAGAATTGAGCATAAATCAAGCAACCACCATCAACTCTAACTACAGGTTGCAAAATGAGAAGAAACTATAACTGATTTCAAAGAGATTTTGATTCAATAAGTGTTCTAAGCTAGTGTAATCATGTAAACTACTTATATAAGCATTAATTTGATGTGATTAAGCTACAATTAACATGAACAAGCTCTGCATACATTATGAGGCTAAAACTGAAATTCAACTTAGAACTTACAATAGTCCAAATGCTTAAACAAAAACTAACTAGGCTCCCATAGATCCATTCAATTCCATAAGCTTATTCAAAACAAGCTTAATTCCATAAAATAAACCAACCCATCTGCTAAATTACCCCATAACAGCTTCAAGCTCCACAGTTGACTTTCATTGACCAAGTGAAGAATTTGCTTGAACTTGAACTATAAGCTTACCAAAAGCTATCAGTAGCTTAGGTAAGCTTATTTGAATTAGAAATAAGCTTATTGAAGCCTGGCACTTAACAAGTTTAAAACAGATGTGATTACAGAAAAGGGAAAAACAGAAAACTTAACCAAACTTGAATTTATCACTTAAAATGAGTTAAAATAGATTGAACATGTTTAGATTGATACAAATAAGATGAGAATTACAAACTTTGAGCTATTTTAAGACATTTAAGAATAAAACGACATGACAGAAATTAAAAACTAACTACTACTCCACTCTCTTGCTTCTCTTCTCTTATTTATACATCAAAAGGTCTTCTCTCTCTCTCCTCTGAGCAAATCCCACTTGCCTTTGGGGCCATTGGATCACTTGAGTGGATTATAGCCATTGATGGCTTTTTTGGCAGGAAAATGGTATTGCACCAGTGGGGAGGTTTGAGTGCAAGGGGAGAGATGCATTTAATGCATTTGGCTGTTTTAGGTGAGGTGGAGGGATAAGGTTGAGGGTTTGCGAGCTGGAGTGAGGAAGGTCTGGGTTTTCAGCAAGTGGGTGGGAGAAGGTGAAGTGTTGGAGGGAAAAGGGGGTGAGCTGGAGTTTGACTATTTGACCGGGTTGTATTAAAAGGGAAGGGGTTCAAAAGGGGGGTCAAGGGTCATGGCAGGGGTCATGGTTGGGGTTCGGGTCAAATTGGTTTATTAATACATAAGGACCAAACTTGCAGTTCACCAAAAACCAAGGGACCAAATCTGCCAATTTCTCAAAGTTGTTTCAAGGGACCAATTATGACAAGTTTCAATAGTACAAGGACCATTAAAGATATTTTCAAACTTCCAAGGACTATTTTTGCCAATTATGAAACTTGAAGGACCAAACTTGTAAATTCTCAAAACTTTTGAAATTTTTCACCAAAGAACTAATTATGACAACTTATGATTTCAAAAGGACCTTTGGTGACTTTTCTTTTAAAATAAGTGCTCAGGGACTATTTTTTACAAGATTTGAAAGTCTGGGACTAAACGCCAATTATGCAAACTTAGCTCGTTTTTCATCTGATTTTAAATATTTTGCATCTGAAACATATAAAATGCAATTTTGAGATATTTTCAGTATTTTGATGCATTTCTGAGCATTTTTAAGTGTTTTGCAGTTCAGATTTGACCAAAAATGATGAGTATTTACACACTCATCAATCCCCCACACTAAACTATTGCTAGTCCCTAGCAATCTTTTGAGAAAAATTAATAGATTTGAATCTCTTTACCAAAAGCCATTACTTCGGGAGTAGCCAAATGTTTCAGTTCAAGTAAGAACCTTGGTACACTGATAACCAAATGATTTTGAGCAAATCACCATCTTCCAACGGATTTGATTTGTCTTTACCGAAGCCGTTTGCTTCGGACTAGCCAACTCTTAGATAAAATATCTTTGGTGAGTGATTACCAATTATGGTTTTCCAACTGCCTTTACCACAAGCCATAAACTTGCGGGCTAGCCAACTCTTCACTAATTAAAGATATGGTGAGCTGAACACCATACAATTTTGGGCAAATTGCAAGCCGCCAACGGATTTGAGATATCTTTACCAAGAGCCGTTTGCTCCTGGATTAGCCAATCCTTTTGTTTATTAGACATGGCGGACTGATAACCATAAGTTGAGTAAGTGCAAAACACTTACTCCAAAAAAAAATTTTGGCCAAAAATGGGGAATTGGGTGGTATAATTACATGATAAAATTCGTGAGAATTCCCCCCACACTAGAAATGAATATTGCCCTCAATATTCAAAGTACCGGCGTTTATGCCGAAACATAGAACGTAAAAGGAAATACTACGGCCATTATTTTGAAAGATTTTTTTTTTTTTTTTTTTTCAAACTTTATATACAAAATGGGCAACTCCCCACACTAGGGTGGTAGAAAGTAGAAAGAAGTCAGAAATATGGGTGAAAACCCATATGGCATGCTACTTTTTTTGATTCCCGAGTCGCTAGCTTGACTCGATCCCGCATTCATTGGTTCATGGGGAAAGTTTGTAGATCCGGGACAACCACAGGAGGAATGTCCTCTCCAAAATAGTGCTTCAATCGATGACCATTCACTTTAAAATTTGGACCATCGGGTTGAGATAACTCAATGGTTCCATAAGGAAATACTTTAGTGATGGTAAATGGTCCAGACCAGCGGGATTTTAGTTTTCCCGAGAAAATCTTCAATCTTGAATTGAAAAGAAGGACTCGATCACCGACGTTGAAAACACGGTTTTTGATTTTGAGTCATGAATCTTCTTTGTCTTTTCTTTGTAGATCAAAGAGTTCTCGTATGCTTGATCACGGAGTTCATTTAATTCATTCATTTGAACATTCCGGTGATCACCAGGTACTGAATATCGAAGTTGGCATGTTTCAAGGCCCAGTATGCCTTGTGCTCAAGCTCAATCGGCAGATGACATGCCTTCCCTTACACTAGCTTGTATGGAGTACACCCGATGGGTGTTTTATAAGCTGTACGGAATGCCCAGAGTGCGTCATCTAGCTTATCCGACCAAGAGGCACGGTTTTCGCCTACTGTCCTCTCCCGAATTCTTTTAATCCCCCGGTTGGAAACTTCCACTTGCCCACTTGTTTGGGGGTGGTACGCAGTAGAGAGACGGTGAGTTACACCATACTTTTGCATGACTCTATCAAACTGGTCATTGCAGAAATGCGTACCACGATCACTGATTATAGCTCGTGGAGTTCCAAACCTAGCAAAAAGAGATTTTAAGAATTTCACAACAACTCGGGCATCGTTGGTAGGTAAAGCTTTCGCTTCAACCCATTTTGACAAATAGTCAACGGCCACGAGTATGTATTTATTTCCTCGAGATGAAGGAAATGGCCCCATAAAGTCAATGCCCCAGATGTCAAAAATCTCACACACTTGAATGGCGTTTTGCGGCATTTCATTTCTTTGTGAGATATTTCCGTAACGTTGACAAGCGTCCGCGAGGTTTTGACAAATTCGTGGGCATCCTTGTAAATCGTGGGCCAATAAAATCCGGAATCAAACACCTTCTTGGTGGTGTAGTTGGGGCTATGATGTCCCCAGTAGGTCCAGAATGGCAAGCCTTGAGAATGTCATTGGCTTCCCGACCATACACACATCGCCTGATGACTTGATCCGCGCAAATTTTGAATAAGTAGGGGTCGTCCCAGAAGTAATGTTTTACATCTTTAAAGAATTTGTTTTTCTTTTGGGACGACATCCCTTTCACCACAAAGTTACCCGCATGGTAATTTGCAAAGTCAGCAAACCATGGGGTAGAAGAGTCTCCACGAAAAGAAACCACATTGAGTGTTTCGAGAGGAAATGTTTCGTTAATTTCCTTTTTCTCGAACACATCCTGGTGAGGGTTTTCTAGACGGGACAGATGATCGGCAGCAGGTTCTCAGCTCCTTTTTATCACGTATAATGATATCAAATTCTTGTAGGAGGAGAACCCAACGGAGCAATCTCGGCTTTGCATCTTGTTTTGCAAAGAGATATTTGAGAGGCGAGTGATCCGTATACACCACGCATTTGGTCAAGATTAGGTATGGCCGAAACTTCTCAAACGCATACACCACAGCTAATAATTCTTTTTCCGTAGTGGTGTAATGGGTTTGAGCTTCAATCATAGTCTTACTCGCGTAGTGGATAGGCTGAAAATGCTTGGTTTTTCGTTGCCCCAAGACTGCACCGATAGCAAAATCACTTGCATCGCACATGAGTTCAAAGGGTAAATCCCAGTCGGGGCAACTAGAATGGGTGCTTCCGTAAGCTTTTTCTTTAATGTTTCAAAAGCTTCGATGCACTCAGGTGAGAAGATAAAAGGATCATCTTTTTCAAGAAGATGGGTCATAGGCGAGCGATTTTAGAAAAATCTTGTATGAATCTACGATAAAACCCGGCATGACCTAGAAAACTCCTAATACCTTTGACGGTAGTAGGATGAGGCAATTTAGCAATAACATCAACTTTTGCTCTATCAACCTCAATCCCGTTTTTGGAAATCTTATGGCCAAGGACTATGCCTTCTTTGACCATAAAGTGGCTCTTCTCCCAATTTAGACAAAGATTTGTGTCTTCACACCGTTTTAGCATTTTTTCTAAATGGGAGAGACATGTGTGAAATGAGTCCCCAATGACCGAGAAGTCATCCATAAACACCTCCATTGTTTCCCCGATCATGTCGTGGAAAATTGCCATCATACATCGTTGGAACGTGCCAGGAGCGTTACATAGGCCAAAAGGCATACGTCTGTAGGCAAAAGTTCCGTATTGGCAGGTGAATGTGGTCTTTTCTTGATCCAGCGGATCAATGGGGATCTGAAAATAACCCGAGAAACCATCAAGGAAACAATAGTACTCGTTCCCACGGGTGGCTTCGTTTAACTTGCGATAGTCAATACACACACGCCATCCCGTAACCAATCGAGTTGGAATTAACTCGTTTTCTTCATTTGTGACAACAGTTATGCCACCCTTTTTTGGAACACAGTGGATGGGACTGACCCAAGGACTATCAGAGATCGGGTAAATTAAACCGGCATCAAGAAGTTTGAGAACCTCTTGTTTGATAACCTCATGAATCTTAGGATTCACCCTTCTCTGATGTTGGAATGCTGGTTTGAAGTCATCCTCCATTAAGATTTTGTGAGTACAAAACTCAGGGTTGATACCCTTAATGTCGGAGAGTTTCCAAGCAATTGCTTGCTTGTGTGACTTCAAGACCTTTATGAGAGCAGTCTTCTCCTCCTCCGTTAAGTCCTTAGCAATTATGACGGGTAATTTATCATCACCCTCCAAGAATGCATACTCGAGATGAGGAGGTAGGTCCTTAAGTTCAACCTCGGGAAATTCTTCAGTAGATGTTTGTACTGATTTGATTTCCTCAATAGTGATCTCTTTCGGAGGGAGTGACGGTAATGGATCTTCATTTAATAATTGCTCAAGATAAAGGATATCTCCCTCCGAATCATAAACACCATCAATTCCCGGCGGAATTGATTCATCACTAGCAAGAAACTCATCGATCTCTTCCAAAATGAAGTCACCTCCCTTGAACGGAGTGAGAGAGGGAAGAGTGGCAATAATTGGTTGAGAAGATGTGGTGGAATCCCCACTCACAGAATTATGAAAATAACCAAGAAACTCTTGAGAGTACTCCTCTGAAGCAATATCAATTACATCGATTCGATTAACCGATTCAGCATCATAATTTGAGGAGTACCTCGAAGTTCGATCAAGGTTAAAGGTGCGACTTCATTACCCACACGTAACGTGATTTCTTGCTCAAATACATCAATGAGAGCACGGCCCGTTCTCAGGAATCCTCGTCCAACAATGAGGGGAACCCGATGATCGGCATCGAAATCAACAACCACAAAGTCAGGTGGAAAATGGAACTTTCCTACTTTCACGAATACATCCTCGGCGATGCCAAGAGGACGCGATATAGAACGATCTGCAAGCTCAAGAGTCATGTAGGTAGGAATAAGTTCGGAAGAAAGCTTCTTCCATACTGAATAAGGCATCCGATTGATGCTTGCACCAAGATCGGCAAGGGCAAAGCATTCAATCATCCCTGGAAAAACACAAGGAAGAAGAAATTTTCCAGGATCTCCAAGCTTCTCGGGAAGCTTCTTTAACAGAACTGCTGAGCAGTTCTCGTTCAAAGGAGTTTTAGCCATTTCAAACAGCTTTTCCTTGTTGCTTAACATGTGTTTGAGAGTTGATGCAAACTTGGGCATCAGCATGATGGCATCCGCAAAGCTTATGTCAAAATGTAATTCTTGGAAAATTTGAAAAAATTTCTCCATTTGATGACTGGCTTTTTCGCGGAGCTTTTGCTCATTTAAACGTGATGGGTAAGGAATAGAAGTTTTGGATTTGGGGTTGTCAACTGGAGGTTCAAAAACAACTCCAGGTTTGGTTTTGGGTTTCGGGACAACTTGAGGATGGACATGTGTTGTACTTTGTGAGCTAGTAGGTTGCACTTGGTCCTTGGTCGCCTCAGGTTCACTTTCCACTACCTTCGGGAGAGAAGAAGAAGAGGTAGTAGGAATAGCGGGTCCAGCATATGAAGCACCACTTCCGGTTGTGATCGCCTTTGCATCGCCCCTCGGATTAGCGATCGTGTTGCTAGGTAAAGTACCGAGCCGAGGGTCGATCATTTAAAGACTTCTTAATGTCGAAATCGGCTAACCAACAACCTGTTCATTTCCTCTTGGGATTTCATGAATTGCTTCAATAACTCATCAGATGATGGTCCAGTTGGAACAATGGCTTGATTTTGTGTAGGAAAATTCTGGCCTCTATTGTTTGGATTAGGGCCTTGATTTTGGAATTTTCCTTGATTATTGCCATGAAAATACCCTGGGTTGAAATTTCCCGACCTGGTTTCTATTAAAATTTCCTTGGTGTTGGAAGTTTTGACTTTGATTTTGAAAACCGTTATTTTGACTAAAATTACCTTGGTTTTGAAAAACTTGGTTCGTTCTATTCGATTTTGATTACGGTTTTGGTTTTGGTTGAAACCGGGTGGTCCAGGGTAGTGGTTAGGAAGGTGGTTCGGGTCTATAGGAGCACGGTATTGGTTGCCTCCTGAATTGGAATTCCGCCCACGCGTTTGCTTCAAAGGGTTACCCTCGGTGGCCATACAGTTGTAGTAGGCATGGTAACACAGACTTCCACTTTCTTAACTTCAGCAGGAGGTGAAGTTTGTGGAAAAGAAACTTTCTTTTGGTTGGAGAGAACCAAAGCTTGAATTGCTTCCGTGAGTTTGTCAATCTTAGCATCGGTGCTAGATTGACTCACGGGTGATGAAGAAGAAGGACCAACACTGACTTGGGAAACAACCGGTTTTCTTCGTGCAGTTCGGACTTTAGACTTGTTTTCAATTATCGTTAAAGCTTCTTTTACAGTTTTGCTCAAGAAATTTCCTCCAGCGGAGGAATTGAGAGAATCTTGATCCGATTGACTCACTCCATTATAGAAAGTATCGAGTTGCATTAACTCGGAGAAACCATGGTGAGGACATTTTCGGAGCAACTCCTTAAAACGATCCCACGATTCACTGAAGGATTCATCAAACTTTTGTGTGAATTTGATGATTTCGGTTTTAAGACTCGTGGTTTTAGAAGGTGGATAAAACTCGTTCACAAATTTCTTTACCAGGTCTTCCCATGTTTTGATTGATTGAGGGGGTTGTTTTTCAAGCCAAATCCGGGCTTGTCCCTCAAGGGAAAATGGGAAGAGAAGAAGTTTGACAGCATCGGTGGGGACATTCTTATATTTGATGGTAGATGCAATCTTGTTAAACCATCGAATATGAGCATGAGGATCATCCCTCTCAAAACCATAGAATTGACTTGAGGTTACAAGATTCAGTAACCCGGTTTTGAGTTCAAAATTTTCAGCCACAATGGCTGGAATAACAATAGCATCTCCATACCCATCGATGGGTGCCTGGAGAAGCTCGCACATAGGACGTTCTTCCTCCATGATAACGGAGTAGTGCGGCAGTCGGATCTCAGATCCGGATGATGGAGCAGAACGTCTACGGACACGCCTTCTTGGAATCTTGACAAGCTCACGAAATGGGCTCAAAGACCTAGAAGAGCGAAAAGCATATACTAGAGTTAACTCTAAGGAATCTCAGAGTTAAGGAAGGGAATTATGAAAAATGGGGAAAGGAGAATCTTTTTGGGTTTTATGGTTTTGAAAAGTAGATATAACAACAAATCCAATTAAAACAATATCGAGGCAAAACGACAGTGAACTTAAACCAATAATCACAAGATGAATGGCTTCTTTGAAAAGGTACACCACTCACAAGGACACAAAGGCAAGTTTTAATCTTTGGTTCGGGAACTTATTATGGTCGTACCCCCAGTTAGGTAGTACATTGCCTTGGTTTGCGGTGGTAATTTTTTATGTTGTTATTATTAAACAAAGAAAACGACAAATCTTTTGTTATTTTTATCTTATATATATATATATATATATAGAAACAAAGGAAATATATATATATATATATATATATATATATATGTGTGTGTGTGTATATATATATATATATATATATATATATTTTTTGTGTTTTATACGTTTTAAGATGTTTTTGGGTTTTGGATTTTTTATAAGAAAATATATATAGATATAGATGGTATAAACAAGGAGTGAATATTCAAATCACTAATTTGCTAAACGTAAGATAATTAGCACACTCCCGAAATGACGCCAAAATTTGATCGCTTCCGAACCGTCAAGTTTTATCACACAAGCTAACCACTTGTGAATGGTCAACCGTAATAAACTTCAAACAGCTTAGAAACAATGCAATGAAGATCTAGAGGAGTTTAGTGTTTCCCCGGGTCGTTAAGTCCCAACGAGCTGTCATTGAATCACCAAACGTATAGTGATCGGGTGAATTTGAACGGGAAAAGGGTTGTGATTGATACTAAATGACAAAGGAAAGATGAAAGAAAATTAAAAAGCTAAATTATATTAAATAAGCGCTATCACTATTTTTAAAATTATGTTTTCTTGATTTTTCTTTTATAAATTTAAATTAAAAACTACGTAACGTACAAAAGAAAATGTGAAATTGAAACAGTATTAATCCTAAAAATATAAAAATGAAATTTTTATAAACCTAATGATAAGATAAAATTTAGAGAAAAAGAAAATTATTTTTATGACTATTTATTTAATTATTATTAATTAAAAACTATTTTTACCCATTTAATAATACCCTAAAATAGAAGAAAATATGAAATAAAGCTAGAAAAGTGAAATTATGACTTAGAAAAATATAAAATAACTAAAGAGAATTTTCAAAACTAATTTTGTATTTTTCTGATTATTTTTCTATTTTCTATGAATTAAAAATTATTTAAAACTAATTAAATGGCTAAAAATTACAAATTTAACTAAGAAAATTATGGAAAAATATTTTTTTTGACTTTTTATATTTATATTAACCTAGGAAAATTGAAAAATTATTTTTTTGAAGTTTTTCTGATTTAATTGCAATAAAGGCTAATTAAAAAGTCCTAAAAACTGTTTTAAATAAGGAAAAATAGCAAACAGTGATGAAAAATTATGAAAAATTTAGGAAAAGTCTAAAATAATATTCTAAATTTATGAAAAATATAAAAACAATAGCTTATGTGAAGGATTATTGTTGAAACAAACAGACCTTGATAGATCTTGAGCTCGTGGATCGTTATGTATGCCTATGTAATCACAAGCACAATAAAAGATAATCTCTACAACTTATGTTCAGCAGCGGAATATAAACACAAGTAATAACTAAGAACTTCTTGATCCTCTATGAATCTTTATATTAACTAAAAGCTGAAGTTTTTCAATCGGTACATAACTCTTTCTAATATGTTCCTTTTATAGACAAGGAACCCTAAACAATATCGCTAAACCATTTCCCAAGAAAGCATTAACTTAAAACTAAATAAGATATACACAATCACTTCCTAATAAAGCTAATGTATATCCAAACTAAATATACTAAACACCGAATAAACACTTCCAGCGAAACAGACTAATAACTATTACTCTTGATTATGTCTTGTGAGAATCCACTATGTCTTCAGAAGAATCATTTCGGCAGTAATATCAGCATAATCCAAACTTCACATAATTCCCAACAATTATGAAGCTGTAGAGAAAAGTGCTTATAAATAAGCACTTGAATTAAGCAAATGAACACAAAAAGCTACCAAACTATCACAGAAGCTATAATATGCTAAAACTACTTAATACTGACCTATTTCAACTAGTCTAAACCTCTGAAATGCAAACTACAATGATTTGATGATTTAAAAACTCAAGTGCAAAACCAGTTTTCTGTCTACTTTGAAGCTTAAGCACAAGCTTATTGAAAAAGCTTATGTGAAAAACAGAACCAAGGATCTCAAGACCACCATCTGAACTATCTCTAGACCAAGTTTCAGCCAAAGGACAAGCTATTTTGAAGCTTGTGCAAAGTCACAATAGGCTTTTCGGTTCACACTCGATGAGTGTGAGCATGGGAGATGGGGGCTTATTGGACTGATTTAGACCTTATAAAAGCTTCCAAAATTCAACAAAATAAGTTTAAGAAACTTGACCAATTGAACTAGAAAAAACCAAAATTTCACTTAAATTGAACCAAAATTGAATCCTTGAGAAATCTACAAAGTTTGCTGAAAAACTATTTTTACCATTTTTGACTTTTGACACAGAATGGGATATTTGACTTTTGTGAGTTTTAATCTTTAACAACTGAATGAAATTGATGTTTTATGACCAAATGAACCTGACTTAAGCTAGATTTACTATTATTAATCCCATATACAAAGCTGTGGACATCTAATTTATACTTAACGAGAATGAGAGCGGTTTAGGATAAATTTTGACTTTAATAGATTCTAAGTGCAAATAAATGACTTAAGTGACTCTAATATACCTAAGAGAGACTAATGCAATAGCAACTGATCACTAATCCTTCCTCTAACTCGGACTTTTCCAGCGATCCAAACACCCTATTACTAACTGTTATGAACTTTTACAAAGCCAACTAGTGACTTACAAGTCTACCCCTAATAACAAGTTACTAGCAACTACTCCTAAACAGAATTGAGCATAAATCAAGCAACCACCATCAACTCTAACTTACTGAGGTTTGCAAAATGAGAAGAAACTATAACAGTTTCAAAGAGATTTTGATTCAATAAGTGTTCTAAGCTATGTGTAAACTACTTATATAAGCATTAATTTGATGTGATTAAGCTACAATTAACATGAACAAAGCTAATGCATACATTAACAAAGCTAAACTGAAATTCAACTTAGAACTTACAATAGTCCAAATGCTTAAACAAAAACTAACTAGGCTCCCACAGATCCATTCAATTCCATAAGCTTATTCAAAACAAGCTTAATTCCATAAAATAAACCAACCCATCTGCTAAATTACCCCATAATGCGGCTTCAAGCTCCACAGTTGACTTTCGTTGACCAAGTGAAGGATTTGCTTGAACTTGAACTATAAGCTTACCAAAAGCTATCAGTAGCTTAGGTAAGCTTATTTGAATTAGAAATAAGCTTATTGAAGCCTGGCACTTAACAAGTTTAAAACAGATGTGATTACAGAAAAGGGAAAAACAGAAAACTTAACCAAACTTGAATTTATCACTTAAAATGAGTTAAAATAGATTGAACAGGTTTAGATTGATACAAATAAGATGATAATTACAAACTTTGAGCTATTTTAAGACATTTAAGAATAAAACGACATGACAGAAATTAAAAACTAACTACTACTCCACTCTCTTGCTTCTCTTCTCTTATTTATACATCAAAAGGTCTTCTCTCTCTCCTCTGAGCAAATCCCACTTGCCTTTGGGGCCATTGGATCACTTGAGTGGATTATAGCCATTGATGGCTTTTTTTGGCATGGAAAATGGTATTACAGGGGAGGTTTGAGTGCAAGGGGAGAGATGCATTTAATGCATTTGGTGCTTTTTAGGTGAGGTGGAGGGATAGGGTTGTGGGTTTCTGAGGCTGGAGGTGAGGGGAAGGTCCGGGTTTTGCAGGCAGTGGGTGGGAGAAGGTGAAGTGTTGGAGGGAAAAGGGGTGAGTTTGACTATTTGACCGGGTTGTATTAAAAGGGAAGGGGGTTCACAAAGGGGGGTCAAGGGTCATGGCGAGGGTCACAGTTGGGGTTCAAGGGTCAAATTGGTTTATTAATACATAAGGACCAAACTTGCAATTCACCAAAAACCAAGGGACCAAATCTGCCAATTTCTCAAAGTTGTTTCAAGGGACCAATTATGACAAGTTTCAATAGTACAAGGACCATTAAAGATATTTTCAAACTTCCAAGGACTATTTTTGCCAATTATGAAACTTGAAGGACCAAACTTGTAAATTCTCAAAACTTTTGAAATTTTTCACCAAAGGACTAATTATGACAACTTATGATTTCAAAAGGACCTTTGGTGACTTGTCTTTTAAAATAAGTGCTTTCGGGGACTATTTTTTGACAAGATTTGAAAGTCGGGGGAAGCGCCAATTATGCGAACTTAGCTCGATTTTCATCTGATTTTAAACATTTTGCATCTGAAACATATAAAATGCAATTTTGAGATATTTTCAGTATTTTGATGCATTTCTGAGCATTTTTAAGTGTTTTGCAGTTCAGATTTGACCCAAAAATGATGAGTATTTACACACTCATCACTTTGGCAAGGTACATGTCTTCGATGTCGTTGATAGACAAATTCCCAAAGTCAGCTTCAGAGAATGCATAATCCCTTTCGTCTTGCCTTTTGACCACAATCTTCTTGAGAAAAGTGTAGTCCCATTTGGACGAAAGATCAGCGTGTATGATGGCAACGATACTTTTAATCTGAACACTTCATGTTGAGATTTACGAACTTTGGCACTTCGGTAGTAGATTCTTCTGCGTTCCGGCCAATGGTGAATCCCATACATTGCATCTCGGTTGTACTCTTCCACTTGGTTGGAGAACAAGTGGTTAGATCTTTCCTCAATGGCTATGTAGTTCGAGTAAATTGTAGGGAATGGAAGTGTCAAAGATGTAGCGTATTTCCTTGAACCATCGCCAACGTGAAGAAGAAATTCCAAGTCTTTGTTGAAGAAATATCGGAATGGAATTCTAGGCTCATCTGCTTGGCCAATTGTTGGTAGAGGTTTAGACCGGTCCGTGTAATATGGAGGTTGTCCCGTTTGGTAAAGTCGATGTTTGCTTCAGGTTGAGCCAATCCATGTTGTTAGACATAGCTCGAGCAATGTTTTCAAGGTGATGTTCTACCTCGATGGCACTTTCGAAGCTATCTTTTAAGCGGTTGAAAAGCTTCATTCTTGATTCGCCGCAACTCAGATTTCGTCATCTTCTTTATTCGGAATTTTTCTTGCATTAACTTAGCATGCTCCAATGTATTACCGCCTACCGAGATCTTGACCTTCAGCTAGGTAGGGAGTGGAATTAACAAGTGTAGAAAACCATTCAAATTCCTCTGTGTTATCTTCTTCTAGCCATGATAGGGACGTCGGCCTTGGCGCCTTCTTCTTCTTTTTCTTAGGCCTAGATGAGGGTTCGCTTCCAGTACTTTGTCCGGGAGAGGCGGGTTGTTGTTGGGGCTCATGGTATTCTTCATCGTCACCACCCAGATACTCAAAATGGTCACCGTTTTACGAGTGGCGTGGTGTCCTAAGAATCTGAGGTTTATCTGTAAGAAGACGAGGAGGAGATCTTTGTTGGCGAGTCCTTTGTGGTGGAGGTTGCATGAGGTATTGAATGGAGGATGATTCATCAGGACTTCTTTGTCGCTTTAGGCTCCTTATCCTTATCTTGATCTTTGTCTTCGCCATCTCTTGAGCGTTTAGGCCTTCTTCTTCTCGAATGATGACTTGAGTTGGTATTCCAAGAATGCTTCAAACAACTTAGCTTCATGGGAGGCAAGCGTTGCGAAGCGTTTTGACATTTGTGCTACTAGCCGGTTCACCAATTCATCATCACGAGAAGATTGTCGATTCAACTGGATTGATGCTCAAATTTAATGGATTTGATTTCATGGCTTGCTTGGCTAAATGTAAGAGATTGAGATAAAGTTGTCCGGTATACATCTCCTTTGTCGGTTTGAACGACCTCCATTAAGAACTTGTGAGTGTATCCTTTTATCATCTCGCCCATGCTCCCTTGAAGATCATCCTTCATAAGCTTACGTACATACTCCCCTTTCAACTTGCATCTTGTCATTCTCATCATGAAGGTATGTTAACTGGTCAGCAATAAAATTTAGCTTTTTGTAAAGCATGTCTTTCTTTCTAACCTGTTTGACCGCATTCATAATTCTTTTATGAGTATGAGAAATCCAAGATCGAGGTGGCTTCTTTACTGATTTGGATGATGATTTGGTTGATTTCGTTGATGGTGGTGGTGAAGAGTGAGATGATGAGTCTGATGAGGAGGAGACTCGGGGTCCTTAGGCGGTTCAGAAGTTTCCTCCTTAGACATAGCCTTGTCATAAGTCTTTGTTTCATCGCCGGCGGGTATTTCCTCAGTCTTTTCTTTTCTTTGGTTCCTCAAACTCATAATCAATAGTATCCTCCAAAAGTTGTTGTTTTTGCAGAAGAGTGGTGGCACCGATTCCCTTATCTGGGTCGATTAACGCATCAAGAGATGGTTTAGAGTTGGCAACACCACTTGAACCCTCGGGGCCACCCATTTGATCCTTTGCAAATTCCTTTGCAACATGTTGGAGTCTAATGAGTTTGAACTTCTTCCTGTAAGATGTATCAAGTTGCTCTTCATCACTTTCTGAGCTTTCATCATATGGCACAAGTACGAGTCTTCCCTTTGCCATGTTGGCTATTGGACTAGGAGGTTTTGGTACTGGCGATGGAGTGTCATCCTTTGCGGTTTGAGTAGTGGACCTCTTCTCGTCCGATTGTGTATCTTCTTGAGCTTTTCGGCCCAAAGTAGCTTTCTTTGTGGTTCGTGTAGGAATAGGGCGACTTCCTCGAGGGAACTTTCTTCTTTGGAGTAGGTTTCCTCTTTGGGACCTTCCTTTGACTCTCGGCTTCTGCACTTCCGGACTTCCTCTTCACGGTTCTCGGTAGGAGTTCGAAGAGCTTTTCATCGAGATGACCAACTTTGCCTTCTCGCATGCTACTCGATACCTTTGTATGTTTCAAGCTTTTGATTTCATTTGTCGGAAGGTGATCAGGCAAAGACGGCACCTTGTTTCTTTGTTGGCGATTCCTTGATTCGGCCGGATAGGATGGGTTCGATCAACATGTCATGATTGTCAAGGTCATTGAGCCTCTTTGGGAATATCGTGATGAAGTCCAAGTGCTCTCTAGATCAACAACTTTGTGTATCTGACATAGGGAATCTTTGAGCCAAGCTTTTTGAGAAATGACACCATGTCATCCCATATCAGAGCTTCAATTTCGATGTCCTTCTTGTTGATTAATGACCAAAATATTTGCAGCTCCATAAGCTTGGGATGCTCATAGCCACTGTCACGATGAGAGATTGACTTGGTGATGGTGATGTAGAGGGTTCTCCACGGTTGAGGAATGTTCTTAAGCTCCACATGAGAATGCTTAGTGATAATTCTTGAAGCTTCATCATAGCCAATATCCATCGTGAATTGCGAAGCTGTCTCTTCGTAGGTGTGGCATAGAAGTCGGTTGGCTCGACATCGTGAGGAATAAGAAGAACGGCCCGTAAATTTGCATGTGTGATGGTGATTTGTTTGTGATTTAACGTCATCGTCACCGCGCACTTTGACCTTTGATCCTTTGCATTGAATTCGAATTGTTGTATGTAGATCTCCGCATGCTGGAGCGTGAGTGTGAGAGCATGTTACGGTAGGGATGATTCTAAGAATATCCACAGCAATCAAGCAAGAAGATTCCGAGCATGTGAGGGTATCAAAGTCAACCCTAAGGTTGTTCTTTCCAATCTTTCTTGGATAGCCATTAGGGAAGATGTCAGCAATTGTGAGAACTTCTTGTGCATCCACATTCATTTGAGCGACCATGTCGTGATCCGAAATAACATTAGCCAAAAGAACCAACATATTGAAAGACATAATGTTAGTCAACGTAAGGTTTTAATGTCTAATTATTGAATTATAATGTCAATGGTTGTTCTGAGTCCAAAGTCACTTGTTTGTCCTAATAGTCCAATGGCCGTGAAAGTTTCGTGAGTTAGTTAACTTTAAATTTTAAAGTTTATGTTATCACTTATTAATCACAACATATTGACCGTTTTAAGCTTATTAGTGACATTATTGGTTTCGTGACGTTATGATTCATTTTTATATACAAGTTTGCAGCGAATAATTCATAATGAAGGTCAATCAAGGCTTAGGCGAGATATGGCAAAGTTACGGCGTGCGAAACAGAGTGTATATGCGTGGCGCAAGCTTATGCGTAGGATCCTTACTACGGCGTGAAGAAATGTTGCGTGTAGAAAAAGGGAACCTTATGCGTGGGAAGCTTACGCGTGGCGTATATAAGACCCACGCGTGAAGGCTTACTGCGTGAGTAGACCTTATCGCGTAGAGTCATTGTTTACGCATATCCTTCACGGGATACGCGTAGTCCTTTGTAGAACCTTACGCTGCGTAATAGTTACGCCAGAAGATTTCTCTTACGCGATAACTTTCTGGCGTAAGGTGATCCTTATGCGTAGAGATTCAATAACCTTGATTAAAGTTTTACGAGTAGCAAACACGAAATAAAATCCATAACATCAATATTATCATTAACATTCATTATAAAACGCGTATCATGGCATGAAAGCTTGTTAAGCGGTTTACGCGTAGAAAGTCATAAGCGTAAGTCAAAACCCTAAGGTTCATGAATTACGCATATGATTTCTAGCCATAGGATGTGCACCAAAGTTTTTCTGGTAGTACTAAGTAGTTATGTGAGAGTGATATAACCAAGTATTAACATCTAATTCCCGGTGAATCAATAATACCCAATTCTCAAGAACATTATACCCTAATCTCTAATTCTCAAATGATTAGTGTTTCTGGGTTGATCTAAAGCCTAGATATCATCAATACATCATTATAACAACATCACACAACTATCATTTTGACCAAAAAACCTTCACATTTGAAAACACCCAAAACTACGCATAAACCCTAATTATCATATTCACTCTATTCAGTATAGGGTTGTTTTGAGGATAGAAAAGTATCATTGATGTTATTAAAACGTTTTAACACAATCCTTTTAACCACAAACACATAAACAATATTATGTGTTCATACGCATCGCAGTAGAACACAAAATCATCCATAGTTAAAAGATCCAACCGTTAATTTTCCAAATCGATTTAAAACCTTTGTTTGTAATCTTGTTAGAACACAAAGACACTTACAAATTGAAGATCAAAACACGGATTTCTTGAATGAATTTTAAGCGTAGGATTAGTTAGGTTTGAGTATTAAATGTGAAGTGAAATAGTTAGGTGGGGTGTTTTTTATTAAAATGACTTTACCTTGGCGCTTTTGGTCCCTCCACCACCTTTTCCTTTTTCATCCAAAGCCATTTAACTTCCATTTTGGTTACCAAACAAAGATTTTAAGAAAGAAACTTTGACGACACTCCCCTCGACTTAAGAAAAATAATGAAAGGTTATAAATTTTAGTGGAGTGTCGCTTTAAACGTAAAAGTTTACCACCATTGATAAAAGATACAACTGTAATAGAGTAACATGCAAGTACACGAATGATTTTTTTGAAACAAGCTAAGTATTTATTTTCTCCCCTCAACACTTGATCGAAAAATCTGAATTTTGAAAGATTATAGTGTTGACGGAAGAAATGTACTTGCAATGTTGAAAGAAAAAAAATAGATAGAAGAATATTTTTGTTGTTTTATCAGTTTTATATTTTTGTATTTTGTTTTTGAAAAATAATATTTACAAAAGAGATTTTGGTGTTTGAGTGTTTTTAAGACTGCTTAGGAGTTCATCCAATTCCTCTTGAGTCAAACACCTCATACCAATCCGTTGGACCAAGTCATTAAACCTAGCGGAGCAAGGCTTTGGTGAGAAGATCCGCCAATTGGTATTCTCGTACTCCACAAAATATAATTCAACGTACCTGCTCCACGTGGTCCTTGATGAAATGATATCGAAGATCGATGTGCTTTGATTTCGAAAACAGTCGAGAAGTTGCACGAGATCGCAATGGCACTGATTGTCAAAGACATCGGGATCAAATACGTAACCATAGTCTTTGAGTTGTGTTCTCATCCAAATGACTTGAGCACAACACGCGGTCATGGCTACATATTCGCTTCGCTGATGAGAGCGATGTACAATCCTCGCTTCGATTGCCAAGACACCAGTTTATCACCAAGAAATTGTAGTGCTCCTGAAGTACTTTTTTGAGAGTCTAAGCATCCTCAAGGTGATCGATCTGAAAAAGCTATTAGTTCAAAACCATAATCCTTGGATACCGATCCCAAATTAATGGTTCCCTTGATGTATCTAGGATTCTTTTAGCCTCGAGAGTGGGTTTCAGCTTGGTCTAATCGATAACGGAGCAAAGATATACGACAAAGACAATATCAGTCGCTAGCCGTTAGATACATGAGAGACCCAATAATACTACGGTATTTTGTAGGGTCCACCAATTTCCCATGTAAATCAGCGTCTAGCTTCTTGGTATGAGCCATTGGTGTGACATAGGTGTCACTGGTTTTCATTCCAAATTTGTTCGAATTCAAGGGCATATTTGGGATGACTCAAGAAAATACCACGGGTGATTGATGAACTTGTGTCCTAGAAAGAACGTGAAGTTCACCCATCATGGACATTTCAAAATGTTTCTTCATTAGTTTTGCAAAAGCGATTGAGTACTTTTATGTGTAGACCCAAAAATGATGTCATCCACGTAAATTTGAACAATTAAAATATGTTCCTCGTGATATTGTATGAAAAGAGTCGGGTCAACCGAACCTTTGGTGAAATTATTGGCAATGAGGAAAGATGATAGCTTATCGTACCATGCCCGAGGAGCTTGTTTGAGACAATATAGAGCTTTGTTCGCTTTGTAGACATGGTTCGGGAGGGATCAACGAATCCTTCCTGGTTGGTGACATAAACCGCTCTTTAAGTTGTCCATTGAGAAAGCAGCTTTTGACATCCATCCGAAAGACCGCTATATTCATATGAGCCGCTAACGCAGAAATATCCGAATGCCTCAAGACGAGCAACCGGAGCAAAAGATTCTTCAAAGTCAATACCCTCTTCCCGACGATAACCCTTAGCCACCAGACGTGACTTATTCCGGATAACATTTCCTTCAAAGATCCAATTTGTTTTTCCAAATCCATTTGAGACCAATGACGTAGACTCCTGTTGGTCTTTCAACCAGTTCCCATACTTCAAGACGCTTGAATTGGTTGAGTTCTTCTTGCATGGATTCAATCCAGTTGTCTTTTGTCATTGCATCTTTGATGTTTTTGGGTTCAGCTTTGCATGCTGAGTGCATAAATGCAATGTTCACCGTCTGTGTGAAGACGTTGTCTCGTAACGACCGGTTGATTCGGGTTGCCAATAATATTTTCCTGAGGATGGTCTTTTGTCCATCTATGTGTGGAGGGTTGATGTTGGTATACATTGTGCAGATTTTGAGGATTCAAATAGCTTGTTGAAGATTCTCGCGACACGCAAAGAGTCTCATTAGCAAACGGGTTAAAGAACGCATTTGGATCAAAATCTACAGTTGGGGGTACTTCATTCGAACATCATCACCGATTCATCATTGTTGGAAGCGGTTTGTTCAATTGTGTTGAGTCAACGGTGGTGCTTCTTCAACAAAGTAGTTGTTGTAGCGTGTATCGTATAGAGTATTATCGTTGAGCAAATGAAACAAATGGATACATCTCGAGCACGCTCATCAATATCGCCACCGGTCAAATGGAGCAAATAACCTTTCCATTTGTTGACGAGTAAGTCGAGGGCTTGTTTCACCGATGATGGGGTTTGGGGAAGTTTAAGCGGTTGTGACCGGTTCCAAGTCGTTATACTCGTAAGCCATTTCCGTAAGTTCATCAAAATGAGCATGAATCGTTTCCATAACCTCCATTGTTCGACGATTCCGTGATTCGAAACCTTTAGAATTATCACAATATCCAATAAAGACTCCAATGTCGGCTTTGGCTTTGAGCTTTCCAAAGTCATCACGATCATTATTCTGATAGCAAAGAGATCCAAATACATGAAAGTGTTTGAGATTCGGTTTTCTGATGTGGACAAGCTCGAAAGGTGTTTTGTTGTGGCGTTTTGTAATCATAGATCGGGTTTGAGTATAGCATGCAAGATATGCTTCGCCCATAAGTAATCTAGAAGTTTAGCATTGATTAACATTGTTCTCGCAGCTTCCACTAACGTTCGGTTTCGTCTTTCAACAACTCCGCTTTGTTCCGTGTGCGTGCAATAGATGTCGATGTCAATTCCCACTTTCTCATAAAATTCACGAAGAGTTTGGTTAACAAATTCGTGCCCTGTCTGCTCGATTTGTCGACGGTGTTTCGAGTCGAACTTGTATTTTCGCGGAGAAAGGTGATGATCATCTGTGGAGCTTGATCTTTGCTTCAAGAAAGTAGACCCAAGTCCATGGAATAGTCATCAACAATTACTAAGATGTAGCATTTGCCATTGATCGCTTGCACGCCAAGATCGGGCCACACAAATCCATGTGAAGAAGATGAAGCACATGCCGAGAGTCAGGTTCCACCTTTGAAGGAAAATGAGCACGAGTGCTTTTCCTTGTTCACAAGCTGAGCAAAGGTGATCTTTAGAATACCGAAATCGAGGGAGTCCTTCAACTAGTTTGTGTCGAGCAAGGTTGGTGATGGTTTGAAAGTTAAAATGTGAGAGACGACATAGCCAGGATTTTGTTGATGTTGCCTTTGAAAGTAAGCAGATGGGAGAAGAAGCAACCATGTCTTGCATAGAGATAGTGTAAAGACTGGAATTACGCGAGCCAGACATAAGGTCGTTTCCTTGTAGATCACGAATGAAACAAGTTTCTCCCTGAAAGCAACCTCCAAATCTCCATCACAAATGACCCATCTGAAACAGTTGTGACCGAGGCCTTCCACATAATAAACCCTCCTAATTTCGATGTTCCCATTGATATAGTCTCCGTAGCCCATGATAGCTGCTGGGTGATCATTCCCTAACCCGACAATGCCAATGAACTTTGCAATAAAGTTTGATAACAGTTTAAGGTTGCCTGTCATGTGTCCGGAACATCCGCTATCAACAATCCGAGAATGATCAGACACCGTGCATTACATAACAGGCGACGCATTACGTGATGGAATAGAAGTAGATGGAACCCGAAATGTTAGAGGGTTCCTGAGGCTTATAGTAGATATACACACATCAATAGCTTTAGGTATCCATTTAAATCCTAGTGTGTTATATATCCATTTCCGCCATCTCCAACTAGTATTTGCTTTAGTCTTAGTGAATGCACTAGGTGGTACTACATTCCTAGGAGGTGAAACTGAGCTACAGGACAAAGAAAGCGTTTCTTAGAATCTAAAGAGGGCGGTCTACCAAGCAAAGACTTAGAAAGATTAGTGGGCCTAGAGGTATTCCTGTTCTTAGGATTCCTTAAACGAGAGATGATAGCTTTAGCAACACATTTATCATGACAATCTGAATTCATACTTTTACGACAAATAACACAAGGTGCATCGATCAATATCAAAAGTGCTTAAAGGTTTAGCATTCGTTACATCACTATTTCTATTACATTTGCCCGACGCAATATCTATAGTGGAAGCAACGTGAGTCTTATTCATAGTCCTAGGGTGTTCTTCTACTTTAGCATTCCTTATTGATCTTTTCTTAGGTCGCAACTTCCTATTCTTCGTTGTAGTGCTCCTAGGTCCGTGAAGTGCGGACGTTTGGAAAAGACGAACTATTCCTGCTTCAAAGAGAAGGAAGCACGTTAGCAACTTGTGATATGGCAGTAGGGATTCTAGGTTCATGATTACTAAGTGTTACTCGGGCTATTCTCTTAATCACGGTAGGCGGAAGTTGTTCATACTTTCCTAACATTTCTCTTAACTTGAGGATAGTGTGAATCGATCTTGATTTTCGTGACCGAATATTTCCAAAGAAAATGCATAACTTCTTTAGTGTGTGCAAGATAATGATCAAGTTCATTTGATGCTTCATCACGAGTCTTTTGAGTAAATCAAATATGACACCATATTCCTTTTAACTTTTACAAGTTCTTGTTCATATTTTGAGATTTGACACTTAAAAGACACGCTTTGATCATCCAGTTG
Organism: Chrysanthemum makinoi; assembly: GCA_910596185.1. Taxonomy (NCBI): domain Eukaryota; kingdom Viridiplantae; phylum Streptophyta; class Magnoliopsida; order Asterales; family Asteraceae; genus Chrysanthemum; species Chrysanthemum makinoi. Next base: position 223,904,946 of record OU343220.1, read on the forward strand.
CTCAATTTTTGGATCAGTTTTGCACGCATCGGGGCGATTTTGTGTTGAAAAGCAAGTTGTTGATCGTGAATATCTTTTTGACACCAATTAAGACGACGTATTGCATTTGAAAGTTCGTTTGACAATCGCTTATTTTCAACTTTTAAGGACTCGATCCAAGCACATTATCGTGTTCTCAACATTTACCACGTAATCAATACGTATCACAGAGATATAATCAAATGCATATGACAAAGAATTCAATAGCACAACATTATGGACATCAGACGATGACATCTTCCAAGAGTCGATCAACATCTTTTCTCAACATTTTCTTTTACGTTTAGTATTAGAAATAGATGTTTCGCTTTTCTAAAACGACCTTCATCAATCCAAGTTCCTTATGAAAGTCCCTTTCCCAAGACAATGCACAACTTTTCAAATTTTTAACATTTGGTAAAAGATTTTTCTGGAAAATGTCTCTTTGTTCTCTGCAGGCTTGCGATTGAAAATGTTGAACTTTGATTTTCGAATGATATTCTATCTCATGTTGTAAAGTTTTGAGGTCAGCCATGAAAATGTCAAAATATCAAGAATTTTTGCGATTTTCGTGTTTTGAGTTTACTTCACCGATGGAAGGTAAAGGACCATAAGTTTGTGCATAATCTGGTTTGAGATTAACATTAGAAGACTCGTGACGTTTTATGATAATCCTTGGTGTGTTAGAAGAATCCGCTGGTGTGACGAAGTGACCGCTTTTATAATTAAAAGGTTTGTTGTAAACAACATTTTTAATTTTGATCGACTCGCCTTCTACGCATCTAATTCCTCTTGACGATGATATTCAACAACACTCATAATGTAATTATCAATTTTATATTCGTGACCGAAACTTCGTGGATTTGGTTTGAATGCTTTGGTTGAAAGCTTAGGTTTGTAATCAGCAAGATTCGGTCCATATCCATTTGGATTTGGGTTTAAAGTAAACTTTTCAATGGTTGTGACCGACTCGCCATGTTTGTAAACAACAGCTTTAAACTCTTTAAGTTTGTTTTGCAAGCCGATGATTTCTTCAAGATGATCATCTATTCGCTTCGTTGAATGCTTTTTGTATGCAGAGAACTGTTTTTGACAAGTTAACAACTCAAATTAGCTTTTTGATTTTCCAAGGAGAGCGTTAATTTGCTTTTTATGTTCATGTTTCAGCTTGTTCTATTTCAGCACAACAAAGCATTCTTCAAGCGCTAGATCACGATGACTCTCTCTAAATATTTTTCATTTTGATGAGATTTGGCAAAGGCGCTTCAAAACCTTTTCACGCTTTTTCTTGAGTTTTGAAAAAGTTGAGTTGCTTTTGTAAACATTCAAAATCCTTGGTTAACAATGCATTTTTGCTTTTCAAGTCCTGATTAATGCACGACATTCTTCCACTATGGTTTGTTGGTCTTGTATTAAACGAGCAAAATCGGATGAAAAGTTCGGCGTGTTCAACGTGAGTCACAACATGATCATTACTGAGATCCTCAAGTATAACCACGTAGTCAATTTGATTATCAAGGGAAACCGTTTGGTCATCTTGATCGCCAAATATAACTACGGGTCTAGTTGAAAATCGCCGGAATGAGATGTGGATCGACTCATTTTGAACATTCCGAGCCTGCCGGATCTTAGATGTTGGCGGAGATATGAGATCGAGATAAATATGGTTTGTTCGGTACACGAGACAAGCCATCGCTGTCATACACTGGGGCCTCGTGTCACCATGTGTAACTCATGCATATTAGCCATCAACATAACAACAATGCATTGGCGCAAGTCCTCCATATCATCATCTCGAGTCGCATTTGCCATAAAGCTGCTTCTTTGTCCGTGAGAGTTCCACCGACTTCATCCTTAAGAGCCAAAAGAAGAGCCTCTTTGTGATAAGCACTGCCCTAGTCCTAGGCTTTGGGCATGCATTAGCCAGGTGTCCCTTCTCATTGCAGTTGTAGCATCGAAGACCATTCAACCGATTTTGAGCATTTCCCTGCTCCACCACTTGAGCTCTGTTGTTATTCCTACCCACAACATTAAACCCTTGACCACCGCCCCATCCGACTAACCATAACCACGATTCAACTTCAACTCGCCCATTGTTCACAAATGCCTTGATTCCTTGTGTTAGATGAGGAACTAATACGGTTGTTGGATTTGTTGGTATAACGGCTAAAGGCATTAGCAATCATAGCAAATCCTTGTTGCAATGCTTCGAACGGATCAGATTCCTCATTAGCTTCATCGACAAGTGCTTGAGCATTGTTGTTGTTGTATGGAACCAATTGAGTTTGTTGAGATTGAGGCTGTGAAGGATCATATGGTGTGATTGTAGCAATTGGTTGAGTTGCTGGTTGAGGAGAATAACCGCTTTTGAGCATATAAGGCAAGTTGTTGATTTTCCGGATGTGTCGGTGGAGCAATTTGAGCACGGAGAATCCTTTCCCTATCAACTTCCTTTTCATGAGGCTTCAAGTAATCGTACAACAATCCATATGTAGAATGATGCATATTCTTCGCTTGACGGAGAAAAATGACATACTTCTCCCATTCAGTACCAAGACTACTTAGGAACTTAGTATTCACGCAATTCTTGGCATGATGATGTTGTGTTTATCCAAATCATTGATGATGTCCGAAAAACGATGATGATAAGACTCTAGTGTCTCTCCGTGTTCAATCATGAAGTGTTCATAAGCCAAGTAAATTTTGGATTCCAAATCCTCCCGATTGAGTACGTGATCCTTCCATAAGAAGATGAATATGATCCCACATTTCCTTTGCAGCCTTTTGAGCATCAACACTTCGAAGAATTAGGTAATCCTAAGAGGATATATTGCATTGCAAGCTCATCAGCTTCATAGTGTAGAAGTTCTCTCTGAGGATTCGTGCCAAAAAAAGAGCAATGTTGGATTGTTCATCTCTTGGTGGATTAGCATTTGGATCTCGGTACAATGACAGAGGCATCTCAAATGGACCTTCCAAGATAACCTTCTTTAAGAACTTTCCATGTGGCTTCTTCAGATCACAAAACCTAAAGAACCTTATCACCCATTGATCGTAGTTTCCCGGAGTGAGCATTGGAGGTCTATCAAGTGATCCAGCCTCATGAATTGATTGTTGGCCGCTTAAAGCTTCACACATCTTTGCAAACCAAGTGGGTTCCTTCATAGTGTTCCTTGATGGATGTTGATTGAAGTCATTTGTGTAGGGTTGAACTTGAAGACTTGGTGGTGGTTGAACCATTTGAGGTTGTGGAATTGCACCAAGTTGTGGAGTATGTTGTTGATTAAATTGTTGTTGATAAATTGCTTGTTGTTGATTCCATTGTTGATGTTGTGGAGTTAGTTGTTGTTGACGCTGAGAATAAGTGTAAGGGAAATAGTTAGAGTATGGTGGTTGTGACATGTTGAAAACTTGTGTTGGTAAAATGGATCTTTGTAGTCGAATGAACCTTTGTTGATGAAGTATCCTTAGGCGTAGAAATCACAATAAACCAAGTAGGACTTATGCGTAATAACACCAAAGTTACGCGTGAACAATGAGAGTTACTCAGTAGTTTTAGCTTACGCGTAAGTAGGAAAAAAACACTAAAGTTATGCGAGACACAAAGTTAGCGTAGAAAGTTATGCGTAGGATTACCTTATGCGTAAGACTAGGCTTAGGCGTAAGATGAATCTTATGCGTAGGATTTCTACGCGTTAGCTTTATGCTTATGCAGTTTAGGTTTTAGCTCAAATGATCTTTACACTATCACAAAGGCAAAAGATATCCAAAGTCGACGATTTTCGTGCTTATCCAAGCAAGAAAACACGGAGTAAACCACTGAAATGAAGATCAAACCAAGGAGTGAGTTACGCGTAAAATTAGGGTTTTAGTTACGCGTAGCTTACTCGTAAAAGTGATTTTGCTCAAAGTTGTTTCTAAACCAGATTTTTGTTATGAAATAGCTTCAATATCACCAAAATAACACAAAAGTGTGAAACTTGATGAATCAAACGCTAAACACGCTAGCGTAGAATCCGACACCCACGAACAAAAACAAGCTTAAAAACTATGATCCACGCATAAAGTTTAAAACTTTTTGCCAAAAACAGCTTATTTTAACACCTTAAAACATTGAAAGTACAAGAATCTTGGATTAAAAAATGTAAAAAACGTGTTTTTAAGCAAACCAAAGATCTCGTTACCTTTACGCGTATGACCAAAAAACTTACTTCAAAAGCAATAACGATTCACCCAACTAGTTAGCGATTGATACCACTGTTGGGACACTAGATTTACAACACAAGCTTCAATGAAAGAGATAGAGGCGGTTGAACAACACACAAACATACACACACGTACAAGTAAAGAAAGGTTAGGCGTAGAGTGTATGTGAAAGAGTAAATTGAACAACCAACCCTCAAGTGAGGGTTTTACAAGAGTATTTATAGGCAAGGAGCTAGGGCAACACTCCTGTAGAAAACTAGAAGGGGGGTTGAATAGTTTACCAATTAAAATCTTTGTTTTGAAACTTATTGTAAAGATCAATTGATATTGATCTTAGATATGTTAATGAAATATGCAAGCAATATGTAAGAAGTAAATAAGGAAAGAAATGATCAAACCACAACAAGTTGTTTATAGTGGTTCGGTCTACAAGGACTCTTTTTCTTTGCCCTAATCCACTCCTCGAGTCTCACACTCGAGAGTTTAACTTCACTAGTCAACAAGCTCCTTTCACCGGCGGAGAAAACCTTTACACTTCGCTTACACTATTTCTGAAACTAAGCTAGATGTTCGAAGTTCTTTCAAGGGTACAACCACTCCCACACACAACGTATTTTGAGGACTAAAATACTAACCACTCACACTCACAAGATTATGATGGTTTAATACAACAATGAAGTATGAATCAACACAAGATCATACAACACTAAACAAACAAGACTTCCAACTTCTCGCTTGAAGCTTGAATGTGACTTGATCTTCTTTGCTACAAAAGAGATCACTAATATGATATGAAACTGAGTTAGAAAGGTTAGAGAGAAGATATGTATGAGAGTATGTTAGAAAGGGATGATAAACTACTTGGCTTGGCATTGCTATTTATAGCCAAAATGGACGGAGCATCGGACCGCGGAACCCTTAAAAGGGTTCCGCCTGTACCAATTTGGTACCACGGAATTCGGACAATCAAGATATCAAATCTTTGCTAAAGTCAACTCTATCTAAGTGAGATTGTGCAAGATATGAAGAGTACAAATCCACACAAAATATCTAATGAAATCTTCCAATGATTTCCATGATGCATCACATGATGTCATATGTTGTATTTCTATTTTTAGAAATATGCAAGTACTTAAGTAGTGTTTGGTTTAAGAACCTAACACATTCTAAAAACTACTATCATACATAATGATTAGAGTCATATCAAGATGTTACTAATCATAAATGTAAATGCTTGAATGATGAATATATTGTTTGAAAAAGCTTGTTTTAATATCTATTAAACTTGACAAGCTTTAAGATTTTATACAAATTAAATTTACTTTTGTCGTTAACAAAACTTAGGTAAAGATCAAAAATATAAATAACGTTTAATGACGATATTTGTATTAACAATCTCCCCCTTTTTGTTGAGGACAAAATATAAATTTTATTTTTATAAAAGATACAAAGTTTGTGCAAGAGTTATAAAAATATTAGTTTTAGAACTTGAAAAGAGAATGATAATGCAAGTGTATGATGTTTGACTATTTATGAAAGTCAAAGTGTTCACTAGTTGATGCATGATGTTGACTTTTCAGAAAGTCAAAGTATGCAGTTGACTTTTTAAGAAAAGTCAAAATATAATCAAGTTCTATATTTTCTCTCCTTTTTTGTCTCAACAAAAAGAAGAGGCGATGCGGAATGTAATGAGCTCCTGCCATTATCTCCCCTTGATCAAAAAGCTCCCCCTAAATTGGGTGCGTAATGGGAAGATACATGGATTGTGAAAGTAAAAGCTACAAAAAAATGTTAGTAATAATGATCATTCACAAGCATTTCCAAACACTATGTAAAAGCACCAATACTATAATAAAAACACCATTCATTAGTTAAAATGTTCATGAATAAAGATCATGAAATGGGAACACAATGATGTGTTTTAGTACAAGAAGAAAAGAAAAGAAAATAATCCTAAGAAGAGAAAACTAGAAATGCTAAACTATGACCATCCTAATTTGATGGTAGATGAGAAAGAGCGTTGAGGCTGTAAGATATAACTTTTCACATACACATCATAACATTAACACAAGGTAGAATATAGATGGAATTCTAGAGAGAGAAAGTTAGAGGTTTAGGGAACTTAGTGAGAGAAAGTGAAAGATATTATTATGAGCTCCCACTCTCTACCTTGGGAGGTAGAGAGTATTTATAGTCTTACATAAATCGCCACACATCGGCCGTGGATCGTGCATACAGCTGGTAAAGACTGGCCCGCCCTCCACGGTGTTACTAAACTAAATACTACTTAACTTAATATTACTATGACTACTTAACTTTCTAACGATTACATATACTTGAGGTGACCGACTCTTTTAATACCTGGAATTTCTAATTCCTAACAATCTCCCCTAAGGGAGGTCACCTCAATCATGCACTAAATTTACATTGAATACAAACAGATATGACATTAACAATTGTTCTTGCATTCTTGATGTAGTCCTTTGATCCTAAGCTCGTAGTCATTGATACTTCACATTGCATGTTTGGTTACTTCAAGTGGAGGTCTTTATCGATCCACGTGATAATAATTTTGAGCCATCATTTGAGATTCATCACCATCAAAAATCTGCGGACATCCTTTGTGGTGTTGGTATTATGTGATGTTGTGACTTTAGGACCGACATGCTCACATTCTGGATCATGATATCTTCTCATCGAGTAGCGGAAGCATTTGTTGAATCATGATATTGGCGTAGCCAGAAAGGTAAGCATGGAGTGAAAATATCGAAAGTCATTGATGCACTCAATCATGATTTCTTTTGAGATGAATGTGTTAGGCGAGCATGCGGCTATGGATTGACCGCTTCATTCTCGAATACCAGAACGGTTGACTCAAGCGTCGGCATACGTTAGCAGCTAGCAATAAAGCGCGCACAAAGTGTCTTTGATCACTTTTGAATTGAGGTACACGCCCACGGCTCCCTGATCAAGATTAAGCGTTTCGTGATCGTATAATACCCTCAAGAATTTCTGATGCAGGTTTTCAAATGCTCTAGTTGTTCTCAAACCGAACGCCTCAAAGAAGACAACACGGAGTGAGTGAACCAAATAATTTGAGTCCACCGATTGATGAAAAGATATTTGAAAAACAATCGAGTATTGCTCAATAGAAATTGTTTTGCAATACAACGAAGGTTTTAATGAAAATCAATTATCAATCATAAAAACACCTTTTGATTTGAAAAATTAGTAACACCGGTCGACGCTAATGAAAAGAGTTTTAAAGCACAAAGACCGTTTTCAAAGGTATCCACAATCCATAACCTGAACTCGGTGATTGATTCAAAAGATTGAATCGCCTCCATTGTTTCGCTCTCAGTTGTCACATGGTTGATCTATCAGATAATAGATCTCACATGCCACCTACCGTGAGCTTGTTAGATGTTGGCTCCGTAAGTCTTTCCATCTTCACGGGAATATGTAAACACATCACTGATGTTACCGCAATACCACAAGGATAATGCGTAGGACTCATAAGATATAATCTTTCTTTCCACATTGTGTGAAAGAGAGTCTTCATTGAAAGTGTCCTAATGAGATTTATTGATGATCTCGTGGCTCTAGACTCAATTTGTGCATTTTTTTGGATCCTATGCCTGAGACTAGTGGAGAGGGTCTCCTTCTTCAATATCAACAATCTCTAAGAGAAAGTCGATAGATAATGTCGTTGCCCCCTCGTGAGAATGAAACAAGCCCTTTTAAGAGGAACTTGAGTAGTTTGGGAAGTTTAGTGCATAAGTCGTCCGGGTCCATGACGCCTTGTCTTCAATACACGCTGTTACCTTAGTAACCACTTAGTAGCATATGTATTGAACCGTAAGCATCCCCTAAGGTTGAATTATTGGAGGGCTATTTCTTTTCACCCTTTTCTCATTCATTTGTTTTACATTCTTCAACCCTTCAATTGCTTACGAGACTTCATAACTAGAACCTTGTTGGGTTTATTCCAGCCTCTAGCTCTATCTCTACCGGCACTCTTCCCATATCTCACTTTTTCTCCTTTTTTCAATATACCTACGGACTCTACACTGACTAGTGGATTGTCCTCGGGTAGATCCTCCCGGGATCTGGGCCGGATCGTGGGAACAAATACCTAACCTAACCATCCTTATAACACCATGCATAAAGTAATTTGGTCGGTCTTTTGGTATTGTTCTTTCCTTCTCAAACCAATTGAAAAATCATTTGGAAAACCAATCAAGGTACTTGTGATACGAGATCAAAGCATTTTGTACCTTAATAGTTTTGATCATTTAGAAAACCTCTCCCTCAACATGTGCGTATGATTAGAAATTGTTTGGCACATGGAGGCAAGAGTTCTTTGAAATAATTTCTTGATCACAATTTCCTACGAAAAAGCCATTTGATTTTCTTGGTAAAATTCTCCCCCTCAATATGTGCATAGGATATTTGAAATCATTTTATCACATAGAGGCAAGAGTTCTTTTGAAGCACATCCACGATCACAAAATCCATTAATAAAACCATTTTAAAACTCAATCAAGGTACTCTATGTTAAAACATAAAAGCTTTTGTACCTCGATAGTTTTATTTTCCATTAAAATGCTCCCCCTCAATATGTGCTTCAAGATTCGAAAGCGCTTAGCACATATGAGAGAGCAGTCTGCACAATTAAGTCAAAACGATCACCTTTTATCAAATTTCATTATTAAATCACAAATTCTCCCCGATCAAAAATATCAAACCCTTTGAGATTTTGGATCCCAAGTGATTTAATAGGTTTAGAAAACATGGGAGAATATGTGGCCCGGTTTAAATACTCATCATGTTTTTGGATAAATCCTCCTCCTCAACATGTGCATTGTATATTTGAAATCGCTTGGCACATGGAGGCAGGAGTGCCTTTGAAGGACTAAAACCAATTCCATTTAAAAAGATAAGAGATTTAATCACGATCTTCTACCCATCAAAATTTCAAACCTTTGAGATTTGTGATCCCAATTGATTTAAATCATTTAAAAGATTTTGGGGAAAGACGTGGCAAGATTTAATTTTGAAAATGACAGATAAGGACCATTTTAAGACATTAAAGATTGTTAGTGTCATGTATGATTGTTTTAAGAGATCTTTAAGTAAAATAAAACAATTTCACAATCAAACAAGAATGTAAAAAATTTCATTTTGAAAGATCTTGATTCTAAAGAAAAAATCATACCATGACATAACATTAAATCTTTAGATTACCACTTATTATTGCATAAAAGCGGAACTTTTGAAGAAATATCGTTTGAAAATATTTTATTTTAAATCACTCTCCCTCAATCCATGACGAAGTCAAAATTGAGTGACTTAGGTTTTGATAAAATGAAGTCCGGTGATTTTCAAAAATTAGTCCAATATATTTTCAAAACAATATTTCCATTTTCAAAAAATTTATCGTTTGTTTTAAAAATGGTATCATCCACTACTTTTCCCGCACAAAGATAATGCTAGGTGGTTGAGAAGCTTTTATGTTGTTGCCGTAGGGCTTGGAAGAAAAACCGTCTACGATGTAGAGACTTCTCTTACGTTGCATTTTGAATGCCAACCAGGTCAAATTAAGCTCCGCTTCTTCAATCACTAGAAGAAAACCATCCATGCAAGAAGACCTCTTACGCTGCATTTATGCCAACTCTCCATAGAAGTCCAATTAAGCTCCGCTTCTTCATTTGTCAACCCAAGATATAGTTACTTTCCTTTCTCGCATCCAATCATCTTCAATTGTGGGATCCGATCGAACATTCTTATATACCAATATACCTCGCATATGTAGTAGTGAACACACATAAATATATGGTGGTCGACATCACCCAAACAAGAATCGACTAATAAAAGTCAATCCAACATATCAATCAGATCATATAAATGTATGGGAAAAATGTGTTCATCAAACTCTAATCATCTAATCCTAGCAATCATATCCTAGGCACCTAGTCCTTCAACATAGGTTAACATCATTTTTAATTAAGCATATTAGGATAATTAAGAAAGCCCGTTAGATGATATAGATTTGAAAACATTATCCCCCTCAATCAATGACTCTTTTTCTAAAAGATTTAAAAGCTTGAAGTCATTGATTGAGATTTCAAATTATAATAAAACTCGATCCTCATTGATTTTCAAGCAACTCATTTTCCACCATTTTGAAATACAACAAATATTTTTCTAAAGAATTTTAGACGGAAAAACATTTGTGTAGGAACAAAGCAGCCTCTTCACATACTTTCAAATTTGTTTTAGGATAAGTGCACTATATTTTGAAAATTGTTTAGTGCAAGACTTTCCTTTCTTGAAAAACGGGTTGCTATCTCAAATAATAGCAAGCCATTGTTAAGCACGGTTAATGCAATCGCAGTATCATTTAAAGTCCGTTACAATCAAATAATCTGTAAGCCATTATTTGAAGCGCTGGTTACCAAATAACAGAAGCCATAAATTATGAGACATGTTTAGAAAGAATATTTACACCTCCTCGCCGAACTTCATCTAAAGTCCCGCCATTATTGAATGACATTTCTAAGACCAGATGTTATCGATACGTAAGACATGTCATAGAAAAACATATTTTTGGTATTTTTGAAATTTTCTGATTTTATGGGTTTTTGAAGGTTTTATATTTTTCTATTTTCTTTTGTTGGTTTTATATTTTTCTATTTTCTTTTTGTTGGTTTTATATTTTTGTATTTTGTTTTCCGAATAAATATTTACAAGGATAGAATAGATGATATAGTTAAAGAAGATGATGATACGAGTACCGAGATAAGGATATCGAATCAAAGACGTCAGAGAAGATAGAATCATCATCTCTTAAACTTCCACCACCAAAGCTTCCAAGGCTCTTGCATTGAAGAAAGAAATTGAGCCATCTGAATGTGAGACTTTGGCAGCCTTCCCCAAACCTAAAAATCCTTTAGCCGAAAGCAGATTAAGCTCTATTTCAAGCTTGCATTAGCCAGTGCAGTGAGAAGCACACCATTATCATAAATCCCAAGCCTCTTTTAAGAATAATCACCGATTCTTCGTTCGAGGTTATATCATCAACAAGAACAACAACGATCATCCCACACATAAATTAATCTTCAAATTTCTTTCAACCGACGTCCGCTGCATCCATTCCAAAAGGTGTCAAGAGAGCACCCCCAAGTAGTTGAATTGATGCAACAAATTTCTTTATAATGTCAAGAACTTTCCCAAATACACTTCATGAGGGGAATGAAGAACACCTTCCCATGTTCACATTTTTCTTCCCTAATGAACGTGTATGAAGCTCAAGAACCCGAAGTACACCAATACCCAAGAACTCTCCCTAATAGGTAATGTAGAACACCTCCCTATGTTCACATCTTCTCCCCCGATGAATGTGTATGGCTCAAGTATCCGCTATACCAATACAAAAGGAATGAATAACCGATAACATTGAAGAAGCAGCCAAGTCACCGATTATCTCCGCAGTGACAATCTCTCGGATGTCAACACCGAATAAGTGATTATATCTCAATCATCATTAAGCACTCGTGAAACAAATTGAGCATCCCCAATGTACAATCTCTCTCCTCCGATCATTATGATACCATCGAAATCACCACATACTAGTGTACTTTTATCTTCGTAAACTTTTTCTAACATCACTTTCCCACGTAGTTGGAATAATAACAATAAAAAGCTTGATGAGTAAAACCTTGAGTTTCTCTCAGGTCATGACAATTGTTTTCCCGGGATATCTTCAATCACTTAGAAGTATTAAGCTCGTCAAGTTTACTTGCCATGAGTCAAACCTTGAGTTTCCTCGCGTACTAACATTTGTCTTCCCTGATGCTTCAATTACTTAGAAGATTAAGTTCATCAAGTTTACTCGCTTGTGTTTATATGTGAGTCTCCCACGCCTTTGCCGGTTTTGACACTTCGTAATCAAAGAACTCTTTGTAAGCCCAAATACTTGAAATTTGTTGAGAAGAACACTTGAAGTCTTTGTGAGAATCAACTTGTCAAGACTCTCTCGACTATTTATATCAACCCTATGTACAAAAGTGACCATCAAGAAGAAAACCCGCTATACCATACTTGAAACCAAGTCAACTTCCCACATTTGTATCTTAAGCTTGCACCTAATGATGGAAGAACGGTGTAGAGAATTTATGCTTCAAGCAAATCTCTAAGTACTCACTACTCAAACAAAGTATGAGACATTAACACCTCTTGCGATTATCCACACCGCCATATGCGTGACACCGAAAGTAAAACAAAGTAACTCCTATAGTGATAGTTAACTGTCTTCAACCATCCACTTCGATCACGGTAACTAGATAAACCAAGTCTTCAACTCTTCTTAAGCCCGAGCAAGTTATCATAAGCACTTTGTGAAAGTCAACTTCAATCTCAAATAAGTGATAAATGATTAACTCTGAAGTAATCAACTTGAGTCAAATGTCCAAAACGAAATAGTCAATAACAACGCCTCGAGGAGTCATCGCTAAAGAATATGAGCAAGTCTAATTGGGGATTGAATATGACTTATAACACTCTCCCAATTAGTGCTCCCTAAACCTATAACTGCTTGATAAATGCCCGCATAAAGAAGAAGTCTTTAGATCGTTAAATGCACCTCGCCTTTAGTCTTCTAACATGTAGCGTAAAATAGAACCGACCAGACTCACCTTCTTCAAGATTGTCCAATTGGGGAATAGATAGTTAACATCTTCATTTCACCAAAAACACAAGAACATCACCAAAAAACATCCCAATTAACTTACATCTTGCAAATCCCCTTAATTAAGATCCCTCCCAATCAAACAAGAACAGAAAGATGATCATCAAGGAAATCAAAGAATCACCGAAATAACACACAACACACAAAATGGTAAGCAAACAATCACATCAATCAAGAGTAGAAGGTTGTTCGAAATCATGTTAATGTATGAAGCATTAACGAAGCACTTTGTCAATAAACTCATATCGCCTTTTGTGAAGATGTCAACCACCGCTCTAAAGAGAAAACTCCATGAAGATGACCCGAGCAAGAAGAAGCTCGGTTCTTACATGAGTTTAGAGTCCGATGACCATTTATATTCTCTAATATCAATCAACAATGCAAAAATTCACACTTCTTCTCCCCCTCAAGAATTGCATACGGAGATGCCATTCTTGATTAAGTAAGAAAATCATCCAATGTTATATTCACACTTCTTCCGCAAAATCGCACATGATGTCGCCATCTTCATTATAATCGAGCACGTGGAATGAGAAAACAATCAATGGTAGCCCGTTCACTTGATGACGAAGCGCATAGAAAAAATATGAAGCATGTTGATGAGAATGGTCATAATAAGAAGATTTCTCTTCTTCGTAAGATAAATCGCGACCGACACGCATTAATTTTCTTTCTTTTGAGAACAGGCATGAACTGCTGTGTTCATACGCCATAAGAATATTTCTTCTTCGTAAGATAATGCGCATCCGCATTAATATTTCTTTCTTTGGAGTACGAAAATTGAAATTGAGCGAACTTCGCATCGACGCCATAAGAAGATTTCTTCGTGAAGATAATGCGCACCCAAACGCATTACTCTTTCTTTTGAGTACGAGGCCTGAATCGATGTGAACAGACGCCATTGTTAAGAGCCCGCTTATATAAGTTTAGGAGTCGCCCGAATCCAAATACCAAGGATCTAATTTGTACGACTCCGCTTTGGACAACAAATGTGAAGAAGACAGAGAATTGAAACATTGGATCCCCACGTCTTGGGGTCCCGATTAGCACAAACAATCTTGAATCAAACAAAACCAGGTGCAATGTCATTGTCACTAGAGCTAAACCGTAGTAGCATCGACTTAGTCGAGACATTTTGTGCTTAATGGGATTGTTCACCAGTTTGGCTTCCAAACCTTAACAGCACTACTCTAGGCATAGTGGATCTAGTTATAAAGTGTGTTTTCCATTCGTGAATATTCGACCTTGGCTTCCACCAAATCCTACATTGGTAAAAACCTTCCCAGAGGTTTCCGTGATTGCTTAACGTTCGCTTCTCCAAAATTTCTTAACCCGCTTAATCTTAGACCTTAACACATCACATTTATCATGATTACTGTAAATTAAACATTTTTTGCATGTTTTGCAGACAAAGATAAGGCCCCAATTAATTTTAGTGTTTAGAGCTAATACTAAACCAACACTCTATCTTTTGTTCAAATCAAACTTCTGTCCCTGGTGTTTCTTCATTTCCTTATCATGAACACTTTTAGTTTGGCGTAATCCCTATCCTTCTTTGCATAGCTTTTAGGTTTTGATTCGCTAACTTTAGTGTCAATCTTAACATCCGTAGAAGTAACGATGGGAACATTACATGGCTTCACTACTTTCTGATTCCTCGGTCTAGAAGTCGTACCGATTTGAAATTCACATCACCATGCTTGCTTGAATTTAGATATGGAACAAGGCATATCAAGGGTCCATGCTTGGCTTAGCATAGAACGGATTTCCTGCTTGGCACTAGGCAGTGGAACAAGGCTTCACAAATTTTGCCTTTTCACCTAAGGGTTTTGGACATGTTGCAATTACACATTCAAGCAACTCTTGAGATCTGCCTCGAGGCAAGCAAACCTAATTTCACTATATAGAGGTTTGTTAATGAAATCCTCTTTCACAATCTCACGGAGACATTCTAGACTATCCTTAAGGTGAGCACAAGAGTCATGAAAGCATGTTCATTATTCCTAAGATGAGGAATATATTTAACCGCCGCTAGTATTTGCAATCTAAGGCATTTATTTGAGAAACATCTTTAAAACGTGGCGCTTCCTCATTTCCGACTTCTCAGATTCTCAATTTCCTTTGTAAAGACATTATTTTTTCGTTTTGGTCACGTGACGCTTTTTGAATCATATAACTTTAAAATGTCGCTTAACCTTTTCATTTTCTTCTAGGAAACTTTCGTTTTCCTTTTGTAAAGCATTTACTAGGTTTTGAAGATGAAACGCTTGAGAATTCTGAGAATCTAAAGGAGGAGGCATTTGGGAGCCTCACATATTGTTCGCTTGACCCTTTAATTGAGAGATTGGCTTTCAACTTTTCTCGATCGTTGCTAGACCGAAGCTTGAATCGCTCATCACGCTTGTTAATTTGAAAACTGTGATCAAACTCGAGCATCCAAGATGTCTTGATATTTGAAGTTTTGACATTTTCTTTGAGATGTTGATATTTGAGTTGTAAATTAAAATGCTCAACTTCTAGTTTAGAAAAAATTTTAACCAAATTGTCGGATCATCCAGCCTAATTTTCTCGCTTAGTTTAGAATTAGTTTTTCAAGCTCAATGACACTATCATGGGAGACTTTCAGTAAAGGCCAGATAGTTCATGAAATTTGGAAGCATTAATAGAGCAATTTGAAGCAAAGAAAAGATATCTTGAGCAACACATTCAGGAATAAGAGTCTCATTTAAGGTATGCAAGTTCTTCCTCTCAATCTCATTATATTTTAGTGCATGCTCATAATCACTAACTTCAACTATCATTGCATCAAATTCCTTTTCCATTTCTTTAATATCCGATTTTATCCCCTTTTTAAGACTCTCAAAATGATCTTTTTGTTGTTTAAAGAAAGGCATGACCTCGCTTAAATAACATTCTTTCATTTGCTCAAAACCCTTTCCCTTCAGCTTATCCCAGCTGGTGTGATCCTTTTCTTACAAGTTTTCTCAAAATCGTAAATAGTTGAAGAATATATTGACGATTAAGGTCTTGCTCTTAGTGGCAATAGTTCTAGGAACTAAATGCATTGGTGTATTTCGAGGATACACCGCTTAGGAATTTCCAAAGGGGGATTCTTTTCAACAAGATTTTCATTTTTGCAAGTCCATATCCTTTTCCGTAACACTTGTTCAGTGGGTCAATAGAGTCTCGAGGCTTAAAACATGTTTAAGGATATCCAATTTTCCTTAGTGTAATCATGGGGTTTCATCGTTATCTTGCTCTTTTTACACTCAGGATCTTCTAGCTTCTTATTCATTTTCTCCCTAGTGACTTCATCCGACTTATCTTCCCCGCACTCACAAGCAACTAGGTTTCGCTCTAGGTTTAAGGATCTCATTACCATCATACAAGCATCTATGAGCATTTCTAGCCTTTTAATTATCTCATTAGGTTCCTCAACAAGGGGAATGCTATGCTTATCGCATAAGACTCTATGCTTAGTGATCATGTGAGGGGCCTCAATGGTATTCCCTTGTATACAAACTTATTTTTAAGCTTGTTTTTCAAAGTTTTTAGATTGGAAAAATCATTCAAAAGTTTTGATTCCTTAGCTTGAATTCTTGCTTAAGCATTTTAACATTTTCTTGAAGTTCCTGTTTTTGCTTAGCATAGAAAGTTTTTTGTAAGGAGTTTAACTCATGTTTTAATACTTCTTCTCTAAACCTACTTTTTCTAATAGTTGCACGATTTGGACATCCATTTCCCGCCACGGGTGGTCAACTCAAACTTAGCACTGCTCATAAATAGCAACCCGATCCTTATATATGTTAAGCTCAAAGGGTGGGAATCATCAGCACAAATGCAACAGACTCATGAAGTTCATAATCATCATTTTGAGTACAACTAGGTACGCAGTAAACATCCATGCAACTTAATTCGAGCATTGACATGCACAAAGTTGACGGGTGCATCTCTATCTTGGGTACATCCGGCTTCCATGGAGCTTCCTTCGCATTAATCCTGCACGTGTTGTGTCCACCTCTCTCTTGTGAATTTGAGCACCTAAGATTCCATTTTTCCATTATCCGACTCATCATTTTTGTTACAATGACATTCGTGATTCAAAGAACACCCGATTCTTCAAACATATACATTACCCAACTTATCACAACAATCTTTCAACCTGCACTCACACTCATTCACGCCTTCATTCTTTTTGAGCGTATTCTTCAATGTACTTTTTCACATTATCCATGAGTTGTATAAATGTCTCAATGAATTCCTGAATTTCCATTCCAAGATGTTTTTGAATGAAATTCCAGCTCAAGTGTTGATCGAATCACGGAATATTCCCCAATCGATGAATGGTCAAATGTTTGTAGATTACTTGAAGAAATGCGACCGAACCATCCTTTGAACCTCTTTATTGGTAAGTTGTGCCTTTAAGTGTTCTAAGTTCAACAAAGAAGTTTCTTGTCAATGTAGGTAAGTCCCGGGCGAAAAAGAGCACTACATGTTCGATCCCCGCCTATGGAGCAAATGTCTATGAGGTGCGTATGAAGTAGCCGATAGGTCTAACGCCGCATTCCATTTGCATGGCATCTGTAGTGCAATTCATTCTCATTGTACTCATAACATGAAGATTTCACATCCTCATTGTTTAATTCAAACATCTTTAATCGCTCGAAGTAGCACCATTAACCTTATTGTCCACAGATCATACAATTTAAGCACTTCAAATCACCGGGTCAAGAGAGAGTAAGTAGAGTAAGACATGATGTGGTGGAATGCACGGGATTTTACAAGTCTATGATTTAAACCGAGAAATAGAATCTTTCGCGTGATTTTACTAAAATCAAGACCAAACCGTTAAGCAATGACCAATGGAATGTGTTAAGATGACCGATGGATCGACACAATGATAGACAATTGTGTGTTAGGTCTTATGATTGTGTGTGGATAAGCGAGATGTTGTTTGGTTGTGATTTGGGTTGGTTGTTGCACGATTTTCCCGAGAATTTTAGGTCTAAAACATAAAACCCAATTACTTCGCTCGAAGCGGATTTAGCCCTCGAAGGTTGACCTGAATGAACTTTAGTTATTCGGCGTGACATTCTCCTCGCTCTCTCACGTCGCTTTGATGGGTAGAACGCTGAAAACGGAGTTACGGATCAAAAGTTATAGCCGTTTGAAGTTTTGTCGGAAAAGTCAACAAGTCGCTAAGAATTCTTGAACCAAGTCGCTAAGACCAAGTCGCTAGACCTATTCAAGCATAACCCCTAAGTCGCTAGAGTCCCAAGTCGCTAATGTAAAATACTACACCAAGTCGCCAACACTAATTCGCCACCACGCTTAAGTCGCCAGCTTTCCAATTCGCTAGCCGATGTAAGTCGTAAGTTGGTAACTCGCTAACACTCAAGTCGCTACAAAAATTCGGCAAGAATTACGCTCAAGTCGCTAGAGACAAGTCGCTAAAGAGCAATCCAAGCACTACCAAGTCGCTACCACTAAGTCGCTACCCGTAGTGGAGAGTCCACTACTTGTACTTTAACTCGCTAGATTTAACTCGCTAGTCCCAACACCGTAAGCGCTACAAAACCGTGAAGCAACTCGCTACCAAGAAAATTATCCGTGAACTAAGTCGCTAGCATGAAAAACCATATAAACATCACTTTTCAATCCAAACACAACCCAACCAAGATGATTCAAGCTTCTACCAATCAAAACCTAAACACTTGTGATGATTCTAAACATAAAAAGTACCAACAAAATTCAAACTTTAACACAAGAAATCAACCAAATGATGCAAAACCACTAAACTTTTTCAAACTCAAAAACCACCTAAAACCACTATAAATCCAAAGATGTGCAAGATATGATCTAACCATGGCTCTTGATACCAATTGTAAGATATAACTTTCACATACACATCATAACATTAACACAAGGTAGAATATAGATGGAATTCTAGAGAGAGAAAGTTAGAGGTTTAGGGAACTTAGTGAGAAAGTGAAAGATATTATTATGAGCTCCCACTCTCTACCTTGGGAGGTAGAGAGTATTTATAGTCTTACATAAATCGCCACACATCGGGTCATGGATCGTGCATACAGTGGGTAAAGACCGTCTGGCCCTCCACGGTGTTACTAAACTAAATACTACTTAACTTAATATTACTATGACTACGAGCTTTCTAACCATTACATATACTGAGGTGACCGACTCTTTAATACCGGAATTTCTAATTCCTAAC